>OY728140.1:599443979-600704550 GCA_963277665.1 Viscum album
TGTTCTACGTTATCAACATCTAGGGAGGTGATTAGTGTCTTGGCTATGGGATTGAACCTCCATGAATCATCCTACATATCCTATGAGAATAATAATCAAAACCCACATAGTTCGTTTGACATAGTTTAAGGTCATATGATAGGACTACACCGTACAGTTTAACATCATGTGGAAAGGACATAAATATAGGGATCGAGCCTTGAGAAGGCATCATAATTTTCATGTTAAGACAAGAATTAGATTCTATTTAGTTTGTGTTATAGGTGTCTGCATCATAAAATACGAGACAATAGAGGCCTTGAGCAGGACTTATGCATGTAAAGATTCCCTAAACTTCCATATCAAGAGTATGACCCTTTGAGTGAAGTTGAGATGCAATCAGGATTACATCCCAAATAAGGGCCCACATTAGGGGAATCTACATCATGCTATTGGTACAATCATCACTGGTCTCTAAGTCCATATGAGTCATGCTTGTTGTGAGAAACAAGATATAAAAAGAGATTGGATACATCACATGAGTGAAAATTTGTATAGGGATTGCATGTTAAGGTTTCCCTTAGAGGGTTATTGAAAGTGCGGCCGATTGTCGCCTATCGACCGTTCAAGGTTCCGGTGCTCTGCTAATGTGTATAGCAGCACTCGGGTCGAATCCTCGGCGATGATACTTTGTAGTAGTCGTTTGTTTTTAGTTGATTGTATTTTGATTAGGGGGGTTTGTTTGCAGAGCTTAATTAAAATGATTTATGGATGATGTTTGATTTACCAAATTGATAAAGATTGGGGTGAGTTCATCATTAGGTTAGTTAAGCTTTTGATATCCTCGAGCTTTGCTTTATATTGCATTTAAATTAACACCCATGTCACAAGATGATGTTGATTAGAATTCTTAAGTGTTAAGGCTTTAAACCAAGACTTAACTTAACTTAAGGTTATAATCTCAATCATATCTTATTTATGGTTGTGTATTTATGGTTCCAATAATCCATGGAAACCACATGTTAAACAAAACAAGTCATTAATCCATGACATGTTAAGTCCAACATACACAATGTTAATTCAAAGAATATTCATCGAGCAGAAGCTCTCAATCACTTAACATACCTAAATTATAACTCACCCCAATGAGAGATTTACTCAGCCATTTGGGTGATTAATAATCTGGTAATATATGTTTATGGTGATGAATTATAAAGAGAAGAAAAAGAAAGGGACAAGATAAGAGTAGTGTGCCGAACACACACACGAAATAATTTAAGAATCAAAAATGGAATTTCGATTGAATGAGGAAGCTTAAGAAGGGAAGGGGATTAAACTGAATTTAAACTATTTTAAGAACATTAATATTAAAATACATAAGGTGGAAGAGAATAAGAGATATTGAAGAAGTAACTTGCATTAAAACAGAATTACAAAGAAAGGGAATTACAAGATTACAAAAATGAAGAACACAAAAGTAAGTGAAAAGAAAGAGAGGAGGAAAGGTCTCTCAAGTAAAAACTTGAGTATGGCAGGTCCTCCCAAGCCTTTGGCAAAGCTTTGGTCGTGCCAATGTGATCTCCTCTCTTCTGAAATGCCAACCCCTCTCAAGGAGAGAAGGGGAGAGTATTTATAGCCCAAGGAGTGGACTGTTTGCATTCCCAATCTGTCCCTCCACTTGCTTCGCCAATTGAGCTATACAGACAGCCGAATCTTCAAATAAATCCTTCTTCAAAGTTGTATACAATAATGTTGGCCGACTACTCTCAAAATTTGGAGGCATTTGGACAATTGGAGCCAAAGTTATGGCCGGTTGATTTAAACAAAGGTAAACTGTCCATTTCTATCCATTCTTTTTCGATGGCCAAAATGTGAATGGATTTTTGAACAGGAAGATGCCTTCAAATTCGAATGACTTCTTCAACAAAGTCGGCCGCCTATACCTCCTATTTCACACTGCAAAATCTCAGCTCGATTGGATGCTTACATCAGGAGATATGTCATGCATACTATACTGATTTTAATTCTCGGCCAGAATGGTGGGCTGGACTTCAAAGGTTTATTTGGGCCCCTTGTACTTGGATTTGGGCCATGAAATTTTTATCCAAGATGAAATATAGTGTCCCCAGAATTATGTTGGAGAGTTAAGGTTTTTGAACTTCTGGATGGAGCCCAGTAAATCAATCTTCATGAATAGTCCATTTTCTTCACAGATTCTTTGGTCTTGTTTGTGAGGACCATATGACCCTTCAAATGGCAGAATTGGATCATGGTTCCTTCTAATGAAATGTTGTATATTGAAAGAAGAATCCTACAAAAGAAGAACCACACAATTTGGATCAGTATAGTGATAGTTATAATTAAAACATTAAACTGACTCAATTTGACTACTTCTAAAAATGCTCAAATATTATACTTAATATTAAAACATTAATATTTCACACAAATTATGCACATTTCATATAAAATAAGTAAAGGGGGAATATAATAAGTCGTGAAAATATTAATAACATCAACTCCCCCACACTTAGATTTGCGCGTGTCCTCATGTGCAACAAATATAAAAACATGACAAAATCATTTTCACTCACCAACAAATATTAAAATTTTGTTTTCTCCAATCAAGGGAGGTTTAGAATATTTCACTCATCCATATTGAATTCCATCACAAATTTGGTTCACAATAATGCATCATAAACAATTCATTTTTTCATGTTCAAGGTTTGAATTGGAAAATGTAGGCACTCAAAACTTACTCCTCTCAAGATGATAAAAATGTATTTTAGGAGGTTCACTCATTCACCAACAAAAAGTGAAAATCAAGAGTTTGTAAGAGCTCTCAGCTTCCATTCCCAAATCTAATGTGTACAAGAATCAAGAGGACTTTTAAGGGGTTTTTCAGTGGCTATGGGACGGTAGGTATATAATGTCCAAAGGAAAAGAGGGGTTAAAAACACCAACATGGAAAAATCAATGCACATTTTTTTTGAAATTTGAATTGAAAGGAAATAGAAACACATATTTACAAGGGCATGAATGTGTGATGAATGAAAAGTGATGGAGATAGAAAATGGAATAGGGTGAGATGATAGAATATGTACAACATGGAAGACTTCCAATAATGACACAATACAAGATGATTCAAGTGTTCTTTTTTTCTTCTTTTTTTTTCTTTTTTTTCGAAATTTGTGCTTGAAACAAGTCTCACAGTCATCTCCCAACCCATTTTTGATCTTCTCATGGAACTAATTTTAGTAGTTATAACACGATCAAAGGTTGAGGATGAATGATTTTTGACCCACCCAAGACACAACCCATTCCTTTTTTTTATTTTTTTTTCATTTTTTTTATTTTTTTTTTGAACACTTTTCAATGACTTTTGTACAAATGACAATTACACATACACACCCCAAAGATCACAGAATTACAACCTCTCCCCCACACTTGAATGGATGCTTGCCCTCAAGCATATGATGACACATTGGAAATCAATGAAAGTACGCCCAAAAATGAAGTCTATTCCCCCCACACTTAAATTTCAATAAATTGTACAATGAAAATCCATGAAGATGTTGGGTGGGACAAGGTATTAGGCTTGTAATGTGGCTATCAAAAGAAAGGTTTTCATAGGCTCAAAGGGGCTTTCAAAAGTAGGATCAATGTAAGGGTAACGGGAGGCTATTTGGTTATTCTGATTCTCATGTGGCTTAGAAAATGCCTCTATCATATTAATGCACACAAAAGATGGAAATTCAGCTCGAAGGTCCACAAACTCAAGACTCACAATCAGTGGTGAAGACACACAATGAAAAAGATGGCCATAGATGACCTTGGCATGAAGGCTAATGTTATTCCTCACGGTAGGGGAAAACCATTTTCCACCAAAAATTGTTCATTCAAAATGTTTGTTATTGACACAAAATTGTTTACCCAAGTTTGAGATAAAAATTCAATATATTTGAGTTTAAAACAAGCCTTTTGACTCCCCAAAATGGTTGGACAAAATTTCAAAACTAGATGGTGAGTAAGCATGACTCTTTTTTTGTAATTTTTTTAAGTAATTGTGTTTTTTGTTTTTTTTAGTTTTTAAGGTTTTTTGTTTTAAAAAAAAATACACACCCACACAAGAAAGATAAAAAGAAAGGGTTTGATGAATAAAGTGGTAACAAAATGAAAGAGAGAGGAAGAAGAAGAAAGAGGTAGAGAGAGGAAGAGATAGAGAGAGAGTTAAAGGGAAAGAGGTGCCCCCTGGTTTGGATTTGGTGGGTCGCCATTTCCATCTAGTGGTGGGTCAATGGAAGTCGATGTGGAACCTGAAGTGAATGGCCTCTCATGGTGATGCTTTAACCGGTGTCCATTTACCGTGAATGTTCTTTTTGAAGAAGGGTCTTCGACTTGCACTGCACCAAATGGGTAAACATTAGTAATAATAAAAGGTCCATCCCAACGAGAATTGAGCTTACCTGGGTGAAGTCGAAATCGAGAATTGAAGAGCATTACCTTTTCACCTTCATGAAATACCTTTCGAAGAATGTGCTTGTCATGGAGTGACTTTGCCTTTTCTTTGTAGAGAATGGAGTTCTCATACGAATCGAGTCGAAGCTCCTCCAATTCAGTCAACTGCAACAATCTTTCTTCACCAGATTTTTCACAATCAAAATTACATGTTTTGACAGCCCAAAATGACTTATGTTGGATTTCAACTGGTAAATGACAGGCTTTACCAAAGACTAGCCTAAATGGAGACATCCCAATGGGTGTCTTATAGGCTGTTCGATAGGCCCAAAGTGCTTCACCAAGTCTATCGGGCCAGTCTTTTCTTGTGGGCTTAACAATTCTTTCAAGCACTCTTTTCACTTCTCTGTTAGAAAGTTCAGCCATTCCATTTGTTTGAGGGTGATATGCAGTGGATGTTTTATGTACAACCCCATTCTTTTTCAAAAGTGACTCCATGGTTCTATTACAGAAATGAGTTCCTAAGTCACTTATCAAAGCACGTGGTGTTCCGAATCGATGGAAGATATGGGTTTTGAGGAACTCACTCACAGTTTGAGCATCATCTTTCCTAGTGGGTTTGGCCTCGACCCACCTAGAAACATAGTCAACAGCAAGGAGAATGTAGGATAATCCATTGGAAGGGGGAAAAGGTCCCATGAAATCGATGCCCCAAACATCGAAAAGCTCACAGAAGATTAATGGCTTTTGAGGTATTTCGTTTCTTTTAGAAATTGTGCCAAACTTTTGGCAAGTGGGACATGATTGACAGAACTCGTGTGAGTCCTTGAAGAGTGAAGGCCAAAAGAATCCAGAATCTAGAACCTTTCGAGAAGTTCTTTGTGGTCCAAAGTGGCCACCTCCAGGCATTGAGTGGCAGAATTCCAAGATGGAGGATTGTTCAGTTTCATCAACACATCTCCTAATTACCATGTCAGCCCCAGTTTTCCAAAGTTTATTATATTCCCAAAAATAATGCTTTGAATCACTTTTCATCTTTTCTTTTTGTTCTTTTGAAAAATATTCAGGGAAAACACCAGAAACCAAGTAATTGACAATTGGGGCATACCATGGTAACTTTGGAGTGAGAGATGAGAGGTGTTCAGTTGGAAATTCAGGATCAATTATTTCAGAATGAGAAGAATTAGAAATTCTACTCAGGTGGTCAGCCACAGGGTTTTCTTTTCCAGGTTTATCTTTTATCACAAGGTCAAACTCTTGGAGCATTAAAATCCATCTTATTAGCCTTGGTTTGGAATCACTTTTCTTAAGTAAGAACTTTAATGCTGAGTGGTCCATGAAGATGATGATTTTGGCACCTAAGAGATAGGGCCGGAATTTATCCAAGGCAAAAACCACAGCTAAAAGTTCTTTTTCAGTCACAGTGTAGTGTGATTGAGTTTCATCCAATGTTTTTGAGGCATAAAAGATGACATGAGGAATGTTTTCTCTTCTTTGACCAAGAACAGCCCCAATGGCCCTATCAGAAGCATCACACATCAATTCAAATGGTAAGGACCAATCTGGGGGTTGGATTATTGGAGCAGATGTGAGAGCAGATTTGAGTTCGACGAAGGCTCTCTTGCAAGCCTCATCAAAATTGAATGTGACATCATTTTGAAGTAAACGAGTGAGTGGGAGGGAAATCTTGCTGAAGTTCTGAATGAATCGCCGATAGAAACCGGCATGACCAAGGAAGGACCAAATGTCTCGAACTGATTTGGGTTCAGGAAGTGATTGGATCACCTCAATTTTGGCTGGATCAACTTGGATACCCTCTTGAGAAATTATGTGCCCTAGAACAATCCCATTTGAAACCATGAAGTGACATTTTTCAAAATTCAGCACAAGGTTGCACTTGACACACTTTTGAAGGACCAAAGAGAGTGAATGTAAGCAAGATTCAAATGACTCGCCATAAATGGTAAAGTCATCCATGAATACCTCCATGCAATTCTCAATGAATTCAGAAAAGATACTCATCATACACCGCTGGAATGTTGCAGGAGCATTACAAAGGCCAAAAGGCATTCGCCTATAGGCATAGGTTCCAAAGGGGCAAGTGAATGTGGTCTTTTCTTGGTCTTGAGGTGCGATTGGAATTTGGAAGTAGCCGGTGTAACCATCAAGAAAGCAATAGTGTGACTTTCCGGCCAATCTCTCAAGCATTTGGTCAAGGAAAGGAAGTGGGTAGTGATCTTTTCGTGTTTCAGCATTCAATTTGCGATAATCGATACACACACGCCATTTGTTTTTCACTCGAGTTGTGACCACTTCTCCATGTTCATTTGTGACAACTGTTATCCCGCCCTTCTTAGGAACGACTTGAATTGGACTAACCCATTCACTATCAGAAATTGGGTAGATAATACCAGCTTGAAGAAGCTTGGTAATCTCTTCCCTAACTACCTCAAGTATGAGTGGATTGAGTCTTCTTTGAGGTTGCCTAATTGGTTTGGATGATTCCTCTAGATGGATGTGATGCATGCAAAGGGCAGGGTTGATTCCTGGAATATCCTCTAGGGTCCAACCTAAGGCATTTTTGTTTTCCTCTAACACTTGAACAAGTTGGGACTCCTCAGTTTCAGAAAGTGAAGCAGAGATAATGACAGGGTAGGAGGGATCATGGAAAAGGAATGCATACTTGAGGTGTGAAGGAAGTGGTTTTAGATCAGTTTCAGCCTTGATTGGAGAGCTAGACAAGTTAGGAGTAGGAGAAGGGATTCTAGATGGGTTTGGATCATTTTCCTCAACACTGTCCAAGGTGGAGCAGTAGAGATCAGAGTTGATGTGGGATTCAAGAGAGTCTTCAAGTTCCTCTAGATTGATGGAGTCTATGAATGAGAGGTCCACATAAACTTCACCATTTATGACTTTGTTAATCATGGTGCATATTTCACAAGATCCTTTATCATTAGAACATGAAGAACATGGTGGATTGGGGTTCAATTGAATCTTAGAAGTGTCCTCAAAAGCATGGATTGAGAATGCAGAGTGATCCTCAGATGGGTATCGCATGGCTTGGAAAATGTTGAACTTGACCAGTTGGTCACCGAATTCCATGGATAAGATGCCTGAGTGGACATCAATTTTGGTTCTCGCAGTCATGAGGAATGGTCTTCCTAGAATTAGGGGAGATCGAGAAGAGGTCGTCTCACCTTCCATGTCAAGGACATAGAAATCAGCTGGGAAGATAAGATCATTGACCTGAACAAGAACATCCTCAATTATCCCCTCAGGACTGGTAGTGCTTCGATTGGCTAATTGAATGACAACACCCGTTGGGTGCAAGGGACCTAGACCAAGGTTGGAGAAAATGGATTTGGGCATGACATTTATTGAGGCTCCAAGGTCTATGAGTGCATCATCAAAGTTGGAACTCCCTATTTGACATGGAACCGTGAAGGTCCCTGGATCTTTGCACTTCATGGGAATGGACTGTTGAGTTGAAACATTTTCAATGTTCCTAAGTTGCCTCTTATGGGTGCACAATTCCTTAAGAAACTTGGCATACTTAGGGATTTGTTTGATGGCATCTAATAGGGGGATGTTCACTTCAACACGTCTAAACATGTCAAGCATTTCAGGATCAGGTTCAAAGGACTTCTTAGGCTTGGAGATGGCTTGAGGAAAAGGAATTGGGTTCCTAAGTGGAATGGAAGAAGGTGAAGGAGTGGATTCAAGTTCCTTTTCCAGCTTTTTGTTCATTTCATTTTCTAGATCAACATCGAAAGGGGGGTTTGAGGATTTATCTTGAGGCATAGCAAGTTGCTTTCCTGATCTAAGTGCAATTGCACTTACATTACCCTTGGGGTTGGGTAATGGTTGAGCTGGGAGTTGGGATGAATTGGATGGTTGTTGCTGGCTAAGGTGGGATGCAAGTTGACCTATTTGGGTTTCAATGTTCTTTAGGCTAGAACGGGTGAAGGAAGCAAGATCCTCTACAGCACTTTCCCATGGTTGTTTAGAAGAAGAGGCTTGTCCCAAATTGGGTTGGCCTTGATTTTGGTTCTTGGGAAAGCGATTGTATTGGGTGGGGAATTGGGAAGGCTCATTAGGATAGTGGAATCCAGGAGGAGGATTGTTCCTTTGAGGTTGAGGAACAAAAGGATAAGGTTGATGGAAGTTACCACCACCTTGACCATATTGGAATTGGTTTGGGTTTTGAGGAGGGAATTGAAGAGGATGAGAAATGGGATTACCATACCTCAGAGGTGGGTTAAAGGTAGAAGAGAAGGGCTCAGAGTGGGGTTGGTTGAAGTTTCTAACAAACTGACCTGATTGTTGAGGGTTGAAGTTTCGCTGAGCATATGCCGCATTGAGCTCCATTGGACTAGATGAATCAGATGGATCATCTTGAAGTTGTGGACATGTGTCAGTCGGATGTGATGGAGAGTTGCAGATTCCACAATTCTTGATAGGTCCAGGGAATAGTGACTGTGGAGAAGATGAGGTTGGGGCTTTGGTAGCCACCGCTAGTTGACGCACAAGACCTGTAAGTTCACTCATCCACTCAGTCATCTTGTTGGGCTCTATGGATTGATTCTCTTGGGCTTGTTTCACTTGAGAATGTGCTCGAGTATGGAATTGCTGCGTGTTTGCAGCCATGTTACTTATGAGATCTCTTGCAGCTGCAGGAGTTTTGTCAACAAGAGCACCGCCACTTGCGGCATCAATGAGAGTTCGCTCCATAGCCAATAACCCCTCATAGAAGTATTGGATCAGGAGTTGGTCAGGGATTTGATGGTGTGGACAAGTTGCCACAATCTTTTTGAACCTCTCCCAATACTCATGGAGTGATTCATTAGGGAATTGACGGATGCCGCTTATTTCCTTTCGGATAGAAGCTGTTCGGGAAGCGGGAAAGAACTTCTCAAGGAAAAGTCTCTTCATGTCAACCCATGAGTTTATGGAACCAGGTGGGAGGTAGTAGAGCCAAGACTTGGCAGAATCCGCTAGGGAAAAGGGGAAAGCTCTAAGCTTGATTTGTTCTTCAGAAACCCCTTGAGGCTTCATGGTAGAGCATACTACTTGGAACTCTTTAAGGTGAAGATGTGGATCCTCACCGGCTAGCCCGTGAAAATGAGGGAGAAGATGAATCAAACCCGATTTGAGTTCGAAGTCAGCTTCAATGTTTGGATATTGAATACCAAGAGGTTGGTAATTCATATCAGGGGCAACGAGTTCTTTTAGGGTTTGTTCCCTAGGATTGGCCATTTCAATTTCAATTGGTTGGATGAGGACTGGTTCTTGAATTATTTGAGTATCTCTTATGTTCCTCCTAAGATGGCGAAGTGTTCGCTCAATTTCAGGGTCAAACAAATCCGAGGGATTGTTTGGAAGGCTACGGGGCATTCAGAGAGATTTTGGAAGAAAGAGGAAGACGGGTTTTTCTTTGTATTTTTTTCAGTTTATGATTTTTAAGAGGAAGACGGGTTTTTCTTTGTGTTTTTTTTTTCAATTTTTTTAAACTTTTGTATTTTTTTGGGTTTTTTTTTTACAATAACCAGAAACTAATGACTACTTAAAGCACCATCCCCGGCAACGACGCCATTTGAAAGTGCGGCCGATTGTCGCCTATCGACCGTTCAAGGTTCCGGTGCTCTGCTAATGTGTATAGCAGCACTCGGGTCGAATCCTCGGCGATGATACTTTGTAGTAGTCGTTTGTTTTTAGTTGATTGTATTTTGATTAGGGGGGTTTGTTTGCAGAGCTTAATTAAAATGATTTATGGATGATGTTTGATTTACCAAATTGATAAAGATTGGGGTGAGTTCATCATTAGGTTAGTTAAGCTTTTGATATCCTCGAGCTTTGCTTTATATTGCATTTAAATTAACACCCATGTCACAAGATGATGTTGATTAGAATTCTTAAGTGTTAAGGCTTTAAACCAAGACTTAACTTAACTTAAGGTTATAATCTCAATCATATCTTATTTATGGTTGTGTATTTATGGTTCCAATAATCCATGGAAACCACATGTTAAACAAAACAAGTCATTAATCCATGACATGTTAAGTCCAACATACACAATGTTAATTCAAAGAATATTCATCGAGCAGAAGCTCTCAATCACTTAACATACCTAAATTATAACTCACCCCAATGAGAGATTTACTCAGCCATTTGGGTGATTAATAATCTGGTAATATATGTTTATGGTGATGAATTATAAAGAGAAGAAAAAGAAAGGGACAAGATAAGAGTAGTGTGCCGAACACACACACGAAATAATTTAAGAATCAAAAATGGAATTTCGATTGAATGAGGAAGCTTAAGAAGGGAAGGGGATTAAACTGAATTTAAACTATTTTAAGAACATTAATATTAAAATACATAAGGTGGAAGAGAATAAGAGATATTGAAGAAGTAACTTGCATTAAAACAGAATTACAAAGAAAGGGAATTACAAGATTACAAAAATGAAGAACACAAAAGTAAGTGAAAAGAAAGAGAGGAGGAAAGGTCTCTCAAGTAAAAACTTGAGTATGGAAGGTCCTCCCAAGCCTTTGGAAAAGCTTTGGTCGTTCCAATGTGATCTCCTCTCTTCTGAAATGCCAACCCCTCTCAAGGAGAGAAGGGGAGAGTATTTATAGCCCAAGGAGTGGACTGTTTGCATTCCCAATCTGTCCCTCCACTTGCTTCGCCAATTGAGCTATACAGACAGCCGAATCTTCAAATAAATCCTTCTTCAAAGTTGTAGAAAATAATGTTTTCCGACTACTCTCAAAATTTGGAGGCATTTGGACAATTGGAGCCAAAGTTATGGCCGGTTGATTAAACAAAGGTAAACTGTCCATTTCTATCCATTCTTTTTCGATGGCCAAAATGTGAATGGATTTTTGAACAGGAAGATGCCTTCAAATTCGAATGACTTCTTCAACAAAGTAGGCCACCTATATCTCCTCTTTCACACTGCAAAATCTCAGCTCGATTCGATGCTTACATCAGGAGATATGTCATGCATACTATACTGATTTTAATTCTCGGCCAGAATGGTGGGCTGGACTTCAAAGGTTTATTTGGGCCCCTTTTACTTGGATTTGGGCCATGAAATTTTTATCCAAGATGAAATATAGTGTCCCCCGAATTATGGTGGAGAGTTAAGGTTTTTGAACTTCTGGATGGAGCCCAGTAAATCAATCTTCATGAATAGTCCAGTTTCTTCACAGATTCTTTGGTCTTGTTTGTGAGGACCATATGACCCTTCAAATGGCAGAATTGGATCATGGTTCCTTCTAATGAAATGTTGTATATTGAAAGAAGAATCCTAAAAAACAAGAACCACACAATTTGGATCAGTATAGTGATAGTTATAATTAAAACATTAAACTGACTCAATTTGACTACTTCTAAAAATGCTCAAATATTATACTTAATATTAAAACATTAATATTTCACACAAATTATGCACATTTCATATAAAATAAGTAAAGGGGGAATATAATAAGTCGTGAAAATATTAATAACATCAGTTATGATTACTATTAACAAAGAGAATTTGGAATGGAGCTCTTGACTTAAGAAGAAGTCCCTATTTATAACATGAATCAGAGTCCTCATAGTTCAGTTTTTTTGTAACTCATTGATGGTTTTAAGGTTCTTGAGGTCATGGTTAGGGCTTACACTTAAAAGGATACCTATTTATGAACCCATTTCTCATCCAATGATGGATAGGGAAGGGTGAAAAGATCATAGGGGAATTTTGTTCTTATGAGATAAAGTAATTAGAATATGGAGGAACTTACACTAGAGTGGATTCTTATTGGATATTGGGCCTTAGAGAGATGTACTACATATCCAGTTAGTATAAGAATGAAATTCATCATAGTTCAGGTAACTCCTAGCCCACTGATGGGTTGGGATAGGTGATTACACTTAAAGGGATTAGTTTTATCCATGAGGTTTGGAAAATGTAGGGACTCATACTAGGATAGATGCCTAAGTTTCATATTCATTCTCTATCCTCCAATAAGGTTGCATGAGAGTACAACCCTAACCTATTATGGATACTCCAATTATAAAGGGTGTTCTTGGCCGAGAAATAATGGTCAGAGGTTCACATGGTATATTTCTAAGTGTGACTTCCCAAAAATTTTTTCATGTCTTAGGGTGTCTTCCCGACAGAGCTGATGTAACGTCCCGAGTGTTTGGAGCGGGTCGAATTCCTCAATTCGTTTGAATTTTTGAATATTAGTGAGCAGGCTAACTCTTTTCTTGTTTTTTAAAACTTAAATTTGAGAGTTAATTTGAACCATGCAATTGTGTTTATATGGGTTTCAGGGATCAATAATTTCCTTGGGGTTTCGAGTGGGTTTTGGGTGTGTCAGAGGACAAAAGTTTAGTTTTTTAGGGTTTGCAGACTGAGGCACACAGTTTGGACAAACCATGTAGCCTCCATGAAGAAACTATAAATCCCTCCTTTGGATTTATGGATGGTTTGACAAAATATGTAGGAGGGGGAACATGTATTTGTGTCCATTATATATTTATTTGCAGAGGCATGCACAATTTGCGCATGGTTTGGAAAAATGTGCGGTCCAACTTTGTGATCCTGGTACTTAGAGAGTGGGTGCCACACAGTTGTCACACGATTAGCCAAACCATGTGTTCAGACTATACATTTCACTTAAAGTGATGACATTAATGTTCTTAACCTACTTTATTTTAATTTTATTTCTCCCATTTCTTCTCCCTTTCACACGTGCATAAAAAGGAGCTCCCACTTCCTCCTCCTCCTTAGGATTTGGCCTATCTTCCACATCTGAGCTCGAATTTGATCATGTCGTCTTATTGGAACAAAATCTTCAAGGCTTCAAGTCATCTTTATTATTTTATTATTTTCTCTTACTATACAGTTCACTAAATTCATTTGATCCATTTTACATTATTTTCAGTGTGTTCGTCTAAAATTCCAATTTCTTCTGAATCAGCTTGATTTAGAGGATAATATCATATGAGTGAACATCTACCAATACAAGGTAGATGGTCCTAGATATTTCTTTTATTTTTATCATGTTTTGGGGGTGTGTTCTTGTGCACACCATTGGGTTTTCCGAGAGAGACCCTATAAAATTAAAGTTTTTCTTTTAATTAATTAAATTGAACCCTTGATATGCCTATAGAAATGATTCTCCATGAATACGATGGTTAAGATAAGTTTGAGACTTTGAACCACTTAGTCAGATGAGGTTGGGTGTGTTATTTAAATTAAAATGCTTATATTATATTACTTACGATGGTTCCATGAGAATTTGATGGGCATGACTTGAGGATTGAGATGGTCTTGACCATCTAGATGAGGTGATGTTGTTTGTCAGGTAGGGCAAGACCCGAATTCCATGAGTGATATTGATCACAGATTGGGTGATGAGGTCACTAAATTGAGATGATAAGGTATTGGGTTATGGGCATGGCCCATGTGATATTAGATGATATTGACTATCAGGATGAGAAACAAGGTTGTAGGGGAATGAGGTACCAGGTACTTTGTTATAGATTTATGCTCACCATGATTGGACTATGTTCCTTGGAGTCGTGTGCACATAGATAGGAATTAGATGATGAGGTGGTGATGACCACTCATGTGGGTAGAGGCCTTCGTTAGTTGTATTTTAGGATGGTTTCAACCATCATTAAGGTTGTGAATAACCTTTTTGATGTTTTTTAACAATGTTTTTGTATTTTTTGACAACTAATATTTTGTAAAATAATGTTTTTGAAAAATAGGTGAATGTTGATAAATGTTTAAACCCAATCATAAAGGGGGAGGAAAGTTTTGTTTTTGGGAAAGTTTTTTTCTAGACATAGAGGGCTAGAATGAGCAGTTCCAGATGTAGATTATTAAAATGAGCATCACCAATCACAAAAGTCATCAGAAAGATAAAGTTATTGATTATACATATCATCAGTCTCATTTTCATTAGTATGAATTTAAAGACTCATCGGACACTATGGTTTTTAGAAAGTCAGAATGTTGCTGAAGAGGTTGAATAAAGATAGTGATGTCAGGAGTTAGAAAGTTCTTAAAATTTCTAACCTAAAATCAAACTATGATTTTCATATCTTGGATTTATCATAAATAATGAAAACTCTCATGATAAAAGTTTTTGAACAAATATAGGAATCTTAATGATTATATTAGTTCTAGAAATCAAGAAAAAGTTTACATCTAATCCAGAAGTACTAGGCATAGAAGTTTTCAAATGTCTGAATGATTTATTGCTGATATGGTTTGAATATTTTCAAATTTATAGAGTGGAGTTTCCATAATAATGATAAGTCCATTATAATGAGAATTATATCATAATGAGAATTCCATCATAAAGATAATTTCATCATTATGAGGATTCCATTGGACTGAAGCCGAGGAAGTTCCATTAGACTAACTCTGAGAAGGAAAGTTAATCAGACTAAATCCGAGGAGGAAAGTCAATTAGACTGAATATGAGGAGTAAAGTCAATCAGACTATCTCTAAGAAGGAAATTCAATTAGACTGACTTTGAGGAGGAAATTCAATCAAACTGACTTTGAGTAGGAAATTCAATCGGACTAACTCCGAGGAGGAAATTCAATCAGACTGACTTTGAGGAGGAAAGTCAATTAAACTGACTTTGAGAAGGAAATTCAATTATAATTAGTCTAACAAGGAAATTCAATTAGAGTAACTCTTATATGTAAATTCAATTCAGAATGAGCTAAGGAAGTTTCATTGTAACGAGCTAAGGAAGTTACATAATACTAAAGAAAAGTTAGAAAGTTTGATAAGGATTATTAATAAGAAGTCTAAAGATGATTCAAGACGATTATAGAAGATTTAAAGGGGGTAAAACATGAAGTTCAAATATGAGATAATTTTAGAGGTTTTTGAATTTGAGTAAGCAGGAAAAGTTTTTTAGTTTCCTACATTTTCTATTCTAGTATTTCTATAAACTAATGCATAATACATTCATACTTTGAAACCTTTTTATGTGCCCAAAAGGTAGAGCACTACAGAGTTTGAGTAAGAGTTTTTTAAGATAGTGATATCATTATATGATCAAATAGTTGAAAGTTTTATTACTGAACTGATGAAGATTAGACTAAAGAAGATCATACTTCTGAAATTTTTGTTTACCAGACTGAGGAATATTGGACTGAGTAAGATAAAACTAAGAAATTGAGAAGTGTTTGAGAATTGAATATTGAGAATAAGTTCATTTTACTAATTCTATCACACTAAATTCATCGAACTGAGTCAATCAAACCCAGAGTCATGAGACTGAGGTTCGAGACAAAGTTTTGAGGTGAAAAAGTTTTTGTTATCTTTTCTTTTGTGGCTCAATTTTTTATAAGAAAACTTTTTAAATTGATGAGAGTCAGTATAATCATTACTATTGGGAGATAGAAGGTTTCTAATGAGAGTTTACACAATTTTTATTCACTTATTCATCATAGTGAATTTACATAGACCCACAAGAGTGGCTATGGAAAGGATATATGTTCTCACACTAAGGCTAAACCTTGTAAATCTTGTGCGATTTACTTTCTTTCTTACTTTTTCATGTATAACTATTTACTAAAAGATGATAAGGTAATGAAATTTAAAAG
Organism: Viscum album; assembly: GCA_963277665.1. Taxonomy (NCBI): domain Eukaryota; kingdom Viridiplantae; phylum Streptophyta; class Magnoliopsida; order Santalales; family Viscaceae; genus Viscum; species Viscum album. The sequence continues at coordinate 599,460,046 of OY728140.1, forward strand.
GTTGTAGGGGTTAATTTTTTAAAAGTCTTGAAACTTATAAAAAGTTAACAACTGATTAAACCCCCCTTATTAGTTGTTATTCGATCCTTTGGAACTTCAATAAGTATCAAATGGAGGTTACCTTGTTGAATACTTATCATGGATAATATGAATTCTATAAATAGTAGAGTAATTCCTATATTTTATGGAAAAAAATATCATGTATGAAAAAATAGGATGATTTTTTATCTTCTATATCTTGGCCTAGAAGTTGTTGATGCTGCTACAATTCGGTTTCCACCTATTAAGAAGGATTCCCCAATGACTTTTCCTGATAAGAGAAATATAAAATTTTATGGGAAATCTAGGAATTCAATTATTATGTATCTGTCAGAAAATGTTTATATGAAGGTAATGGATATCAATACTTCAAAGAGTATATGGGATAAGCAGCAAATTATTTTTAAAGGGAATACTAAAGTGAAGGATGTAAAGATACAAATCTAGCACAGTAAGTTTTAATACATAAGAATGAGATATAAAGAAACTATTGATGAATAATTCACTAGGTTAAATGATTTTTTTTCAACATCAGAAGATTTGAAGAAGTTATAGAAGATTCTATAATAGTGAAGAAAATTATGAGAAACTTTCCAGATAGGGTTGATTCTAAAATTTTATCTTTATAAGATAAGGATGATTTATCTATTAATAATCTGCATAACTTTTTCATTGCTTATGAAATTAATAAATCTCTAATGTTTAAAGATAATATGAATGATTAAATGGATTTTGAATCCATGAGAAAAATGAAAATACAAGATGTTGAAGACGTTGATCCTTGTGACTCTGAAGATAAAGAGAATGATGAGTTGAATGAAAAAATCATGTCTATTATATCCATGAACTATCGAAGAGGAAGAGGAAAGTATGGAGGTAAAATTCATCTCAAATGTTTTGAGTGTGGTGGAATCAGACACTTTGCTATGAATTTCCCTAAGAATAAAGTTAGATAATATCGAGATGGTTCTAATGAAAACTGTTGATGGAAGAAGTTAAAAAAAGTTATAAAGAAGAAAAGTCATTGAAAAAATACAAGAATAAGTTAACTAGAGAAAAAAGAAGTATGTTGAGTAATAAATATGAATTAGGATCAACTAATAAAAATTATTCTAAGGTTGAAAGTTCAAAAAAGTTCATAAAATTCATTACAAAAGTTGAGAAAACAAAAGATTCTTTAGATAGTGAAGAAGAAGAAGGATATGGAGAATCTTATACAGAATATGAACTCAAAATAGAACTTGTTTCATGTATTGAGAAAAATAGATCTCTCAATAAATAAATCATAATGATAAATAAAGGTAGTGGAAAAATTTTTACTGGTGAGAAGGATGTTGTCAAGAAAGAAGAAGAATACATCCATGATATCTTAAGTTACAACTTTTGAATTTATAAGTAGGGAAAGATAGTTGAAGATCTTAATAAGAAGTTGGATGCTAAGGAAGAGGAATTTAATAAGTCTCAATAAAAAATTCTTGATACAGAAAATACCTTAAGAAATATGAATTAAAACTTTAATAAAGCTTTAAAATTAAAATATAATAATTCTAAAGTTTTTGAGAGAGCTCAGATCAAGAATCATGTGAAATACTCACCCACCAAAAATAATGTTTCATCAGATTTTTCTAACATATAAGGTTCAGGAAAAAGTGTTGGAAAATATTAGGTGAAAAAACAATGTGAGAAACCTATTTCATATATAAAATATGAAAACCCACTTAGGAGGAAAGATGGTCCACATCCATAGATAGTTAGAGTTGGAAGAAGTAATCAACCTAACAAAGTTTCTATAGAGAAAGATCTTACTTCAATATAAAATCAATATTTGATGTTTTTTGTTGGTGCTATAGAATCTATGGGAATATGGATTATAATTGTTGGCACAAATTATCTCTACCCAGAAGAAGGTTTGAGTAGAGTGAGAGAAATAGTGAAAGTAAAATGAGTAACTTTCATAGCTTATCAAAAGTTGAAAAAATTAATTCTCAAGTTGTTAGAAACATTCTAATAAAGAATCAGTTTTACTGTATGGAAGAAGTTTGCGGAAGATATGATCAAATGGGTGAGATTTCTGAATAATGTATGAATACTCTTCCATGAAGATTTTTCTATGTATGAAAAGAAAAGGAAATAGGAAAGAAAAGATTTTAAGAAGGAGCCTTTGTTTTTTAGACTTCCTTGAAAGAAAGTAAAAAGAAAAAAATCATGGATATTTGATTGTGGTTATTCTTCACACATGACAGGTGATTTAAAAATCTTGAAACATATTTAAAATCATGATGGAGTTGTTGTTACCTTTCAGAATGATAGTTCTCCAATAATCATAGGAATCAAAATGGATGATATTGAACATACAAAGTTGAAATCTAAGGAATTATTGTTTTTTGATGGACTAAAACATAGCTTACTTAGTGTAAGTAAACTTTGACATGATGGAAAATAAGTGATCTTCAGAAAAGATTTTTGTGTTATAAAAAGTGTTAAATATGGAAATGTTATTACAAAAGGAGATAGAATGAGTGAGAATCTCTTTCAAATAGGATAATTTAACAACTCCTATTACTTATGTGCTAAATATGAAAATAAGTTATGGCACCGAAGACTTGGCCACCTTGGGAAGAAAAAAATGAATAAACATTCTAAGATTTATATTGTTCTAAAGTTTTGATAATTAAAAATAAGAGAATAATATGTTTCTGTAACTTTTCAGCAAGGTAAGATGACTAATAAAATTCATAAGAGATTTGAGATTAAGTCTACCATACCTATTGAACTTATTAATTTCAATTTTTGTGGGATGATGAGAAATCAATCAACAAAATATGATTTTTTACTTTATCACTTTTATTGATCATTTCACTCAGATGAAAAACATCATGTTTTTTAAACACAAGTTAGTGGATATGGAAATGTTTAGAATCATTAGAAAAGATATTGAGAAAAAATGGGGGTTTATATTAAGAAGCTGAAAACAGATAATAGAATAGAGTTTACAAGAAATAATTTTGAAACTTATCTTATAAACCATGGTATTAAACATTAGTATAGTTCTCTATATACCCCATAATAAAATGGAGTATTGAAAAATAAGAATAATATTTTAACGGAAATGGAAAGAAGCATGTTAGCAGAATAAAAACATTAAAATTTCTACTGGAGAGAATCTATTAGTACTGTTATACATGTTCATAATAGATTTTTGTTAAGGCTAGAATCTAATATGACTTTATATGAAGTGTGGTATAAAAAAACATCATTTAATTACTTAAAAGTTTTTGGAAGTCCGTGTTTGCTTAAAATAAAAAATCAAGATTTTGGAAAGTTTGATGAGAAAGATGAGGAAATAAATTTTATGGGTTATTCAACCAATGGAAGAATTTACAAATATTGGAACAAAAATTTTAAAAAGCTGGTAGACTCATATTATGTGAAAGTTATTGAGGATCCAACTTCTTTAACAAAATTTTCTGAGAATGTTGAGGAAGAAAAACTAAAAGTTTCCAATGAAAATGAAATTGAGGAAAATAATGTTCATGAATATTCAGATACATCATGTGATGAGGAAAGTGAAGAATGAATATGACTTCTAAAATTTCCTACTTTATAAAAACATGTTGAGACCAAAAATATTCTTGGGAATTAGAAGGATCTAGTTCAGATCAGAAGAAAAATGAGATAAGAAAATAAAACTTTACTCATCTCAAAAGTTGAACTAGACTCTATTTCAGAATATATTCAACAAAAATAATGGGAAAATGATACGAATGAAGAGTTGGATCTGATTGAGAAAAATGAAACATGTGATGTTTTTCCAAATCCAAAAAAAAATAAAAACGGAATTGGAACGAAGTGGGTTTATATAAAAAATCTAATGAACATAGATAAGTATCAAGAAACAAAGAAATAATTATTTGTAAAGGATATGCATAGCTGTAAGGTGTGTATTTTGAAGAAACATTTTCCCCAGTTTCATGATTAGAAACTATTATAATGTTTCTATCAGTGGATGCACATCTAAATTACAAAGTTTTCCGATGGATGTAAAGTTGGATTTCTTAAATGGAGATATTGAGGAAGAAGTTTACATTGAGAAAACTTATTGATTTATACTTGATAATGATAAAAACAGGGTTTGTAGATTTAATAAAGATTTTTATAGGTTGAAACAATACACTTGTTCCTAGTATTCATAACTTGATAGTTGTTTGAGAATATTGAATTTTTCTAAAGGAAAAGTCTATAGTAACTTGTATATGAAAGAAGTTAACTGTAGAACACTAATCTTTATTTGTGTATATGGATGATATATTTTTTTAGGGATGAAGAATAAGTTTTTAAAGAATTTTCTAAGGAAATAAATAATAATTTTAAAATTTCAATGTTGGGAGAATTAATTTTCTTCCTTGGCTTATGTGTTCAACAAAAAGAAAATTACATTTTCTAATATCAAGAAAAGAATGTCATGGGATTGTTAAATAAGTTTGGGATAATATAATCCAAATAAGTTTCTACTAATATTTTAGGGAGCACAAAATTGAGTAAATATGAATCTAGAAAAAGTGAGAATCAAAAAGAATTTTTGAAGTAGATAAGAAGTTTTATTTATCTCACAAGCTCAGGACGTGATATTGTTTATGCTGTGACATTGTGTGATAGATATTAGAGTGAACCAAAATAGTCTCATATGTTGGAAGCAAAAAGAATTTAGAGATATGTTAAAAGAACAACTTCACATGTGATTTTATACAAAGGAAATTTTAATATGAACTTTCATGGTTATACTAATTCCAATTTGGATGGAGATTGTAATAATAGAAAATCAACTTATGGAGGAAAATTTTTATTGGGTGAATGTTGTGCGAGTTGAAATAGTAAGAAACAAAGTTAATTAACTTTGAGCATAGATGAATCATATTATGTTGTAGCTACCCATGATTGTACTCAGATGTTGTGGATGAAAGTTTATCTGAAAGATTTGAAAGTAAAAGCTTCTAAACCATTGAAGATACTTTGTGACAATTAGAGTACAACTTACCTCTCTAAAAATCCTATCCAACATTCAAGATCGAAACACATTGATATAAATTTTCACTTTATAAAAGATAAAGTTTCTATTGGAGATGTTTTTCTAGAGTTTATCTCAACAGAGTATCAAATTACTAATATCTTCAAAAAAGAAATGACAAAAGAAAGTTTTGTTTAATTGAGGCTTAAACTTAATGTTCATCCTCATCCAATTACTTCCTAACCCTCATAAGGAAATGCCCCACCGTGCTTTATATTATGATGAAAAAGGGGGAGATAAAGTAACAAATTTTTTACTTTATAAGAATTTTTTACTTATCTTTCTTTTATTAATCTGAAGATGTAGTTATTAGATAATGGGGGAGATAATAATCAATGGGGAGATAAAAATAAAAGTGGTAAAATATAAAAGTTAGAGGTGAGTTTATCTTAACATTGCCACAAATTTTTCTTGTCATTGAGAGATGTAATTCCTTAAAAACATTACTTTATATAGTATTGTGGTGTTAGGAAACTCTCTTTTGAGAAATTCTATGATTTGATAAAATTTGAAAAATTTGGGTTGTTTCAAAAAACATTTTGTGAAAAAGTAAGAGTGTTTGAAAAATGGTGACCTATAATATATTTTAATGAAAGTTTTCAAAAAAATACAAAAGGGGAGATCGAAGAACCTTTGTGATATTCTGTTTTAACAAAGTTTTTGTATTTTGTGACAACTAATATTTTGTAAAATAATGTTTTTAAATTTTTTTTTGAAAGTCTATGAATTCTAGAACCCAAACATAAATGAGGATAAAAGTTTTGTTTATAGGAAAGTTGTTTTCCAAACGTAGAGGATTGGATTGAACAACATCAGATGTAGATTATCAGACTGAGCAACACCAGTCATAAAAGTTGTCAAAAAGTTAATTTTTTTGATCAAAAAAATAATTGGTATTAGTTTCATTAGCATGAAGTTAAAGATTCATCATACATCATGGTTATTAGAAAGTCAACATGTTGCTTTTGAGGTTTAATGAAGACAATGATTTCAGGATTTAGAATGTTCTTAAAATTTCTAACCAAAAATCTAATGATGCTTGTCTAATATTGGAGTTCTCATAAATCACGAAAAATATAATAATAAAATATTTTGATGAAATGGAGGAATCATTAATATTATATCAGTTTGAGAAATCAAGAAAAAGTTTACATCAGATGTAGAAGTATCGAGCACAAAAGTTTTCAGAAGTCTGAATGATTTATAACAGATAAGGTTTAATGATTTTAAAAGTTACAGAGTGGAATTTAAGTCATATTGATAATTCCATTGTAATGAGAATTCCATTGTAATGAGAATTACATCATAATGATAATTCTATCATTATGATGATTCCTTCCAACTGAAGATAAGGAATTTCCATCAAACTAACTCAAAGAAGGAATGTTAATTAGGCTAACTCTGAGGAGGAAAGTCAATCAGACTGACTCTGAGGAGGAAAGTTAACCAGACTAACTTTTAGAAGGAAAGTAAATCAAATAGAATCTAAGGAGGAAAGTGAATGAAACTAACTCTGAGGAGGAAAGTAAATCTTACTAACTATGAGGAGGAAATTCAATCAGATTGACTATGAGAAGGAAATTCAATCATACTAACTTTGAGAAGGAAAGTCAATCACACTAACTCTAATGATTAAATTCAATTCGGAAGGAGCTGAGGAAGTTCCATTGTAATAAGTTGAGGAAGTTCCAACATATTGAATAAATTTTAGGAAGTTTGAGAGGGATGATTACTAAGAAGACTCAAGATGATTCAATAAGGTTCGAGAATAGTTGAATTAATCAAACATGAATTTCAAATATGAGTGAATTTCATAGGTTTTTGAATTTGAGAAATATGGAAAAGATTTTCAGTTTCATACCTTTTCCATTATGGTATGACAATAAATTGATTCATATTACATTAATAATTTGAAAACTTTTCACGTGCGCAAAATCCAGAGAACTGTAGAGTTTGAGTAATAGTTAGTTTTGTACATAGATCTCATTAGAAGATCAGACAACTGAATTTTTTTACTAGACCGAGGAAAGTTGGACTAAAGAAGATCAGACTTATGAAATTTTTATTTACCAGACTAAGGAAGATCAGATCGAGGAAAATAAAACTAAGTTATTGAATAGAGTTTGAGAAGTGTAGATTGAGAATAAGTTCATTGAACAGAGTGAATCAGACTCAGGGTCATCAGACTGAGGTTTATAATAGAGTTTTGAGGAGAAATTTTTTTTGAAATATTTTATTTTGTGGATCAATTTTTTTGTAATAAAACTTTGTAAACTAATAGGAGTCAGTATAATCATTCCTATCAGGAGATATAATGCATATAATAGGAGTTGAACAAATTTAATTCAATTATTCATTATAGTAAATTTTCATATACCCACGAGAGTGGCTATGGAAAAGATGTATGTTCTCACATTGAAGTCAAAAATTTTAAATCTCATGTGTTTTACTTTATTTCCAACTTTTTCATGCATGAGTATTTACAAAAAGATGATAATGTAATTAAATTTAAAAGGTTGTTGGGGTTAAGTTTCTAAAAGTTGTGAAACTTATAAAAAGTTAACAACTCATTCATCACCTTATCAGTTGTTATTCAATCCTTTGGAACTTCAGGTTGGAGATGATTTCCATAGAAAAACACATAGATGGTGAGGATACATCGGTTGAAAGTGTTGATACCATCAATTGGGGTATGAGGATCTCCTTATATTGAGGCCATTGGGATGGGATTATTTGGGAGGACGGACATCACTGTTCCTTGGGACATCGATTGTTGAACAGATAATATTATTAATTAAAGGGAATACATTGCTGTACCTTGGGACACTGGGCTTTGAGTTGACTAGAGCCTTCGAGCAGGGGCATGAGGGACTTGGTACTTATTATTTGGGTGTTCCTTTTGGATGTCAATTAATGATTGATGGAACAAGGTTCTCAGTGACACTTCTTGAGGTGGAACCTAAGGGTACACCTAGGATGATTTTTTTCAGTGGATTCCTTGGTCTTTATGCTAAGGTTACTCTCCAATACAGTTATGCTGGTGATGGCTAAAGTAGGTAATTGTTTCCTTATGGCTATTGAGAATAAGTGAAGTGAGTTATATATTTATACATGCATGGTTTCTATTTTATTTATTTATAGTACACACCTACCTTGTCATTGATGTAAGTTAGGCACATATTGGTGGTGGCCTACTGAGAGTCATTCTCACACCCTACACAGGACATTCAGAATAAATATAGATTTTATGATTCTATGATTAGGAAATTGTTCAGGATTAAGAGATGTAACTTAGTGATCATGTAGTCTATTTAGCATGGGATGGGTGGAAATGGACATTGGAGGTTCTTACATCAATTGGAGTTTATTTTTGTGTCATTTTTGTACCCGCATGCTTATTATATGTATATACTGAGGTCATCCATAGGAAACCCTTCTTATTTATTGTCTTGTATGACCTGACTTGTATTCCTATTCTATAATTGGTATTATGGGGTGTTTTATTTTTCAAATGGTATTTTTATATTTATTATTTATTTACTATTTCTTCTTTTTATGCTTCCAATATGATGGGTTACTGGTCTAGTTGTTTATGTTCTTTTCTTACATCATGTTATATTTTTATAGACCATTATTATTATCACCATCAGAGGGTATAATCTCCCCAATATCATCTATTTACACCCTCACTTCTCATTAATAGCCTTTGGTGTATGGGGAGGTGTGCTTAAGGCCTAATGATACTCTGGCCCGAAGCACTATTCGGGTGGAAAATCGGGTTAGGGCACTACAAATGGTATAAAATGTGTTTATTTTACCAATTTTGGGTCTTAATATTTGTGATATGGTAGAATGGAGACTAGGATGTTGTTAGAACTGGGTTTAGAGCTCATGGTTGGGTGCCTACAGCCCCATGCATGGGTGATATACCAAGTTTCCAGGGGTGGGAAATTGCTGTTATGCTTTGATATTTTTACAGTTGATATGATTTCCACATAAAGTGGTGCTCTTGGGTGCCATTATTATTTGTTATGATATGTTACCATTGGCCCAGTATGGAAAGGGGGGATATATAGACCCTTGGACTAGTATGGAAATGGATTATTGTTTATGATTTCTTGGTAGGCACACATGATGATTTATATACGTGTTCCTAGGATAAATTTATTATGATGTTCATTGGGAACCTGAATTGGGATAAGAGGGGTTGGATTTTTTAAAGTGTCAAAAAGGAAAGATAAACAATGTTTTCTTTCTTAGCCTCTCTTTTTAAACATTCTACTCAACCATACAAGGAATGTGGTTCCAATGAAATCTGTGTGTGATCCTATATGTGATATATATATATATGTGTGTGTGTGTGTGTGTGTGTGAGCCTAGATCTAATAGGATCATACAGAGATGATGATAGGGGTGGGATGTTTAAAATGTCAATAAAGAAGCTAAAGAGTGTTTTCTTGATTAGCCTCTTTGGTGAACATTTACTCAGTTACTACAGATTGATATGTGATGATTGACTCTATTATGGGTAGGTGAAGGGCTATGAGGTTGAATTTATATGTGATACTTGGCTCTGATATGGGTGGGTAAGGGGCCAAGAGTCTGGATGTCATGAGACATGGTTGTAATAAGGGAGTTCAAGGGAAGTGAGATTGTGTTACTTGTTATAATTTTCCCTATCTTTATTATATATATATATTCTATTATGGATGTTTGAACATGATATTTGTATTTAGAGGGTTTCCACATAGGTGGATTTAGATGGATAATCATTTTGGCAATGATATGGTGCCATAGGAACATTCATAGGGGATACTGAGGGTTAGGATGAGGTCTTAGAGGGTCAGGATGATCATGAGCTGCAAGTATAAGCATAGGTATAGGCTCAGGTACAGGAGGGTAAGCCATGAGATTTGGAATATTTTGGGACATGGATTGATGATAAGATCATGGAGATCTTGGTTTGTGTCATATAGGGGATTTATAGGGGAACTCAGGGAGTAGATCCTTCTATGGAATACTTGACTCAAGAGCTCTAGTCACAACACCAACCGCTATTTCAGGGTGAGGGTGGACCATAGGTGGCATAGATCTAGATTAAGGCAGTGTAGACCATCTTTAACAAAATTGATACACCCCTAGGGTGGAGGGTGAATCTAGCTATGTACATGCTCAGAGAACTGGAAAAGTGATGGTGGGATGAACAAGTTCAAGAAAGCTGACACGAAGGGATGGCTTAGAAGTAATTTGAGGCTAGGTTTTTTGAGAATATCTTTCTAGAGATGTTGAGGGTGGACGGAGCTCATGATTTTTTGAACCTTCAGTAGTGAGACAAGACCATCTTGTACTACGCATATACTTTCAATAACTTTTCTCATTTCAAACTTGATATGGTGGGTGATGACATATTGAGGGTGAGGTGTTTTGAGGACGGTTTACGACACACCATTCAGGTTCAGGTAAACATCTTCAGGTTGGTATCATTATTAGAGGCTGTGAATTAGGTGCTCATAGATGAACATAAATTTGATAGACTGGTCATATTTGAGATGGATGGAAGAATTAGGAGATGTTAGTAGCGATTCTTTATACAGTAGGAAGTGAGGCCATGAGGAGTCTCAGCAGGGTGCTCATGCCAGATACTTAAGTAGGCCACCGAGGAGTAGGTCATCGATGGAGTGTTTCTAGTGTGGGAAGCCGAGACCTATGAAGATGCAATGTGACCAGGCATCGAAGGAGTTTTGAGCATGACGATAGGTCGAGCATCTCAAGAGGTTCTGCAGGAAGCCTTCTCAGATAGTTGCAAGCCAGGGACTAGGACAGACTCGCAAATATAAGATCAGACTGGGAGTGGTAATAGGAGATGGTATCTAGGATTAATCTACACATAGAGGTCATGGTAGAGATAGTGGGACCCAACTGTGGGGTCAATGTCTTGTGGTCAGTGTAGCATTACATGGAGTCCAGTCCTTTGGTAGTCGATTTTCAGGCCAAACATATGCAGTGGAGCTTCCATGTGAAGAGTAGGTTGGGGAGCCAGTTATGGTTAGAGGTACTCCATGGGAGTGACCAAGTATCTTTTATTTTCATATGAACTTTTTTAGGCCTATCTGGTTTTGGGTGCATGAGATGCACAATTTGTTTTTGGACTAACCACACAATGGTTAGTAGGTCGACATCGACTCAGATGCGTGAGCTATATATATATGAGGTGGTTGGAACTAGTATTTATTATGGGAATTAGTATGATGTGGGTTTCCTTGAGATGTTCAGATTATAGGAATTTAAGTGATGTGGGTTATGTTTTAGGTTCATGACATTGGGACTGATTATGGGCATCTTATAAGATGCAGGACCTCATAGGTTCCATGTGCGGCATGGGTATGAGATGATAATCTACTGATATGAAACACTTTATGGGGTTTAGATGTAAAAAAATGCATGATTTGATCACCTGATGAGGTGTAGGAGTGAAGGTGTGTGATGATAGGACTTTTGAGTCCAGGTATGGTAGGTGGAAAATTAGAATTTTGAGTTTTGGGTTGGGAAGCAACTGAGGTTGGTAACTCCTAAGGTGGGGAGCATCTTGAGAGAATTGAACTGTGAATTTGCAACCAAGGTAGATTAAGGTGATTTTATTGATATGGGTTTGTTTGGTACTATCTCCAAGAAATTATTTATAGCTCAGGTATGAACTATGTTAATGTAAAAAGATTGTAACATCCCAGGTTTTTGGTGAAAGTCGAATTCTTCAATCCGTTTGATTTTTTTGAGTTTGGTGAGTGGGCCAACACTTTTATTGTTTTTAAAAACTTAATTTTGAGAGTTAATTTGACCCAATACATTGTTTTTATATGCGTGTCAAGGTTTGAATATTTCCTTAGGGTTTTGAGTGTGTTTCGAGTGCATTAGAGGCCAAAAGTCTAGTTTTTCAGGGTGTGCAGACTGAGGAGCATGATTTGGACAAACCGTAAATCCTCCCATGAGAAACTGTACAACCCACCTATGGATTTGTGCATGGTTTGAAAAACTATTTGGGAGGGGTAACATGGCTGTATGGCCATTATTTAGTTCTTAGCAGAGGCTTCACGCATGGTTTGTGCATGGTTTGGCAAACTTTTTGGGCCAACCATGCAAGCTTGGTATTTAGACAATGGGTGCCACATAGTTGATGTGTAGTTATCCAAACCATGTGGCCAAATTGTGTGGGTCAATTAAAGTGATTAAATTACCATTATTCCCCTCCTTTATTTTAAGTTTATTTCCCCCCATCTCTTATCCCTTTCACATATGCATAGTAGGGAGCTTCTATTTCCTCCTCCTCCCTAGGCTTTGTCCTATATTTCAAGTTCGAGATCCGATTTGATCACCATCGGTCTTGTTGGAACTGCATCATTAAATCTTCGATTCCCATTTTATATTTTCTTATTCGTTCCTTCCATATGGTGTGCTAAATCCATACAATCCATTTTACCCAATTTTCAGGGCATTCGTCTAAAATGCCAATTTCTTTCAAATCGGCTCGAGTTGGAGGCTGATATTAGATGAGTGAACGTCTATAAGTATGAAGTAAATGGTTAATAGCATTCTCTTTTATTTTTATTTTGTTTTTGGGGGTTCATTCTTGAGTGCACTGACCGATTTTTTCATGACACGTCAAATTGATTATGATTTTAAGATTGATTTATAGTCTAGGGAAGACCCTAGATCATCTCTCAAGGAGAGTTAATAGGTTTGGAGTGTGTATTTTTAATAAAATTTATTAAAAGAGGGGGTGGTTTTGAAAACAGTTTAAAAAATAAAATGACTTAATTAAAGAGTTTAATAGTTGATAAATAAAAGTGGTGTTTTAGAATTATGATATAAGGAGATAAATTCAAGTTCACTACACATCTTATATAGTTCATTTCTCTGAAAATTTCACATGGTTTGGTTTAATTCTTTGGTTTAAGGTTGTCAAGATCTGGACTACCCTCTTACCCCTTAAAACGATGCAAAAAGAAGCAACCCTTGACACAACGATCGTTTTTTAAAGGTTTGGTCTTCAATTATAGAACAAGGGATACAAAATCATATTTAAATCTCATATATGTGTGAGATATAAAGGTTGCTTGTGTTGTCTAATCAGAACAAACCAAGATTCCCAGTTGAAATATTAACCCAATCAATGTTAAAATAAAGTGTTTCACTTCATTATATCTAAAGAAATGCATTCAGGGGAGAAGCATGTCAAGATAAGAAATAAATGAAATATTTAATAGAAAAATTATGCAAAACTAGTAGAAGAACTAGTTTCGTAACTCCCTCCCAAGTGTTTGTATCTCCCTCAAAATGATTGTCCACCATTTAGCTCGCCATCAAGAGGAGGAGGCTCGGGTGGAACTTCGCCTTCATATTTGATCCCCCTATGACTATAGGGTCCTTCAGAACTTCTAGGATGAGGAGGAGACTCCTCTAGGACTCCAAAATGGGTTATCTTCACTTCTAGTTCGAACTTCCAAATGGGGTGCCCAAGGTGCATTTTTATCGCCGAAATAGGAAGTGGTTTTGGGCACCCAGGTTTTGATAATCCACTTGAAGAATGATTTTAGGATACAAGATAATCTAATATCCCATTTGAAAAAACAAGAAAGTTGTAGCCCCACATCTTGAATATCACCACTGAAAATTTGGAATCATTTGGACAATCACAGCTCGAGATATTGACATATTACAAAATGCCACTTTTGACTTTGTGCATATTCGGTGTCTTGGACAGATCAGTTCGAATGGGACCTATAGAAGCCGAATCAGGATTGGGTTCCTTGAGATGAAATGTATCCTTTTAAATTATGGACCAGACCACAAAATTGAAACTCATTTTGATTCACAGTCTAGTAGAAGTGTGTGGATTAATCCACTGGTGTACTTGGATCCTATGAAATTTGGCCTATATTTCTTAGACTTCATCATGGGTCCTCCAAATCACCACCACCTTCAATGATATTATCAAAAAAGTAACATTTCCCTTTTTAAAAATGATAAAAATAAAATATCTAAATCAAACATGAAGTTCATTTTGTTATTATATTTTGAATTTACAGTACAAATTCAGCTTAATATAGTGGTGTAAGGGTGAAAATGACACAATGAATCGTGGTATGATCACACCCCCACACCTAAAAATTTTCACTCCTAAGAAAAGTTACATTTTCATAAATTATGCATGTAGATATTACCAACATCATGAAGATTAATCATCTGAGGAAATTTTAATTCATTAAAGTAATGTGATCAATGAAAAAACTACACTAAGGAGTTCTTTTTATTGAAAATGGAAAAAGATGTCTCATAAATCATATCATAGTGAAATTCAAAGAGATCCACGATACCAAATTGAGAAAGGAATTTAGAAGTTAACCATGACACTAACTCTCCATGTGTGTGTGTGAAAACCATTCCATGCCATTCTTTCCACTTTTTATCCAATAAATATAGGTTATTTTAACATTTTTCAACTTAAAAAATTTTGTCCACCAAACCTGCCCTACATCCTTTGAAATCATATTTCAAGACCCACTCACTTTAGCATTCCCAAAAGTCAAACCATAAGCTTCTGACCTAGATATCCCCATATGTTTTAAATTTCACCACTCCCCTCATTTTTTTTTCAGAAGTTACATTTGGAACAAATCTCACACTCATCCCCAACCCTTGTTTGATCTCCTCACAACACTAATTGTAATATCTATAACAATATCAAAGGTTAAGGAGGAGTGGATTTTGACCTTCCCAAGACACAACCCAATTTTGATTTTATTTTGATCTTTTTTTATTTTTTTTAAATTTTTTGAGGGCGTACAACAGTCAGATATCAAGTACACACACATAGGTCAATTTAGTACAGTAATGAAATAGATAGGATAAGGAAAAAATTTATGGAAATGTCACTTTAAGATGAAAAATATTAACATAACATATATTTACCTTATATTAAGTAAGAAATATTCAAACTTTATGGTTTGGTGCAAAAATATGTGGAGATACTAGTGACACAGTTTTCCCAAAAACTACTAACACAAGGGGCATAAATCATCTCAGAGGTTTCATAGAGATAAAACTATTTATATCATTGATAGAAAACCAATTCACTAAAAATCAATTCCTGATGTTAAATTCATACAAACATTCATTCCATAAGAGTGTTAGGTTTTCATCAAATGTTAAATCAACATGGAATAAAAAATTTCAACATGCATTTTTAGTAAGTTCTATGATTTTGTGACCAGAAGGGGGGGTGGGGGATTAAAAGTATCATAAAGAAGGTGAAAAAGAGAAGAAAGAAGAAAGACGGTGAAAAATCCTAACTAACCCATGAATGTACCAATCCCCCCACACCTAAAGTGTGCAGTGTCCTCACTCTAATAGAAGAGAATGTGGGAAGTAAGGATAAAACCTGGTGAGTGTCATTCATATATTTCTTCTTGAACATGGAGTTACTCCATCAGGGACTCCGAAATGGATTCATGGAAGTGCTTTAGATGCTGCCCATTGACAATGAAGGTTTCCTTGGTTTCTTCATTTTTAACCTAGACAAAACCAAATAGAGAGATGTTAGTAACATTGTATAGTACAAACCAACAAGAAAAAATATTACCTGGATGCAACTTCATCCATGAATTGTATAGAAGGAACTTCTGCCCAATGTGGAATTGGAGATTAAGGATAAGAAAGTCATGGGAAGCCATGGTTATCTTCTTATAAATCATGGAGTTCTCATATGAATCTCTTCTCATTTCATCCAACTCCTAAATTTTCAACTTCCTTTGAGAACCTGCACCAGAAAGATTATAATTGCATTGTTTGATGGCCCATTAGGCCCGATTATCAATCTTAACAAGTAGGTGACAACTATTTCCAAACACTAGCTAATATAGTGACATTCCAATGGGAGCTTTGAAAGCAGTACATTACGCCCATAATGAATCATCAAGTCAAAGACTCCAATATTTTATATTGGGTTGAACCGTTTTTTCAAGAATCTGTTTTACCTCTATATTTGACACCTCGAATTGACCATTGGTCTGTGGGTGATAAGCAGTAGACACTCGATGATTGACCCCATATTGATGCAAAAGTGATTGCATTTTTCAGTTGTATAAATGAGAACCCTGGTCACTGATGATGAACCTAGGTAAGCCAAACTTATAGAAGATTTGGGTACTCAAAAAAATCTACAACTACCTTAGAATCATAAGTCCTTATAGCTTGTGCCTCTACCCATTTTGACATGTAATCAGCTTCCAGAAGAATTTACAAGTTTCCAAAGGAATTGGGAAATAGACCCATAAGTTCAATACCCCAAACATAAAAAATTTCATGAAATAGCAATGGTTTTTGTGGCATTTCATTTATTTTAGATACATTACCCGTTATTTGAAAATGAGGAAAAGATTTAAAAAAATCATGGGAATCCCAAAAAAGTGTTGGCCAAAAGAGACCAGAATCAAGGATTTTGCGAGTAGTTTGTTGGGGACCAAAGTGGGCCCCATAATCAAGAGTGTGGCGGAATCTAAGGAAAGACTGAAACTCACTACTGGGGACACAAAGCCAAAGGACTTGATCACTACATGTGCACCAGAGGTAGGGGTCATCTCAAATGTACCAACAAGACTCATGTTTTAGAAAACTGGCTTAGTTTTTATTGAAATCGGTAAGAATGAAAGATGCTACCAAATAATTTACAATTTTAGCATACCAAGGAATAACATCTTGCACTCGGTACAATTGCTCATTGGGAAACATGTCATGTATAGGAATACATGGGGACGAGTCAATGTCCGAGGATGGGGGAATCCTACTGATATAGTCAGCCACCACATTCTATGATCCTTTTTTATCTCTAATTTTTAGATTGAATTCTTGGAGGAGCATCTAGTGAATGAGACATGGTTTGGCTTCCAGTTTCTTAAGGAGATACCAGAGGGCTTCATGGTATGAGAACAAAATGACTTTGGACCCTAAAAGATATGACCTGAATTCATCCAAGGCAAACACAATGGAAAGAAATTATTTTTCAGTTGTGGTGTAGTTTTCTTGGGAAGGGTCCAAAGTACATGAGGCATAGGCAATGGCATGTGGAGCTCGATCGACCCTTTGTGACAAGACTGCCCCAACTACATATTCAGAGGTGTCACACATGAGCTCAACTGGTAAATCCCACTGAGGTGGTTGGATTACCGGGGGTGACATGAGAATCCATTTTAACTTATTAAAAGATTCCTCACATTATTTATCAAAAACAAATTCTTTTTCTTTTTGGAGTAATCAGGAGAAGGGGAATGCAATTTTACTAAATTCACGAATGAAATGACGGTAAAATCCAACATGACCTAGGAAAGGCTTAACATCCCGTACATTTTTTTGGGAATGGTAGGGAAGAAATGACATCCAATTTTGATTTATCAACTCGGATTCCATCCCCAGAAATGACATGTCCAAAAACTATACCTTGTCGCACCATGAAATGACATTTCTCATAATTTAATACGAGATTCTTTTCAATACATCGACGTACGATTGAAGCAATACTAATAAAACATTCATCAAAAGAAGAGCCATAAATAGTGAAATCATCCATGAATACTTCCATGAAATTATATAGATAATACAAAAAAAAAATACTAACCATGCATCACTAGAAAGTACCCGGAGCATTGCACAGACCAAATGACATTCTCCTATATGAAAATGTGCCAAAGGGGAAAGTGAAGGTTGCATTTTCCTAATCCTCTAGGGAAATATAGATTTGAAAATATCCATAATACCCATGAAGAAAATAGTAATGGGATTTACCCACTAGCCTCTCTAACATTTGGTCAATGAATGGCAAAGGGAAATGGTCCTTCCTAGTTTGTTGGTTTAGTTGGAGATAGTCTATCTAGACACGCTAACTATTCTGCACATGAGTGTTGGGCGGAAGAGTGATGGTAAGAGGGGGGGGGGTGAATTGCCTTTTAAAAAATAATTAACAATTTAAAATCAAAGTTAAAGGTGCAGCGGAAATAAAAGAGGCAAGACACAAAGCTTGATAACGGAGTTCGGCTTAACCCAAAGCCTACGTCTCCGCTCCCAACTCAACCGTTGAGAGATTTACTACCGCTTTCTTTTTAATGGTTTTAGCAAGAAACCCACTAGACTTTAAGGTAGTCTAGAACCTATTACAGCTTGCTTTTAATGGTTGAGCAAGAACCCACTTGCTTTTAATGGTTGAGCAAGAACCCACTAGCCTTCTTACAGGTGAAGGCTAGCTCACCTATGTCTCAAGCCTTTTAAAGGGAAGGCTTGACTAACCTCTTCACACCTTGAAGGTGGTGTGAAAACCCAAAGAAAGGGGGGATGAGAGAAAGAGGGGTTTGTAGGCACAAACCCAAATTGAAGCTCAAAATGATAAATAATGAAAAACCGTAATGTGGAGAAGTCTTGGGCGCCAATGGATTGATGAAGTTAATGAAGAGCGCTCCCAAGCTTCTATGATGATGCTCCTTGGATGTGGAAGTGGGTTGGAGCAATTGAGGTTCCTTGGAGGAATCCGCCGGAGGTTCTCCAAATGATCGAACAATGTTCCCGTGGGCTTTCTTGAGTTTCTGGGGCTTCCTAGTCCTTTATTTATAGAGGGGGAACCCTCAAATGGCCTTTGGGAGTCTTCGGAGCCGTTGGAGAGGCCTTCGGAGCCGTTGGGGGTTAAGTGGACAAGCCTGGTCAAAGCCCAACGACTAGTTTGACTGGCTCCACCGGCTGACCGGTGCTTGGCCACCGGTTGGCCGGTGCTTTGAAAAAGGAGAGGCCTTCGGGCTCAGGCACCACTGGCTGGCCGGTGAGGAGGCCACCGGTTGGCCGGTGCTGAGACAGTAGCTGTCCCTATTTGTCTGGGTTCCACCGGCTGGCCGGTGATGGGACACCGGTTGGCCGGTGGTCTGGACAGAAAGGATGCCTTCTGTCCAGGATCCATCGGCTGGCCGGTGGACTGAAAATCAGTCCACTTTTCGTCCTTCTTGGCCCAATTCCTTGGCAACCTTTTGCCTATCAACAAAAGCACTTAAAACAAGATTAGATAAATAAGAGAGTGATTGTGATCATGAAAATTAAACCACGAGGGGTACGAGAGGTACAACAATGAGTTGGAACCAATTCATTATTTTCATTTTTTATTACAGTAAGGCCAGTGTTTTGGACATAATTGAACGAGACTGACCCATTGGCTATCAGAGATGGGTTAAATGATTCCAACAACTAATAATTTTGTTACCTTATTTTTCAAAACTTCTAGGAGGTTTGGGTTCAGTTGATGTTGTGCATAAATCACTAGTTTAGCCTCATCATTCAACAATATATGATGTGTACAAATTGATGGGATAATACCAGGAATGTTAGCAAGTTTCCATCCCAAATCTTATTTATACTCCCTCAAAAGTTCAAGCAGTCACAATTCATGCTCATGGGGGAGTTAACTTGCAATGATGATGGGAAACTTGTTTCCATTTTCAAGATATGAATATTTTGAGTCTTGAGGAAGTTTTTTTAGTTCCAATTCAGGTGTATTTTGTATTTATGGTAGTGTGTGTAAAAATGAGAGGTCACTAATATCATCTAACTTCTCAATGGTATCATCCTTAGATGAGGAATGAGCTTTTACAAGCTTAGCAGTATCATTGATGGTCAAGTGATCCTCAGTGTTCAAGAAATCATCAATCAACAAATATGCATTACATTTATCTAGACCACTACAAAAATAAATGCATGAATCATTTCCTATAATTTCTATCAATGAAGAAAACTCAGAAAGGGTATCAGGGGAATGAAATGATGTTTTTTCAAGGGAAGGGAGTACATCAATTGAATTAACAGAGAGAGATGAATGTTCTTCTGAGGGGTGCTTCATGGAATCAAGGATGTTGAAATGGACTATGTTACCACCAAATTCCATAGATAATGTACCATTATAGACATTAATTATGGTTTTGGTAGTTTTTAATAAGGGTATCCCTATTATAATCGGGGCATGTCCATTCATCCTATCATCCTCAATTTTAAGCACATAAAAGTCAGTAGGAAAAATTAAAATTTTAACCCTCACAAGAACATCCTCTAACACACCAGAGGGGTGTGCGGTACTCTGGTTAGATAGTTAAACAATAATTCCAATGGGCTTTAGTTCCCCAACTTGCAATGTAGAGTAAATGGAGCAAGGCATCACATTTATAGAATCACCTAAATCAAGCATAGCATTAGAAAAAGAATACTCCCCTATGGTGCAAAGAATAGAGAATATCCCAGGATCGTTGCACTTGGTGGGAAGTGATGGATCTATTAATTCTAATACATTCCTCCCCAAGCTCACCTTTTCATCTCCACAAATTCACCTTCGGTGTGTACACATCTCCTTCAAAAACATTTCATATCTTGGAATTTGTTTCACAACATTAATCAAGGGGATGTTTACCTACACTTTTTTGAAGGTTTCCAACATTTCCTTATCTAGTTTAGTTTCCTCTTGTTTCTTAGGTTGGGTGGACCTTTGTAGAAATGGAAGAGGAATGGGTTGGTTAGGAGACTCATCGACATACACACTCTTTCCATTAGAAGGGCTTCTCTCAAGACATGATTTTTCAACATTTAGAACATTTTTAATGGTTGGGATGGAGGTTTCTTCAGGAGGGGATGACTCTAGTAGAGGATTCATTTGACTTTCTAGTTATTTTCCACTCCTAAGGGTGATGTAACTAATATTTCCTTTATATCTAGGGTTAACTAATGGTTTAGATGGTAGTTTTCCCAACCCGTGACATTGAATTTCCCCCAATGAGTTATATAGTTGGCCTAATTGGGTTTTAAGGAATTTTTGGCTTTCAGGGTGATTTTATGGAATTAGATATTGTTTGAAGCCATTTGTTTCATCATATCTTCTAGGATAGGCTCAGGGTTTTGAGGGGGTTGTTGGAAAGGCCTTTGGGGCGGATGAGGATTTTTGGGTGGTGGTGGTGGATGAACACTCTGACCCTATTGGTTCCATGGTTGTTGAGGTTGGTTTGAATACCCCTACCTATAGTATTGGTTGTCTTTACACCCAGGATTTGATGGATAGTTTGGTTCTTTCCTAAAGGGTTGGTTATAGGGGCGGCCTGGAAATATTTCCTCACAACTCTCAGAAGTTTCTCTTAGTTGGGGGCATTGGTCAGAGTAGTGGGTGTTAGAAGAACATATACCACAATGGAAGGGAGGAGGATATTGGGATATCCCTTGGGAAAGAGGAATTTGTCTTAGAAGGGTACTTACCTCTTCAAACATTGTGTCAAAATTCTTCTCAAATTTAGTACTTTGGACCTCATGGACACCTAGAATGGGTACACTGGACCTTCTACAAAATTTTTGAGTGTTCTGTTCCATGTTCTCAATCAAGGTTCTTGCAGAAATTGGGGTCTTATCCACTAGTGCACCACCTGCAGCAGCATCAATCATATTTCTATGAATAGAGATTAAACCTTCATAAAAATACGTAATTAAAAGTTGTCCGCTTATTGGTGGTGTGGGAAACTTGAACAAAGATTTTTAAAGCATTCCCAATATTCATGTAGTGTTTCCCCTTATGGTAGTCTTATATCACATATTTCTTTTCTTATAGTTGAAGTGCGAGTGGCTAGGAAATATTTTTCAAGAAAAAGACATTTCAATTCCACCCAACCTCTAATTAGTGAATTAACATAGTAAATCCAATATTTTTCAATATCTTCTAATGAGAAAGGGAATTCCCTTAGATTTACTTGTTCTTCATACACATTTGTAGGTTTTAATGTAGAACACACACCATGAAATTATATTAAATGCTTGTGTGGATCTTCTCCAGAAAGTCCATGGAATCTTGGTAATAAATGAAATAAACCCGATTTTAGTTCAAATTTGGGTGCCTTGCCTTGAATTTGAATATAGGTGGGATAAATATCAACATCAGGTGAGGTTATTTATTTTAATTTTTGGTTATTTTCTGCCATGTTATACAAGTTTTAGTTTTGATTTTGGTTCCAGAAGAAGAAGATGAAGGATCAAGAAGAGTGTTTATAGCATCCCGCCATTTTATAACTTAAACTTTCATTACATTACACACAACTGAGGATCTTTAAGGTTTAGTGTATTGGAAACCAGGAACATAATACATGAAAACAACATAAAGCATTCTTCTTAAACACTTGAAAGGCTTCTCCTTAAGTTCATCCTAGGTTCATTACTGCATCTCATAACCTGGGGACATACATCAAAAGAAAGGGTGAGCAGAAGGCCCAGTAAGGGAAACAAGAGGAACATTTTACATGTGAACTTGATATACTTCAATAAGGACATGAAAAGAACTTTAAGGTATGAGAAAGAAAATCATGAGGCATTTCATAATAAAAACAACATTTTCCATAACTTGAAGATGTGGCTACATCATTTAACATAGACAATCATGAACATATCACCAAGGTCCATCCCCAAGGTGTCATTTGAAAATTACCAAGGTTATTCACCAAGGTATCATAAAAATTGTAATCTCTAGTGGTTACATCATTACCCAATGCATTGGAGCGCTATCAGGGAGCACCCTTAAATTTGCCTTTATTATCATGTGAGCCACATATATCATCATCAAACATTTCATAAATAAACCATATATCATAAAGGAAATGGGTTTCATTTCATAATCATAACTTTTTAAAAACTGCTTTAAAGACATGATCTTTATATCACTTTAAAACCCACAGAAAAGGAAGGTGAGTCTCATGTATGTAAATCCCAGAATTTAAAATAGAACATTTTGGTATATATGTGAATACCCTTGTAGAAATAGGAGCTTTGAGTATTCACTTTATAACATAAAATAATTTTTGAGAAAAGAGAGAGGCATTTTGAGGGGAAGATTCTGCAGCATAACGACTAAGTTTCGGGATTTTAGAAAACATTGAAATGAGAGGGGACATGGGTCACCCACTCATAAATGATCCATAAAACAGTAGGGTGAAGGAGTAAGAAGGACATATGGACATGGTAATGAAATTTGAGGGACATACCATTTGAAATGAAAAACATGGAAGGAAGACAAAAATTAGATTTCTCTTATGAAAATTCGGCAGCCTTACGGCGTCACTTAACTTCAAAAGAAAATGATTTGACAAGATCAAATAGGGTCCCTCATCATATGATCATAAGATATCAGTATGATAGATATAGAGATCATACCCCAACATAATAAAAAGGAACTTGAAAGACTTGATATGAAAATCGAACTTGAAAAATGAGAAGGGTGAAAGAATCCCTTAAAAATTCGGCAGCCTAACGGCGTCACTTAAACTTTCATAAAACGAAATTATGAGAGTAAGAGGGGATCTCTCATCATATAAACATGAAAGGGCAGTAAGAGGAATATAAAAGAACATCCTCTCACATAAAAACATGGAGCATAAAAGGAATGACATAAAAGAGATTACATGAAAAGAAAGAGAGGGGTCGGATCCCTTACCTTAAAACGTGACTCTTGAAACTCAAAGGATTGGACCTTGAGGGCTTGGGGGCACCTTGGGAGGACTCCTTGGAAGGTAAGAAGACCAGAACTTCGTTGGGGGAGAGTTGGGAGTGAAAACTAAAGGAGGAAAGGGTGGGTATTTATAGGGAAAGTGAGGGGACAAAGCATTAATGGCCAAGAGACACCTCACTAGTGGTTTTGGCAAAACCATGGGCTTGCCCATGGTATTTGCCCATGGTATTGGCCACTTGGGACACCTGACACATTATCTTACTATTCATAATTCGACCATATTGAATATATACTTAATACATCATTTAATGATGTCATTAAACACCCGTAACTTAAAAACTATACTTTCACTATTCACCGAAAATTCAACTTTCTCAGAATAATCCCAAAATTTCACCTTAACCAAATATCAATGCTATGATTTCAAAAATGAACTCCATTTTATAAAAATAATTTTCTAAATATTTTTAATTTTATTTTTAAATAAATACACTATTCACCGAAAATTTATTTTTTCAGAAAAATCCCCAAAAATTACCATAACATAATATCGATGCTCTAAGTTCAAAAATAAAGTCATTTTTATAAAAATAATTTTCTAATTATTTTTAATTAAATTTTTAATTAAAAAACACTATTCATCCGAAAAAACTAATACTTGAATAATAATTTATGAAACCGTTATTTACCCATTTTATTGAATCACATTACTTAATCAAGGTGCCTAGATTATTTTAAAACTTTCTTTAAGTGAGATTTCTAATCCATTTGGTCACATTACTAATCCTAAGCGTAAAATCACTATTCACTATTTACTATTCATCAAAAATTAAGTTGATCTTATTATACTCCAAATTCCTTAATGAACACTTTTGTAGAAGACCATTTTTTGAAAATCATTACACATCATTAGTTATTTAGGGTTTACATAAATATTTCAAAATATCCCTTTTTCAAAATTCATCAATAAAATACATTCTAAAATTATCTGGACGTTTGAAATTTCACAAACATCACTAAAGGAAGAAATCTCAATTTATTCACCCGAAGGGATTACACAAGGAAGCTAGGGTCTCGTCACATAGCCCGTTATAACACCAGCATAAGACCTGAGTGTAAGGTGTGCTATGGTGAGAGAATCTGAGGGAGGCTCAGATAACATTTCCCTAATAGTAATCTCTACTAACTTGAACTTCTCCCGCAGGCGTTTCCGTTCAAGCTTGACACGCTGGAGTTCGGCTTGGGCTTGGTCCAAAGCGAAGCCCACAGATGCTACCTCCTTCCCAAGCTCTGATAAGTGGGCTTCATAAGGGTTGAGTCTACTGGATGAAGCCATCGACTCCACTTTCTGCATTAACCATTAACATCTTATTAAATCAATAAGAGTAAGTTAATATACTACTCAAAAGATTGGGTCGTTACAGTGATGTTGTCTTGTGTCCTCATTCAAAGGGTTATCTTGTGCGTCTTGGGGTCACTGACGTAAGATCCTATCTGGTTTGGGTTTGAAAGGTGGTAAATATCCCAGATTAGAACGTTTCATGCAAAAAACCTACACAATAAATAAATTAGAACTCAAATATATAGGTAAATGTATAAGATAAAACAAATAAATATTCACAAAAGTTTCAAAAATCTTATAAAAAACATGCACTAAAAACCAAAGCGCTCCCTGGAAACGATGCCAAAATTTAACCGCATTGTCATGACATGTCAAATTGATTATGATTTTAATATTGATTTATAGTATAGGGAAGACCCTATATCGTCTCTCAATGAGCATTAATAGGTTTTGAGTATGTATTTTTAATAAAATTTACTAAAAGAGGGGGTGGTTTTGAAAACTGTTTAAAAAATAAAATAACTTAATTAAAGAGTTTAATAGTTGATAAATAAAAGTGATGTTTTAGAATTATGAGATAAGGAGACCATTTAAAGTTCACTACACTTCTTGGATAGTTCATTTCTCTTAAAATTTCACATGGTTTTGTTTAATTATTTGGTTGAAGGTTGTCAAGAACTTGACTACCCTCTTACCCCTTAAAACGATGCACAAAGAAGCAACCCTTGACACAATGATCGTGTTGTAAAGGTTTGGTTCTCAATTATAGAACAAGGGATAACAATGAATACTGAAATCTCATATATGTGTGAGAGATAAAGGATGCTTGTGTTGTCCAATCGGAACAACCCATGATTCCCACTTAAAATTTCAACCCAATTGGTGTTAAAATAAAAAGTGTTTCACTTAATTATATCAAAAGAAATGCATTCAGGGGAGAATCATTTCAAGATAATAAATAATTGAAATATTTAACACACAAATTATACAAAAAAATTAGAATAAATAGTTCCATAACTCCCTCCCAAGTGTGTATAGCTCCTTCAAAATGATCGTCCACCATTTAGCTCACCATCAAGAGGAGGAGGAGGCTCAGGTGGAACTTCACCTTCATATTTGACCCCCCCTATGAAGATAGAGGCATCCATAACTTCTAGGATGAGGAGGAGACTACTCTAGGACTCCAAAATGGCAGATCTTCACTTCTAGTCTGAACTCCCAAATGGTGTTCCCAAGGTGCCTTTTTATAGCCAAAATGGGAAGTGGTTTTGGGAAACCAGGTTTTGATAAACCACTTGAAGGATGGTTTTCAGATACGAGAAAATCGAATATCCCTTTTGAAAAAACTGGAAAGTTGTATCCCCATGTCTTGACTATCACCACCGAAAGTTTGGAATCATTTGGATAATCACAGCTCGATATATTGACATATTACAGAATGTCACTTTTGACTTTGTGCATATTCAGTGTCTTAGACAAATCAGTTTGGATGGACCCTATAGAAGCCGAACCGGGATTGCGTTCCTTGAGATGAAATGTAGACTATTAAATTTTGGACTAGAAAAAAAAATTTCATCTCATTTGTTTGTAGAGTCTAGTAGAAGTGTGTGGATTAATCCATTGGTGTGCTTGGATCCTGCGCAGTTTGGCCCATATTTCTTGGACTTCATCATGGGTCCTCCAAATCACCTCCACCTTCAATGATATTATCAAAATAAGAAACATTGCCCTTTTTAGTGGTGATAAACAAAAAATAACTGAATCAAACATGAATTTCATTTTGTTATTATATTTGTAATTTACAATACAAATTTAGTTTAATACAATGGTGTAAGGGTGAAAATGACACAGTGAATCGTGGTATGATCCTGAACCATTGGATTTTCTGAGAGATACCCTATAAAATTAAATCTTTTATTTTAATTAATTTAATTGAACCCTTGAGATCACTATGGGAATGATCCTCCTTGAATATGATGGTTAAGCATGGTGAGAGGCTTTGAACCACTAGGGAATATTATTTTCTGTGTTTTATTTAAATTAAATTGATTATATTATATTACTTGTGATGGTTCCATGGGAACGTGATGGGTGCGACCCAAGGATTGATTTGGTGTTGACCATCTGGATGAGTTTATGTTTTCATTAGGTTAGGAAGGGATCAGATTCTATGAGTTATGTTGATCACAGGTTGGGCAATGAGGTTATTGGATTGAGGTGATAAGGTCGTCAGGTTACGAGCATGGATCATGTGATATTGGATGCCATTGAACATCTAGATGAGAAACATGGTCTCAGGGACACGAGGTTCTAGGATGATGTGGATTAGGTAATTTTTTGGTGATTTTAACTCACCATGATTGGCCGACATGTCGTTGGAGTCATGTGTACATAGACATCACTCATATGATGAGACAATGTTAACCACTCATGCAGGTAGAGACCTTCATTAGTTTCGGCTTAAAATGGTGTTGACCATCAGTAAGGTTAGAGGTTATTTTTGTATAAATCCAAGTGGATGGTGAGGATCCATCATTTGATAGTGTTGATACCATCAGTAGGGGGATGAGTATCACTGTATTTTAAGGCCATTGATCCAAGATTATTTGGGGGGAAGGACATCTCCATTCCTTGGGATGTCGGTTGTGAAGGATCCGAATGCAGCAGAAGAATAGAGGTTGGGAGGGACCAACTTTTTTTTGTATTAATAGATGAAAAATACAAGATCAATATGACAATAAACACCATTATCCATAGATTAATATCAAATATCTAGACAAAATAAGAAAAGGGCGCTATATCCTAGAGAGAGGATCTTGCGCATCATATTTATAATTAATTTAAACCATTTATGTAGAAATTAAATACCCGGATCATTGGTATTTTCTTCATTGATTATGTTGATCATCTGGAATGACACTTCTATATTGTCTCATTACACTTTAAATGATCCAAACCATAATCCCTCTAGTGGTGATCCACACATGTACTGATAGCCTCCGATCGACACCACTCATTCTCTGGGTTCTAGCACGGTGAAGTGAGTGTCTTGCGTCGTTTGTTCTTGATCACCTATTCTTTGGTATTGAAGAAATTATCTCATTATTTAGAGGGGATAGGATAATATTCAAGAGATAAATTGTTTTGGCTCAATGATTCTCCCACCACTGAAAATTCGGTTCACCATGTGTAATGGAACAATAGACATACCTGTCAATTTAACAACATGGGGTTTTGGTTACAATAATAATTGCATAACAACAATTAAATACATTCATAAACTTAGATAAAACCCATGTTACATAATAACAATAGAAACACCATTATTCATGGTGCACCAACTTGCACAAAATAGAATCATAAATGAAATCCCGTTCCACATAATGATAACAATGTTATTATTATTTTATCTTATGCAAAAAGTTAAATAATTATTTACCATCGTGAAAATAATTGTTTTACTATTGGACTGGGCTTGGTCCACTCAAACTCCACTTCCACTTATTGAACACCAGAATAAATAAATAAATAAATTTTTGTGTTAAATAAATATTTTATTTACAGACTAGAAAATAAATATTTATTAATTGTTCAATAAAATAAATAAATATATTTTATTTAATTTATGAGATCATTTTAACATAAATAAAATTATTTTACGATCTTTAGAATAATATTTATTATATTAATTAAATTCAAATAGAATTTAATCAAGACTATGAGAACCACTTAGTGTGTGACCCTCTAGGATTCTTTCTCGTTGGCATTAAGTAGGCTTACCTAAAGTCCAAAAGTAATGTCTAGCAATGGGTCAAGGCACCCAAGATAAATAACATAAAGTCACAACGATAAAATCCACATTTAAACACTCACTATGTAATATAATCCCTTTATCTCAATATCTCATCAAGCAAGTTTCATGATAGTGTCATCAACTTGTTTTCTTGACATGTCTTTCTTTGACTACCTAAAATAAACTTGTCATTACACTATGGCTATGACATTTAAGGCAAAAGTTCTATTTCAATCAAAGGGCTAAGATATCAACTTCCATAAATGGAAGGGATAAATCCTTCCTCAACTCATCCATTAATAACATGTCACTCGTGACACACCCAACATACCATACTTCTCGCCAACATATAGTGTGACCGTTTTTGTTAGTAAATAAAAGTGTGCAAGTCATGACACGTATTAATGATAATATTAAAGTCTAAGGACCATTACACATGCTCACAAATAGTAATATATGATGACACAAAAACATGTGTAATTCCTACAGGCAAGTTTGTTCTCATAACCCCTCATCTTGGAGATTACCAAGTGAGAACTTTATGAGATGAAGTCTCATCTGCTTATGAGTACTCTCACATAAACGTATTTATACTATGTTTCCCATCATAGTATTTCATCCAACTATAGAACTATATTTAAGAAATTTTGTCATAACACTTCAAGGTTATCATCATAGCGGGGAACTGTTATGACCTTGTAAATGAAAAAAATACTCTTGGCCATTATTACATCATAGTCGTGAAGAAAAATGAACAATATGTCATAAGAAGTTTAATATTTAAATAAATTAAATATTCAAGTAATCAAATTACAAACAGTTTGTTCTAAGACACAAACTCTAACAAACTTCTACTTAGACTAGATCCAACTTCCTATAACTTTAAGTCCGCTAGACCTCACATGATGATCATGTTTTTGCTGTGTCCAGGCTTTAGTCAAATGGTCTTCCATGTTGTATTCTATGGAAATTCTGCTCACCACAAATTCACCTCTCTGAGAAAATTCCCTCAAGATATGATACTTATGAAGTACGTGCTTTATCCACTGATGTGAACTTGGATCTTTTGCGGATCCATCACTATAGTATTATCATAATATAGTGTGTTGGGATATTTACTACTAGGTACCACATATAGCTCTTGTATGAATATTCACATCCAAACTGCTTATTTATATACCTTATAAGATGTGATATACTTGGAATCTACTTCATAATATATGACCACACTCTTATTTGCGGTCTTCTAGATCACAACACCTCCATTCAAAGTGAAGATGTATCCCATCTGCAACTTCATGTCATCCTGATCAGTCTGGAAACTAGAATCTTTATAACCTCTGATGACTAGTTACTCATATCATCCATAAAATAGAAACATATCCTTATTATGCCTCAGATACTTAAGAATAGTCTTGACTTCCATCAAATAGCGGTTACCTGGGGCAGTTTGATATCTTCCTACCACACTTAATGCATAAGCGACATCTATCCCAGTATATAGCATGACATACATGACTAACCCAATCACTGATGTGTATGGAGTCCTTTCAATTATCTCTCTTTCCTCATGCATTTGGGGACATATTTTCTTGGAAATATGAATACTATGTGACACTGGAAACAATCCCCTCTTGGATTGTTCCATACTGAATCTCTTCAGTATCTTTTCAATGTATGTAATTTGACATAGGCTCAGTAATCTCTTGGATCTATCATGACAGATCTTGATCCCAAGAATATATGCTTCCTCAACTAATTCCTTCATGGAGAATCATTGATTCAACCATTCCTTAATAGATTGTAAGACTGGTATCTCATTTACAATAATTAATATTTCATCAATATATACTATTAGGAAAATGATTGCACTCCCATTAATCTGTCTACAGACACAAGGTTCACATTCATTCTTTATAAAACAAAATTATGTTATGGCTTTATCAAAACAAATGTTCCATGACCTGGATGATTTATTTAATTCATAAATGGATTTCTAAAACTTTCATATCTTATTGGCATCCTTTGGTGTCACAAACCCTTTAGTTTGTGTCATGTAGACATCTTCCAGAAGGTTCCCGTTAAGGAAGGATATTTTGACATCCATTTTTCAATTCTCATAGTCATGGTAAGTATTAATGGACAATAGAATTATGATTAATTTTAGCATCATAACTAGTGAAAAGCTTTCATCATATTCAATTCCTTGACAATGTTTGAACCCTTTTGCAACCAGTCGTGCCTTATAGGTATCCACCTGTCCTTCCATATCCAATTTCTTCTTAAATACCCATTTGAAACCAACATTATTTACATCAACTGGAGGATCTACCAAAATCCATACTTGGTTTTGGTACATGGAATTCATTTCAAAATTCATGGCTTCTTGACACTTGGTAATATCTGGGCTACTTACTACTTTCTTGTAGGTTAGTGGATCATTATAATCAACTACTAATGAATGACCGTCCTTAGTAACTAGAAAACCATACCATTTTAGTTATCTAATTTCTCTTGTACACCTACATAGTACTTGTGTCTATAGAACCCATATTTCTTCCATGGATCTTTGTGGAATCTTCTTCTGTACCAACTCTTGTGTACCTTGAGCCTTGACTTCATCAAAGTATATCTTGCTCCCACTATATATTTTGGAGATGTTCTCCCTCTCAAGGAATATGGCATGACTTTCCACTATAAACTTTTTGTCTGAGGGGTCATATAGGTAATATCCCCTCATTTCCTTGGGGTATCTTATAAAGGTACACCTTGTGCCTCGGGGTGAAACTTTTTTACCTAAAGAGGCCTTAACAAATGCCTTTATACACCACAAATATAAATTAAAAAACATGGCTTTTCTTCCACTCCAATGCCCATAGGAATACCATTTATTGATTTATGTGGTACTTGTTTTAGTATGTGTGCATCTGTTTGTAACACATATCCCCAAAAGGATAATGAAAGACTTTCATGACTCATCATTGATCTCACCATTTTCAACAAGGTGTCGTTCCTCCTTTCACTTACACCATTACATTGAGGCGTCTAAGGAGGAGGGAGTTGGGAGAGGATCCCAAACTCTTATAAGTAATCAATGAAGTCTTGATTAAGATACTCTCCACCTCGGTCTGAGCAGAGTTTCTTGATCTTCTTACAACATTGGTTCTCAAATTCATTTTTATATTCCTTGAACTTATCAAAATAATCCAACTTATACCACATTAAGTAGATATATCCATATCTACTAAAATAATCAGTAAAATTTATGAATTATGAGTACCCAGCACTTGATTAAACTAGAAATGGTCCACACACATCGGTACAAACCAATTCAAGAAGCCCTTTGGCCCTTTCACCTTTCCCAATAAATGGGGCTTTGGTTATTTCTCCTTGTAAACACGCATGACATACACCAAGTGGTTTTAGTTCAAAAGAATATAAATATCCATATTGATGTAACTTTGTCAGGTGTTTCTCATTTACATGACCTAACCAGTGATTCCAAAGTTGGGTGTGGTATGATTCATGAAAAGTATCTTTGTTATCAATTTCCATTACTTGGTTTGTGTAATCGAACACGTAAAAACCGCTGTATAAATGTGCCGTATAAAAACAAATTCTATCTTTGTAAAAGAAGAAACATTCATTTACGAACTTGAAAAAAATCCTTATGTATCTAGTCTGGATATATAAATAATGTTTTTGGTCACAAAAGACACATAATAAAAACCCTTTAACACCAACATCATCCTAATTGGAAACATGATGTGGTAGTCTATGATAGATACAACAACAAGTATAGCACTATTGGATACTCATATATCTACCTCCCCTTGGTCAATTTTCCTGAATCTACTTGGTTACTATATTTGAATACATATGTGAGCACCACAAGTTGTATCCAATATCCAATTTGTAGAAATAGATAAATTTCACTCGATAACAAATTCACCCGAAGCTTCCCCTTGATTCTTTGACTGGGTTCATTTTTTCTACTAGTGGCCCTTCTTTCCACATGCGAAACAAAGATCTTTATGTCCCCTTTCCTCCCCTTTGATCTCCCTTTTCTTGGAAGGGTGTGAAGAATCTTTGGGATTAAGGCACTTTGCCTTCCCTTTCCTCTTACTCACCATAAGGACAAAAGGCTTGTCACGCTTCATATCTTTATCCACTTGGTGAATGGGGATAGGAATACCAGATAGATACTTCTCAATTTTTTTCATACTGAAATTAACAAAAAAGTAGGAGAAGCTCTGAGGGAGTGATGCAATAATGAGATCGGTACCCAGTTCTTCAAGGAGTTTAAGCCCTAGAATCTCTAAGAACTCAATGTATCCAATGAGATTGACTATGTGAGGCCCAACGGGGGAACCCTCTCCAAGATTACTCCAAAATAGTGTCATAGATATCTTAAACATTTCCTATATTTATCTCTCTTGGTAAAGAACATAGAGGTTCTCGAGCATGCTATATGCATCCATATTTTTTTTGATAATTCATGAGTTAACTAGACATTGGTGAAATCATAATACATTGTATGTCGACCACATCGTTCTTATGTTTCTCATAGACTAATAAATCCTCATCACTCACCTCTTTGGTAGGCAGACCTGGTAATGCTCACTCCATCATGTAAGACTGACGTTCATGGTATAGAACAACCTGAAGGCATCTAAACAATTCCTAGAAGTTACTACTAGTGAGGATGTTGTCTTTATCTATAATTGATCATAGAGATAGTTTGTTTGATCCTATCATTTGATTCAATAAGCGAAAGATCATATTATTAGTTCTTTCTTGATTACATTTTATGAGAAATAATAAATTAATTTTATAATTCTCACACTATTTTATCAAGTCCCAATGTGTAAATACCCGTAAAATTCAAGGAATTTTTTTTAATTTTCTGTGGGATTTTACAAGAATGCAGTTTCTGACGACACCTGATTCTGAGGCCCGGTGTGCCCAGAATCATTTTCTGAATTTTAGCTCGGGTACGTTTAGTGAACGAACGAGCGGGTTTTTCTAACTTTTGAACCGGTGCTCAGAATCGAATTCCAAGGACACCGATGGAATCACATGACCGGTAATTGCTTAGAAACACCGTTTCCGAAGTTGCATTTTCTCAGGTGTGGTTTTTAAATTTTGGGGTTAAGTAAAGGAATAAAATAAAAATTGGACACACAATTTTTTTTACTTCAAGTTGTTTAACCTAAGATAAGTGTTGGGAGTAGGACCCACAATATCCTACCCACTTGGTAGGATATTTGTGAGATGGGGCCCACACGATCCCCATCATTTATTTTCTTCCTAATTCCCCTCCTATAATTAAGTAATGCACCCACACCCCCTATTAATGAAGTCAACCCTTGCGTTTATCCTGGTTAATAAACGACTCATTAATTGGGCAGTTTAAAACTCCTCAATTAATTATTTTAATTGATTGTTTCTTTTTGAAATTGAAACATTGGCTTGTGTTGATAAAATGAGAGAAATATTATTTTATGAGGGGTTGGTTGTGCAAGAGGGTTTGGGGGAGAATTCTCTCAAGACGTAAAGTTCTTCCTCCTCGATGAAGAATGCGAAGAACGCGAGGAACGCCGGATCCTCGGAGATCAACGACGCGACGCCGACGAATCCTTTCTCCGTGACAGGAAGATCCTACTTCCGTGATGCCTTCTTCCGTGATGGTTAATTCCGCGACGAATCCTCTCTCATCGAATTCGACAAGGTAGGGATTTATATTAATTGTTGTTCATCAATTCTTCTGTTGCCTTTCTTCATTTCTATTAGAGCCGCCAGATACCGAAATAATGGGAGGGGGTCGGACCTCATGAACACAGCCGACCGTCCTCTCCCCTTTGGTTGTTTGATGTTGTTTGTGGCACGAACAAGGAAACGCGGTGCCGAAGCACCGCGCGGAAATATTAAAGAAAGGGGGAGAAGCGGCGCCGTCGCGTCGCGCCGTTGAAGACGAACCAAAGACGTGGCCCTGTCACGCCACGCCTGAGAACTACAAAAGCACCGCGGCCGGAGCGGGGCCACGATGGAGGGGTGCGACGCCGTCGTGCCGTGCCGAACGGACCAAGGCCGTGGCAGAGAGGGGAGACCAGCGGCCGGTTCCGGGCCGCCGACGTCGGAGCAGGGGGACCGACCAGCGCCGGTCCCGTGGCGGCAGTAGCCGGTCGGCCA
This sequence comes from Viscum album, assembly GCA_963277665.1. Taxonomy (NCBI): domain Eukaryota; kingdom Viridiplantae; phylum Streptophyta; class Magnoliopsida; order Santalales; family Viscaceae; genus Viscum; species Viscum album. The sequence goes on from OY728140.1 coordinate 599,495,021, forward strand.
GAGCGGGCTGACCGGTCAAGGAAAAACAGGGAGTTCGTAACCCTTGGTCAGCTAGTAGGTGAGACCCCCCACATGGGGGCCGCGGGTTCTCTACGTGGAGGCCAGTGCCCCCCCCCCCTCTTCGCTCGGCCGTAATGGCTGAGCCGCTTGGCCACTTGGCCAGCGCCAGCGCACTAGGCCGAGCCGCCCGCCCGGACCGCCCGGCCGGACCGCCAGGCTGGGCCGTGCTAGCCGGGCTGGGCCGCGCCCAAGCGAGTCGGACCTGGATCCGGGTCGGGTCGACCCAGTTCGGGCCGACCCAGGGGGTACCGGGCCGGGTCGGACCGTGCCCAATCACCCTAATACCGGACCTCTCATGGTATTTTGCCCATAACTTGGGATATGGACCTCCGATAGATGTACCGTCAACGGTGATGAGATCCTTGGATCGAGACGATCGTTTCGGTATATCTCAATCAAGGTTTCAGAGTACTTTGGGTTTGGCCGGGTTGGTTCGTACACAAAACCAACCGGGCCCTCGGAGTAGAAACACTTATAACTTGAGCTCCGGACATCCGATTGATGTGCCGTCGACTTTGTTGGATTCCTATTGATGAGAATAAACTTTCGACATGCTTCTCCTGAGTTTCGGATGCAGTTGGATAATGGCCAGGTTGGATTAAACCCGAAATCCAACCGGGCCCCTGGAACAGAAAAGCTGATAGCTTTCAGACTGGATGTCCGTTTGACGAACCGTCAGCGGCTTTGGTGATAAAGTTGAGAAATGGTCCCTTTGAGCATGCCCTATGAGAGTTTGGGGTACAGTCAAGATACATCCGGGTTGGTTCGCACACGAAACCAACCGGGCCCCTGGGACGAAAAGGCTAGTAACTCACAGACCGGGCGTCCGACTGACGCGTCGTCTGTTGCGTTGAGACCCCTATGATGAGGAGGTCCTTTGAGATACTTCTTCGTGTAACTTCATGATACTAGTATTATTGACCGGTAGCTCATGGAGCGAACCCTCCTGGTGATGAGCTAGCAGAGTGCAGAGACCTAGTAGCTGGCTGAGACTTGACGACTACTGATCTATCGACTCAGTGTATTTCAGATAGCCTAGTGGGGAGCGCTTGGTTGTAGCGGCAGACCCACGGCGGAGGAGCGCTTGGTAGTAGCGGCAAACCCATGGTACTCAACAGAAATAGTACCTCTGGAGGCTCTGAGGGGGAGTGCTTGGTTTTAGCGGCAGACCCACGACGGAGGAGCGCTTGGTAGTAGCGGCAGACCCACGGTACTCAATAGAAGGAGTACCTCTAGAGGCCATGAGGGGGAGCGCTTGGTTGTAGCGGCAGACCCACGGCGGAGGACCGCTTGGTTGTAGCAGCAAACCCACGGTACTCAACAGAAGGAGTTCCTCTGGAGCTTATGTGGGGGAGCGCTTGGTTGTAGTGGCATACCCATGGAGGGAAGCGCCTGGTTGTAGCAGCAGGCCCATAGTTCTCGATAGAGGAGGAGTTCAGAGAGCTTGGTTGTAGTAGCAGACCCATAGTCCTCGACAGAGGAGGAGTTCGGCGCATTTGGTTGTAGCGGCAGGCCCACTGTACTCAACAGAGGAGGATTTCTCCAGCAGCCATGGTTTTGAAATCATGAAGAAGTATACCTGTGTGAGCTGAGTATTGATTTTCAGTCCTTATCTTCGATAAGTTTGACTTGATATCCTATGTGGATTATGTTATGATTTCCTATGTGGATTTGGTTGTGTTTTCTTATGTGGACTGGGTTGTACTTGGGCTCAGATGTTGGAGCCGAACGAGAATTGATGACTTAGGTATATGTATGGGCATATACCTAAGTAGTGTTGGATGTTGCTTCGTGATTGTATCTTTCCTTTTTGGATTATCCTTTGTGGATTCTGGGAGACCTTCGGGGGTCTCGGGGTCCCTACTGAGTAGCTTATACTCACCCCTGCACGGGCTATGCCTGCACTACTTGTGTTGGATGAAGACGACGGACAACGCTGATTGTGGTTGAGGCACGAGGAGCAGGTCGGTACCCGGAGGTGGACCACTGGGTAGGGCGTACTCGGAGCGGACGACTGGACCCGAGGAGCTGTGGCGGCTATCTGTACCCACCCTTCAGGTGGGACTTCCAGTGGATGACTCGAGGTTGCGGCTTTACTTTTCAGTTACTGTACTCTCCTTTTCAGTTGTACTTTACTTTCGGTTTGGGTTCATATTCTGGCCCACTTACTTTACCGCACATTCTATTATACCCAGTTTTTTTTACTTAGTGTTTAGTTCTGCTTTCTTGCTCTATGGTGTTTGTTTACTTTACAAGGGAAATTCCTTCCCTTTATATGGGGAATTATGCCTTGGTGCTAGTCGCCAGCCCCTGGCCTATGGAAGGTGGGCTTGGGGTAGTCAAGACACGGGCCCCGAGGGCGGGTCGTGACAAATTGGTATCAAAGGAGTTCGGTTCTACCGCAGAACTCAGGACTCTGATATTTTTCTATGTGAAGTAATAGTGTTAAGAGTATTGAGTGTGGCTATTAGTCCAGGGAGTCCAGTGTTGGTGCGGCGGCCGACGTATCCGTACACCAGGACCCTGACTTCTGATTTCTGACTTAATGCACGAAAACATTGATTGCAAGTGTGTTTCAAGTTTTCATTGTGATTACTTTGTGTCAGCTCACCAGGTATACTGTTTAACAGTGGCGCACCTGTTTCTTTTCAGGATGGCCCCACGACGGCATCTAGATAGGGTTCCGAGAGTTGTGCGTGATGACAACCCACTAAGTGATGAGGCCTCGGTACAGGTCCCTTTGATAGCAGAGGCACCTACGGTACCTCTACCCGCCGAGCCACCGATGCTACCAGCCCCAGCCGCTAATGGTGCACGTCACCTTAGTGCACTGCACAAGTTTCAGCATCAGCGACCGCCCAGGTTCCGTGGGGAGACAGACCCTCAGGTAGCTGAGGATTGGCTGGAGGCAGTTGTATGAGTTTTCCATTTGGTAGGGACACCATCTGACCTTATGGTGGTCCTTGCAGCGAGCCTCCTACATGCGGCAGCAGGAAGATGGTGGAGCTTTATGATCTAGGTGCATGAAGAGGCATCTCTCCTTTGGACAGACTTTGAGATCCTTTTCCGCTCAGAGTTCATCCCATCCACCCTTTGTGCGGTGCGTATCCAGGAGATACTACAGCTGCGGCAGGGAAGCATGACAGTAGCCCAGTACGTGGCGAGGTTTACCGATCTCTCACGCTATTTGACGGACATGGTACGGGACCCATTCTTCAGTGCCCAAACCTTCGACCAGGGGCTCAGGAGAGAGATCATAGCTTCAGTTGTTTCTCACAACATTCTGACACAAACAAGGGTGTTGTAGTGAGCCCTCTTAGTGGAGAGTTTATTTGCTGAGCAGTCTCCAGCATCAAGACCCACCACTAGCCGGAATGCGGCAGAGTCTTCTGCAGCGGGAAGTAGACAGATGACGCAGGGGTCCAAGAGGACTAGACCTATAGGTGGTCGACCGCATGACACATGATCGTTTGTGCGAGGCACCCGGGGTGGACAACGACTTATCATGAGCGGACAGTCTTACTCCTGCGGTGGGGTTGGTCACATGGCTCGTGACTGTCCGACCCACCATACCGATGACCAGCAGATGAACTAAGGACCTCCCTGGTAGAGGTAGAGGTTCCATCGAGGCGGACCGCATGGAGCAGAAGACCATGGCAGGGGAGTTGGCCGTGCAGCTGGAGGTGGATGACGCTTCGAGGTGTTTCCACCACCACCACCGGGAGGTCCACCCCGACCGCAGGGAACTAGTGTACATGGGAGAGCTCAGCTTCAGGCAGTTGAGGCCTACGATCATGGATCTCCGGGAGCAGATGGATAGCAGTGGGACTAGATCCAGACCTGGAGACTTTTGTTTATGTTGCTTCTATCTTTGTTGATGTTTGTTTGTAGATGCTTTGTGTCTTTGTACCTTGAGCTGCAGAAATAAAAGACACCTTTCTTGTGGAGTTTACCTTCCTGTCCTCTCTTTATGTTGTTACTAAGAGGTTCCAATTTAAAAACCGTTGACTTGACCCTCACTTTGAGATACCGACTGGAGGAGACCCAGTGACCACACACTGATGCCGACAGTGTGACTCAACCCTTGGAGGCGAGAGTAACGGTTGGATCTCTTGGTAGTAGTGTCGAGGCCTTACGACGTCATCCTTGGTATGGGTTAGTATCATCCATGTCGGGATTGAATTTATTAGGTGAAGAACGTGGTTCATCCAGGGGATGAGACCGGATTTTCTCTTATCGGCAAAGAAGAAATCTCAGTAGCTCTTGTAGGACCAGAAATGTCCAAGTCATCCAAGAGCGGATGAGGACAGCTCAGAGTCGGAAAAAGACTAGTGCTGATAGGAGGTGGAGACCACTACAGTTCGAAGATGGTGACCACGTTTCCCTATGGGTCTCACCTCGACGTGAGTTAGAGAGATGTGGCCGAGGCGACAAGTTATCTCCGAGGATCAGTGGACCTTTTCAGGTCCTCAGCAGGGTAGGCGAGGTGGTTTACCGCTTGACCCATCCACCTCAGTTACACCAGGTGCATGATGACTTCCACGTATCTCAACTAAGGAGATACGTGTTTGACCCTTCGCATATCATCGACCATGAGGAGATGGATGTTGGCGATGGGGTTACTTTTGCGGAGGTCCCGGTGGAGATTGAGGATCGACAGGAGCGGGTCCTACATGGACGGGCGATTCCTCTAGTGTGCATCTGATTGCAACACGTGGACCTCTAGGTGAGCACATGGGAGCGGAAGGCTCATATGCGTGCTCAGTACCGCTTTTGTAACCCTAGTTTGTGTTAAAGATTTACGAGGACGTAAATCCCTAAGGTAGGAGTAATGTAAATACCCATAAAATTTAAGGGATTTCTTTTTTCTTAATTTTCTTTGGGATTTTACAAGAATGCAGTTTCTGACGGAACCTGATTCCGAGGCCTGGTGTGCCCGGAATCATTTTCCGAAGTTTAGCTCAGGTACATTCAATGAACGAACGAGCGGGTTTTTATAACTTTTGAACCGGTGCTCGGAATCGAATTCCGAGGACACCGATGGAATCGCAGTGCCGATAATTGCTTAGAAACAATGTTTCTGAAGTTGCGTTTTCTCGGGTGTGGTTTTTAAATTTTGGGGTTAAGTAAAGAAATAAAATAAAAATTGGACGCACAATTATTATTTTACTTCAAGTTGTTTAACCTAAGATAAGTGTTGGGAGTGGGACCCACAATATCCTACCCACTTGGTAGGATATTTGTGAGGTGGGGCCCACACGTGCCCCATTGTTTATTTTCTTCCTAAACCCCCTCCTTTAATTAAGTAATGCACCCACACCCCCTATTAATGAAGTCAACCCTTGCGTTTATTCTGGTTAATAAATGCCTCATTAATTGGGTGGTTTAAAACTCCTCAATTAATTCTTTTAATTGATTGTTTCTTTTTGAAATTAAAACATTGTCTTGTGTTAATAAAATAAGACAACTCTTATTTTATTAGGGGTTGGTTGTGAAAGAGGGTTTGGGGGAGAATTCTCTCAAGCCGTGAAGTTCTTCCTCCTCGACGAAGAACACAAAGAACGCGTAGAACGTGAGGAACGCCGGATCCTCGGAGATCGACGACGCGACACCGGCGAATCATTTCTCTGCGATGCGAAGATCCTCCTTCCATGACGCCTTCTTCCGCGACACCTTCTTCCGCGATGGTCAATTCCGCGACGAATCCTCGCCCATCGAATTTGACGAGGTAGGTATTTATATTAATTGTTGTTCGTGAATTCTTTCATTTCCTTTCTTCATTTCTATTGGAGCTGCCTGATACTGCAATAACGGGAGGGGGTCGGACTGCACGAACACGACTGACCCTCCTCTCCCCTTTGGTTGTTTGATGCTGTTTGCGGCACGAACAAGGAAACGCAGTGCCGAAGCACTGCGTAGAAATATTAAAGAAAGGGGGAGAAGCGGCGCCGTCGCGCCGCGCCGTTGAAGACAAACCAAAGACGCGGCAGCATCGCGCCACGCCGGAGAACTAAAAAAGCACCGCGGCCAGAGCGGGGCCGCGGCGGAGGGGCGCGGTGCCGTCGTGCCGCGCCGGACGGACCAAGGCTGTAGCTGAGGCCGCGATGGAGTGGGGAGACCGGCGGCTGGTTCCGGGCCTCCAGCGTCGGAGCAGGGGGATCGACCAGCGCCGGTCCCGTGGCAGCAGCAGCCGACTGGCCAGAGCGGGCCGGCCGGTCTGGGGAAAACCGGGGGTTCGTAACCCCCGATCGGCCAGCAGGTGCAGCCCCCCACATGGGGGCTGCGGGTTCTCTACACGGGGGGCAACGCGCCCCCCTCTTCGGTCGACCGTAACGGCCGAGCTGCCTGGCCGCCTGGGCACCTGGCCAGCGCCAGCGCGCCAGGCCAAGCCCAGGCCGGGCCAAGCCATGCCCAAGCGGGCCGGACCCAGACTCGGGTCGGTTCGACCCGGTTCGGGCCGACCCAGGGGGTATCAGGCTGGGTCGGACCGGGCCCGAACCCCCTAATACCGGAACTCTCACGGTCTTTTGCCCATAACATGGGATGCTGACCTCTGATCGATGCAGAATTAGTGGCGATGCGATCCTTGGATCGAGATGGTCGTTTCAGTATATCACACTCAAGGTTTCAGAGTACTTTGGGTTCGGACAGGTTGGTTCGTACACGAAACCAACCGGGCCCTCGGAGTGGAAACACTTATAACTTGAGCTCCGGACGTCCGATTGACGTGCCGTCGACTTTGTTATATTCCTCTTGATGAGAAGAAACTTTTGGCATGCTTTTCCTGAGTTTCGACTGCAGTTGGATAATGTCCTGGTTGGATTGAACCTGAAATCCAACCGAGCCCCTGGAACGGAGAGGCTGATAGCTTTCAGACCGGATGTCCGTTTGATAAACCATCAGCGGCGTTGGTGATCACGTTGAGAAATGGTCCATTTGAGCATTCCCTATAAGATTTTGGGTTATAGTCGAGATACGACCGGTTTGGTTCGCACACAAAACCAACCGGGCTCCTGGGACGAAAAGGCTAGTAACTCACAGACCGGGCGTCCGACTGACGCGCCGTCTGTTGCATTGAGACCCCTATGATGAGGCAGTCCTTTGATATACTTCTTTGTGTAACTTAGTGATACTTGTAGTACCGACCAGTAGCTCGTGGTGCGGACCCTCCCAGTGACGAGCTAGTAGAGTGCAAAGACCTAGTAGCTGGTTGAGACTTGACGGCTGCTGATTTATCGAATCAGTGTATTTCGGATAGCCCAGTGGGGAGAGCTTGGTTGTAGTGGTAGACCCATGGTTTAGGAGCACTTGGTAGTAGTGGAAGACCCGCGGTACTCAACAGAAGGAGTACCTTTGGAGGCTATGAGGGGGAGCACTTGGTTGTAGTGGCAAACCCACGGTGGAGGAGCGCTTGGTAGTAGCGGCAGACCCACAGTACTCAACAGAAGGATTACCTCTAGAGGCTATGAGGGGGAGCACTTGGTTATAGTGGCAGACCTGCGGTACTCAATAGAAGGAGTACCTATGAAGCCTATGTGGGGGAGCACTTGGTTGTAACGGCAGACCAATGGAGGGAAGCGCTTGGTTGTACCAGGAGGCCCACAGTTCTCGACAGAGGAGGAGTTCAGCTCACTTGGTTATAGCAGCAGGCCCATAGTTCTCGATAGAGGAGGAGTTCAGCGCGCTTGGTTGTAGCGGCAGGCCCACTGTACTCGACAGAGGAGGAGTTCTCCAGTAGCCGTGGTTTTGACATCATGAAGAAGTATACCTGTGTGAGATGAGTCTTTATTTTCAATCCTTATCTTCGATAAGTTTGACTTGATATCCTATGTGGATTACGTTATGATTTCCTGTGTGGATTTGGTTTTGTTTTCCTGTGTGGACTGAGTTGTACTTGGGCTCAGATGTTGGAGCCGAACGAGAATTGATGACTTAGGTATATGTATGGGCATATAGCTAAGTAGTGTTGGATGTTACTTCGTGATTGTATCTTTCCTTTTTGGATTATCCTTTATGGATTCTAGGAGACCTTCGGGGGTCTCAGGGTCCCTACTGAGTAACTTATACTCACCCCTGCACGGGCTATGCCCGCACTACTTGTGTTGGATGCAGACGACGGATAGTGCTGATCGTGGTTGAGGCACGAGGAGCAGGTCTATACCCGGAGGTGGACCACTGGGCGGGGCGTACTCGGAGCGGACGGCTGGACCCGAGGAGCTATGGAGGCTATATGTACCCAACCTTCAGGTGGGACTTCCAGTGCACGACTCAAGTCTGCGGCTTTACATTTCAGTTGTTGTACTATCCTTTTCAGTTGTACTTTAATTTCAGTTTGGGTTTGTATTCCGGCCCACTTACTTTACCGAACTTTCTGTTGTACCCAGTTTTTTTACTTAGTGTTTACTTCTTCTTGTTTGCTCTGTGGTGTTTGTTTACTTTACAAAGGTAATGCCTTCCCTTTATATGGAGAATTACGCTTTGGTGCTAGTCGCCAGCCCCTGGCCTATGGAAGGCGGGCTTGGGGTAGTCACGACACGGGCCCTGAGGGCGGGTCGTGACACAATGACCCTCACCATTGAACTCAAAATGTCTAGTTGCTTGGAAATTCTAGTGGAAAGGATCCATATTCCCCTTCGCATAACCCCAACAAGGGTTGGTCAAGCTATTTGAAGTTATTTAGGTTGGTAGGTCTTTGCCAACTGTGGGCTTACAACTCCTTGATTTGTTGAATGGACTCCCCAATCCTGAAATCATGTCTTGGATTTCATTAACACTTGCATTCAATATTACACCAAGTCTAGCAAGGGCTACTCCTCTTGATATAATATGGTTAAGTCAACCACAAAAATTAACAAGGGCTTCCTGTATAAAAGTAAGTGTCCCAACAAGTGTTGGTCAAACACATAGTTTTATCGAGTCTTGCCCTTAATCAAGTAACAGAAGGTTTAGTATGACTTAATATTTTATTGAGGGATTTTTATCTCCTATACCTAAATTGATTATTATCTTTATCACATGGTTCTTTAATATTAATTGGAACTTAATTAAGAGATTAACCATGTTTTGAAAATATTTACAAATAATCTTGGTTTATTTTAGTTCCATCATTCATGCTTGTTTAATTCATTAATTATGTGATCACGATAACACATCCATATGATAAACTATGAAACTAACAGAAATAAAATAAACTAAAGGGCATAATCATGAAATTTTATAATTTTTAGTTTATCTATCAGTTGATAAAATAACCTTGAACTAGGGGAGAAACACCTTAATCCTTTTGGGTTCATGTTTACAGCTTTCCACCTGTCCACATTTGTATCTCCTGGGATTGATTTCATCTCGGCTCCAGTTGAACCACCTCCACTAGCTTGGGAGCTCCATCCATGATATATTCTTTATAACTCACATGCAGGTGAGGGGTAAAAAGGGGGTTTACATAAAATAAACCATGGTCATGTAGGCCCTACATATTAATGAGGAGAGATAGCTCACATGCCAAAAATTTAATTTAACAAATAAATTAATAGAAACCAATCACACACAAAGGTCTGGTCTAGCTCATGATCATCAACATACATGAAATGAATTTTGCAATTAATAAAACTAACATTAATTTCTTTAATCATTATCATCAAGATAAATCACACTCAAATTGATTAATTATTATCTTTAATTAATCAATCCTTTTATATTAATTCCTTTTTTGAATTTCCTAGATATTCTCATCCTTATATATAAATATTCCTTGGAGGTAACCTGGTGAATACCAGTTTGAATATACCCAACATGTATTATATTCATATACCATTTTACTCTTATGAAATATGGTATACATGACACTTCAATTCATATAGTAACAACCGGTAGTACAATTTATACATGATAAGTAGTTCTAAACATTATAAAAACATTAATGTTTTAACTTTGTGTAATTTAGTAAAATATATAGCATGTAGTTCTGACTACATGGCGTGTACTAACTTCACCACATTTCTCAAAGTACATGCCTAGGAACTTGGTGTGTGAGTAATACATTGGATTTTTTAGAGTACACAACATGCACATTGGGATACATTCCATGTTGTCTCCACGTTACATGGTTACTGGTCAGCTCAATCCGTGTATTGGATACACGGATTATCCCCTAACCTGAAGGACCTACATGCCGTGTCCAGTGGCCCACGGGAAGTGTAATATGTTAAGTGTGTGCCTATCTATCTCGATCAACATGCAATGTAAAATTAATTACACCACGTGTAATAAATGCGCACAACTTTAGTAATTTCTGAATTACTCCTGACACGATGAACACGACTACACATCGTGTTGTCCATATTACACGACGTGTATGGTATAGAACACAATGTGCAAGTTTTAACACACGGTGTGTACTTTTGTGTCACCAGGAAAAAATCGTCGGTGTCTCCTGATGAGTTCCTCACTTTAATTTTAATCAAAAAAATTATTAATTTATGTTAGATGCGTGAGAAACTAAAGAGGAAGAATAGATATCAAAATCCAAATTATATGAACTATTAACCATGAATTGAAAAACTAAATTATTAAATCATAAATCATCAATTAATTATTTAAATAATTATAAATGACGATGAACCTCACTCTGATACTGATTAAAGGATCAGGACGCAGCAGAATCATGGTGGTTGGGAGGGCCCAAATTTGATTTTTCTGTAATCAGTGACCAATATGGGATCAATATGACGATAAACGCCAATATCCATGGATTAAGATAAAATATCTAGACAAAAGAAGAAGAGCGTGGCATATCCTGGAGAGAGGATCTTGTGCATCATGTTTATAATTAATTTAAATAATTTCTATAGAAATTATATACCTGGATCTTCGGTACTTTCTTCATTGATGATGTTGATCATCCAAAATGACCCTTCCAGATTGTCTTGTTGCACTTGTGAGGATCCAAACCAGAATACCTCTAGCGATGATCCGCAACTGTTTCGATAGCCTCCGATCGACACCACTCATTCTCCAGGTGCTAGCACGATGATGAAAGTGTCTTGAATTGGTCATTATTGATTCCCTGTTCTTCAGTATTTATGAACGTCTCTCATTCTTTAGAGGGGATATGAGAGGATTCGAGAGAGAAATTGTTTTGTCTCAACAATTCTCTCACCACCGAAAATTAGGTTCACTAGGCGTAATGTCACAATAAACATACCTTTCTATTTAATGACATGGGGTTTTAGTTACAATATTTAATTACGTAACAACAATTAAATACATTCATAACCTTAGAGAAAACCCATGATATATAATAACAATAACAACACCATTATTCATGGTGTGCCAACTTGAGAAAAATTGAATCATAAATGAAATCCTATGACACATAATGATAACATCGTTATTATTATTTTGTCTTGTGCCAACTAGTTAAATAATTATTTACTATCTTGTAAATAATTATTTTACTATTGGACCAGCCTTGGTTCGCTCGAACTCCACTTCCATTTGTTGAACATCCGAATAAATAAATAAATAATTTATTCTCTTAAATAAATAGTTTATTTACAAAATAGTAAATAAATATTTATTAAATATTAAAATAAATAAATAAATATATTTTATTTAATTTATTAGACCATTTTAACTTGAATAAAATTTTTCCGCAGTCTTGAGAACAAAATTTATTCCATTAATTAAATTAAAATAGAATTTAATCGAGACCACAAGAAACACTTAGTGTGTGACCCTCTAGGATTATTTCTCATTGGCATTAGGCGGGCTTGCCTAAAGTCCAAGAGTACTGTCTATAAATGGTTCAAGGAACCAAAGAGAAAGAAATTAAAGTCACAACGATGACATCCACATACAAATGCTCACTGTGTAATATAATCCCTTTGTCTCAATATCTCATCAAGCAGGCTTCATGATAGTTTCATCAACCTATTTTATTAATACATCTTTCTTTGACTACCTGAAATAAACTCATCGTTACACCATGGAAATGGAATTTAAGGTGAAATTTCTATTTCAATCAAAGGGTCAAGATATCAAATTCCATAAATGGATGGAAAAAATCCTTCATCAACTTATTCATTAATAACATGTCACTCATGACGCATCCAATGTACCCTACTTCCTACCAACATATGGCGTGATAGTTTTCATTAGTAAATCAAAGTGTGTGAGTCATGACGTGAATTAATGATAATATTAAAGTCAAAGGATCATTACACACACTTTCAGATAGAAATATAAGATGACACCAAAACATACGAAATTCTTACAGGCAGGTTTATTCTCATAACCTTCCATATTAGAGATTACTAAGTGCGAACTTCATGAGAAGAAGTCTCATCTGCTTATGAGTACTCACACCTAAAGTTCTGTAAACAATGTCATCCAACTGCATAACTATATTTAATAATATTGTCATAGAACTTCAAGGTTCTCATTATATTGTGGAACTGCTATGACCTTTTCAATGAAACAAATTCTATAAGACATTATTACATCATAGTCATGAAAAAAAATGAACAATATGTAATATGATGTTTAATATTTAAATACATTAAATATTCATGTAATCAAAGTAAAAACAGTTGGTTCTAGGACTTAGATGATGAGGCAGTGTTGACCACTCATGTGGGTAGAGGAATTCATTAGTTGACACTTAGGATGGCATTGAACATCAGTAAGGTTGGAGGTTCTTTCCATAAAAATCCATGTGGATGGTGAGGATCCATCGATTGATGGTGTTGAGACCATCAGTAGGGGGATGATGATCACTGTATATTAAGACCATTGAGCCAATATTATTTGGGGGAAAATACATCTCCATTCCTTGGGATGTCAGTTGTTTAGCCAGTGGTGTTATTTTTTAGAGGACAAACATCACTATTCCTCAAGACGTCAAGCTTCGAGTTGACATGATCTTTTGAGAAGGGGTCTGAGGGACCTGGTACTTATTATTTGGTCATGCCTTTTGGATGCTGGTACATGATTGATGGCCTAAGGTGTTAAGTTACACATTTAGAGGTTGAACATGATGGTTCTCCTGGGATGGTTTTTGTCATAGGATTTCCTATGCTTTATGCTAAGGATCCTCTCCATAATAGTTATACCGATGATAGCCAAAGCAGGTAATTGTTTCCTTATGGATGTCGAGAACAAGGGAAACATGTTATTTATTTATATATGCATGCACAATATTTTATTTATTTTTAGTACACACATTCCTTGTCGTCAATGTATGTTAGGCATGCATTGGCGAGGAATTACTTAGAGTCATTATCACACCCTACACAGGCCCTTTGGGACACATGTAGATTTTATGCTTCTACGATCAGGTAAAGGTTTGGGCTTAGGAGATAGACCTTAGTGATCATGCTGGGATTTTTATCATGGGATGGATGGAAAGAGACCTTGGAGGTTCTTGCATTAGCTGGAGTTTATTTTTGTGTCCTTATTTTTGAACTAACATACTTATTATATGTATATACTGAGGTCATCCATGAGTGACCTTTTCTATTTATTTTATCATATGACCTGACTTGTATTCATGTTCTATAAATGGTTTCATGTGGTGTTTTATTCTATAAATGGTATGTTTGGATTTATTATTTATTTACCACTACTTCTTTTTATGCTTCAACTACAATGGGATACCGGTCCAGTTGTTTATGGTCTTTTCTTCCATGATGTTAAATTTTTATAGACCATTATTATTATCACCATCAGAGTGTATATTCTCCCCACTATCACCTCATTAAACTATCACTACTAGTTGAAAGCCTTTGGTGTATAATGAGGTGCTCTTAATGCCCTATGGAACTCTGTCCTAAATCATTGTTCAAGTGGAAAATCGGGTCGGGGTGCTACAACTGACATGTATGAGGGTACCTGCCTAACATGTATGGGGTGTTTGGATAACATGTCTAGTGTGTCTGCTTAACATGTCCAAGGTGTATGCTTGGAATGTCTAGGGTGTCTTCTTGACATGTCCAAGGGTGTATACCTAATATGTTTGGGGTGTCTACCTGAAATGTCCATGGTGTGTGCTTGACACGTCCAAGGGTGTCTTCCTAACATGTCTAGGGTGTATTCTTGACATGTCTAAAGTGTTTTCCTGGCATGTACAAGGGTTTTTGTATGAAATGTTTGAGGTATATTCCTGACATGTCAAGAGTGTATTCCTGACATGTCTGGAGTGTTTTCTTGACATGACCACAGTGTCTACCTGACATGTCCAAGAGTGTCTCCCTAATAATGATGACATGCTTGGGGGACTTCGCGTGATCAAAGTTGACAAGTGTAGGGTGCTTCACATGATCAAAGCTGACATGTTAGAGGGATGCCATATGACAAAGAAGACATGTCCATGGGTCTTTGAATGATCGATGGTGACACATATAAGGACCTTCACATGATTGCATCATGAGACTAATGAGGGTTCACACGATCATGTGAAATTAAGTGAGTCACATGATAAGGTCTTGCGAACATGTGTAGGATCATGCACATGAAAAAGGGATCATGTCTAAGGGTTAAAGTTTCATGTCCAGGGGTATCATTATAAGGCCACATAGACAATGGTTTCTACTAAAGGAGGAGTGCATGAACGAGGGTTCATGTCAAGGACACACCTCCTAGGGTTTTTATAGAAATAGGAAGGTATGTACATGGGTTAACATGCATGTCAAGGTCGTATGTCATGGATTTTTCGCATGAAAAGGGTGCAAGTGGTCATGTGATCTTAAGGGGATCATGTGATGGAATCTCATGAAGGGGTCTCATGATGGGTTCTTGTGAAGGTTTCTCATGATTATTTAGATAATTCCCCCAAATGCAATAACCCTCTCAACCTATTCTGCTCATTATCTTCCTCCCTTTCCCCTCTCATGCCTTGTCATTTTTTTAAATAGGATTAGGGGTTTATATAGGAAAAGGGGACCTATATTTTTTCCACTTTGCATGATGAAGATTTATCATGAACTGAATTGAGGTTGTGGGTATATTTTCATGATCAACATCACATGGAATAACCATGATTGCATAATGGATTTGTGTGATCACATGCTTGAAAATTATTGAGTCTTCACACGATAGATTCCAGGGCTACACATGATCACTGTTTGTTTACACGATTGTCTCATGCGATGCATGGGATATGCTTTGAGGGTTTCACGACACTGCTTCACATGATCACCCGACATGTCACCAAATAACAACATAACAATCCTTGAAGGCTTCAAATGAAAAAAGGTTTTAAAAGGTGAAAGTATATCATAAAGGAGCTATATGATTTTTTTTCATGTGATTTGTGTGATGTCATCATGCCTTCTCATGAATTCCATCATTCATCTACTTGATCTTTAGAGGATCTCATGATGGCCTCACACATTTTACATGATTGGACTCAGTTGATCATGAAAAGCCTCTATGGCTATTTATTATTTGATTGCATGATCCCTTTTCAAATACTGTTATGGATTCTATTCTACAAGGCAAACCCATGCATAAAAGGTGTAGATTTCATGAATAATGGATTTGTGGATATGTGATTGCATGATACTTGATCATTCACATGATTGATGAATTTTAATATGAAGGATTTCCTGGAAGAAGAATATATTATTTCAATCAATGTAGCGAAACTCCAGTTATATTAGGCTCGAGAAGATGTTTCCAAAGGATGTCTAGTTTAGAAGATGGCAGAACTGGTTTGGTTGGATGCTGGAGTCAAGAAGACATCATACGTGGCTTAGGGCATCAAACTAGGATCGTTGAGGAGTGTGGTGATCGAGAGAAGGTGGAAGAATATATAGGGGTGAGATCAGATGGCTGGAATCAATTTAATAGGGAACCTACGATTATATCCAAAATTTTAAAGATGGATTAACAATACCGATATTCCTTTTCCCACATCGAAACATAGAACAGATTGGCTGTGCTTCATAAGCCAAAACATGTCATCCATTCATTGAGTTGAAATTGGGGTTTGGAACCCACAACACTACACCCATTTTTTCACCGGCCACACCACACCCTTGACCAGATCCATATGTACTCATTGGGCACCATTATCATGATTTTACTATATCTAGTGGGTTATATAATCTCCCAACACCCTACCACTAGATTGGATAGCTGTGATGGCTCATGAGGCATGGTTATGGCGACTCCCACATGTACCCATGGTTGAGATAGTCAATTGGTTATCATGGTTGGATTTTTTTGGCTAATGGAAACCATAAATACTTAGAATAATAATATATGTAATATAGGGGGGATAAGGTCCATAATATGTTCCCTTATAAAATGAATCCCAATCCCAAACCTTTTATTTATAAGAATAAAAATTCCAGGTATGTCATGAAAAATATATTAGTATTTTTTACATGGGATTCACACATCTAAAATCTTTGATGGAAAAGTTCTTGGTAAAAAATTATGGGTGCCAACAAAATTCCCCCTAGAATTGGATTCATTCAGAATGAAATGAATTTGATTCTAAGGTAAACATATATCACTTTTCTGTATACTTGAACATATAATGGGATTTTATGTTTAACCCTATGAGAGGGGTTTTCAGGAGTTTTATAGAGGTATTTCAGGTGCTACCAAGAGGAGACTCTTG
This sequence comes from Viscum album, assembly GCA_963277665.1. Taxonomy (NCBI): domain Eukaryota; kingdom Viridiplantae; phylum Streptophyta; class Magnoliopsida; order Santalales; family Viscaceae; genus Viscum; species Viscum album. The sequence continues at coordinate 599,511,708 of OY728140.1, forward strand.
ACCTTGAGTGTTTTGATGAATCCAAAATGAGGAATAGCCTTGGATTGGGGCATATATATCTTGAAATTGGAATGTGTATAAATTATAGGGTGGAAAATGGATTGGGATGGAGAGGAATTTGCGATTAGATCCAAATACTGAACTTGGACATCTCTACATATTCCAAAGGAATGAGAATCAAGTCATATATAGTTCTGATATACAAGAATCCTATGCATATCAAGCACATGCATTGGGGACATAGGTTCATGGATGAATAAATCTATGATGAAAGATCCTATGTAGATATTTTTCATATGTAGGAAAGGAGATGTCATCATTTTGTGATGATATAATGGGTAGTAGACCTTTTTTTGGTGGATATGTTTCATAGATTTGGATTTCATGCCACATTTTAGGCCACATAAAGTAGGCCACTCTAAGTAGTTTAGGTTCATGTAGTATGGATCGAGTCTCAGGTAGTTTTAATACATGAAACAAATATATACCCTTAAGCGGATCCTAAGGAATATAGATATTCTCTAATTTTTTCCTAGGTCAGTGGACCTAGTGAGCAAAGATTGATTTTTTATAGGGCTAGATAAAGGTCACTACAAGCCTTTTACCTCTTGTTTTCATCCCTAACTTTTTCTTAAGCCGTTGATATAGAGGATTATCAGGCATGAACTTGGAGTTTTCTCAGGTTTCCCATTATGTTTTTTCATCTTAATTGGTTTTATAACCTTCTCATTTCATGAGTGATAAATATTGACTGGATCACATAGAGTGTCTGTATAGAAAGGAAAAAATTGTCTTTGTACTAGAGTTCTCTTTTTGGGTTTTCAACCTAGAGAGCATCACATATATTTCAATTGATCATTTTAAGGTTTGAAAATCTTGACTGTTGAGTTTTTATAGTTTATTTTCTTCTAATTCATACCATATGCTACTTTAGTTTAGGGTATTTTAGATCAAACCACATATTGTTATAATTTAGGGTCCTCCAGCTTAGACCATCTATTGACACCATGGGGGTAGTTCTGTTTTATGGATGTGAAACTTGGGCCCTACACCATGGGGTTTTGGGCCACATGTTTCTGGAAGTCAAAAGTTTCAAGAATAGAGTATCACATTTTTTTATTTGAGAATGGGTACAATACATGGTGATGTAACATTGAGGATTTCGAATCCACATGAATTTTTTGATTATGGGAATTATAAATCATGGTCTAGGAATATTTGAGTCAACTAAAAATGGGGGAAAATAGGTATAGGTTGACAATTAACAATGATGGAAACCAGTATCACACATGGAAATGTTAATAACTCATGGATTTATTGGAGACCTTTCCTATGGAACCAAAATACCCACTAAGGGAAAGCTCTAGAGAGTTGCATTATTTACCAATGAATCCTAGTGGGGTCCCATAATAGCATTCAGTCCTTATTAAAAATACACCATAAGGAAGAACCAAGAGAAATAACTCAAGAATATGGGGTTCTAGGAGAAGGGTATCAACTCAAGGAATTGGTGAGTGTCAGCTAAGCCTTCAAATACATGAAGGCGATTTAGGAAAAATTTAAGATTAAATAAGGGTTCGAGAACCCTAAAAATCATTCCACCACCTAGTGATCATGTTATCATGATGAATATATGTGAAAAAACAATAATCTAACTTTTTCTTGGACCAAAGGGTTCAGTAAGCATGGATCAACTTTTATCAGGGTCACAAGATTGTCCCTAGGAGCTTTATGCCTTTTTTTATTAATGATTGAATTTTTTTCTAATATCTAGAGATATAGAGCTTAGTGAGCATAGGATTGAATTTTTATCAGACCACTCTTTGCAAGTTTTCAGTCTAAAAAGTTTTATCTCTCCTTCACTAGCAGTTTTGGGTATTGCGATTTGGACCATAAGAGGATAAAGTTTAAGGATGTATAGCTTTTACCAAAGTTAATGCAATTTAAGGTCATGTAATGAGGAGGTATTCCTTGTAGTTTAACATCATGTGGTAAGGACGTGAGAACTAATGTGAAATTGTGAAAGATATCCTTAAGGATGGTTTTCACTGGTGAAAAGAATTTAGATGCATGAAGCATATTTTATTTTTGCACAGGCTTAATGGTGGGTATCCATATACTGGAGCACATGCCACATTTTTTTGAGAAAAGACAGATATCATTAATGACGAAGATCAGCAGATGTACATATGCAAAGCCATGAAGGGAAATTGTCCAGCCAGAGCTGGTTGGCATTGAAGGGGCCTGATGCCGCCAGATGATGGGCCACATTGTTTCCTTCCCTTTTGGTAAAGGAGAAGGTGAAGAATGAAAAGCATTGGCAGAGCGAGAGAATTCTCCTGATGATGAGGCCAAATGACTGGAGTCCGCCGTCATTATGGTTAATGGCATCGATCACGGTGAGGTAGTCAGAATCAATACTGATATCAACCCATCCATATTCCAAAGCCAGCATCATACCTTCCAGGATGGCATTAGCCTCAGCTACAGTAGGTTCCCAAAGGCATGATGTGATTCATATTTTACAGCAATGATTTTCCCCAGATGATTTCGGGCCAGGAGACCGAGGGAGACAAGTCCATCCCAGGGGAGAGACGTGTCCATGTTGATCTTAAGAGTCCCTTCTGTTGGCGGGTTCCACTGAGGGGGACAGGAGGGGGGAACATCTGGCATTTGATGTCCATTGTGGTGTTTCCATCCCTCAATCCATGAAGTGTCCTATTCAATCCAGAATTCAGTAGGTTTATGTACGTTTTGGAAAACAACATCATTTTTCCAGAAACAGATGATCGAGGCCAGGGTGCAGAGTGAACCTGCATTAGCTGATGAGAGAGAGGAGCACCAATGAATCTGGAGAGCATGGAGGTCAAAAGACATGGCCAGAGATGCATATGGAGCTGGCCCCAATTTATTCCAAATTTCCTTAGCTCTAGGGCAGTGAATGATGGAGTGCAAAGGGGTCTCTGGGATATTTTGGCAGAAAGGGAAGAAAACAACACTGGACATATGTTGGTAAATGAGAAGGCTCATGGTAGGGAGGGTGCCCGTGCACACCTGCAACAAAAAGTGGCGTATTTTTTGGGGGACGTCGAGATTCCAAAGCGATTTCCATGGTCCCTCATTCCAGCCGACTGGGTGGTTTCCAAGAGAAAGTCTGTATCCGGATCTCACCGTGTAGTCTCCCGACATATCATTTCTCTAGAAGAGGTGGTCAGGGCCTACGTCTAGGACCCATGGAATGCTTTGGATAATTCTTTGGTCTATTTCATTAAACCATTCATGAATCTTATCCAAACACCACCCCGTCCCTTGGTCGGAAAAGAGGCATCTAATAGTGGTGTCTTAAAATCCTGGTTAGGCGTGGGATGTAGCCCACATACCTTCCGTATCGATTAACCAGGGATCAGTCCAGATGTTGACAGATGAGCCATCCCCTATCCTCCAGCCCAGTCCTTTTTCCAAGAGATTTCGGGCCCCCCAAATGATTCTTTAAAGGATACTAGGATGAGGGCCAAGAGAGGAAACATGGAAGTCTATGTGGGGAAAGTACTTAGCTCATAATACCCGCTCCCAAAGAGATGATGGACAGTTAAAAAGGTTCCATCCTTTCTTGGACAACAGTGCGTCATTGAAGAGAAGAAGATTCCAGAATCCCATCCCTCCCTCTGACTTGGGTATGAAAAGTTTCTCCCAGGCCATCCAGTGGGGTCTATTACTTCCATCATTTTCCCCCACCAGAAGCTGGCAGTACGTGTATGGATCTGATTGACGATGGCCACCGAGAGCTTAAACAGGGACATAAAATAGCTGGGGATAGACTAGATGAAAACTTTAATGAGGGTCTCTTTGTCTTCTTCTGAGATTATTTTTGGGGTCCAACCTTGAATTTTCTTCTCAATCCTGTCCACTAGAGATGTGAATATTTCTTTTTTGGACCGGCCAATAACCGTGGGTAGCCCGAGATACTTTTGGTGTTTTTCAACCATATGTATGACTAATGCTACGCAGATTTCATCTCTCTTGGAAAGAGGTACCCTTGCACTGAAGTAGATTTCTCATTTTCCGTGATTGATTGACCATCTAGACGCCCTCTCATACTGGTGGATCGCTTAAATGATCACCCGATATTCATTAATAGTTGATCTGGAGAAAAGGAGGCAGTCGTCGGTGAAAAATAGATGCGACACTGGTGGAATTACGTGACATACCATTTCCCCATGAATAGATTTAGCAGATGCAGCCTTGGAAATAAGGTTAGAAAAAACATCATCCACCAAGATGAAGAGAAAAGGGGAGAGGGGATCTCCCTGGCGAAGGCCTCGGGATGGAACAAATCCTCAAGTGAGCTTACCATTGACTCGGATTCTGAAGGAGATGGTTGAGATGTATTGCATGACCATATCTGTCCACTTAGTGTAGAAACCCATTTTCAGCATCACGACTTGGAGGAAGTGACATTCCACTTTATCATAGGCCTTGGTCATATCCAGTTTCCAGGCCATGGTTTCTCTTTTCTTGGTGGAGCATGTTTTCATAGATTGAAACACTTCATGGGCCATAATTGAGTTATTAGTGATCAGCCTCATGGCCACGAAGGCGCTCTGGTTTTCTGATATAATATCAGATAACCACAGTCGTAGCCAATTAAAAATGATCATTGAGAAGATCTTGTAAGAGACATTGTAGAGGCTGATAGGCCTGAAGTCAAGGACCTCCAGGGGTTTCTTAATTCTGGGAATAAGGACGAGGACAATTTCATTGATGGCGGAAATGCTTGTTATCCCAGACCAAATATTCCTTATCATTTTGTAGATGTCAGGACTGATGATGTGCCAGTATTGATTAAAAAATAGGGCATGGAACCCGTCTGGTCCTGGGGCCTTAGTGGGGTTAATATGTTTCAGAGACAGGCATATCTCTTCATCCATCACATCTTTGGTAAGCTGCCGATTGATCTCATCAGTGATCACTGGTCTGATGCATTCTCCCACTTCAGCTGAAATGATAGGAGTTCATATATTGGAGATGTTCTAGAAGTAAAATATCAGAGTTTCGTGAATTCCACTAGAGTTAGAGACTTTTCTCCCATATGGTTGTGATATGCAATTGATAACATTTTTCCGGCGCCTAGCTGATGCTTTCTGGTGAAAATACCGGGTATTGGTGTCCCCTTCAGTAATGTGGGTATCCCGCGCCCGCACAGCTCATAATCTTTCCTTAACGCACTAGGTCGCATCCAGATCTCTTTGAGTGGCACCAATAATAGAAAGATTTCAATTGTATGGGGGTTTCTTTAGTATTTTCTGTAGTTTCTTATCAAAGAAACCACATTGCCTCTCGGTATGACGGAATTTATTTTTGCTCCAAGATCTCAGATCATATGTGACCTATTGGAGATTGATGCCAATATCTTTGTGAGTACTGTTCCAACTTGATTAGAAAACATCTTCGCATTCCTAGTCCTTTGACCAGAAGATTTCAAATCTGAAGGGTCTACTTGGTTGTTTGTTGCATTCACCTTGAGTGCAATCAATCAACATTAGGAAGTAGTCTGAATAGTTGAGCGTCATGTGGCCGATGTGGAACATGCTAAAGATATTTATCCAATCCATTGATACTAGAAATCTGTCAAGTCACTCGGCGATGCGTGTGCCATCCCTATTACCTCGGAACCATATGAAATTATTACCCACGTATCCCAAATCGACCAGGTCTTCCCTAGTGACCGCGCCCTTAAAATTTGACATCAATGCAGAGTGTCAAACATTTCCACCTATTTTTTCCCTATGGAACAAAATCTCATTGAAGTCCCCTCCGAGGAGAATAGGGATTTGAATCTCGTGAAGAATCTTGCAGAGAAGATCCCAAGATTTCCCCTTCTCATTATGGGATGACCAACCATAGAATCCCACAAAGGTCTATGGCGGAGTGTGGTCTACCTGAATAGTTGTAGCCACGTGGTTCAAGGAGAAGGAAAATATCTTGATGTCAAAATGATCCTTCCATAGGAGACAGATTCCCCTAGAGTGGCCTTGTCTGGAGACCGGGAGACAGCCTTGGAAGCCACATTTCAGAGCAATGCTAGTGGTGTCCTTTTTTTCCAGTATGGTTTCAAATAGGAAAACCATATCAGGGTGGATTTGTGTGCAATTTCACTGGATCATGCGAACCGTTCGTGGGTTGCCAAGCCCACAATAGTTCCAGCATAAGACAATCAATGATCTAGGTAGGGATGGGTCTCACCCGCCTCCGTCTTTATGTTCTCGGAACTTGTTTTTCCACCCGTCGTTTTCCCTCTCTTTGGGGAGTTCCCCATTGACTGGCATGTTTCAATTCCTCTTTTCAGATCCCCAGGTTTTGGGTCCTCCAGTTTACCATCACTAACTTAACATTACACCCTTTTCTAGGTTCGATGGGTGATTGGGCTTGGTGGTGAAGTTCCTGACTTTCCATCTTTATCTTGTGTTAGGGTGTCTACCATGGTCATTTCTGGGTCAGGGTCAGGATCTGGTGGTTCAGTGTGCATCTGCTTTGGTCTCGAGCTTTGTTCTGTAAGATATTTTGGTGTATTCACCAGCTCTTTAAGTGTTGAGGTGGTGTCCTTCAGGGGGGAGGGATAAATTTTATTTTTCCTAAGAGTGTTTGAGCTCTCTTTAGGGAACTATGGAGGTCCAAGCATGATGATCTTTCCCCGTTCGGTTCCCACCTGTCTTGTGTGGGACACCGTGAGATGTTCACGATCCTTTTGTTTTTCTGACTCTGGGACGAAGTCATATCTAGTCATTTTGGCCCGGAGACATGGGCCATATTGTAGAATGATATTACCTAATCCAGTTTCTTGCTTTGAGACACACGCTCTTTCCATATGGTCAAGACGTCCACAAAAGAAGCATAAAATTGGGAGTTTCTCAAATTCGAATGAAATCCGGTTATATGAGTCATCAATTTTCAAAAACATGCCTCTCATCAGTGGCTCCGAAACTTCAATTCCAGCTCTAATATGAACATCGGGTCCCCATTGGATAGGGTCTGAGCAGTCCCATTCAATGAATTGGCCAATGTTGTCCCCAATTTCTCTCATATGTAATTAAACTGTATGTAGATCTGATTCACATGTAGTTCAAACAAGTCTTCATAACATGGTCATCCTTAATCAGTTTAAGGTATCATAATATGTATCATAGCTTAGGGGGATGTTAAATTATTATGGCTGGTCTTCCCTGTGATTCCCCATGCATTTTTTAAGGGTTGGAACCATGCCATGGTCAACTATTTTAAGGATATCCCTCTACATAGATCTAACTCATATGAAGGAAAGAGGGGTAGGTTTTATCTGAAATGTAGGCCATACACTACCATTTGGGTTCATGATCTCTTATTATCAATGAAACTGTTTAGTTGAAGGGATCTCATATCGATAGAGGCTTTCACTGGTGGAGGCATTTCTACAGTCCCATTACTAAACAAGGTTGACAACATTAAATATATATCAAGCACATGGGAAGGGTGTCCTAGTGGAAGACCTATGGCTAAGACCTGGATAATATACCTAGACATCACTATGTATCCCAATAGGTTAGGAATCAAGACACACATAGTTCTTATAAAAAGATACTCCTTACATAGATGAATATCATATGAAGTAAGGGAAGGTTTTTTTATCTTCCCTTAGTGAGCCTCGAAATCATAGTCAGCTAAGGGATTCACTAAATAGATTAGTATCATATGTAGGGAAATGAGATTTTGGTTTTTTGTGAGAGTTTTTGTTTTATTGTTTTGATAAATTGAAATCTTTTATTTTATTTTATTTAGTTAATTTATTTTTATTTAAGTTTTCTAGTTCTTTTAAAAATAAAATTATAAATTTAATTTTATATTTATTATATTAAATAAATTCTTTTACTTTATTTTTTCTTTCAATTATTTTATCTTCTAAATTTAGTAAAACATTTTCCACCCTTGGCCAGGACATAAGGGCCAAGCCCATAGAACACGCATAGGGGGGATGAAGGTTAACCTCGTGGGAGAGTAGCCTGAGGGACCAGCCAAGGAGGCATGATTGCATAGCCATACCATGGCCCGAGCAAGGTAGATGCATAACATTTCTACAGGAGGGCTAGTGGGTCAGCACATGTTGGTGACAACCTATGAGGCCTAAGTGCATGTGATGTGTAATAGGTGCTAACCCCCCTTAGTAAGTTTGAGTGATTGTGGCACATATTTAATGATATAGTAGAAGGAATCCACACCCCAAGTCTGATGTGAGACAATAGTACATGCATGAACTGTTACTCTATCATGAAAAAGAGGGACATTCCTCATTTTGTTTGATCCATTTCATGTGAGACATATGTTGTATCTCACACTTCACTTAGTTGAAGGTCTTCATCTTCATCCTCTAGACCATCGATGATATTACTATTTGCTGAAGCTCTTCATGATGAAAGCAACCATAATATTACTAATATCAATTCTATTGCATGATCAAGACTTCAAGAAGTATAAAATGAGTTGACATGAATTATTACTATTTTTATAAGAATTTGATACTTCCAAAAGTAAACAATGTTGCAGAGGATTTTTGAAAATAAAGTTGAGTTCATCCATTCTATTTTCAGGTATATTTAGAGACTTATAAAAAACGATGAAGCATACGATTCATATCACATGAAAAAAATCTTCAGTTTCTCTAACCAGTTATTCATTGAAGCACCGTGTTCAATCAGTGATAGATCACTCAATAGTAGATCTATTTATAATCAAAAGAAGCAATGCCAGCCCCTGACATTAATGGTCGACCATTCCATCAATGGTAGATCTTGTGAACAACAATAGCACTGCCCAAGTTCTTCAAAACTGCATAGGTGATGATAGTTTAATGTAATGATAGATTATTAATCTATTAGTAGAATGATTGATCCTTAAGTGATATACAATTCACCGTTCATGATGGTAGCATGAACTTCCAATGGTAGCACCTTCCATCTCTGTTCATCCAATAGTAGTATTCCCACTGTCCATGCATTGACAGTTACCCACCACTACCTTCAATGGTAGCTTATCATATGCTACAATTACACTATTTAAAAGTGATGGTTGATCACTAACTGGTATATCGCTAAATAGTAGATCATACCAAATGATATATCACACCGAACAACAGATCTTACTGAACATTAGATCTACATGATGGTAGTAACATCTTGCTACCGCCAGGTATATTTTTCATCCACTATTAGTTTAAAAAAATTATTATTTTTTCAAAATTATAATTTATTTTATTTTAATTTCTAAAATTGAAATAAAAATACTTTAAATATTATTTTAATAATTATATTTTGATAATATATAATTAAATATTGTTTAAATAATTCTTATAAAATATTCTAAACACATATAACTCATGCAATTGATTGCTGTACGATACTCTATTTTTTTGTGATTTTTTATTATAATTAACTGAAAGTTTATCCTTATATTTTTAACTATTTTATAAATATGAAATATTTTTTCTCATTATAAAAATTATTCTATAATATTTATGATCTATTCCCTACAATAATAAAAGAGCGCAGACTCTCTAAGTTTATGCGTGTTAATTCAAATTAAGTAAATTGATATATTTTAAGTGTTTATTATTTTTATAATGTGTCTTAATGTGATTAGCTGATGAAACACTACTAGAATATATTTAGGGTTAATGAAACAATTATCCATTTCTATATTGATCAAGTAATGTGATTAAATATGCTTAATAAAGATTATCCAAGAAAGATTTTTGAGAATGATAATTGAGATAATTACAGAGACAGAAAAATTCAACTTTCATTTGAGATTTGTGATGTATTACTTCTAGAATACTGTACTGTTCCATTTTCTTGATCAAAAAATTCATAATTATCATTATACACTACTTAAGTGATCAAAGATATTGAGATGCATCAAATTTCAACTTCATTTTCTCTATTTCTGTTTTATTTTCTTTCTAGATTTCATTGTTGTTTTTCTTCCTAACTTCTGTTTGTATTCAATAGTTTGGTTTATACTTTTCCCATCCAAAATCTGTTATACTAGGTTATTCCTCCCACCTAAAAGGATGTATGGATTGTGATTCCTAGAAAAAATCTAGGTTGGTTATAAATACTTCAAAAGTCAGGGTTTATACTACCAGGTGAGAAAAAGGTACGTCTGTTTCTAATTAGGCTATTACTCTCTATCAAAACTAAGGAACTAGTAAATACTAGTCTCCTCACTAAGAAGAGGATATTTAAGAGTATACTAGGATATTGGTGATCCGAACTACTATAAAATAACATCATGTGTTATTATTTTCTTTTCTGATGAACATTTAACACTATAATAACTCTTATAATTATAATTAATTGATTAAGTTTTTAGAATGACTATTAACCCTCCCGTTAGTCAATATCACCATATAGTGGGACCTACCAATTATTATCAGTGGGTAGTTCCTTTTAAGGAATTGGTTATAACTATTTTCATTATTTTTTTTGAACTAACCAGTATCATAGACTTATTAGTCTAAAAAAAGATCAATTTCTTTGTTATGGAAATTCATGAATTTGAGATGTTGAATCCCATCATACCACCTCACTTAGAATTGACTAGTTTACTGGAAGGATTATATGGAGGTATTTTTAAAAAATACAGGTATTGAATTTTTATAAATTATTTCAAAACCTTATAAACTACCTGATATTGATTTAGAAACTCTAACTAGTAATGATGCTATAAAATGTGTTCTAAATCACAGAGTTATGAATTATCTGTATTGTTATTTAATTTAAAACATTTAAAGTTATATTTATTCATGTAAAATTGATTATAACATTTGGATGACTTTAAAATTCTATAATCAAGGAACTGAAAAGTTATAGAGAACCAAGCTGGGTATTCAAATAGCTGAGTTTCAAGAATTTAGAATGACTAATCTAGTGAGTATCAATGAGATTCACAAAAGATTCAAAAAAATTGTAAACAATATGGTTGTACTCGAGGAGAGCATGAAGAATGAATCTCTTATTAAAATATTACATCAAGATCTACTAAAAAGGTTTCATTTAAATAAGGTTTCAATTTAAGAGAGTAAGGGTTTCACTAAGTATTCAATAGATGAGCTAATAGGATCACTTATTTAGTACTAGATGGAAATGAAGAATGAAAATGTTGATCATCATGATAAAATGAATGGTATATAATTTAAATCTAATTTAAATTTTAATGCTAATTACTTTTATTATAAGTTGAATCAAAGTGAGAAATATGAAATTGAAAATTTTACCAAAGGAGTATACAAGTACATGAATGGAAAGAAAGGTTTTATGAATCATCCTAGAAGATATCATCAAAAGGATGATAGAAAGGGAAGTAAAATATGTAAAAGTAATAAATATGATGTTTCTGGATTAATATGCTATGAGTACTAGAAAAAGGGGCATATTAAATAAGACTTTCCAAAATTGAAATAAGAAGAACAAGACAAGCAATACAAGAAGTAGATAAAAAGACCATATAATACGAGATGGATCTATATAGAAGATTCAAACTCTAATAGTGATGGTTCTAAGAGTAAAAAGGAATTAACCAATCTATGATTCATGGAAATAACTTTAAAATAAGTTAATACTGATTTTGATTATAGTTTTGGTTATGAGTCTAATATTGATAATGTAGTTAAATAATTCAATAAATAGAATGAAAAGTTTCAAAGTGATATTTTGAGAATGGATGAATTATATAGTGAACTGGAAAGAGAAAATAAGAAATTTAAAGAACAGGAAAAGGTTTTATATTTTGAACAGATAAAGCTTAAAGATGATAATGAAAGATTGAAATGTTTCATGTCAAAAACCTATGAATATTAAGATAAGAAATTTAAATTAGTTTGTGATGATTTAGATAAAATTGAAAAGGAATGTAAGAATATTAAATGTGAAAATAAGAAATTGAAAAATATAAGATCATGTTGAATTATGAAAATATATGATGGATTAGAAGTAATTAAAAAAGAGAATGAAAATATTGAAAGGGAAATAACTGAATTAAAATAAACCTTATATATTTTTTGTTCAAGGTAAAGAAAAATTTGATAAGATAATGAATATGAATAAACCCAATAAAGATAAAATTTTCTTTGGGTATAATAGGTTTATTCCTAAAATGTAAATAAATACTTTTTGTAAAAATTTTAAAGGAAATTCTTAATTTTTTACATGATATAGATTTAATTTGAAAGGTAGTTATGAAAATGAATTTTATTTAAGATTTACTCAATCACTAGGCTACACTGAGACTTTTATTTATAAGAATATATCTTCTAGATTACCCTATAATAAATGTATTAAATCTGTATGAGTTCCTAAAAGTTTTCTTACTAATCCAGTTGGACCCAAAATATCTTGGGTACTAAAACAATTATCTACTTAATCTTTTTTACAAGAAACCTTTCTAGAGAGTTATAAAGATACATGGTATATAGACAATGGGTTCTCCAAGCACATGACTAGCGACATATCTAACATTTTGTCTTTTAATTCTCATGATGGAGGCACTTTAACTTTCAGTGAAAACTCTAATGGTACGTTCAATGGTTTGAGAGAAGTATGAATATAAAAATATATTATAATTTATAAAGTACTATATATAGATGTATTAAAACATAATTTAATTAGTATATCACAAATTTTTGATGATGGTATGAGCGTAAAGTATGAAGATAATAAATGTATTTTTTACAAAGATAAAACTATTTTATTTTATTCCAATTGAAAATAAAATATATATTCTATAGATTTTTCATAATAAACCCAAAAAAAATGTAAAGTTCTTAATGCTGTAGAAATAGACCACATTTTTTAAAATTGAAGGTTGGTAGATGTTCATCTTCAGCAATTGTAAAATTTGAAAAAACATGGATAGGTTTTAGAACTTCCTAAATTTATATATATTAATTTTTCTATATGTGATTCTTTTCTAAAATGTAATAAGAACAAATATTCTTTTAGATATATCAATATGGTTAATACTACTACATTCCTAGAACTACACCATCTTGATTTATTTGGACCCATGATAACTACCAGTTTAGGTAGTAAGAGATATGTGTTTGTAATTGTAAATGATTTCAATAGATTCACTTGGACTTTGTTCTTATCCTATAAAAGTGAAACCTTAAACAATTTTATAACTTTATATAAAAAAATTAAAAATTAAAAATTCATTTAATTTTATAAATTAGTAGTAATAAAAAAGGATAATTTGTTAACTTATAATTTTAGAAATTTTGTGGAGATAATGGATATTTCCATAACTTTTCATCCCCTAGAACACCACAACAAAATGGTGTTTTAGAGGGTAAAATAGAAGTATTAAATAAATGGAAAGGATAATGATTAATTAATTCAATTTATCAAAATACTTTTGGGCTAAATTTTTTAACAATTCTTTCTATATCTTAAATAGAGTTTACATTAGACACTTGTTAAATAAAACACCTTATAAACTATTTAAAGAAAATAAATCTAAAATTTGTTATTTTAAAGTTTTTGGATGAAAAGTTTATATTTTAAATAATAAATATAATATGGAAAAATTTGATGCTAAAAGCAATTAACGAATGTATCTAGCACATTCAAATAATAATAAATCTTATAGGTATATAATAAGAGGATTATGTCAATAGAGTAATCTATACATGTGAAGTTCATTTAAAATAATGAAAAATAGATTACACATTATGTCAATTCTATTGAAGAATTTAAAGAATTCAATTTTGATGAAGATAAACCTGAAAATTATAATGCATTAGTTTATGGGGATCATATCTCTTCTTAATATGATTCTATAATTTGAAAAACACATAAATATCATTCACTATAAAATATAATTTGAAATATTGAATTTGGAATTAGGACTATAAAATAAATTTTAACTTTTTGTGCTAATTCTTCCTTTGTAACTGATTTTGTGCCTTTTAATTTTAAAGAAGATTTAAAAGTTTAAAACTAGATAAATTCTATGAATAATGAACTTAACCATCTTGATAGTAATAATTTTTACAATCTATTTGAGTTACCTAAAGATAAACTATCTATAGGAACCAAATGGATTTTTGAAATAAAATGGATGAGTATAAAAACATAGTTAGAAATAAGGCTAGATTAGTTGAATAAGGATATTTACTGAAAGAAGGCCTTGAAATTGAAGATTTATTTGTAATGGTTTCTATATTAGAGGCCACTAATATTTTATTATCTGTTTCAAGTTATCATAATTTAAACTATTTCAAATAGATGTAAAATGTTCCTTTTTTAAACAATGTATTTTTATAAGAGGTATATGTTAATCAACCACATGGTTTAAAAAATAATGATTTTACAAACCATGTTTTCAAAATTTTTAAATCATTATATGATATAAAGAAATCTCCAAGATCTTGTTATGAAATACTAAGTATATTTTTACTAAAAAAAGATTTTAATAAAGGAATGTTTTATCCAAGCTTATTTATAAATAAAATTTCAAATGAAATTTATTTATAAAAATATAGTTTTTTGATATTGTATTTGGATCTTTAAATTATATGTTTATTAATTAGTTTTCAAAATTAATGACTAATGAATTCGATATGATCCTAATGGGAGTATTAAATTTTTTCCTTAGTCTTCAAAATTTACAAAGAAAAGATGGTATTTTTCTAAATCAAAGAATCTAAAGATTTACGTAAGAAATTAAATCTTGATTCATGTAAAACTATAAAAACCCCAATGGCCACTATTTTTAAATTGGACATCGATGAATCTGGAAAGTCTATAAATGATAATCTATAAAGAGGAATGATAGAAAGCCTACTATATCTAACTATATGAAGGCATGACATTATGTTTGTTGTTTGTATGTGTGTTAGATATTAATATAATTCTACATAAAGTCATTTAAAGGATATAAAAAAGAATAATCAGATATATTAATAGAACTTTCAATAATATTTTATTTTACTCCAATCAGAACTATTTTAATTTGTTATAATTTTATAATTTTGGATTTGGAGGATGAATACCTGATAGGACTAACCCATAAGGTATGCATAAATTATTAGGAAAATGTTTAATATTATTGAGTTCTAAAAAGAACTTGTCAGTTTCATTGTCCATAGCTGAGGCTGAGTACATTTTTTTGTTAATTGCTGTGTTTAGAGTCTCTGGGTAAAATAAATTGATTTCAATGTTTACTTAGATAAAATAACTTATTTTGTGACAATAATTTTTACATTTCTATTTCTAAAAATCCATTACAACATTGTAAGACTAAGCACATAGATGATAGATTTCAAATTTTAATTGATCATGTTAATAAAGGGGATATATTTTTGGAATACATTTTAATAGAAAACCAACAGGTAGACATCTTCACTAAATCACTATATTTTTCAATGTTTTAAAAATTAAAGTTTGAACTGGGAGTGATAAAAATTTAATTTTTTATGTTAAGATATTTGTTTATTTTATATCTCTACTGTTAAGAATTGTATAAATTCAGGGGGATCTATCCCATGTTTAATTTTTTTATACACTATTATAAATTTTTTCTTTTTTTCCTGATTTTTGATAAATTTCAAAAATGGAGAGAAATTTGGGGAGAAAACTAGAGAGAAAATTGGGGATTTTATAACTTTAATAATTTAGTTTTATTTTTCAATTTACAAAAAGAAGGATATTGGTTACTACGATAGTTTTTGTTTTATTATTTTGATAAATTGAAATCTTTAATTTTAATTAATTTAGTATTTTTTATTTAGGTTTTCTAGTTTTGTTAAAAAATAATATTATAGTTTTAATGTTTTATTTATTATATTAAATAACTTATTTTTTTGGTGCTTAATTAATTTTTCTTATGACTTTAGTAAAAAAACTTTCCATCCCTGACCATCCCCTAAGGTCCAAGCCCATCAACCACTAATTGGGGGCATGAAGGTCCACCCTATGGGAGAGGAGCTCGAGGAACCAGCCAAGGAGGAATGTGTGCCTAGTATGGCTATGTCCTGAGTGAGGTGGACACATACCAAACCCATAGGAGGTCTAGTGGGATAGAGTGGGTTGACGCCAACCCGTGAGGATGAGGTGTGTGTGATGTGTAATGGGTGATAATCCCTCATGGAAATATAGGGAATTTTATTCATAGACTAATTGATATAGAAGAAGGAAGCTTCATTGCAAGTCTGATGTGGGACACGAACACGCATAGACACTGTTCCTCCATCATTAAAATTCCATAAATTTATTCTTCGTTCCGATCTATTTTACACAACCCATTAGATGGATCTCACACTTCACTTATTCAAATATCATCATCTTTATCCTCTAAACCATCGATGGTATTATTGTTCTCCATAGATCTTCATGTAAAAAACATCCATGATATTACTGATCTCAATTCTATTTCATGATTGAGACTTTAAGAAGAATAATATGAGTCAACTTACATGATTATTTTTTTCTAAGAAGTTTATATGGCAAGAAATAAAATTGAGTTTTTGAGGCCATTCAAAAATATATTTGATTTTTTCCATTCTATTTTCAGGTAGATTTCAAATCTTCTAAAAAATTATGAAGTATGTGATTCATATTGCTTGCACAACATCTTTGTTTTTTCTAACCAGTTTTTTGTGGAAGCACTATGTTCAAGAAATGGTGGATCACTCAACAATAGCTCTATTTATCAATAGAAGAAGCACCGTTAGACTATTCTAGAAATGTTTTACCATTCCATCAATGGAAGCTTTTGTGTACAATAGTAGCACTGCCTAAGCACTTCATGATAGTTTATTGTAACGGTAGATCCTTCATCTAGTGATATAACATTTTATCCCTCAACAGTATATCATTAGTTGACCATGATGGTAGTAGGACCCTCCAATGTTAGTATCTTCTATTTCAATTCATCCAACAGTAGTATCCCTACTATATATGCATCGACATTTTCTCACCACTACCTTCAATGGTAGCTTCTCTTATGTGACAATTTCACTCTTCAAAATTGATGGCTGATCACTGAATAGGCGACCACCAAATAGTAGATCACCAAATGGTATATCTTACCAAACAATAGATCAACACGATGGTAGAAACCACTTTATACCTCTAGGTATATTTTCATCAACCATTAGTTTAAAAAATTATTATTTTTCCAAAATTATAATCAATTTTATTTTTATTATTGTAATATAAATAAAATATTTTAATTACTATTTTAATGGTTATATTTTGATAAAATATAATTACCTATTTTTGAAATAATTCTAAGAAAAAATTCTAAACACATAAAACTCATGCAATGTATTACTATATGATACTCTTTTTTTTGTGAATTTTTATAATTCTGATTAACTGTAAGTTTATTCTTATATTTTTGACTATTTTATAAAAATGAGATATATTTCTTTGTTATAACAATCATGATGGATTATTTATGATTGTATTCCATACAAGAATAAAAGTGCACCTACTCTCTAAGTATGAGCATATTAATTGAAATTAAGGTAACAAATATTTTTAAGTGTTTATTATTTTTCTAATACGCCTTAATGTGATTTTCCAATGAAATTATCTTATAAGATCTTTACAGTTAATAAAAAAATTATACATTTCGACACTAATCAAGGAATTAATTTAAATAATCTTGATAAAGATTATTCAAGCAATATTTTTGAGAACTATAATTAAGTTAATTTAGAGATAGAAAAATAAAAATTTCATTCGAGCTTTTCAAAGTACTAATTTTGGACTACAACTGTAATACCCCAAGGTTTTACAAAAATAATTTGAAATGAATGAAACTTTGTTTTAATTAGATGTTTATAACTATCCTTTAAACACAATTTTGCTGCTTCTATGTTTTGAATTTTGAAAAATGGTAATCTACAATTGTGTTCAGTAAGTTATTTAGAGTCTAATGGAACCAACTTGTTTTTTTGGTGAATAGTAACATACCCTTATGAATATTAATATGAATAGTAATATGAACCTAATGAATATTAAATTCTATTATTATTTTATTTTATTAAGGCATTAAGATAATGACATCTTGGTTAATTTTTCAATGTGATATAAAAGTAGTTATAGATTTAAAATTGTTAATTTTTGAATTAAGTATGATTTTATTTAAAAATTAAAGTAATAATATATAGAAAATTATTTTCAAAAAATGGAGTTCATTTTTTAATTCTACACTTTTAAAAATAGTAAGGGTGAATTTATGGGAATTTTCTGTAATTCTAGAATTTTTGATGAATAGTGAAATATGGTAAAATATAGTATATTCAAATTATCCGTTAAATATTATATTTATGACATCATAAGTGATGTAACACCACTTGGTTCGAACTCACATTCCATTATTACTATTTTTTGTCACATTAATCAAGACTATTCGTAGTCTTGAGAAAAATATATTATAATAATGATTAAAATAATGTAAAATACCTCCTCTCTTCCACTATAAATACAACCCTCATTTCCCTCTTTTTACCAAACCTCTAAAGCCTTGATACTTACCTAAGTTCTATAAAATACTGCTCCCAAGTATCTTCCCCACATCCTAGAGTTTCTGGTCTCACCAAAAGGCCAAAACCTAAGGCCTTAAGAAGGATCTCAAGGAGAAGAGATCAAGAGGTAAACATCCTCTTTTGTTTTATTTCTTTTCTTTCATTTTATGTTATTGTTTTAATTACCTTTCGATTATGTTGGTATATTACATTACATATCCCCCTTACTTCCCATATTATGTAATAATGAATAGGGACCCCTTTTCTCTCATCAAAATATTTTATGGAATTTTAAGTGACATCGTTAGGCTGTCGAATTTTCATGAGAGATTTCTCAATTTTTCTTTTATTTTGAGTTGATTTATTTTATTCATATTTTCTCACATCCTCTTATAAAATAGGCATTAGATATCCAGAATATTTTATATTCTGGATGTTCTCATGTTCATGGAAAATTCATCATCAATCTTCTTCTCCTCTCCCACTTATTCAAGGAATAAAAACGTTGCCCGTGATGTGTCGAATTACCGACATCATGGATGACGTGATTTCAAATTTATTTAATTACTTAAAGGCTTCTAATGAAACCATTTTTATGGTTGAAAATGGTTAATATATATGTATTATGTTTAATCCATGGTTCTTGAATCATTTTATACACATGTTATTAATTTATGAAACAACATTAGATCTTTATGATCGAAGAATCACCAAAATAACCTAAACAAATATAAATAAAGTTTTAAATCATGAATCATCCTAATGTAAGAATTAAAAATGATAAATGGTATAATTTATAGTACTATAAATATGTAAATACCATTCCATTCGAATTCTAGAGTTTCACTTCCAATTGACTAGAACAACCATCATGAACCAATCATGGAAATCATGTAAAGAACTCACCCAAAATAGTGCAAGGAACAAAATACTAACAATTAAAGGGTGAAATGATGTAATTAAATGATCATATAAGGTATTATAAATATGGATATGTTTATATAATATTAATAACCCTCTTTTAACCATTATATAGGTGTTTTAAATGAGTTTGAAGTAAGACAAACCCGAGGTATGAGAATTCTTATCCCGATTTCCATTCTTTGGGTTAATAATCTATTTCATTATTTACGTGGTATTAAAATTTTTTGTGTGGAGTTTTTTTTATACTATGTTTAATTATATTTATTTATATTCTATATGCATATTACATCCACTCTATTATGTCTCACTTCAATTATATGATTTTTGTAAGGGGTTTTACTTTTAATATCCTCTTTTAAGAATTCTGTTTTATAAGATTCAAAAGAAACATTTTTATGCAATTATTCATGTTGTATGATTATTTTCTGATTCTTGGGAATTTTTTATGATGAAGGGTGGGACCTATATATCACTAAAATTCATGGGGTATGTGTAAGTTCGAGGTTAGCTGTATGGTTACTCCATGTGTAACTACGATGGTTACACAAATTGTAAGGTAGCTGTGAGGGTAACAAAATATAAGGTAGCCGTGAGGGTTAAAATATTATGTAAGTAATGAAACAATATAAATTTATGGTTATATTTATGTTATTAAATTTTTGGTGGATATTTTGGAAATCTCATGTTTCACAATGTAAGTTTATATGGGTGACAAGTATGTCTTTTGAATATGATTTCACATGTTACATGTATTCATGGACTAATGTGTTCTTTACTTTTTTTATATACCTTAATGAGTTTTTTGTGATCATAACATGTTTTTAAATGATTTTCATAGGTTATAAGGATGTGTAAGACAAATAATGAATCCATGTTTAATGTTTTAATATTTTTCAATGAAATCTTGTTTTAATCTTTAATTTTTTATATTTTGAAAAAAATGGAAACTGTTTTTAGCAGTATCCTATTGTATGAATGTTGTATGCAAGGTATCCTAATTATCTAAAACTCTAAACTCAAAAAGATCCTCAATGTGTAATAATTTATATTCTTGACTAAAATTTCAGATTAAGTAATGTTTTATGGCTAGTTACTTAAAGTTGGTATGAGAGGATGGTTTAGATAACTTTAGGGGTTAGGATGATGTTAATATATTAACATAAATGTTTTTCACTATATGGTAAATTTTAAATGATATAGAATTTATATATTACCATGTTCCATCAAATAAGATATATTTTTTGGAATGGTTGTCCATAGAAGAAACAGGTAAGGTGAAGAGGAGAGGCACTGAAGGAACAAAATCCTTCCGAATCTGCAGCTCAGAATTATATGGATTGGAACCGAGAAGTTTGTGACAGTAATGGATCAGCTAACGCAGACAATAAATGGTGGTGGCATCCATGAAATATTACAACCATAAGCACCACAATAGAACATGACAATAGTGGAACATTTTATGAGACAAAACCCTCATACTTTCAATGGATATTCTGACCTAGTAGCGGCTGAAGGATGGATTAAAACCCTTAAAAAGATATTCAATGTTATGGGATGTTCAGATAATCAAAAGGAAAATCTTTACATTTATCATTTTGAAGGTGAAACTGATCAGTGATGGTCAATGGTAAGGAATATTAGGGATAGAGAGGATTTTTATTCCTTATATTAGGATGAATTTAAAAGTCTCTTCCTTGAAAAATATTTTCCTAAGGTGGTGCAACTTAGGATGGAGAAGGAATTACTTGAATTGAAGTAAATGGAGGAGGATTCAGTGGCTGTGTATGAAAAAAGATCCACCCTACTGGAGAGGTATGCTCCAAATATTATTCTGGTTCTTGATAAAAAAATCAACCACTTTTACTCAGGACTGAATCCAAGGTATCAAAGGGAGTTGGCCTCCTATGAATTCAAAATTTATGAGAAACTTGTCTGATGTTTTGAGAGGGTAGAGATGGTGTTTTGTAATGACCTTGTGCATTTTGGAAACAAGGAGAAGAATAGGCCTAGATGGAAAGTGATGGGTAAGAGTCAGCAAAAGAAATCTGATGGTAAGAAAATCCAATTTCTAGTTTGTGAAAAGTGTGGCAAGAAGCACCCTGGGGAATGTCTCACCAAAACTGAGATGTTTTTTAAATGTGTTAAGTTTAGACATATGGCCTAATATTGTATTGAGAATGATCTTAAGACTAATCCTGATAAGAAAATTGTTTATTGTTTTAAATGTGGTGAGATGAGTCACTCTGAAAATGCCTGCCCAAAGAGAGATCCAAATGATGCAAAGAAGCTAGATTATAAGAAGAAAGGTGATGTGAGATATTTTGTTACTACGTCAGTATATTCCGAGCCATCCAATGAAGTTTTATTAGGTACTTTGTTTGTTTACTCATATTTTTCTAAAGTTTTTCTTGATATGAGGTCTACACATTCCTTCATCTCTGAGAAAGTTTCTGGTAAATTGGAAATATCACCTCAAAAAATGAGACCAAAACTTATTGTTAAAACACCAAGGGGATATATTATAGCAAAGAGGAATTATAAGAATATTTCTATTGTGGTCTATGGAAAGACTTTACCTAAAAACCTTGTTGTTTTACCCTTATTCAAGTTTGATGTTATTCTGGGAATGGATTGGCTTTTTGTTTATCATGCTAAGATTGACTATAGAGATAAAGAGGTTGTTTTTCAGAAAGAGTTTTAGTTTGTATACAAGAATCAACCCATACAATTGATAACATATCAGGAAGATGAGAAACTATTGAAAGATGAAAATGAAATTTATCTTACTCATATTGTTGAAAACAAAGGAACTGTTCAGATTAATGATATCCTAGTGGTAAATGAATACCTTGATATTTTTCCTGATGAGTTACTCGGTCTCATACCTGATCGAGAAGTCAAATTCACAATTGAATTAGTTCCTGATGCTAAGACAATTTCAATACCCTCATATTGTATGGCTCAAATATAACTTCTTGAATTGAAAAATCAGCTGCAGGATTTTCTTGATAAAGGCTTTATAGTACTTCACCATGGGGTGCTCCTGTTTTTTTTTTGTTAAAAAGAAATATGGTTCAATGAGACTTTGTATTTATTACATAGTTTTGAATAAAATAACTATTAAAAACAAGTATCCTTTGCCTCACATCGATGACTTGTTTGATAAGCTCTAAGGAGCTCAGTACTTTTCCATGATTGATTTGAGATCTGGATACCATCAGTTGAAGGTGTAGGAGGATGACATCCTGAAAATAGCCTTGCATACTAGATATGGGCATTAAGAATTTGTTGTTATTCTATTTGGGTTAACTAATGCACCTGTTGTATTCATTAATCTTATGAATAGAATATTTCATAAGTTCTTGGATAAGTTTGTGGTTGTGTTTATTGATGAAATTCTAGTATTTTCTAAAAATAAAGTGGATCATGAAAAATATATAAGGGTTGTTCTACAAAACTTAAAGGAAAATAAACTTTATGAAAAATTTAGCAAGTGTGATTTTTGGTTACAGCAAATTTCATTTCTTAGGCACATTGTAAATAAGGATGGAATTACAATTGATCCTACCAAAACAAAAGTGGTTGATGAATGTCCAAGACCTACAAATGTTACAGGGATTCATAGTTTTCTTGGATTAACAGGTTATTACTGACGTTTTATTAATAAATTTGCATGATTATCTAGCCTGATAACTAAGTTAAAAAGAAAAGGGGTTAAATTTATTTGGATAGAAGAATGTGATGCTTGTTTTCAAGAACCAAAGAAGAGATTGGTGAATGCTCCAGTTTTGGAATTTCCTTCCCAAAATGGTGAGTTTGTCATCTATAGTGATTCTTCATTGAAGGGACTTGGTTTTTTTTATGTAGAATGATTGGGTAATTGCTTATGATTCAAGACAACTTAAACTTCATGAGTTAAATTATCTCACACATGATTTGGAATTGGCAGCTATGGTTTTTTCTTTGAAAATTTGAAGGCATCATTTATACAGAGCCAAATGTCAAATATATACTGAACATAAAAGTTTAAAGTATATATTCACTCAGATGAAATTAGACATGAGGTAGAAAAGATGGATTTAACTAATAAAGGATTATCATTGCACGATCAATTACCATCCCGAAAAAGAAAACAAAGTGGCAGATGCCTTGAGTCGAAAAAATCATGCATTATTAACCATGCTACGTTTAGAACATGATCCCTTGATTAATGATTTGATGAATTTTGGCTTAGAAGTTGTTGGTGTAGGAAATAACTCTGTTTTGTCTCAAGTTTTAGTTCAGTCATTGTTATCAGACAAAATTAAGTAAGTACAAAAGGAATACCATGAACTACAAAAAAAGGTATAATTGGTTAAAATGGATAAGTTGCCAGAATTTAACCTTGATAAATATTGTGAGGTAGAATTGGTTAAAATGGGTAAGTTTCTAGAATTTAACCTTGATAAATATTATGTTTTAAGATTTGGTAAAAGGTTGTGTGTGCCTTGTGATTCCCAGTTTAAGAAATAATTGTTGTGTGAAGCTCATAGTTCTCCATTTTCAGTTCATCCTGGCAGTACTAAGATGTATAGAGACCTTTAGGAGTATTATTGGTGGGATGGAATGAAAGGAGATATTGCTGATTTTACCATGAAACGTTTGACATATCTATAGGTTAAAACAGAGTAACAGTTACCGAATGGGATTCTTCATCCTTAGCCAGTGCCAGAGTGTAAATGGGAGAATGTATCCATGGACTTCATGGTGGGACTACCAAAGACTTCTTGAGGTAACAATGTGATTTGGGTTATTGTTGATCAACTGAAAAATTCTATACATTTTATTTATATTTTAGATACAATGTCTTTGGATTAGATTTATCTACTGTACCTTAAAGAGATTTTCAAGATACATGGAGTTCCTCTTTCTATTGTCTTTGGGTACAAGTTAAATTTTAGTACAACTTTTCATCCTCAATCAGATGGGTAGTTAGAACAAATGATTCAGAATTTGGAGGACAGGCTTCGAGTTTTTTCAATGGACTATCAACGAAGTTGGGATCAACATATTTATTTAGTTGTGTTTTCTTAAAATAATGGTTTTCATTCCAGTATACAGAAGGAACCTTTTGAGGAATTGTAGGGAAAGTGGTGTCAGAATTCAGATTTTTGGGATGAAGTTGTTGAAAGAAAGTTGATGGGGCCAGAATTAGTATAGGAAGTGCCTGAGAAAGTGAAGAGGATCCAGTAGTAGTTGTGGACAACTCAGAGTAGGAAAAAAAGTTATGAATATAATATAAGGAAAGACTTTTTTTGAGGTAGGTGACCTTGTTTTCCTTAAAATATGTCCTTGGAAAAGTGTGATGTGTTTTGGTAAGAAAGGGAAGATAATTCTGCGGTTCATTGGTCCTTTTGAAATCCTAGAGAATGTTGGACCAGTTTCAAACCGAGTGGCTTTGCCTCTGATTTTTTCTCAGATACACAATATTTTTCATGTTTTGATGTTGAGAAAGTATGTTCCAGATTCATCTCATGTCTTGAGCCCAGAAGCGGTTCAGCTGGAAGAAAACCTTTCTTATGAAGAGAAACTAGTTCAGATTCTTGATCCATGGGAACATGTATTGTATAATAAGCTAATACATCAGTTAAAGGTTTTGTGGAGAGACCACATGGTAGAAGAAGCAACATGGGAGTCTGAAAATGTTATGAGAGAAATGTACCATCAATTGTTTAATAAGTAAATAAAATTGTGAGGACGCAATTTCTAGAAGGTGGGGATAATGTAACACCCTAAGGTTTTAAAAATAATTTAAAATGCATGAAACATTGTTTTAAGTAGATATTTATAACTAGCCTTTAAAAATAATATTTCCACTTCTATGTTTTGAATTTCAAAAAACAGTCAGCTACAATTGTGTTCAGTAAGTTATTTGGAGTCTAATGGAACCAACTTGATTTTTTGTGAAAAGTAACATACCCTTATGAATATTAATATAACCCTAATGAATAGTAAATTGTATTAATATTTTATTTTCTTAATGCTTTAAGATAATGACATCTTGGTTAATATTTCAATGTGATATAAAGCAATTATAGTTTTTAAATTATTAATTTTTGAATTAAGTATGATTTTATTTAAAAATTAAATTAATAATATTTAGAAAATTATTTTTAAAAAATGGACTTCATTTTTAAATTCTAAACATCGAAAAATTGTGAGGGTGAATTCTTGGGAATTTTCTAAAATTCTAGAATTTTTTATGAATAGTAAAATACGATAAAATACGATAAATGCTAAATACTTGATTTACTGCAAAATAGGTAATGAAATGATGATGTAAGACCACTTGGTTCAAACTCAAATTCCATTATTAATATTTGGGGTGACATGAATTAATACTATTCATAGTCTTGAGAAAAAATATTATAATAATGATTAAAATAATGTAAAATACCTCCTCTCCTCCACTATAAATATAACCCTCATTCCCCTCTTCCTCCCACACCTCTCAAGCCTTGAGCCTTACCTAATTTCTGCCCAAAACCCCTCCCAAGTCTCTTCCGCAAATCTTAGAGCTTCTGGTCTCACCAAAATTCCAAAACCAAAGGCCTTACGAAGGATATCAAGGAGAATAGATCAAGAGGTAAAAATCCTCTTTTATTTTTTTTCTTTTCTTTCATTTTATGTTATTATTTTTCATTCCATTTGGATTATGTTGGTATATGAAATTCAAAATTCCAATTACTTCCAATATTATTTAATAATGATGAGATACCCCTTTTCTCTCATCAAAATATTTTATGAAATTTTAAGCGACGCCGTTAGGCTGCCGAAATTTCATAAGGGATTTCTCAACTCTTCTTTTTATTTTAAGTTACTTTATTTTCTTCTTCTTTCCTCACCTCATATTATCCAAGAAGAATTAAAGATCAAGAATATTGTATATTCTATATGTTCCCATGTTCATGGAATATTCATCATCAATCTTCTTCTCCTCTCCCACTTATTCAAGGAATAAAAACATTGTCTGTGATGTGTCGAATTACCGACATCATGGATGATGTGATTTCAATTTTCTTTAATTCCTTCAAGGATGGTCATGTAAAAATTTTTATGGTTGAAACAAGTTATAATATATGTATTATGTATCATCCATGGTTCTTTAATTCTTTTGTACAGATGGTTTTAATTTATAAAACAAAATGAGGTCGTTATTATCAAAGAACCACTAAAATGATCTAAATGAACATCATTAATATTTTAACTTATGAATCATATTAATTTTAGAATTCAAATTGATAAATGGTATAATTTATGGATTCTAGAAATATTTAAATACCACTCCATTCCAATTCTGTAGTTTAACTTCCAATTGACAAGAACAACCATCATGAACTAATCATGGAAATCATGTAAAGAACTCGCCCAAAAACAGTGCAAGGAACAAAATACTAAGAATTAAAGGGTGAAATGATGTAATAAAATGATCATATAAGGTATTATAAATATAGATATATTTATTTAATATATTAATAACACTATTTTAACTATTATACAGGAGGTTTAAACAAGTTTGAAGTAAGAAAAGCCCGAGGTAAGGGAATTCTTAAACCGATTTCCATTCATTGGGTTAACCTTCCACTTCTTTATTTATATGGAATTAAAATTTTTTGTGTGACGAAAATTGTTTCTATTATTAATATTTATGTGTATTTATAGTGTATATACATATTCCATCCACTCTATTAAGTCTAACTTCAATTATATGATTTATGTAATGGGATTTTCTTTTAAAATCCTCCTTTAAAATTCGATTTTACGAAATTTCAAAGGCAATGTTTTTATGCAATTATTCATGTTGTATGATTGTGTTATAGATCTTGGGAATTGTTTATGATGAATGGTGGGACCTATATTAACCTCCAATGCATTGGGTATGTGTAAGTTGTATGTTGGTCGTATGATTACTCCAAGTGTAACTACGATGGTTACACAAATTGTAAGGTAGCTGTGAGGGTTACAAATTATAAGGTAGCTGAGAGGGTTACAAGATTATGTAAGTAATTCCCCAAAATACCTTTATGGTTCAATTTTTTTATTATGTTTTGTGGGGATCTTGTTGAAATCTCATGTTACACAAACTAAGTTCATGTGGGTGACAAGTATTCCTTTTGAAAATGTTTTCATATGTTACAAGTATTCATGGACTTTCCTTTTTTTATATCCCTTACTGAGATTTTTGTGCTCATAACAAGTTTTTAATGATTTTCAAAGGTTATAAGGACGAGTAAGAAAAATAATAAATCCAAGTTAAATGTTTGAATAATTTTCAAATAAATCATGTTTCATTTGAAATTTTTTATATTTTGGAAGAAATGAATACTGTTTTTATGGTATCCACTCTGTAATAATGTGTAATGTTATAAATGTTTTATGTCCCAAATATCTAAATCTCTAAACTTGATGAGATACTCAATGAAAAATTAAGTGATTTATTTACTAAATGTAATATTATGTAATGTAATAAGGTTGGGTCATTATAGTTGGTATCAAAGGATGGTTTACACAAAGATCAGGTTTTATTTGAAATGTTTTATATTTTGGAAGAAATGAATACTATTTTTATGGTATCCAATCTGTATTAATGTATAATGTTATAAATTTATTATGTCCCAATTCTCTAAATCTCTAAACTTGAAAGATCCTCAATGTGAAAGGAATTGATTTCTTGACTAAATTCAAGATTATGTAATGTAATAAGGACAAGTCCTTATAGTTGGTATCATAGGATGGTTTAGATAACTTTAGGGGTTTGGATGATGTTAATATATTGCCATAATTTTTTTAATCTATGGTCAATTTGAAATGACATAGAATTTAAAGATTACCATGTTTCTTCAACTAAGATATTTTTGTTCAGAATGGTTGTCTTTAGAAGAAAAAGGGAAGCTGAAGAGGATAGGCACTGACAAAATGACATCCTTACGAATCTACAACCCAGAATGGTAGGGATTGAAATTGAGCAGTTTGTGACAGTAATGGATTATCTAATGTAGGTAATAAATGGTGGTATATCCATGTAGGAGAACAACCAGAGGTACCACAACATAACATGACAATAGTGGAACATTTTATGAGACAACACCCTCCTTATTTCAATGGATCTTCTAACCCAGTAACAACATAAGGATGGATTAAATCCATTGAAAAGATATTTGATGTTATGGGAGTTTCAGATAATCATAAGGTAAGTCTATCCATTTATCATTTTAAAGGAAAATATGATTAGTGGTGGTCAATGGTAAGGAATATTATGGATATATAGGATATTAATTCCTTAGAGTGTGATGAATTTAAAAGTATTTTCCTGGAAAAATATTTTCCTAAGGTGGTGAGACTTAGGATAGAGAATCAATTCCTTGAATTGAAACAAAATGAGGAAGTCTTAGTGGCTGTGTATGAAGTGAACTTCACCCGACTGGCGAGGTATGATCCAAATCATATTTTGGATCTTGTTAGAAAAATCAACCACTTTTTCTTAGGATTTAAGACAAGGTATCGAAGGGGGTTGGCCTCCCGTGAATTCAATAGTTATGAGAAACTTATCTGATGTGCTGAGAGGGTATAGATGGAGTTTTCTGATGATCATATTCATTTTAGAAATAAGGAGAAGAAGAGGTCCAGATGGAAAGTGATGGGTAGTAACCAACCAAATAAATATGATGGTAAGAAAATCTTATTTCCTGTTTGTGAAAAGTGTTGAAAGAATCACCTCGGGGAATGTCTTAATAAAAATGGGAAGTGTTTTTGATGAGGTATGTTTGGACATATGGCCTGATATTGTAATGAAAATGATCCTAAGACTAATCCTAATAAACAAACTGTTAATTATTTTAAATGTTGTGAGATGGGTCATTATGAAAATGCATGCCAAAATAGAGATCTGAATGATGCAAAGAAGCCAGACTATAAGCAGAAAGGTGTAGTGAGATCCTTTGCGACTATGTCAATAGATGTTAGTCCATAAAACGAAGTGGTATCAGGTACTCTATTCTTTTACTCAGATTTTTCTAAAGTTTTATTCGATATAGGGACTACACATTCCTTCATCTATGAGAAATTTTCTAGTAAATGGGAAATATATCCTTAAAAAATGAGACCAAAACTTGTTGTTAAAACACCAGGGGGAAATATTATAGAAAATATGAATTATAAGAATAATTCTATTGTGGTATGTGGAAAGAATTTACCTGCAACCTTGTTGTTTTACCCTTATTTGAGTTTGATGTTATTCTGAGAATGGATTGGATTTCTGTTTATCATGCTAAGATTGAATTTAGAGAAAAAGAAGTTGTTTTTAAAAAAGGGGTTCAGTTTGTATACAAGAAAAAATCCATACAATTGATAACATATCAGGAAAATGAGAAACTATTGAAAGATATAAATAAAATTTATATTGCTCATATTGTTGAAAACAATGGGACTGTTCAGATTATTGATGTACCATTGGTAAATTAATACCTTGATGTTTTTCTTGATGATTTACCTAGTGTCATACCTGATCGGGAAGTCGAATTCACAATTGAATTAGTTCCTGATGCTAAGCCAATTTCAAAACCAGCATATCGTATGGCTCAAATAGAACTTATTGAATTGAAAAATAAGTTTCAGGATTTTCTTGTTAAAGTATTCATTCATCGTAGCACTTCACCATGGGGAGACCATGTGTTGTTCTTTAAAAAGAAATATGGTTCCATGATACTTTTCATTGATTATAGAGCTTTGAATAACATCACTATTAAAAATAGGTATTATTTTCCTCACATTGATGAGTTGTTTGATCAGATCTAGGGTTCTCAGTACTTTTACAAGATTGACTTGAGATCAGGATACCATCAGCTAAAGTTGAAGGAGGATGACATCTCGAAAGCAGCCTTTCATACTAGATATGGTCATTATGAATTTTTTGTTATGCCATTTGGGTTAACTAATGAACCTATTGTATTCATAGATCTTATGAATATAATATTTCATGAGTGATTTTATAAGTTTTTGGTTGTGTTTATTGATGACATTTTGGTATTTTTTAAGAGTAAAGAAGAGCATGAAAAACATATAAGGAATGTTTTACAAACCTTAAAGGAAAAGAAACTGTATTGAAAATTCAGAAAGTGTGATTTTTGGTTACAATAGATTTCTTTTCTTGGGAACATTGTAAATTAGAATGGATTAATAGTTTATCCTGCCAAAACAAGAGTGATTGATGAATAACCAAGACCCATAAATGTTATATAAATTCTTAGTTTTCTTGGATTAGCAGGTTATTACCAACATTCTGTTAAAAAATTTGCACGGTTATTTAGCCTACTAACCAAGTTAATGCGAAAAGGGGTTAAATTTAATTGGATAAAGGAATGTGATGTTTGTTTTTAGGAACCGAAGAAGAGATTGGTGAATGCTCCCGTTTTGGTCTTGCCTTCCTGAATGGTGAGTTTTTCATCTACAGTTATGCTTATTTGAAGAGACTTGGTTGTGTTTTGATGTAGAATGATCATGTAATTTATTATGCTTCAAGAAAACCAAAACCCCATGAGTTAAATTATCCCACACATGATTGGAATTGGCAGCTGTGGTTTTTTATTTGAAAATTTAGAGGCATCATTTATATGGATCCAAATGTAAAATATATACTGACTATAAAAGTCTGAAGTATATATTCACTTAGAAGGAATTAAACATGAGGCATAGAAGGTGGATTGAAATGATAAAGGATTATGATTGCACAATCAATTACCATCCAGGAAAAGCAAACCAAGTGGCGGAAGCCTTTAGACAAAAACATCATGCATCATTAACAGTGTTACGTTTGGAAAATGACCCCTTGATTAATGATTTGATGAATTTTGGCTTAAAAGTTGTTGGTATAGAGAATAAATCTTTTTATAGGTTTTAGTGTAGTCATCGTTATCCGAAAGAATTAAGAAAGCACATAAGGAAGACCATGAGATAAAGAAAAAGGTAGAATTGGTTAAAATGGGTAAGTTTCTAGAATTCAACCTTGATAAAGATTGTGAGGTAGAATTGGTTAAAATTTGTAAGTTTCTAGAATTTATCCTTGATAAATATTGTGTTTTAAGATTTGGAAAAAGGTTTTGTGTGCCTTTTGATTCTTAGTTGAAGAAATATTTGTTGAGTGAAGCTCATAGTTCTCCATTTTCAGTTCATCCTTGAAGTACTAAGATGTATAGAGACTTTCAATAGTATTATTGATGGGATGGAATGAAAAGAGATATTACTTATTTTACTGGGAAATGCTTTACATGTCAACTGGTTAAAGTAGAGCGACAATTAAAAAATGGGATGCTTCAGCCTTTGCTAGTTATAGAGTGGAAATGGGAGAATGTATCCGTGGAATTCGTGGTGGGAGTACCAAAGACATATTGAGGTAATAATGTGATTTGAGTTATTGTTGATCGGTTGACAAAATCTTCACATTTTCGTTCTATTCGAGATGCAATGTATTTAGATCTTACTTCTTGACTGTACCTCAAGGAGATTGTTAGGTTACATGGAGTTCCTCTTTTCATTATATCTGACCGGGATCCTAGGTTTACTACTAACTTTTGGAAGGGACTTCAGAAGTCATTGGGCACAGAGTTAAATTTCATTACAACTTTTCATCCTCAATCTGATGGGTAGTCAGAATGAACAATTCAAACTTTGGAGGATATGATTTGAGCTTGTTCAATGGACTACCAGGGAAGTTATGATCAATATATTTCTTTATTTGAGTTTCCTTATAATAACAATTTTCATTCCAGTATATAGATGACACCTTTTGAGACTTTTTATAGGAAGCGGTGTCAGACTCCAGTATTTTTGGGATGAAGTCGGTGAATGAAAGTTGTTAGGGCCAGAGTTATTAGATGAAGTGGCTGAGAGAGTGAAAATGATCCAGAAGTAATTGAGGATAGCTCAAAGCAGGTATAAAAGTTATGGATATAATAGAAAGAAATACTTCTCTTTTTAGGTAGGTGACCATATTTTCCTTAAAATAACTTCTTGGAAAAGTGTGATGCGTTTTGGTAAGAAAGGGAAGCTAAGTCCATGATTCATTGGTCCTTTGGAAATATTATATAAAGTTGGACCAGTTTCATACCAAGTAGCTTTGCCTCCGAGTTTTCCTCAGGCACACAATGTTTTTAATGTTTCGATGTTGAGAAACTATGTGCTAGATTTAACTCATGTTTTGAGCCCAGAAGAAGTTCAGCTGGAAGAGAACCTTTCTTATGAAGAGAAACCAGTTCAGATTCTTGATCGAAGGGAACATGTATTACAGAATAAGGTAATTCACAAGGTAAAGTTTTTGTGGAGAAACCACATAGTAGAAGAAGCAACTTGGGAGTCTAAAAATTCTAAGAGGGAAAGGTAGCCTCACTTGTTTAAAAAGTAAATAAAATTGCGAGGATGCAATTTCCAGAAGGTGGGGAGAATGTAACACCCCAAGGTTTTTTAAAAATAAATTGAAATTCATGAAACTTTATTTTAAGTAGATATTTATAACTAGCCTTTAAACATAATTTTGCTTCTTCTGTATTTTGAATTTTGAAAAACAGTCATCTATAATTGTGTTCAGTAAGTTATTTGGAGTATAATGGAACAGAATTGTTTTTTGGTAAACAGTAACATACCCTTATGAATAGTAATATGAATAGTAATATGACCCTAATTAATAGTAAATTTTATTATTACTTAATTTTATTAAGGATTTAAGATAATGACATATTGGTTAATTTTTCAATGTGATATAAAAGTAGTTATAGATTTAAAATTTAAATTTTTTGAATTAAGTATGATTTTATTAAAAAATTAAATTAATAATATTTATAAAATTATTTTCAAAAAATGGAGTTCATTTTTGAATTATACACGTCGAAAAATGGTAAGGGTGAATTTATGGTAATTTTCTGAAATTCTAGAATTTTTTATGAATAATGAAATACAGTAAAATACTGTATATTCAAATTATCAGTTAAATATACAATTTATGACATCATAAGTGATATAAGACCACTTGGTTCGAACTCACATTCCATTATTACTATTTGGGGCCACATTAATTAAGACTATTCATAGTCTTGAGCAATAATATTATAATAATGATTAAAATAATGTAAAATACCTCATCTCCTTCACTATAAATACAACCCTCATTTCCCTCTTCCTCCCACTCCTCTCAATCCTTTATCCTTACCTAAGTTCTACCCAATACTACTCAAAAGGATCATTCCCACGTCCTAGATCTACTAGTCTCACCAAAAGGCCAAAACCCAAGTCCTTAAAAAGGATCTCAAGGAGAAGAGATCAAGAGGTAAACATCCTCTTTTGCTTTCCTTCTTTTCTTTCATTTTATGTTATTATTTTAATTACCATTGTATTATGTTGGGATATGCCATTCTATATCCTCCTTACTGACCATATTATGTAAGGATGATGAGGTACCCCTTTTCTCTCATAAAAATATTTTATGGAAGTTTAAGTGATGCCGTTAGGCTGCCGAATTTTCATGAGAGATTTCTCAATTTTTCTTTTATCTTGAGTTCCTTTCTTTTCTTCTTATTTTCTCACCTCCTATTATAAAATAGGCATGAAATATCTATAATATTTTATATTCTATATTTTCTCATTTTCATGGGAAATTCCTCATCAATCATCTTCTCCTCTCCCAATTATTCAAGGAATAAAAACATTGTCCGTTATGTGTCAAAATACCGACATCGTGGATGATGTGATTTCAATTTGCTTTAATTCCTTAAAGGATGGTAATGAAACCATTTTTATGGTTTAACCAGGTTATGATATATGTATTATGTCTAATCCATGGTTATTTAATCATTTTATACATATGTTATTAATTTATGAACCAAAATGATATCATTACGATCGAAGAATCACCAAAATAACCTAAAAAAATATCAATAAAGTTTTAACTCATGAATCATCTTCACGTCAAAACTCAAAATGATAAATGGTATAATTTATAGTACTGGAAATATTTAAATACAATTCCATTCCAGTTCTGGAGTTTCACTTCCAATTGACAAGAACAACCATCATGAACCAATCATGGAAATCATGTAAAGAACTCACCCAAAACAGTACAAGGAACAAAATAATAACAATTAAAGGGTGAAATGATGTAATTAAATGATCATATAAGGTATTATAAATATGAATATGTTTATATAAGGTATTAATAACAATATTTTAACCATTATACATTATGTTTAAATGATTTGGAAGTAAGACAAACCCGAGGTAATGGAATTCTTAACCCGATTTCCATTCTTTGGGTTAACATTATAATTTATTATTTATGTGGTATTAAAATTGTTTGTGTGAAGAGTTTTATTTATAATATGTTTAATTATGTTTATTTATAGTCTATATACATATTATATCCACTCTATTAAGTCTTATTTCAATTATATGATTTTTTAAGGGGGTTTACTTTTAAAACCCTCTTTTAAAAATTCTATTTTACAAGATTCAAAAGCAATTTTTTATTCAATTATTCATGCTGTATGATTATGTTTTGGTTGTTAGGAAATTTTTATAATGAATTGTGGTACCTATATCTCCCTAAAATGTATTGGGTATGTATAATATTGAGGTCGGCCGTATGGTTACTCCATGTGTAACTACAATGGTTACACAAATTGTAAGGTAGTCGTGAGGGTTACAAATTATAAGGTAGCCGTGAGGGTTAAAATATTATGTAAGTAATTCCCCAATATACCTTTATGGTTATATTTATGTTATTAATTTTTTTTGGATCTTGTGGAAATCTCATGTTTCACAAAGTAAGTTTATATGGGTGACAATTATGTCTTTTGAAAATGATTTCACATATCACAAGTATTCATACACTAATGTGTTCTTTCCTTCTTTTTATATACTGTACTGAGTTTTTTTGTGATCATACCATGTTTTTAAATGCTTTTCACTGGTTATAAGGATGTTTAATACAAATAAGGAATCCAAGTTAAATTTTTGAAGATTTTTCAATGAAATCATGTTTTAAGATTTAAAGTTTTATATTTTAAAAAAAAATGGAAACTATTTTTAGTAGTATCCTCTTGTATGAATGTTGTATGTTATGTATGTAAGGTATCCTAATTATCTATAATTATAAACTAAAAAAGATCCTCAATGTTTAATAATGTATATTTTTGACTAAAATTCAAGATTAAGTAATGTTTTAAGTCCGAGTCCTTATAATAACTACTGTTCCATTTTCTCTATCATAAAGTAATTCATTATCATCATCCTTCAATATTGAAGTGATCAAATTTCTTGAGTTGCCTCGAATTTCAACATAATTTTCTCCATTATTGTTATGTTTTATTTCTATATTTCACTATTGTATTTATTCGTACCATATTTTTTATTATAGAGTTTTGTTTCTGATTTTCCCATAAAAAATATGTCATACTGGGTCATTCCTCCTATCTAAAAGGAAGGTCAGGTTCTGACTCCCAGAAAAAAGTTAGGTTGGCTGTGACTCATTAAAAATTCAAGGGTTATACTACTAGGTGAGAAAAGGGTATGTCTATTTCTAATTGGGTTACTACTCCCTATCAAAAGTAATGAACTAGTAAATGTTGATATCCTCACCGAGAAGAAGAGATTAAAGAGAAGACTAGTGTAAGATCCCCTGCATTTCTTATGGTACAAATATTTTACTTTTTTGGTTAAATGCTTCTTTACTTCCATTTTTTGATTATACCCTAAGCCGAGCCATGTTCCAGTTGGGTTGTTTTTAGGAAAGAAGAGACAAGAAAGTTGTGTACTAGATATAGGAAAACTATACGATGTGTAATGGTATATCTAGGACCTCTCAAAGTGTGTAATGGGTTTTCCCCCGGAAGGGAGAACCAATCATTACACAACATCAAAGGAAATTACACGTCATGTAATTTCATGACTAATTTTTTTAAAAATAGAGGCAGGGGCCTCTATTTTTCCGAAAAAGCCTTTTTCCTCTCATTTAAATCCTAAAACATTTTTTTTCTACTTTTTTCAGATCAAGCGCCCATTCAGAATCTATTTCTTTCATTGTTGGTATCATCGGATCTGCAATGGTAAGTCCTTGATTCCTTTTTCTTCATTCTTGATTCTTTGAAAAAATGGTTGAACTCTTTGGGTTTAAGGTCATATGCCCTAATTTCTCTTTATTCGTCCGTTATTTATATTTCTCCTAATCCAAGGTGAATTAGGACTTGATACTGGATGATAACTCCACTACTAAGCTAAGGTAGGTGTTCTATACTTTTCTTTTAGTTTTTGATGCTTTATAGGGCTATTGGAGTTTTTTCTGCCCACCATACATTTCGGAGTGAGCCTATATTTGAAATGTTAATATGAAATTGATGAAGTAGGACCTGTTAGGGATGCCCTTAGGTTCTATGAGATGTGTTGGTGGTTTTTTCCTCAATAGAAGGCCACCCATGGGGTACAACATGACTTTTATTTGGTTTTGATCTTTGATGAACTACCCAAGGGGTGTATTCTTGATTTTTTCTATTTTAAGGAAGTTTAGTTGCACTTAAATGATGTTGAATTACATGCTTACGAGATGTCCTACCTCCTTACCTTGAGTTATCATAATATTCCATTCCTAACTTGATTAAATTCTTAAATGGAATTTGTTAAAAATATATGTATACTTGTTGGGTTTTTTTAGATTGCTTAAGCGATTTTTTAGTAATTGTGATTAATGGGTAGGTATACCCATATGATGTGTTAAATGGATATTTATGATAAATGGGTGGGTATATGCATGTGAAATTATTAAATTGAAGTGGAGTATATGATTGGGTATACTCATGAGATGTCATGGTTTAAATGAGTGGGTATACTCATTGAGTGGAATTAAATGAAATTGATTATATGAGTGGGAAGAATCATATGTAATTGGTTTGTTAAATGATATGAAAGGGATGGATGTTTGTATCGATGCCATGGATGAATCTCCATGGACATGGAATGTGGTAGTTGAAACCTTGACTGAGTATTCTCCTTGGGTCTTGATTTCATGGGATGCCTCAGATTTTGCTAACCCTTGGATCTGGCTTACTTGTACTCGTATAGGACATGTTGGTACACATGATCCGAGGACGCCAACCATTTCGTACATTGAGTTTCCATCAAGATTCTCCTAGGACTCAATGGGGATGACTTGGTATTCAATACCTTAGATCCATACCTTCATGGTCTACACTTCTCTATATGGAATGGATGTGGGATATATAACTTGATTGGTTATACGATAAGGCTATGGGATTCCAATATGGTTTCTTTATACGACAAGGCTGTGTGGACAGAATATGGAAGGTTGTATGGTGTGGCCATGTTATATGTTTATATTTCTTGTAACTACCTTGATTGGAGCTGAAACTTGTTGCAAGGAGCCTTGAGTAGCTATTTGGTTATACTAGTTTGCAGTAGTTATATGCCTTGGGCTTTCATACTTGCATTACTACCAACTTAAATTTGATTAGCATATTTCATCATGCTACTTAGAACTATATAGATATTTGGGTAGAAAACTTCTAGGATGCTTATCTCACACCATGTTTGGGCCTCCTTGGGGACCCAAATAGATTATATGGTTACAAGTGATAATAGAGGCAAGAAACCTAACACTGGTTATTGATCATTACTTTGGAGAATGGGAGCATGGGACCAAGCGAAGGATTATGATTCTACCATCACAATTTTTAGTTTTTTGGATTTTGGATACTTTTATTGTACTATATTTCAATCTATATGTTTTTGATTTTTTCTAGATACATGTATCATCTACATCATGGTATATGAGACACTTCTGGTTTGTTATATATTCCCATCTTGCTTGTCTATTTTATCTACTATCTTCTTATTGTATCTTATCATGCTTTTGAATGTTAATGACTTATGCTATAATATACAATGGTAATGAGGGAATAGTCTCCCAAATGACTCACCTAGGCCCTATCTACTAGTCGGTAGCCTTTGGTGTTTGGGGAGATGCATTTAAGGCCATGTAACCAACTAGGCTCGGGGCACTGATGAGTGGCATTCAGGTCTGGGATGTTACAAAGTGGTATCAGAGGGGTTTCTTTTCAGGGTTGATTTATTATTTGGTGACAATAGACAAAGAAAGGGAGTAAATGTAATTTGTTAATAAGATGTTCCTAGGAGTAGCTACCCCACATATCGGGAAAATCCAAATTTCCTCGAATGAAATTTCTATTTCTATTTTTTAAAGGTTGGGGTCGAAGCCTCATTTATTATTAAAGCAATGAAATGTCCTCTTTTTAACTAGGTAGAGGGAGACCAATTTCATAGCCTGAAGGCCCAGTGAGAATTTATCCCATTACATGGCCCGTAGGCCCAAATTTTTATCCTAAGACCCATTCTGTGAATAGTACAGCACAGTACCCGCCTGCTACAGTACCCTGCCTCTGCTACAGTTACCACTGTTGCTACAGTACTTGCACCCCATGGGTTTTGAACCCCCATTTTTTTGATGTAGGATTGTGGGTGGTTACCACTAAGCCAAACCCCAAATACATTCTATTTATATTTTTGACTATTAAAATTTATTTGATTTTACTATTGGGTGATGCACATGATTTATGATGATACTATTGATGAAGTTACATGTTCTATTTCTATTGCAACCTGATGAGATGAGGGTATGAAATCTCATTCATAATATAGGAACTTGTTAGAAATCACATGCCATGCATTATACCATTGCATTTAGGATGCATTATCTGACACATGTTGTTGTGATAAGTGCTGTGATAGTTGTGCCTGATGTTGTGATAGACTTTGTTCATAGGATAGAGGAGTGATGTCATATTTGAATTCATAAAGAGTATGGGCCCTTATGAAATGGGAAATGACACAAAATTCAATTGTTAATGTGAATTTGATATGTATGGATTATATGGGCATGAAATTTTGGTTCCTGAGGTGTTATTGGTCTCTTAGGGATCAAAACTTGGTGGAATATTCAGTTTTTTATATTGAGACTTGACCTAGACCTGAATTTTGAGTGGGAAATAGGTAGTGTTTCTAGTTGTGATGTGATTGTTCCTTATACAATATTGGATTTAGGATTAGGTTGTGGGTTATGGTTTGTTTTTAATAGGGCTTTTGACCTAACCTATGCTTTTGAGCTGCGAACTTTGATGTTGTTCTTTATCAAGGCATGTGTTTGGAATTTTAGAGACATGCCACCATGACGACCACTAGTGGTACGTTGGGAGAGTGGAGGTGACCGCACTCTAGAGGCGGTGGGCCATGGGCTACTAGTGAATCCTCCTTTAGTACCAGCTATAGAACCAGAGATTGTTCCATACAAAGGTGTTGAGGAACAATTCCACGAGGGATTCTTTTGCTATATACAGACCATTCAAGGTGCACCATAGGATGCCATGACTATGGATTAGCTAAAATGGGTGTTCCGATAGCAACATCCTCCCATGTTTTTAGGGGATGGTGGTCCACATGCTACTGAGTTTTGGCTTGATACCACACTAGCTATCTTCGAGCATCTGGAGACGTCTCCTGAGAGGAGGGTTAAGATTTCCACTTATATTCTATGTGGAGCAGCAAATCACTGGTGGGATGTTTTGAACTAGGTTGACAGGCTGTGAGATATGGGTTGGACTGATTTCCAAACTAGATTCTATGACTACTTTTACCTCAAGACTCTATGGGCAGAGCAGGCTAGTTATTTTATGCATCTGGAGTAGGGATCCATAACGGTTATGGAGTACTCAATATGATTTACAAAGTTGCATCATTTTTCACCGATTTAACTTTATAATGAGGTATCTAGAGCGAGATGCTTTGAGTAAGGTCTCTGACATGCTATTAAATCTTAGGTCAATGTTTTTAGATTGAAATCTATCACTATTATTGTGAATCAGGTGCTAATTACTGAGTGTAACCTAATGGAATATAGGGTCCTAGAGTAGGGAAGTGTTGTTTCTTGACCCAGTGGTTCTATCTCTTTAGTAAGGAAGTTCCATTTTGAGGCTTTGCATGAGATGAGTTCCAGTCAAGCTATGAGTTTTGGCAGCTCGGTGTTCTATCACCAGGGTGGAAGGTGAGGCCACATGAAGAATTAATATGACTATGACCTAGTTGAGTGTCGAGCTTGTAGCAAGTTAGGCCATGTGTAGTGGTTCATTAGGACATTCCATAAAATTTATAATGGTATGGGGGTCATCTCCAACATCAGGTTTAGTAGAGGTTTTCTTAGCTTTGCATCCAGTAGGGAGTTGGAGCAGTGCAAGCCGATCAGGCAGAGGCAGTAATGGTCATGGTAGAGGTATCCAGACACCAGTTACACATAGACATCAGAATGGACCTACTCCGAGTAGTGAGATCGTGCCACAAGGTTGTGGTACATGTCAAATCTATTATATACAAAATACCCCTAAAGATAATGGTTCCAAATAATCTACAGTGATAGGTATTATATTAGTATATCTACTATTAAATCTACTATTTTTTATACAAGTTCATCACATAGTTTCATA
This sequence comes from Viscum album, assembly GCA_963277665.1. Taxonomy (NCBI): domain Eukaryota; kingdom Viridiplantae; phylum Streptophyta; class Magnoliopsida; order Santalales; family Viscaceae; genus Viscum; species Viscum album. The sequence continues at coordinate 599,552,778 of OY728140.1, forward strand.
TCTACACCTGTGGTGAAAAGACTTGGGCTTGTTGTGTGGTCTTCTGAGGGCGTTTTGACGCTAGACAAACTGTTAGGAATCAAAATGGATGACGTGCACCAGTTCAGGGAGTTCCCCCTTGAGGTTGGTGGGTGTCACTTCGGCTGGTATCTTTATGTCCTCAAGATGATAGGGTTTGACGTCATTCTCAGGATGGACTAGTTATTAGATGATCAAGATTATGTTGAATTCTATTACCGGAGGGTGACTTTCACATCACCATAGGGTGCAACATTTACTCACAAGGGTGAATGGGATGTCTAGATGAGTTGATTTGGACCAGAGCATCATGGGATGTGCGATATGATAGCCCAGATAACTAGATTGTTTCTCGATGTTCAGGGAGTGAGTCAAGTGGAATTTCCTCTAGTGGTTGAGAACTTTAGGGATGTGATCTCGAATGACTTTTCTGGTTCACCTCATAATAGAGAGGTTGATTTCTCCATTGAACTAGTGCTAGGAGCCACACCAGTCTCCATTCCTCCTTATAGGTTGGATACAACAGATTTGTAAGATATCAAGTGACAGTTAGAGGATTTGGAGGAGAAGGGGTTTATTCGACTTAATACTTATTGGTGGGGTTCACTGGTCTTTTTTTTTGAAAAAGGTGGATGAAAATAGTATGCTATTTTTGGATTATCGGAAGTTGAATCAACTGATGGATAAAAGCCAATATCCCTTTCCATGGATAAATGACCTATTTGATTGACTTATAAGAGTTTGAGTGTTCCCAAAAATTGACCTGAGGTCTGGATATCACTATGTACTTGTTCGACCTACAAACATACCTAAAACAACCTTTCGTAGAAAGTATGGTCTATATGAGTATCTGTTTATATCATTCAGTCTCACGAATGTGCCAAAATGTTTTATGGTGCTGATGAACCAAGTGTTCCATCCTTACTAGGATTCTTTTTAGTGGTTTTACTAGATGATATATTGGTTTATTCTCACAATAGACATAACCATGACAACCATCTTGAGATCATTTTGAATACATTGTGGGAGAATCAGTTATATGATAATCTCACAAAGTTCCACTTTTGGATGGATTATATTCACTTCATGGGTCACATCATATTAGAGACAGGAGTATCAGTTTACCTCGAGAAGGTGAGAGCTATAGTTTCCTGAGAGCATCTCAAGAATATTTTTGAGCCATGAAGTTTCTTGGGGCTAGCTAGTTACTAAATTCATTTCATATAGGACTTATCATGCTTATCAGTGCCACTGACGGGCTTGAATAAGAAGGGTGTGAAGTTTTTATGGTCAGATTCTTGTGAGACATCCTTTTAGGAGCTAAAAGGAAGGTCGGCATCATCACAAATCCTAATAATTCTAGAGCAGGGCATGAGCTACACTGTGTATTGTGACACATCAGGTATCAGGCTGGAAGTAGTTCTGATGTAGGGGGATAGAGTCATGGTGTACAGGTCTTGACATTGGAGGCCACATAAGATAAATTACCCAATGCACGATCTCAAGTTAGATGATATCGTTCATGCTTTGAACTATTAGATACACTATTTTTTTGGAAGAGAATTTTGTGGTTCACATGGACCACAAAATACTCAAGTATATATTTACTCTATGTGATTTGAATATGAGGCATCGAAGGTGGGTGGTGTAACAATAGTATTTTGACTTTGAGCTTGCCTACATGCCCGATAAAGGCAATGCAGTGGCTAATGCATTGAGCATGAAGACTCAAATACAGGCAGTGCATCAGGCCTTTAGCGAGTGGTAGATTATGAAATTGTTCTCTGAGACGAATCTAGAGGTTTATGATAGTCAGGGACATAAATATATACCATCCTTAGCTATGACCTCTATCCTATTTCATAGAGTATGAATGAGGGAACTATTATATTCAGAGGTCCTAGTCCTACAGGAGAGTGTGGTAGGTGAGGACCCTTCTCCTGGTTAGACCATAGGTATTGATGAGATCCTAAGTATCCATAGACGTGTTTGGATTCCATTGGATATACATGAGGAGATGATGTGGGAGTTTCATGCTTCTTCTTGGGTAGTGCATCCTGGAGTCACCAAGATGCACCATGACTTGCGTCATCATCACTAGTGGCTGAGTATGAAAAGAGAGGTAGCTAGTTTTGTTATGAGGTATTCCACCTTTCAGTAGGTGAATGCATAACATCAGTGACTAGCCAGGATTTTATAGCAATTACCTATTCCTAAGTGGAAATGGGATGATGTGACTTTGGATTTCATTACTGGTTTATTGAGGTCACCTCGAGGTAATGATGCCGTATGGGTTGTTATTGACAGGATCACAAAGCTTTCACATTTCTTTCTAATCAAAAAGGCCTTCGATGTTTATGATCTTGGAAGTTTTATATCCATGAGATAGTAATACTTAATGGGGTATTGTGCACTATTGTTTCAGATAGGGATGCCTTCATTACATGTCGTTTTTGGTAGAGTTTTCCTAGGGCACTGGGTACACAGGTGCTTCTAAGCATAGCATACCAAGCTTAGACCAATGTACAATTAGAGCATACAATATAGGTGATAGAGGACATGATGAGAGCATGTATCCTAGATTTTAGGGGCTCTTGGGAGAGGCACATTCCCCTATTTGACTTCACCTACAATAATAGTTATTAGGTGATGATACATATGAAACCTTATGAGGCTTTATACGGTAGGGCATTTTGATCAACCTTGTACTGAATATAGGTAGGTGAGGTAGCTTTACTAAGACCTTGTCACGTGTAGGATAATTTTCAGTAGGTCCAGTTGATTCAGAAGTGGATGGATACTACACAGTCTCAACATAAATCTTACACCAATCTCCGCAAATGACCTATAGAGTTCAAGGTTGGGGATCATGTCTTTTTACGTGTTTCACCGAGGTTGGGAAACTGAAGGACCAGGAGACAGTGTATGATTTAAACATGATATGTCAAGCCATTCAAGATTCTGGAGAGAGTCAGTTCGATAGCCTATCAATTTTAATTACCTCAGAGGTACTGATCCAAGAAATATGTCTTCCATGTATCTCATCTTCCCTATTATCATTTACACCCATATCATAATTTTTATCACAAGGAGTTTGAGCTATAGGTATATGCGTCCTTTGAGGAGAATTTGATTCATATCATTGATAGGAGAACGAAGGTTCTATGAGGATGGCCGGTTCCTCTAGTATGAGTGCTATAGAAGAAAGGCTGTTTACATGATGAGACTTGGGATCAGGAGGCCAATGTACATGCTTAGTGGCCAGAGTTGTTTTTAGATGAATCGTGACCACCATTGAAAGATAAATTCATGGAAGAATTACTTTAAGGGGGGATTATTATAAGATACCGGGATTTTCTTAAGGTACAAATATTTTATTTTTGTAGTTAAATTCTTGCTTGCTTAACTTTTTGAATTAGACCCTAAGCTGATCCTTGGGCTGGTTGGGTTGTTTTTAAGAGAGAAGAGGAATGAAGGTTTTGTATTGGCTACAGGCCAACTACATAACATGTAATTGGATTACATGCTGTGTAATCCAATTACATAACATGTAATGGTCTGGCCATTCCATTTTCATGATGTGTAATTATTTTACCCAGGAAGGGAAAACCAAGAATTACACAATATGAAAGGAAATTAAACATCATGTAATTTCCCAATTATCTTTTTTTAAAAATAGATTCAAGGGAATCTATTTTTTAGACAGGATCCTTTTTCCTCTCATTTGAAGCCTAAAAACATTATTTTCTAGTTTTTCAGATCTAGAGCCTATCCAAACCCCATTTATTTCCCCTTTAGTATCATAGGATCTTCAATGGAAAGTCCTTGATTCCTTTTTATCTATTCTTGATTCTTTGTTACAACTACTGTACTATTTGGCTTTAGGATCACATGTCCTTATTTATCATTCTTCATCTGTTCATTAGATTTCTCATAAATTGAGGTGAATTAGGACTTGATACTGAATTAAAACCTTACTACCAAACTAAGGTATGTGTTATATACATTTATTTTGGTTTTTATTCTTTATAAGTCTATCAAACTTTTTTATGCCTGGAAAAATTTTCAGTGGGGGCTCAGATATGAAATGCTAATCTGAATTAGATGAATTAGGATCTGTTAGAGATGACCTTTGGTTATTTGAAATGCATTGGTGTGTTTTCCCCAACTGGAGGCCACCCATGGTGTCCACTATGAATTTTCTTTGGTTTTGATATTTGATGAACTACCCAAGGGGTGCGTTCTCAAGTTTTCCTAGTTTAGGGAAGCTCTGTTACACTTAAATGAGGTTGAATTATAGGCTTAGGAGATGTCCTACCTCCTTTACTTGTGTTATCATAATTTTCCATGCCTAACTTGATGACATGTTTAAATGGAATTTGTTAAATGAGTGGGTATACTCATTGGTTGTTTTTAGATTGCTTAATCAGTTTTGTTAGTAATTTTGATTAAAGGGTGGGTATACCCATGTGGTGTGTTAAATGTCTATTTGTGATAAATGAGTGGGTAAACCCATTTGACTTGATTAAATGGAAGTGGAGTACATGAGTGGGTTTACTAATGAGATGTGATCATTTAAATGATTGGGTATAATCATTGAGTGGAATTAAATGAAATTAATTATATGAGTGGGGAGACTGATATGGAATTGGTTTTTTAAAGGATATGAAATGGATGAATGTTTTTATAGACGCCATGGATAACAGTCCATGGATTGGAATGTAGTAGTGGACACCATGACTGAGTATGCACCTTGGGTCTTGATTATGTGGGATGCCTCAGGATTTGCTACCCCTTGGATATGGTTATCTTGGAATCAGATAGGACATGTTGGTACACATGATCCTAGGAATCCAACCAGTGCCTACATCGAGTTTCCATCGTGATGCTCTTAGAACTTGAGGAGGATGCCTTGGTCTTTAACACCTTGGATCCAACCCTTCATGGTATACACTTATTTATATGGCATGGCCATGGGATATATGACTTGATTGCTTATACGACAATGATGTGGGATTTCGATATGGTTTCTTTATAAAGAAGGGCTATGTGGATAGAATATGGAAGGTTGTACGATGTGACCATGTTAGTTATTTATATTGATTGTATCTTCCTTGATAGGAGATGAAACTTATTATAGGAATCCTTGAGCAGATGTTGGTTATACTTGTCTATAGTAGTTATATGACCTGGTATTTCACACTTACATTACTACTTACTTAAATTTGTTTAGCATATTGCATTGAGATTCCTAGAACTGTATAGATATTTGGGTGGAAACGTACTAGTATGTTTATCTCACACCCTTTTTGGGCCACCTTGGAGACCCAAATAGATTATATGGTTTCATGTGATAATAGGGGAAAGCACCCTAACACTGGTTTTTGATCATTGATTTGGAGCATGGGATCATGGGACCAAGTTGAGGCTTGCGATGCTACTGGATCACTTTTTGGTCTTTTTGGATTTTGGATACTTCTATTGTACTATATTTCCATGTACCTATTTTGATTGTTTTCTAGATTCATGTATCATATGAATCATGGTATATGAGACACTTCTAGCTTGTTATATATTCCTTTCTTACTTTTCTATTTTATTTTCTATCTGATTATTGTATCTGCTTCCGCTTTTGAATGTGATTGACTTCTGTTGTGATATACTCTAGTAATAAAGGAATAGTCTCCCCAATGAATCACCTAGGACCTTTCTACTTGTCAGAAGCCTCTGGAATTTGGAGAGTTTTTCCTGAGTCCATGTAACCAACTAGGTTTGGGTCACTATTGAGTGGCATCCAAGTCCAGGATATTATAACTTGGATCTTAGTGATCTGAACTACTAGAAAAAATATCATATGTTATTTGTTTCTTTTACACTAAACATTTAACACTTTTATAACTTTGATAATTATAATTAATTGATTAAGTTTTTACAAGGACTATTCATCCACCTCTAGTCAATACTTCTATATAATGGGACCTAAAAATTTCTATATTTCATTATGATATAGAGACGAAACATTCATCTCTAACACAAAATTATGAATAAGATGACCTAATCTATACAATTCTAGGTCTGGAAGGGTGGACCATGTGTTATGTATTTTAACATTGTGTGAATAGTAAATTCTCATGTAATTTAAAATCATGTGACTAGGGCACTATCATGTTGTTTAACATCATGTGACTAGGATGTTATTGTACAGTTTAACATCATAATACTAGGATTTATTGTCGAGACAAATGAATAACTTAGGGTAATTGGATCTTCATAGGATATGTATACCCCAATTAAGAGGGGTACAAGAATAAATTATTATAAAATGAATTTGAAAATGTGTATGATTCAAAGATGTGTAATATAGAGGGTATCCAAATTCTCTTGAATAGTTTGGTTATGAAAAGTATAAATCATAACTCAAGAATATTCTAGTCAATGGGAGGTGGATACTAGTAGGTATGGGTCAACCATTAATAATGGAAGAGAGCCCATATCCCATGAAATCCAGAAAAAAACACATAGATTTAAGGTCCCCCTCTCTTCTAGGGACCAAACACCCACTATGAACAAGCTCTGAGGCATTGAACTTGTAAAAACCCAGATCTTCGTTTCAGGTATGTCTTTCCTTTTCTAGAGTTTTTGAGAATTTTTGGAGTTTCTGGAAATTTTTGAATTACACGCTGTGTACTTTCGGAGTACACACCGTGTACTCTTTTCCCGCTCGAAGCCATGTGCTGGCTATGTCCGGGCCACACACATGGTGTGTGGGGGTGACGTGGAGGCCGATTTTGGAGGAGTACGGATAAACCCACTACACACCGTGTACTTTAAAAATACACACCGTGTACTTTTCTTTTCTTCACTAAATGGACCAGGGTCGCGCCTAATCGCCATAATCATCTTCTTCTAGGTCTGGTTCGACCAAGAGACGTTGTACGACCACGAAACGTCTCTAGCTTCCCAAGCCTCCATCCATTCTCCGATTCGAACACCATCGATTACGTTGGAAGCGCAGCGGTGAGTTCTTCCTTCTTCTTGAGCCTTGTTTTCTGATTCTTCCTCTTTTTCAAGTTATCAGTGGTTGAGCGTTTTATACGTTTTCTCATATATTTGATGTTTGGGGGAGAATCAATCATCGAGGTTCAAGTATATCGATCTCCTAGGATCGAGGTAGGTGGTTTGTTCCTTACCTTTCAAAGTCTTTGAGTTTTATGCACAAATTCCACCAATACCCATGAACGGGGTATTGCGTGTTTAACTTTTTGCCCTTGTTTTTTTCCTGCCTTGCTTGTATGTTTGTGTAGAGGTAAATTGACCATGTTAGAGGATAATTTGTTGCGCTTGGACGTGTTTGACCTTACTTTGTTCTGTTTACGACCTTTGGGTCTCATTTGCCTTTGGATGCTACACCTGTTCCATGCCTTGCGGTTATAGGTTGAAGTGAAACTCCTGACATGTTTGTTTCCTTGTAGAATGTTTATCTAAGTAGCTATATAGGTGTACTTTGGTTATCCAAATATCTCTATAGGTGTAATTTGTCCTTATAGCATTATTATGCACTGACTGGCACGGGGCTGAGAGAACCTGGTGCTATAGACTATAAGGGATAGACCGAGTGAGCTTCCCAGAGAGTATTAGATATTACAGACTACAGAGGGGATGAACCGAGTGAGCTCCCAGAGAGTCTTGGATTTTTTATACTACAGGAGGGTAGACTGAGTGAGCATCCTCAGAGAGTCTTACCTTGTTTGAATCTCTTTAAGAACCTTCCCAGGCTAGAGGAGGAATTGACCGAGTGAGTTTCCTCAGAGAGTCTGTGGTATACCTGAGGCTATAGGAGGAATTGACCGAGATAGATTCCTCAGAGAGTCTCTAGACTTTGGGGCTAAGAGGGTTATACCACGTGATCTTCTTCAAGAGAGTCCATGACTGCCCTAGACTATAAGGGGAATTGACCGAGTGAGCTTCCCCAGAGAGTCTTATAAATTCGTATGAACAAGCCAGAGGGGTTAGGCTGAGTGCACTGCCTAGAGGGTTGTGGTACTTCTTGGATAGGACAAGAGGGGATGACTGCGAGTAATTCCCAGAGGGTTTCTTGCTTGTTATATTTTTGCTTCACTGCTATTGTTGGTTGTGGTTTGATTGATGTTGTATCATCTGGCTTTACTGCTTACTGTTACTGCCTATTGCTTGCTGTTGCTGTTTACTGCTTCTTGTACTTTTACCTGCCATATACTCACTGACTATTAGGCACAGATATTCTAGTGAATTCCTACTGGGATTTTATCTCACACCCTATTTGGGCCATGATTTTGGGCCCATGAAGACTATGTTGTTGCAGGTATAGACAAGGGAAAGCGCCCTTCGACTTCTGGAATTTGATTGCTTGGAGTAGGGGAGCATGGAACCAAGCTTTGGATTGCGATGCTGAGGAGATGTTTTATTTTCTTTTGTACTTGTTTTGGTACTATAGTGATTTCCAGCATTATGACTTGTTTGGATGCTTTACTAGTTATGTATCATTCATCATTTCATATATATATACATATATGCTCCGGTTTTTTGATTTATTTTTTCGCTGTTTATATTGTTGGTTATTACTGCTTCTGTTATTGTATATTTATTTTTCTTCCACTGTGTACTCTGCCAATGAGGGCATAGTTTCCCCATTATCACACCCAAGGCCCTCGCTACTAGTTGGAAGCCTCTGGAATTTGGGGAAATGCACTTGAGGCCATGTGACCAACCGGGTACGGGGCGCCTCTGGGCGGCTTTCGGAACAGGGATGTTACAAAGTTGTATCAGAGGAGTCTTTTCTCTTGTTTTACTATTTAGAGACATTAGCTAGGGATATGAAGGATTCGGTAGTTGGTAATAATCTGTGCCTAGGAGTAGCTAACCCGTGTATAGGGAAAAGCCATACTACCTCATTTATTGCAGTTTTCTGGTTTTTGAGATTTTACGGTTGATATGATTTCACCTAGAGTGATTCACATGCTTGTGCTGTTATTGTTTGATATTACAGTTCTATTTCTGTCTCAACCCGATGAGATTATGGTATTCCATCTCATGCATCACATAGGCACTTGTAGAAATCACATTCCATGCATTCTTGCCATGCCATCTAGGGTGCATTAGAGATTGCATGCTGTTGTTATAGACTTTGTGTAGATTATGCCTGATGTTGTGATAGATGCTTGATAGAATCTCTACCGCTTTGTTAGAAGACTGTTTGTATTGTAATTTGATTAAATGAATTCCAAATTTTGATTATTGAGGTGTTATGGGCCCTCTTGAATCAGAAATTGGTGGATCATGATCTTGTGTCCTCTTATACATGACTGTATGAGATGCCAAGCTTTGATTCATGGGGAGTATGGGCCCTCACAGATTGGAATTTGGAACCTCCTTGCCTTGTTTTCAGTGTTTCTGGGATTCTGTGCAGTTTCTGAGCTACTGCCCAGAAAAACCCAGAATACACGGCGTGTACTTTCTAGTTACACGCCATGTAGTTTTTAGGCCGTGTTACTGACTGTGTGTGTAGGAACACGGTGTTGTAGAATAACTTCAGGAACACGCCATGTACGGTATGTACATGCCGTGTAGTTTAGAGCCATTTAGCCGACCGTGTCACTAACAACATGGGTCGGGGAAGCTCGAGTAGAACACACCATGTTATAAAGGAACACACCATGTAGTCCTATCTAGGTACCCGACCGTGTCACGAACAACATAGGTCGACGTTACCTTCTCTTAGACACGCCGTGTTGCCTTCGGAACATGCCATGTAGTCTTACCCAGGTACCCAGTCGTGTCACGAACAACACGGGACAGTGTCACCTTCTCCTATACACGTCGCGTTTTTTCAGAACACACCGTGTAAGGGGAATCCATGTAGACGACCGTGTAACTAACAACACGAGCTGCAGAGGCAGTGTCCAGTACACGCCGTGTCCCTAGGGAACACGCCGTGTAGTCTGGGGTTAGTTTGAACCGTTTGGGTTAGCCGTGTAAGGTGACTCGGGTATGGGTTTAGAGTTTAAGTACACGCCATGTGTGGAAACAACACACCGTGTAGTTTGGGGTGTTACATGACCTGTCGGGAAGGGGTACACGCCCATGTTAATCATTAAAGAAGACACACCATGTAGTTTTTATAAACGCCATGTAGTCTTGTTTTTAAAACTTGACAGTTTCTTCCCCTGTTCCCGTTTTTCACTCCTGTGTTTTCAATCTTTATTAATCCTGATCTAAGGTGTGCTTTTGATCTTTCAGAGCTACGCCTCTGAGACATCCTCCAGTTGTACGTTTGTCGTCAGGCAGTGATCAGACGCCAGATATGGCTGATCAGGGACCTCCTGCAGATCCACCTGCAATACCAGCCTTGGCACCAGCAGTTATACCCGTCACAGGTGCCGATGCACAGTTCAGGGAGTAATTCCTGAGGATGATGCAGACCTTCCAGGGAGCGCCCACTCCTTCCCCGTCGATGGCTGAGCTGACGCGGGTTTTCCAGCAGCAGTATCCTCCTACGTTCTCAGAGGATGGAGGACCCCAGGATGCAGAGTCATGGTTTGAGGCCACCTTGACTATCTTTGAGCACCTAGATATCCCTCTAGAGAAAAGGGTAAAGCTGGATACCTATATACTCAGAGACACTGCCAAGAGGTGGTGGGAGGTGGTCTCACAATCAGGGCATCAGAAGGGTATGTCTTGGGATGAGTTTTGACACACCTTCTATGACTACTTCTATCCGGATACCCTAAGGGATGATCGAGCCCCGGAGTTTATGAGTCTGCAGCAGGGTACTCTTTCTGTTATGGAGTACTCATCTCGTTTCACTGAGCTGCAGCATTTCACACTGATCCCAGTAGGTGATGGGTTGTTCCTTGCTAGGAAGTTTGAGGACAGACTCAGGCAGGAGATTCGATCCCAGGTGAATATCTTCTAGTTGACTTTGATATCCTCCATCATCAACCAAGCACTAATTACTGAGAAAAATCTGAGTTATTCTGGAGCAGTGAGCCAGGTTGGTTCATCATCTAGAGCTGGTGTTCCTCCTACGGACAGTAGGAAATGTCACAAAGAGTCTTCTTAAGGAGATCGGGGTTCGCGAGATGCATCTTTTGGTAGCCAGGTTGTCTGCTACCAGTGCGGTAGGAGTGGGAACCCTAGGCCTCAATGCCAGAGAGATCTGATGGAGTGTCATTCTTGCAGCAATATGGACCGTCTTCAGCGTTTCTGTCACATATTCTCACCTTCATCTAGTGGTAAGGGATCCTCTATGACCTCGCGTTCTGGAGATGCTTCACCAGTTTCCCACCAATCCGGGAACTGGAGTTCTTCTGGCCATTTAGGCTGATGTGGAGGTCACGGTCGTGGTGGTCCGTCACCAGGTCATCAGCGACAACAGAGTGGATCATCTTAGAGTGGTCATCCAGGGGCGCAAGACCGTGGTACAGGCCAGTCTATCGCCGTGGAGCAGACCTATCAGGAGCAATATCCCAACCCTTCTACTGTTCGAGGTACGATCTTAGTAGCATCATTTTTATCTTCAGCTCTTTTTGATACTGGTGCTTCCCATAACTTTATCTCTATTGCGGTTTTGGAGAGCATTGGGATCTGTATCTTTTCATCTACCGACATGTTGACTCTTGACACATCATTGGGAATGATGACATCTAGAGTATGATAGTGCAGAGAGTGCCCTCTTGAGGTTGCGGGGTGTCATTTCTTATGGGACCTCTATTTCCTAGAGATGACGGGCTATGATGTCATTCTCGGCATGGACTGGTTGGTTCCTTTCCAGGAATTCGTCGATTGCTATCGCCATAGGGTGAGTTTTGTATCACTAAAGGGCAGATCTTTCCTTCATAGAGGCGAGTGGGATGTCCAGGCTGGTAGAGATGGACCAGAGCATCATGGGCTAGGGGAAGTTACAGCCCAGATTACCAGTCTTTATTTGGATGACCAGGGGACTTCACAATTTGACTTTCCTCTAGTGGTGGATCATTTCAGGGAGATCTTTCCAGAAGACTTTTCAGGTTTACCTCTAGAGCGTGAGGTAGAATTCTCAATTGAGCTCGTGCCAGGAGCGGCACCGGTGTCCATTCCTCCTTATAGGATAGATACACCTTAGTTGTAGGAGCTCATGAAATAGTTGGAGGAGTTGCAGGCAAAGGGTTTCATCCGACCCAGTACTTCTCATTGGGGTTCACCTGTCCTGTTTGTGAAGAAGGCAGACGGTACCCTTCGGCTTTGTGTGGATTATCGGAAGCTGAACCAGTTGACGGTCAAGAACCGATATCCCTTGCCAAGGATCGATGAACTCTTTGATCAGCTTCAAGGAGACCGGGTGTTCTCGAAGATCGACTTGAAGTCTGGTTATCATCAGTTGCGCGTTAGACTATAAGATATACCCCTGAAAGCTTTCAGAAGCAGGTATGGTCCTTACTAGTATACAGTCATGTTGTTCAGTTTTACGAACATGCCTGTAGTCTTCATGTCACTGATGAACCAAGTGTTCCATCCGTACTTGTACTCCTTTGTTGTGGTCTTCGTGGACGATATCTTGGTGTACTCTCACACTCGACACGACCATGCCACACATCTTGAGATCGTTCTGAGTACACTGAGAGAGAATCAACTATATGCTAAACTTTTGAAGTGCCACTTTTGGATGGATCAGATTCACTTTCTGGGTCATGTTATCTCAGAGATAGGAGTTTCAGTGGACCCAGAGAAAGTGAGAGCTGTAGTTTCCTGGGAGCAGCCGAAGAACGTCTTTGAGGTGCGGAGTTTTCTAGGGCTGGATAGATACTACAAAAGCTTCATTCATGACTTTTCGTGCCTAGAAGCACCGTTGATAGGTCTGACCAAGAAGGGGGTGAAGTTTTTACGGTCATATTCTTGTGAGTCAGCCTTTTCAGGAGCTGAAAGGGAGGTTGACGTCAGCACCGATACTAGTCTTGCCAGAGCCAGGAAAGGGCTACACGGTTTACTATGATGTTTTGAGTATCGGGCTAGGATCCATGCTTATGCAGGGATATGGGGTCATTGCTTACAGGTCTCGGTAGTTAAGGCCACACGAGAAGAACTACCCAATGGACGATTTGGAGTTAGCGGCAGTTGCTCATGTCTTGCGCTGTTGGAGACACTATCTTCTGGGAGATCACTTTGTGGTTTTCACTGATCACACGAGTCTCAAGTATATCTTCACCCAGCATGATCTGAATCTGAGAAAACATAGGTGGGTCGAGTATCTTCAGTCTTTCGACTTTGATCTCGCCTATACGCTGGGAAAGGGCAACGTGGTGGCTGATGCGTTGAGCATGAGAACTCAGGTTCAGGCAGTTCAGGAGTCCAGCAGTGAATGGAAGCTTAGGGATATGTTCTCTGAGATGCACTTGGAGATGCACAAAAGATAGTGAAAGACCTTCCTCTCATCTATAGTTGTTACCTCTAGACTTCTTGATCAGGTATGAATGAGGCAACTATCAGACTCAGAGGCCTTGGTCCTATGGGAGAGTGTGTCAAGAGGGGACCCTCTTCCAAGATGGACAGTGGGAGAGGATGAGATCTTGTGTTTCCAGGGATGCATATGAGTGCCAGTAGACATATGCGAGGAGCTGATGCAGGATTTTCATTCCTCAGTTTGGGCAGTTCATCCTGGCGTCACCAAGATGTATTAGGATCTTCATCGCCAGTACTGGTGGCTAGGTATGAAGAGAGATGTTGCTGGTTTTGTCATGAGATGTTCTACTTGTCAATAGGTGAAAGTAGAGAATCAATGACCAGCTTGGCTTTTATAGCAGTTACCCATTCCAGAGTGAAAGTGGAACAATTTCGTGATGGACTTCTTGACCGGGTTACCGAGGTCACCTCGGGGAAGTGATGCTGTTTGGGTCATCGTCGACAGGCTTACGAAGGTAGCACACTTCTTGCCGATCAAGAATACCTTCAGTGTTGATGATCTAGGATGACTGTACATTCGAGAGATTGTATGTCAACATGGAGTTCCACACTCCATTGTTTTAGACAGGTATGCACGCTTTACCTCTCGGTTCTGGAAGGGACTTCAGAAGGCCTTGGGTACACAGGTACTTTTGAGTACAACATACCATCCCCAAACTGATGGCCAGTCCGAGCGCACGATCCAGGTGCTTGAGGATATGCTCTGAGCTTGCATTCTAGACTTCAGTGGTTCTTGGGAGAAGTATATACCTCTTGTGGAGTTTTCCTACAACAACTGTTTTTAGGCGACCATTCAGATGGCACCATACGAGGCTTTGTATGGTAGGCCATGCCAATCACCCTTATGCTGGCTGGAGGCTGGAGAGGCAGCCATTCTAGGACCTCATCTTGTTCAGGAGACCTCAGAACATATAGAGTTGATTCGAAAGAGGATGACTATAGCACAGTCTCGACAGAATTCTTATGCTGATCAGCAGAGATGACCTCTGGAGTTCGAGGTCGGAGATTAGGTTTTCCTGCGTGTCGCACCAAGGTTGGGACACAAGAGGATTCAGAGATAGGGTAAGCTTTCACCATGGTACGTCGGTCCGTTTGAGGTTTTGGAGAGAGTTGGGCCGGTTGCCTATCAGTTGCAACTACCTCAGAGGTACAAGGTGATGCACGATTTCTTCCACGTCTCTCAGCTCCGATGTTACTTTTTAGACCCGTCTCATGTTTTCAGCCTGAGGAGGTTGATCTCGGAACAGATGCGTCATTTGAGGAGCATCCCATCTGGATTGTCGATCGCAGTACGAAGGTTCTTCGAGGCCGGTCTGTTCCTCTGGTACGAGTGATATGGAAGCATGGGTGAGTACAGGATGTGACTTGGGAGAGGGAGGCTGAAGTTCGATCGTAGTGTCCAGAGCTGTTCGAGGATTCTTCTTCTATGCCCATTTAGGTAAATTTAGGGATGAATTTCTTTAAGGGGGGAAGTTTGTAAGAACCCGGATCTTCGTTTTAGGTATGTCTTTCCTTTTCTAGAGTTTTTGATAATTTTTGGAGTTTTTGGAAATTTTTGAAGTACACACCGTGTTCTTTCTGACTACATGCCGTGTACTCTTTTCCCGCTCGAAGCCGTATGCTAGCCGTGTCCGAGACACACACATGATGTGTGGGGGTGACATGGAGGCTGATTTTGGCAGAGTGCAGAAAAACCCACTACACACCGTTTACTTTAAAAATACATGCCGTGTAATTTTTTTTTCACTAAACGGACTGGGGTCGCGCCTAATCGCCATAATCGTCTTCTTCTAGGACTGGTTTTACCGAAAGACGCCGTACAACCATGAAACTTCTCTAGCTTCCCGATCCTCCATCCGTTCTCCGATTCGAACACCGTTGATTGAGTTGGAAGCGCAACGGTGATTTCTTACTTCTTCTTGAGCCTTGTTTTCCGATTCTTCCTCTTTTTCAAGTTATCAGAGGTTGATTATTTTAGATGTTTTCTCAGATGTTTGATGTTCAGGGGAGAATAAATCATCTTGGTTCAAGTATATCGATCTCCTAGGATCGAGGTAGGTGGTTTGTGCCTTACCTTTTAATGTCTTTGAGTTTTATGCACAAATTCCACCAATACCCGTGGACGGGGTATTGCGTGTTTACCTTTTTTCCCTTGTTGTTTTCCTGCCTTGCTTGTATGCTTGTGTAGAGGTAAATTGACCATGTTAGAGGATAATTTGTTGTGATTGGATGTGTTTTACCTTGATTTGTTCTATTTACAACCTTTGGGTCTCATTTTCCTTTGGCTGCTACACCTGTTCCATGCCTTGCGGTTATAGGTTGAAGTGAAACTCATGACATGCTTGTTGCCTTGTAGACTGTTTATCTAAGTAGCTCTATAGGTGTAATTTGGTTAGCCAAGTACCTCTATAGGTTTACTTTGTCCTTATAGAATTATTATGCACTGATTGGCACGTGGATGAGAGAACCTGGTGCTATAGACTATAAGGGATAGACCGAGTGAGCTTCCTAGAGAGACTTAGATATTACAGACTACAGAGGGGATGAACCGAGTGAGCTCCCAGAGAGTCTTGGATTTTATAGACTACAAGAGGTTAGACCGAGTGAGCTTCCTCAGAGAGTCTTACCTTGTTTGAATCTCTTTAAGAACCTTCCCATGCTAGAGGAGGAATTGACCGAGTGAGCTTCCTCAGAGAGTCTGTGGTATACCTAAGGCTATAGGAGGAATTGACCGAGATAGCTTCCTCAGAGAGTCTCTAGACTTTGGGGATAAGAGGGTTAGACTGCGTGATCTTCCTCAAGAGAGCCCTGACTACCCTAGAATATAAGGGTAATTGACTGAGTGAGCTTCCCCAGAGAGTTTGATAAATTCGTATGAAAAAGCCAGAGGGGTTTGGCTGAGTGCACTGCGCAGAGGGTTGTGGTACTTCTTGGATAGGACCAGAGGGGATGTCTGCGAGTACTTCCCAGAGGGTTTCCAGCTTGTTAGATTTTTTTCTTCACTGCTGTTGTTGGTTGTGGTTTGATTTCTGTTGTATCATTCAGCTTTACCTTTTACTGTTACTGCCTATTGCTTTCTGTTACTGTTTACTGCTTCTTGTACTTTTACATGCCATATACTCACTGACTGTTTGGCACAGATCTTCGGGTGAATGCCTTCTGGGATTTTATCTCACAACCTGTTTGGGCCATGCTTTTGGGCCCAAGCAGACTTTTTTGTTGCAGGTATAGACAAGGTCAAGTGCCCTTCGACTTCTGGAACTTGATTGCTTGGAGCAGGGGAGCATGGGACCAAGCTTTGGCTTGCGATGCTGAGGAGCTATTTTATTTTTTTGTACTTGTTTTGGTACTATAGTGATTTCCAGCACTGTGACTTGTTTGGTTGCTTTCTTAGTTATGTATCATGCATCATTTTATATATATATACATATGTTCTTCAGTTTTTTGATTTAGTTTTTCACTTTTTATATTGTTGGTTATTATTGCTTCTGATATTGCATGTTTATTTTTCTTCCGATGTGTACTCTTCCAATGAGGGCATAGTTTCCCCATTTTTACACCCAAGGCCCTCACTGCTAGTCAGTAGCCTCTAGCATTTGGGGAAATGCGCTTGAGGCCATGTGACCA
The DNA here is from genome assembly GCA_963277665.1 of Viscum album. Taxonomy (NCBI): domain Eukaryota; kingdom Viridiplantae; phylum Streptophyta; class Magnoliopsida; order Santalales; family Viscaceae; genus Viscum; species Viscum album. Next base: position 599,569,896 of record OY728140.1, read on the forward strand.
ACCAGGTACGGGGCACCTCAGGACGGCTTCTAGAACCGGGACGTTACAGAACTATTCAATAGTGAATCCTAGTGGTGTCCCTTTGGATTAACTAATATATGTTACCCGTTTTATATAGGGGAGAACCAATAACATGGGAGACAATGGTCCATGGGGTTCTAATAGAAGGGTATCAACTTGAAGAATTGGTAGGCATCAACTCATGTATCGAAGATATAAAGTTTATTCAAGGAGAATGTAAGATTCAAGAAGGGTTTGAGCACCCTAAAGGATAAAAAAACATGTATTGAACAAATTTTGAGGAAAAAGGATAAAAAATGTGACCTTTCAATACAAAATCATCAAAAGAGATGATCCATCCAATGTAAAAGCCTCTTTTCATGAAGTTTAACATCACGAGACTATGATATTTTCATGCAGTTTAACGTCATGTGACTAGGATGTTATCATGTATTTTAATGTCATGTGACTTAGACATGGTTCCATTTATTTAGATGGATCACACCTTGATCATGATATCCAGAGAGACTTTCTAGGTTCCCTAATTTCACATGAGTCATGCTTATCATGAGAAACAAGATACTACTAGATAATTGATTATTCTATGAAAGAGTGCACGACAGGGAATATGTGAGGGTATTAACATTTTGGTACTAACAATAATCCCCACACAACTTTGGTTCTCATAAAGTTACACATTTGGGAGTGATTATAATTCATAGTTGGGCCTGAAATGGAGGATCTGGTTGCTACTATTCATCCCATAGTATGGGAATCAAGACACACATAGTTCTTATTAGAGGATCCCTTGCACAAGTCTGCCCCATACATAAGGGAAAGGAATTTTTTTCTTTACTTTATGGTTGTTTAGAGGATTGGAATCCTAAGTGTCACTGGATATCCTGTGAATATAGAAATCAAGCCACACATAGTTCTTACAAAAGGAATTCTCTTACATAAATCATGCTTGTGTTTAGGGAAGGGGGCACTATCACTCTCAGGCATAGGCTTATCATGCACCAAAGGATTCTACATGGATATAGTTTTAATGTAGGTAATGATATGTGGATAATCTCGAAACTGATTAGAATCGCTATGTATCTCAGGGTACTAAGAATAAATCCACATATTGTTCTTAAATGAAAAATTCCCTGCACAAGTCTGACCCATACGTAGGAAGGGGAATTTTCCTTTTATATTGATGCTAGGACCAATATTTTATATCTAGGAATCATTCGATATCATATGGTAACATGAATCAAGACACATGTAGTTCTGTTACCGGATCCCCGCATAGACCAGACTTGTGTATGGGGAAGGGGCATCTTATCATTGCATGATGGATGAATCCATTATTAGAGACCCAAACATCACTATGTATCCTATAGTAATAGGAATCAGGCCACATGTAGTTCTGATATAAATGATACATAGTTTAGAGTTTTCCACCAGGACTTGGAATATGAAGGCATAAATTAATGATTTGTTCTTAATCCCTCTTGGATGCGGGGAAAATGGATTAAATGTATCATGTATTTAAATGTATATATCATGAATTATTGTTCAATGATTGGTGGTATGGATACCACACCATTGGAGAAATAAATTAAGGGATCAAGGGGGACCCTTCCTCTAGGACCAAAATATCCTCTTAGTACAAGATATTAGGTTTTGTTTTGTTCACTAACAAATCATAGTAGGGTCCCTTTAGCAACCAAAACAATCCCTAGGAACAATATCTTAAGAATTGTGTTATTCATTAGTGAATCTTACCAGGGTACCTTTTGGATTAGTCAGTCTATATTAATAATATATATATAGGGAGAACTATGAGGATGCGAGATTAAAGTCCATGAAATTACAAGACAATATAAACTCAAGGAATATATAGATTTATACATGAAAATGGGGAATGACGTTTCTATAATGGAGGGGGGGTGTAAAAAGGGTTTTTTACACATAACGGATTTAAGTATTCATAAGGGACACATGCCCTGAAATGAAAGGGCATAAGAATGAGATGTAATAATCCTTATTTGACAATGGTTATGATGGATAGATTAGTAATATCGTGGGTATTTGAATCCTCTTAAATAGTTGGGTTATAGAAAGTGTAAATGATAGACCAAGAATATATGAGTCAACTAAAGATGAGGACCGGTGGGTACAGGTAGACCATTAATAATGATGGAAACCCATATTCTATATAGAAGGGACAATATATCCTATATTTAAGGGGGACCTCTTTTCTAGGATAAGAATATCCATTAAGTGAAAGCTCCAGGGCAGTGCGTTATTCACCAAAAAATCCTAGTGGGGTCCCTTTGGATTAACCAATCCCTATTACCAGTACACTAAAAGGAGGAATTGCGAATATGTGGGTTCAAGGTTCATGGGGTTCTAAGATAAGGGTATAAACTTGAAGAATTGGTTGGTGTTATCTAATATATTTAATATATGAATTTGGTTCATAGAGAACATTAAATTCAAGATGAGTTTGAGAACCCTAAAGTCTACACATTTTTGTATTTATTTTTTTTGGGTGAAGGGATAAAACATGAAATTCTTAAATAAACAGTCATCAAGGGATGATCTATTTATCATTAAGTCCTCTTTTCTAATAGTTTAACAACATAAAACTAGGAAATTGTTATGCAGTTTAACATCATGAGACTGGGATGTTGTTGTTCTATTTAATCATCTGACTAGTATGTTGTCATGCAGTTTCATGTCATGCAACTAGAATGTTATCATACAGTTTATCTTTATGAAACTAGGACTTTTCCATATGATTTAACATCACAAAACATAGACTTTGTTATGTAGTTTAATATTATGAGGCTATGATATTGTCAGGTAGTTTCATTTCATGCGACTAGGATGTCATTACCTATCCAGAACATTTCTCAATTTCTCTGGTCAGAGAGGTTTTCTAGGTTCCATAAGCTTACATGAGTCATTCTTGGCATGAGAAACAAGGGACAACTAGGTAGCTGATTAAGCTGCATGACAGTATATGATGGGGGATATATGGGGGTGCTCAAAATTTAATGTGGACTATAGAATCTACATGGATCTGACTCACTTGGAGGGACATGACTAGGTGTGATGATAATGTATGTCTATGCCTGAAGTGGAAGATCTAGGCATTACTACATATCCATTGAAAACACGAATAAATACTCACATAACTCTTTCATGGGAAATTTCCCAAATTGATCATGTTCTTGGATGGTGGAGAGGGAATTTTTATCATATTGTATTTGGGACCAAGATTTGGGATCTAGGAATCACTATGTATTATGTGATAATAGGAATCATTACAGACACAGTTCTTATAAAGTTCCCTATATAGGTTCAACCCATATGTAGGGAGGGGTGAATTTTTATATATGTTGTTTCCTGGCCCACAACTTGAGATCTAGGAATCACTACGTATCCCGTGATAACAAGAATCAAGCCACATGTAGTTCTTATATAGAAAATTCTTTTTGTAGGTATGACCCATACATAGGGAGGGGATATTTTTTTAATTTATATTACAACTGGACCTGAGATTTTAGTTTTGATCATCACTACATATCCTATGGTAACTAGAATGAATCCAAACACAGTTATTGTATGGAAAATTCCCTATACATGTTTGATATATATGCATGGTGGGTGGAATTTTCCATTTATATTACATCTGGATAAAGGAATGGAGACTCAAACATCACTACGTATCATGCGGTGATAGGAATCAGGACATACATTATAGCATCCTACCTTTTTATCACATAAACTTTCATTACATTTTACAAAACTGAGGATCTTTAAGGTTTAGTGTCTTGGAAACTAGGAACTTAAAACATGAAAACATAAAACATTCTTATTAAAAACTTGAAAGGCTTCTCCTCATGTTCAACCTAGGCTCATTACTGCATCTCATAACCTGGGAACATACATCAAAAGAAAGGGTGAGCAGAAGGCCCAGCAAGGGAAACAAGTGAAACATTTTACATATGAACTTGAGATACATCAATAAAGTCATGAAAAGAACTTTAAGGCATGAAAATGAAATCATGAGGCATATCATAATAAAAATAAAATTTTTTCATAACTTGAAGATGTGGCTACATCATTTAACATAGAAAATCATGAACAAATCACCAAGGTCCATCCCCAAGGTGTCATTTGAAAATTACCAAGGTTATTCACCAAGGTATCGTGAAAATTGTAATCTCTAGTGGTTACATCATTACCCAATGCATTGGAGCGCTATCAGGGCGCACCCTTAAATTTGACTTTATTATCATGTGAGCCACATATATCATCATCAAACATTTCATAAATAACCCATATAGCATAAAATAAATGGGTTTCATTTCATAATCATAACGTTTTAAAAACTGCTTTAAAGACAAGATCTTTACATCACTTTAAAACCCACAAAAAAGGAAGGTGGGTCTCATGTATGTAAATCCCAGAATTTAAAATAGAACATTTTGGTATATATGTGAATACCCGTTTAGAAGAAAGAGCTTTGAGTATTCACTTAATAATATAAAAGAACTTTATAAAAAGAGAGAGACATTTTGAGACGGAAATTCTGAAGCATAACGGCTATGTTACGAGGTTTTAGAAGACATTAAAAAGAGAGGTAAAATGGGTCAAACATTCATAAATGACCCATAAAATAGTAGATGGACAGAATAAGAAGGATACATGATCATGGTAATGAAATTTCAAAGACATACCATTTGAAATGAAAAACATGGAAGGAAGACAAAAATTAGATTTTACTTATGAAAGTTCGGCAGCCTAACAGCGTTACTTAAACTTCAACAAAAATGATTTGAAAAGATCAAATAGGGTTTCTCATCATGTGAACATAAGAGTTTATTATGATAGATATAGAGATAATTCCCCAACATAACAAAAGGAACTTGAAAGAATTGACATGAAAGTAGAACTTCAAAATGAGAAGGGTGAAGAACCACTTAAAAATTCAGCAGCCTAACGGCGCCACTTAAAACTTCAAAATACTAAATTGAAGAGATCAAATGGGGTCTCTAATCATATGAAAATAATATTCCAGTATGATAGATATAGAGATAATTCCCCAACATAACAAAAAGTAACTTGAAAGAATTGACATGAATGTAGAACTTCAAAACGAGAAGGGTGAAGAACCACTTAAAAATTCGGCAGCCTAACGACGCCACTTAAAACATCAAAATACTGAATTGAAGAGATCAAATGGGGTATCTCATCATATGAACATAATAGTACAGTATTATAGATATAGATATCATACCCCAACATAACAAAAAGGAACTTGAATGAATTGACATGAAAGTAGAACTTCAAAACGAGAAGGGTGAAGAACCACTTAAAAATTCGACAGCCTAACGGCGCCACTTAAAACTTCAAAATACTGAATTGAAGAGATAAAATGGGGTATCTCATCATATTATCATAAAAGATAAGTATGATAAATTTATATATCATACCCCAAAATAATAAAAAGGAACTTGAAATACTTTACATGAAAATAGATCTTGAAAAATGAGAAGGGAGAAAGAATCCGTTACAAAAGTTTCGGCAGCCTAACGTCGCCACATAAAACTTCATAAAACGAAATAATGAGAGCAAGAGAGGATATCTCATTATATGAAAATGAAAAGGTCAGTAAGAGGAGTATAAAAGAACATCCTCTAACATAAGAACATGGAGCATAAAAGGAATGACATAAAAGATATTACTTGAAATGAAAGAGAGAGGTCGAATCCCTTACCTTAAAACGTAACTCTTAAAACTCAAAGGTTGGGACCTTGAGGGCTTGGGGGAACCTTGGGAGGACTCCTTGGGAGGTAAGGAGACCAGAACTTCGTTTAGGATGGTTTTGGAGTCGAAAAGATGAGAGGAGGGCTTGGTATTTATAGGGAAAGTGAGGGGACAAGGCATTAATGGCCAAGGGACACCTCAAAAGTGGTTTTCTCAAAAGCATGGGCCCTCCCATGGTACTTCCCATAAAGTTAGGCCACATGAGGACCCCCACACAATAATTCATCCTCTTTAGTCGAACATCCTTTAAAATATCTCATGACATCATCATGACACAGTTATGATGTCATTAAACATACCGAAACCCTAAAACTGTATTTTTACTATTCACTGAAAATTCAACTTTCTCAGAAAAATCCCAAAATTTCACCTTAACCAAATATCAATGCTCTGATTTCAAAAATGAACTCCATTTTATAAAAATAATTTTCTAAATATTTTTAATTTATTTTTTTAAATAAATACACTATTCACCGAAAATTCATTATTTTTAGAAAAAACCCCAAAAATTACCTTAACATAATATCGATGCTCTGAGTTCAAAAATGAAATCCATTTTATAAAAATAATTTTCAAAATATTTTTAATTTAAATTTTAATTAAAAAACAATATTCACCCGAAAAAACTAATACTTCAATAATAATTTATGAAACTGTTTTTTTACCATTTTATTGAATCACATTACTTAAATCAATGTGCCTATATTATATTAATACTTTCTTTAAGTGAGATTACTAATCCATTTGGTCACATTACTAATCCTAAGCATTAAATCACTATTCATAATTCACTATTCATCAAAAATTGAGTTGATCTTATTAGACTCTAAATTCCGTACTGAACATATTTGTAGAAGACCATTTTTTGAAAATCATTACACATTTTTATTTATTTAAGGTTTACATAAACATTTTTAAAATATCCTTTCTCTAAAATTCATCAAAAATATGCATACTATATTTATCTGGTCATTTGAAAATTCATAAACTTCATCATAAGAAGAAATTCCAATTTTTATTTAAAACAAAGGATTACACAAGGCAGTTATGGTCTCCTTACATAGCCCCTTATCACACCAGCATAGGACCTAAGTGTAAGGTGTGCTAAGGTTAGAGAATTTGAGGGAGGCTCGGCCAACATCGCACGAGTAGTAATTTCTATCAGTTTGAACTTCTCACGAAGGCGATCCCGTTCTAGCTTCACATGATGAAGTTCAGCTTGGGTTTGGTCCAGAGCAAAGCCCAGTGGTGCTACCTCCTTCCCAAGTTCTGTTAAATGGGCTTCGATCGGTCCAAGACTACTGGGTGAGGCCATCGAATCTTCTTTCTATATTAATTAACCAAGATTACTTGTATTTAGAGAAAATAATCAAAACGTTTAGTTTCCAGCGGTCATATTTACCAATGGTCATATAACAGTCAAAAACCAATGGTATCATTTTAATTATACTCATGTTATCAAATGAAACATTTTTGTTGAGTATAAAAATAAAATAAAATAACACATAAAATTAGGAAACAAGATTTATTCAAAATTTCGGGTTGTTACAATCTTCCCCCCTTAAGAAATTGCGTCCTCGCAATTTTTAAAATTAGGTTTTGAAATTTCATTGAAAGTCCCACATCAGAAAAGGATTCAGTAAAATTATTACTTTAAAAGAAAGAAAGTGATGTTTGAAGGTCACCCGAGTTAGCCCACACTGGGATTCCATGTAGGAAAACATGGACATGGAAGAAAAACAAAGGGTCAAGTTCTAAGGGAGAGTGATAGAGAACATGATTAGGAGAAAGTTAACCATAAGAAAATCCCAAACTTATGATGTGTGTAAACGGTCATTGATTACCTAGTAGGAAACGTAAACCAACAACGTTTTTGTTTTACGTTCCTTTTCATAATTTTGAGGAATTCATTTACTACATAGAACAAAAACATAAGAAAATATACCTACCTTCATGTAGAGTTTCATCCTTTAATAAGTTTCTACCAAAACTAATCTTTTCTCCCAATGATAAGCATTCAAAACTACTTGGTCTCATCAAAACACAAGAATCATCTTCTAGGGAATCACATAATCCACAAAAGATTAACTATCTATTTCTTCTATCTTTAAACATTATCCCAAAACAGAAAGGGTAAGGTAAAACAACTCTTCAAAAAGAAAGAATACCATAATAAGGGAAAGTATTTTTAAATCTTAAATGTTCCATGGTACTACCCAAAGTTCATCATAGACCATCCCATAAATAACGGTCCTTAAAATTCCTCAAAATAAACCAAACTAAGATTGAAACCCAAATACAAGAGGGATTTGATAACATAGTCTTCCAAAATAAACTTCATTGTTCATCTCCAAACAACATCAACCACACCTAACATCTTATAAAAAATGTAGCTAACCTAAACATATTTTACCCAAGATAGGTTAATCATTCCCATAAGTAACCTAAATTACTATAAGTCCACCTTAAGTTCATTGATTCTTCAAAATATAAGTCAACCTTACTCCTCAATGAAAATACCGTAGTAATCTATTTACCTCGATCATATAGGGTCTTCAAAATAGTGAACGTCTTCCAAAATAATAATCATCTTTTAATCCCCTAATCATCTCTGTCGTATTAATATGGCAATCGTAGCATTTCCTATCACATTGGTTGTTGGTACATGTTCTTCCATTTCCCACCATTAACTAAGAAAAGAAACTATAAATAGGGGCTTTAATACTTAGCCAATAATCATGAAAATAAACTTAAAGCATATAAGGATAACTTGTAGTTGAAAATTATACCCTAACTTGTGATCCCCTAGGTTCCCATCTAGGTTATCCATGATCATATATTCTTATGTGAACTTTATTTTATTTTATCTTTATTCCTTTAACAATGGTTCATACTAAGCTTATGAATTTACCAAAGCATATCCCCCGGGAGTGTCGTAACCAAGAGTGCTGCAAGGACCGTTGTCGTGTACCAGTTCCCGTTCAAGTCTAGCTCAAAACGGTGTTTTCAGGTTTTACCCCTATGTACATCTGTGCTAGAGCCACCTCTACCTGCTCGTATCCAGACAGGGATGTATTTGCTTGGAAACCCCTTACTCAATACTCACCAAAATACGAGGAAGATTTCCTATATTTAAACTTTTCCATAAGGTTCTTCCTAGAGTTTTCATATCCTAATTTCCACAAATAACAAAACCATCCTTTGATACCAACTATAGCATCCTACCTTTTTATCACATAAACTTTCATTACATTTTACAAAACTGAGGATCTTTAAGGTTTAGTGTCTTGGAAACTAGGAACTTAAAACATGAAAACATAAAACATTCTTATTAAACACTTGAAAGGCTTCTCCTCATGTTCACCCTAGGCTCATTACTGCATCTCATAACCTGGGTACATACATCAAAAGAAAGGGTGAGCAGAAGGCCTAGTAAGGGAAACAAGTGAAACATTTTACATATGAACTTGAGATACAATCAATAAAGTCATGAAAAGAACTTTAAGGCATGAAAATGAAATCATGAGGCATATCATAATAAAAATAAAACTTTTTCATAACTTGAAGATGTGGCTACATCATTTAACATAGACAATCATGAACATATCACCAAGGTCCATCCCCAAGGTGTCATTTGAAAATTACCAAGGTTATTCACCAAGGTATCGTGAAAATTGTAATCTCTAGTGGTTACATCATTACCCAATGCATTGGAGCGCTATCAGGGCGCAACCTTAAATTTGCCTTTATTATCATGTGAGACACATATATCATCATCAAACATTTCATAAATAACCCATATAGCATAAAATAAATGGGTTTCATTTCATAATCATAACGTTTTAAAAACTTCTTTAAAGACAAGATCTTTACATCACTTTAAAACCCACAGAAAAGGAAGGTGGGTCTCATGTATGTAAATCCCAGAATTTAAAATAGAACATTTTGGTATATATGTGAATACCCGTTTAGAAGAAATAGCTTTGAGTATTCACTTAATAATATAAAAGAACTTTAGAAAAAGAGAGAGACATTTTGAGACGGAAATTCTGCAGCATAACAGCTATGTTACGAGGTTTTAGAAGACATTAAAAAGAGAGGTAAAATGGGTCAAACATTCATAAATGACCCATAAAATAGTAGATGGACAGAATAAGAAGGATACATGATCATGGTAATGAAATTTCAAAGACATACCATTTGAAATGAAAAACATGGAAGGAAGACAAAAATTAGATTTTTCTTATGAAAGTTCGGCAGCCTAACAGCGTTACTTAAACTTCAACAAAAATGATTTGAAAAGATCAAATAGGGTTTCTCATCATGTGAACATAAGAGTTTATTATGATAGATATAGAGATAATTCCCCAACATAACAAAAGGAACTTGAAAGAATTGACATGAAAGTAGAACTTCAAAATGAGAAGGGTGAAGAACCACTTAAAAATTCAGCAGCCTAACGGCGCCACTTAAAACTTCAAAATACTAAATTGAAGAGATCAAATGGGGTCTCTCATCATATGAAAATAAGATTCCAGTATGATAGATATAGAGATAATTCCCCAACATAACAAAAAGGAACTTGAAAGAATTGACATGAATGTAGAACTTCAAAACGAGAAGGGTGAAGAACCACTTAAAAATTCGGCAGCCTAACGGCGCCACTTAAAACATCAAAATACTGAATTGAAGAGATAAAATGGGGTCTCTCATCATATGAACATAATAGTACAGTATTATAGATATAGAGATCATACCCCAACATAACAAAAAGGAACTTGAATGAATTGACATGAAAGTAGAACTTCAAAACAAGAAGGGTGAAGAACCACTTAAAAATTCGGCAGCCTAACGGCGCCACTTAAAACTTCAAAATACAGAATTGAAGAGATAAAATGGGGTCTCTCATCATATGATCATAAAAGATAAGTATGATAAATTTATAGATCATACCCCAACATAATAAAAAGGAACTTGAAATACTTTACATGAAAATAGATCTTGAAAAATGAGAAGGGAGAAAGAATCCGTTACAAAAGTTTCGGCAGCCTAACGGCTCCACATAAAACTTCATAAAACGAAATAATGAGAGCAAGAGGGGATCTCTCATTATATGAAAATGAAAAGGTCAGTAAGAGGAGTATAAAAGAACATCCTCTAACATAAGAACATGGAGCATAAAAGGAATGACATAAAAGAGATTACTTGAAATGAAAGAGAGAGGTCGAATCCCTTACCTTAAAACGTAACTCTTAAAACTCAAAGGTTGGGACCTTGAGGGCTTGGGGGAACCTTGGGAGGACTCCTTGGGAGGTAAGGAGACCAGAACTTCGTTGAGGATGGTTTTGGAGTCGAAAAGATGAGATGAGGGGTTGGTATTTATAGGGAAAGTGAGGGGACAAGGCATTAATGGCCAAGGGACACCTCAAAAGTGGTTTTCTCAAAAGCATGGGCCCTCCCATGGTACTTCCCATAAAGTTAGGCCACATGGGGACCCCCACACAATAATTCATCTTCTTTAGTCGAACATCCTTTAAAATATCTCATGACATCATCATGACACAGTTATGATGTCATTAAACATACCGAAACCCTAAAACTGTATTTTTACTATTCACTGAAAATTCAACTTTCTCAGAAAAATACCAAAATTTCACCTTAACCAAATATCAATGCTCTGATTTCAAAAACGAACTCCATTTTATAAAAATAATTTTCAAAATATTTTTAATTTATTTTTTTAAATAAATACACTATTCACCGAAAATTCATTATTTTTAGAAAAAACCCCAAAAATTACCTTAACATAATATCGATGCTCTGAGTTCAAAAATGAAATCCATTTTATAAAAATAATTTTCTAAATATTTTTAATTTAAATTTTAATTAAAAAACAATATTCACCCGAAAAAACTAATACTTGAATAATAATTTATGAAACCGTTTTTTTACCATTTTATTGAATCACATTACTTAAATCAATGTGCCTATATTATATTAATACTTTCTTTAAGTGAGATTACTAATCCATTTGGTCACATTACTAATCCTAAGCATTAAATCACTATTCATAATTCACTATTCATCAAAAATTGAGTTGATCTTATTAGACTCTAAATTCCATACTGAACATATTTGTAGAAGACCATTTTTTGAAAATCATTACACATTTTTATTTATTTAAGATTTACATAAACATTTTTAAAATATCCTTTCTCTAAAATTCATCAAAAATATGCATACTATATTTATCTGGTCATTTGAAAATTCATAAACTTCATCATAAGAAGAAATTCCAATTTTTATTTAAAACAAAGGATTACACAAGGCAGTTATGGTCTCCTTACATAGCCCCTTATCACACCAGCATAGGACCTAAGTGTAAGGTGTGCTAGGGAGGCTCAGCCAACATCGTACGAGTAGTAATTTCTATCAGTTTGAACTTCTCACGAAGGCGATCCCGTTCTAGCTTCACACGATGAAGTTCAGCTTGGATTTGGTCCAGAGCAAAGCCCAGTGGTTCTACCTCCTTCCCAAGTTCTGTTAAATGGGCTTCGATCGGTCCAAGACTACTGGGTGAGGCCATCGAATCTTCTTTCTATATTAATTAACCAAGATTACTTGTATTTAGAGAAAATAATCAAAACGTTTAGTTTCCAGCGGTCATATTGACCAATGGTCATATAACAGTCAAAAACCAATGGTATCATTTTAATTATACTCATGTTATCAAATGAAACATTTTTGTTGAGTATAAAAATAAAATAAAATAACACATAAAATTAGGAAACAAGATTTATTCAAAATTTCGGGTCGTTACATACATAGTTCTAATATGGAAAATTATTTTCATAGATCTAATCCATGTGCAAGGAGGGGGAATTTTCCATTTATATTGTGGTTATACCTAAGATCGGAGACCTGGGAGTCACTATATATCCTTTGGTAATAGGAATCAACCCAAAATTAGTTCTCATATATCATCCCTTATGTGGATCTAGCTCACACATAGGGATGGGGGCACTTCATTTTTTTCTTCTGGATAGATCCAGATAATTTAAAGTGAATTTATTATAAAGTGATTTCCTAGGTTGAAAAGAAAATAAACCTATTGTAGATGAGGTTTTATTGCTAGGGTCAATGTGGGACTACCTTATCCTCATATGGGGTTTTGGGAATAAACTCAGTGTGTGCTGGTAAACCCCCACACTAAAAGACTTTTACATAAGTCTAGCTCACACATAAGAGGGGAGGAAATCCCCACAAGGTAAAAAAATGTTGTGAAATTTAAGGTCTTGTGACTAGGACCTTGTTATGTAGTTTAATGTCACGAAACTTGGATGTGTTTGGGTGCACTCCTCCACCTAGTTAGACCACATAAGTCACTTCTCTAGGTCACCTGCTAACTGTGGATGGGTATTACCAGTGGCTGATGAGGCACTTTATATGGTCAAACCCATTGTTTAGAGAACCTATCTATAAAAATGTGTCTTAAAAAGGGAAGGATTTCTTTTTTGGGGTGAGATATTAGTGTGGGGAGGTTATCCACAATGGATGTTTTGAATAGGGAAACCAGAATTCATCTCTATAGTACCATGAAGATGACTACCATCGTATTTGTTGCCTTATGCTTAGGTTGAAGAGTCGATAGACCCTTGAGGCATTTCTGATATGCATTTTACAACCTCAAGGACATTAACATTGAGAAGAGTAGGAAAGTGAGCCTCATTCTACGTCGTGGCCAAAATACGATGAACTTCCTTTTGAGGCTGAGAAGGAATGTGATCCTAATATGTGTAAGAATCCATATTACTTCAATGAATATCATATGTTTTAGGGATGTGATCCTACTTTCGAGAACCTACTGGAGTATGATGAGGAGATTTTGTATTGTTGGAAGGAATGTGACCCTACCTTTGGGTGGTTTCTGGTGTATGTTAGTCAACCCATGTTGATGTGGGGGTTGGATGCCAGTTCAAATGTGAATTACCCATCAGAATTTGTTGACAGACCTTTAGAATTAGAAAAGGGGTATGAGTCTCCTCCTATACAGGATTTTAAGAATGATGATGTAGCCTTTAATCAATGGGAATAGGGATTTGAGCTCGATCCTATAAGCTGTTGTAATATTTTGAGAAGATTTATAGGAAGGGAATCAATCCTTCCCTATGGTAATCTTACAAACTATGCTAACATACCTTGATTGGAGTGGGGGTATAGGCCCGATCCTGTTCCTTTAGAGTATGCTGCCATATTTATTCGATAGGAGTGTGAACCTATCTTGAGGTGATTTCCAATCTAATTTGGCAGAGCTCGGTTGGAATGGGGGTATGTGTTGTTCCCAAATAGGATCAAGACCATTAGAGGGGGGGGGGGGGGGTGAATTTGTGGTTATTTTCTTTTATAAGAAAGTTTATTAACTTATTTAGTAAACTTATTTAACCTTTGAAACTTGTTAAGGTTAAAATTCAATCAAGTATAAATTATCAACCTCACCTTTCATATAAAAAAATATTAAGAGAAAAAAGAACACAATATTTACAAGGTTAGGTATACAGAAATAATCTTTACCATGTTGGATAGTCCCACCAACATGGATTCTTTCACTAACTTCTTTCTAGAATACAAAGGAAAAAGTAGTGAAAAATTCTAAAAAATTATTATAAAATTTCCCAATGTAGTTAGTTATACCTCCAACAATCCTTTTCATGTCCACTTCCCCACAACTGGTTATACACCCTAGCAAGACAAGCATTTTCAGCAACAAGTAATTTAACATAGTTACTATCTCTACTTACCTTATTATTTTCTAATCCACTTCAAAAAGACTTCAATTACTCCACAAGTTAGCCAAATCAAACTTTACATACATAAAATCTTTAAGAAAATCAACAATTCTATATTGAACTTATTGGTCTTGAAACATTCTCCAAAAACTCTATCTAGAAAACTTCCTCAGAAGAAGCTAGTCTGATCCACCTCATTCCAGTAACCTCTGTCCAATGGTCTCTATACGAGTGGACTTAATCTGATTATCCTTTTACTCTTCCTTATTCAATTGAATAGAAACTCGAATGGTAGCTCACAACTTCCTGTGTTTGATGGATCTTTTTCTGATGACCCTTTATCCTATGGATGTCAGTCTGATGGGATCACTTCAATGGAATTGCTTCATTTTCCATTGGAACTTACTCTGATGATCCGATTAAACCTCACCAACATTGATCTTCATTTAATTATAACTTCCTCAGAATCAACCTGAAAAATAATTCATTGATTGGAATATCAATACTTGCTCCACAATTGTGGGATCTCTAGCACACAAGAATATGTCAAGTTGGGAAAGTAAAAATGTACTAAGCTCTCCTTTTATAGGAAACCCATAATGGAAAAGGAGGGAAAAATAATTTCACTTCCTACTCAAAGAAATTCACAAATCCTGGATTTCTTATTAATTTAATTCTTCATATTTTACTTCTTCAACTCTCTTGAATACTTCTAGGAGCTTCTTGAATATTCTCAAATCCACTCAAATCATTAGACTTCATTTAGTTTAAAAACATTTATTCATTCCAATTATTTATTTTGATTCATCATTACCATTATTCATTATGATGAAAATGTATTCAGAAATAAAGACAACTCATTATGATGACCTCTTGTGAACACTAAAATTATTCTCATAAAAATGCTCCATATTAAATGAGAAACACTTGTTAAAATAGTAAGAGATTTTTTTCAACACATTGTATCTTTTCTTTTATTCTAAACATAGTTCAAAATTCTAAAGATTTAGTACTCCTTAAAAATTATTTGACAATAGCTTCCAACTCCCTTGATAATACATTTTCAACATTTCACATTTTCTTCTTCTTTCTCAGACTGATGATCTTGTGTTTGATGAAGTTCATCATCCAATGATATTATCAGTGTTAGAATTTGTTTGATAGATCAGTATCTAGTTCATTCTGATAGATTAGTGTCAAGCATTTTCCAATGAATTAGTATCACCACTAGTCCAATGAGTCAACACCACTTATTTAAGAACAATCAATACTTTTGTTCTTTTTTTATTGACCCAACCAAAATAAAATTCAACCCGATGAGAATGGTTGACTATATTGTTGATTTTCATTTGATTGATTTGTCTCTAAATAATTTTGATGGATCAAAATTTCTAATAATAAAAACGTTATCAAACATTCCACCTCTGATA
Organism: Viscum album; assembly: GCA_963277665.1. NCBI lineage: Eukaryota > Viridiplantae > Streptophyta > Magnoliopsida > Santalales > Viscaceae > Viscum > Viscum album. The sequence goes on from OY728140.1 coordinate 599,585,941, forward strand.
CAACTCTACATATAATACACAAAAGGTGTCAAAAATATAAAATTAATTGGTGTAAGAATCCATTACGATGGATCAGTATCAACAATAACTTCTTTACTTCAGCAAGATCAATCTTCCAACCTTTTGATATTGTTACATTGATGATTGTCATACCAATGATCTATATCCTTCTGTGTCTAGTGTCCCACACACTGATAAGTAATAGCCATAATACTTCACATTATATCCTACTTTCTTCAGGAAAATTCATCTTTCATCATGAATTCCTCATGATTTGAGAATGTTCAGGTTCGACATAGAATCGTATGACTTACATTGAGAAGTAATTTAAATTTAAATCCTTCTAGAAACTCATTTCTTTCCAACCGATCCTTAATAAAATATATTGGACTATATATCTCCTACCAATCATATCTTATATTCCTTTATTTCACATATCTTGGATCACAAGTATATCATATTACTTATGATATTGAGAACTAATCAAACAACAAAGCATCGTCAGATTTTTCATTGGGGCCATTCAGACCCCAAACCAATTCCTCATTTTGATCAAAACTTTCTTTCTAGAATCAATATGATTTTTAGCAGCTTATGAATTTCTATCAAAAACAACAATCCAATGAATCATATTCAATGACTCAAGCTTATAGACTCGATGGGTGGTTCTGATTTTCAACTTTGAAAACACCCTTCATTTATCTATATTTCTATCACCTTCTCACCAAGTAAGTTGTTTACTTACTTTACTCACATTCTTTACCATTTTACATATATTGATCTATTGAAAAAAATACAACCAAAACACAAATTGATCCTAACAATCCCCTAATTTGTGTTTTTTTCAATAACCAATTCAAAAAACATAAAACTTATTTGTTTTCTTTTATCACTTTTTCTTCTCCCCATTATTTTCTTACCCCTATTTCTTATCTCTCCCCCTTCTCTTCCCCTTATTAATAATCAAATTCAAAGGGTCCATCATGATAAGTTTCCTCCTTTATTAATAAATGATCTCATTTACAAGGTTTGGAAAGTTTTATCTCAAAACCTTAAAATTATTCTTTAGGAGAACATAAGTATCACTTGAGTTTTTTAAGAAAGTGCCTTTATCTAATAAACTCTAAGTCTACATGGGTGAACTCAGTGTAGAAAAAAAGTGTATAATCATGTTTATCAATGTTTCCCATAACAAAACATACATGTAATAAGTTAACATGTTTCATTCAACATTTTCATTTCTGGGGAAATTGTTGAGAAGATTTTTATGATAATAAAAACCTAAAACCATCTCAATGAACTTATAAAAAATTTCAGGTGCATAAACACAACTTTCAAAAAACTCATATTTTGTAACCTTATTAATTTATTTTTTAAGATAATTAAGAGACTCATTAACATCATCATCCTTATTTGAACTCCTTCAATTACCTGCAAGTTAGTAAAAATACAAAAATGTTTTGGGAACAAGGAGTAACCTCATAGTTTCTCAAAAATAATATTTAGACTGACAGTCCTCTTTCAGTCTTGTCCTTTTCTTCTTCTTCTTGGATTTTTCATTGGATGAATTTTCTTTCTTCTGTTCATACTTATAATTTTTTTAACAAGTTTCTTTTCATCTGCATAATCTTCTTATAAGGATTCCAAATTAATTTCTTCTTTAGTACCCTTTTTGTTAAAATTAATTTGTAACAAATCCTTCACAACTTTCTATTATACTAGAAGGATAGTCAAACAACTTTTACTAACATTCCCTTCATTCTTGAACGTTTTTTAGTTTTTCATAATTTCCAAATCACCATATGTTGACAACTTTTTATCAAATTTGATCTAAACTTCAAAAACCTTTCCCCCCTTTACTTCAAATGATTTTTATGATTCTTCTAGATTTCTATACATGTAAAATTGTTTTGGACAAATAAATAAGCACACCTTTTTCTGACTCATCATGTTTTTTTCTCCACTTTTTTAAAATAATTAGATTTATTCATCTTCTAAGTTTCCATTTTCAGTTCCATATAATTTTTTAAAAACTTTGATATTATTTTATCATCAAATATCCCTCTTGATTCATATTTATTTTGTAGTAGAGACATATTATACTAACATGAATAATCTATGTGTCCAAAAACTACAGAACAACAACAATGACCTATGAATCTTGATTTTTTGAACTGATAGTGATTTTTTTAGATTTTTTTATTAACAAATTATGGAAAATTTTTCTCAGGATGATACATTCTTGATGAAATTCTATCTTTCTTAGTGAAATATTTTTTCACTAAAGATTTATTTTTAATCATTTTTTCACTTTCTTTAAAATTTTTACTATTAAAATCAATTACCTTGGTGAAGTTTTCTCACATCTTTCTTATGTCACATTTTTTGTAAGAAGCATTGATTTTGTTTCAAATATCTCCTCTTCTTTCTCAACTTGACTGAATTTCAGAACACCTATCATCTTTTTGGATTTAACTATCTTCAACATATTCTATTTATTTTATTCAATAAGTGTATATTCTTTCATGTTGTGGTTCTCATTTCCATTTGGTATTTATTTATAGATTTTTATTTTTCATTCAAGCTCAATAATATTCATATTTTGAGTACTAATAAAACTAAGATTTTTCTCTTCTTTCTTCTTCCGATCATCATTCTCAAAAGATATATCTTTAACATCTTTCTTTAACTTATTTATTTCTTTAGTTGAGTATTCTTCTCAATTTGATTTTCCAAATTTGTTTTTAGAATCCATTCTATTTATATAATTTATTCACCATCATTAATATTTTATGAATAATTACTTCCATTTCTAACTGGAAAAATAAATTTTAGTTTATGATATGATTCATCACTATAGTACGAATCATTCTTCTTTCTTCTGCTCATGTAAATTTTCCTCTTATCACAAGGAAATTTTTCCTTATGTTTCTTCGACTTTTGTTTCTGATGTTTGTTATCATCCTCTTCAGAATCATACTCCTAAAATTTATTCCCTGGATAATTTTGCGCAAAATGTCTCTTCCCTTCACAATTCCAACATTTGAGAGTTTTACTTTTCTATTTTCCCTTATTATATTTCTTTGATTGGGGGGAAGAAATTGTATTGAAATATTTAGCTTCTTCCTCTACCTCTGAATCATTTGATTCTTCTTCAACTTCTTTATCTTTGTTTCCCCTTTCAGAAAATCATTGAAATCCATTTATCTATCAGTGTTTTTATTAAAATAAGGATATTTCCTCATTTAATATTCCATAAGGATATTATGAAGTTCATCCAAGGATAAATCTTCATGAAATTCTAAAGCTGAAACTTTGGCATCAAATATATCTGGAAATTTTCTCAAAATTTTCTCAACAATTGTAGAATATTCCAAATTCTCACCAAAACTTATGATGTTACTCAAAATCTCATTTACCCATGTAAAGTTACTATCAATACTTTAATCATCACCTATTTTCAAATCCTTAAATATACATCTATATATTTTTAACATGGATTACTTAAATTTTTTATTCCCTTCATTGCTGCTTCTCAACTTACCCCACATTTTCTTAGTTTTTGGAAACCCCATAATATTTGCATAAAAATCATCAGTGAGAGCCATCAACTAAGAATTATGAGCTTTTCCATCAACTTCTATACTTCTAATATCAGTAGCTATCAATGTAACTGCACTGATCAGATGAAATTCCACTATTGATGCATATCTAACTTTAAGGCCAAGTGAACTAAGATAGGGTAACATTAAATTCTTCCAAGTATGATAGTTTTTTCCTTTAAAAATAGGAACACCCCTATTGTTCAATTAATTGAAATTCTCTATTCTCAGAGATGGATCTTTCATAAGGAACCTCACTCTGATACCAATTACTATTCCCAAATAGGATCGAGACCACAAATGGGGTGGGGGGGGGGTGAGTCAATGATTCCTTTTCTTATATAAGAAAATTTATTAACTTATTTACTAAACTTTCTTTACCTATGAAACTTGTTAAGGTTTTGATCCACTTAAATATAACTTCTCAACCTCACCTTTCATATAAAAAAAATATAAAGAGAAGGAAACACATGATATTTACACGGTTTGGTACAAGGACCTAATCCTTTCTATGTTGGATAGTCCCACCAACATGGATTCTTTCACTAACTTCTTTATGGAACAAAAAGTTACAAGTAATGAACAATTTTAAAAACCCAGTAATAAATTTCATTTTATAGTTGGTTATACCCCCCAACTATCTTTTTTGTACTCAATTTCTCATAGTTGGATATACACCCCAACAAGAAAAGCATTTTTCGAAACTAGTAAGTATCCATAGTTACAAGATTTACTTTCCTACTTCTTTTCTAACCAACTTCAGAAAGTCTTCACTTCCTCCACAAGTAAGATGAATCAAAATTTATCTACATAAAATATTCAAGAACTTCAATAATTATCTAAGAAAGCCATTGGTCTTGAAACAATCTCCAGAAACATTATCCAGAAACTTCCTTAGAAAAAGTTAGTTCGATCTACATCAGTCTCGTTACCTCTATCTTATGGTCTTTAACCGATTGGATTTTGTCCGGTTCTCCTTATGGCATTCCATATTCAATTGAGTAAAAATTAAAATGTAAGCTCACAACCTCCTTCATCTGAGGGATCTTGGTTTGATGACCCTTAAATTGATGGATGTCACTCTAATGGAATCACTTTGATGGAATTTCACTATTGTCCATTCGAACCTACTCCAATGATCGGATTGAACCTCACTCTGATTGATCTCATTACGATTGGAACTTACTCAATATCAACATTACAATCAAACAGTTTGATAAAAATCTCCATACCTATTCCACAATTTTCAGATCACTAGTGTACATAAAAAGTTAAATCTAGAAATGTACAAATGTATTGAGATATACTTTTATTTACAACCTAGAATGGAAAATAAAATAAAACTAATTTCACTTCCCACTCAATGAAATTTACAAATTCTAGATTTCTCGTTTATTTAAGTTTTCAACTTTGAATTTTTAAACTCTTCTCAAAACTTCTGAGAGCTTCTTGAATCTTCTTGAATATACTCAAATCTTCATACTTCTTCTAGTTTACAAAAATTTCTTTAGTCTTATTCTTTAGTCCGATTTGTCATTACGATTCTTCATTATGCTTAAAACACATGAAAAACTGAAGAAAACTCATTACAACGACCTCTTATAAACCCTAAAAGCCTTCTCATACATATTATCCATGTAACTAAAAAACACTTGTTAAAACCGTAAGATAATTCTATAAAAACATTTTCAATTTTATTTTTCTATAAAAATAGTTTCCACTTCTAAAGATTAAGGACTCCTTAGAAATTCTTTGACAATATCTTCAAAATACCTTGACAATACATTATCAATATTTCACCTTTTCTTGTTATTCCTCATATCAAATATCCTATGCCTGATGAAGTTCAGCATTCGATTATTTTATCAGTGTTAGCATTCTTTTGATGGATCGGTCTCTTGTTCATTATGATAGATCAATATCAAGTATTGTTCGATAAATCGATATCACCACTAGTCCAATGAGTCATCACCACTTCTTGAAGAACAACCACTACTTTTATACTTTTTCTCTTGACCCAACTGAAATACAACCCAACATGATGATAATGGATGAAAACATTTTTGATTTTAATCTTGTTGATCCGTCTTTGAATCCTTCTGATGGATCAACATTTCCAACAATCCAAACTTTCTAAAACATTCTACCTCCAATGTAACTATGAATCTAATACAAAAAAGATACTAAAAATATAAAATTAATTGATGTCAAAATCCATTATGATGGATTAATATCAACTGATTTAATTCAGAAATATCAATCTTACTACCTTCTGATATTGTCACATTAATGATTCTCATATTCATTATCTACATCCTTATGTGTTCAGTGTTCCTCACACCAATAAACAATAGACAGAATACATTACATCATATTATAATTTATTCCATAAACTCTAGATTGTATCATGGATTCCTCATGATTTGAGAACATTCAAGTTTGGCATAACATCATTTTACTTACATTGAGTCGTATTTTAATTTCCCATACTTTTAGTGACTCCTTTCATTCCAACTAAGCCTCAATATGATATATCGATTTATGCATCTCATAAAATTCATATATTTTCCACCTTCCTTTCAAAAGTTTAGATCATAAGTATATCAAATTACTTATGATATTGAGATATAATTGAACAAAATTGCATCATCATATTTTTAGCACGGTCATTTAGACTCTGAAACACTTCCTCATTATGATCATAACTTTATTTCAGACTGAGTACGATTTTCAACAGCTGCTGACTTTCTATCAAAAACCCCAATCTAATGAATTGTATTCAATGAATCACACTGATGGACAAAGTTTGATGGCTGGTTCTGATTTTAAACTTTGAAAACACCCTTCATTTATAAGGATTTCCACCACTTTCTCACTGGGTAATTTGTTTACTTAATTTACTCACTTTCTTCACCATTTTCCATATATTGATCTATTGACAAAAAATAAAACCAAAACACAACTTTGGACTAACAATATGTGTTTGTTTCTATGCCTCACCCTTTTCCAAAATACATTGATAATCATCCTAGATGGGAGAAATATTGTGTTCTTGAAACAGAGTATCTACCTATTCATGTTGACCATGTTGGTATGCTACTATGGCTATAGGGATAAGAATGCATACCTATCCAAATATCATCAAAAAAATATATTGGAAGAGATCCTATGTCACTACCAAAAGTTATTTTCACTTCATAAGTGTACTCTTAGATATATAGGCTTTTGCACTCTTTAATTACCAGATATGCAAGATGATGTTCTTAATTGAACTGATTTTATGTTACCGCTCTTGTATTACTCATTCCATTGGAATATGTTTATGGGATTTATGCATGGTGGAATGGATCTTTGTACGCTTCATGATTTCTACCTAGATATGATAATAGAATTTTATTTAGTGAGAAGTGATATGATCCCACTCATTGGTTGTCGCTAGAATATGATGGTGGCAATTTTTTTGGTGGAGGTTGGGATATGAGCTCACTCCCTCCGATCTGAAAATTTCCATATCTAGTGAGATTTCCTTGATTCCCAGATTTGAGTGCCTAGGTATATGACATGTAAGGTAATTCCATCAATAGGCGACTAAGGGGAATTGGTCATTTTGTAATATTGATGGGGTCAAGATTACACTACATCAATGGTACTTTCCTAAAAACTATAATTTCCTACTGATGCTGATAATGTCTCCCAGAGATCGAGACATCTCATAGTTTACTATCCTATGATTATGATGTCTTCCATGAAGTTTTATATTATTATTTAAGTACATTTTCATGTAGTTTAACATCATGTGACCAAGACATAGTCGTGTAGTTTAATATCATGTGACTATGATGTTTTCTTAAAGTTTAATATCACGTGACTAAGACATTGTCCTGTCGTTTAATGTCCTGTGGATAAGATGTTGTCATGAAATTTAATGTTACGTGACTATAATGTTTTCATTCCAAAACTTGTTAGGAGGGAGGATTTTCTGATAGAGTTAGGATGACTCTTATGCATATTTCATGAGTTTCAGGATTATCTAATTCTATCAAGCCTTCAATTACCTTCTTTTGTATCTAATTCTTAAATACAAAGATTCCATCAATCGCATACCCTAAGATTTGATGATAAGGATGAAAATTGAGGTGATAATTCATATTTTCCTCATAGGGTCTCTTGGAACTTGGTACCTTAGAAGGTTATGTTTTACTAAACATGAAAAGTATATGGTTGTATGATTAGTCTTAAATGAATAGACCTTGTTTCATCTATCACTGTGATATGTTCATCCATCACTGGGAGACATGTGGCCCATGTTCCTATGCACAACCTGTGTTTCTTTTTTAGTGTTTTCACATGACTGGAGTGGGGATTCAGGTGTCTATGGTTATAACATCCCCTTGTATACCTACCTATGAAGTCATTCCTTAAAGTTAAAGAAACTCTCTACTGTTTTCCAATACATTGGTGGCAGGGGAAATAATTATCATGTATTTTCAACTCCAACTCATTCACCTTCCTCATTATTGGGAGTTCTATCAAATAATTTTCCATTCCATAGTTAAAGTATGCAGGGACATGTTTTGGATACAAGTAATATACCTTTCCTTGTCTGTCATAAAGTGATGGGTGATTGATACTACTTCCCTCGTGTGTTACCTATACATATGTCATCATGGGAACATGACTATGTTTGGAGCCTTGTATGTGGAGATCTGATATTTATTGGTATTGGGGAAGGTACATAGGCATTTGGGGCCTTGGATGAATCAATTGCTTCCCACTAATTAGAGAAACCCGATTCTCCTATAAGCTTTTTGGTAATTGATGAGGTCATATGGTGTCTAGAGTAAACTTGATGAGGGGGTTGGAAATATGGAAATTACCCTATCCCTGTGGGCTATGGGTTTTGAGCATATGAAAATGATGCCATACTTATGGTTTGGGGTGAGGTGGAACAATATCTGGATTTCACCTGATGAGGGGTTGAAGAATATAAAAATTCCCCCAGCCCTATGGACTGGGGCACACCACTATATAGAGGGATTGTATCGAAAGGTGTTGGTGTGCTATTCTAGGTAGGAGATCCTAGGAGTATTCCCAAAATTATTTCTCATAGATTCTCATTTTATTATTGGAGTTGAGTGATATGTTCTTCCACAAGAAATGACATTGTCATCGTTAAGGGACTAACTGATATAAGTCATGATGACACCCTTTTATCTATCAATGGTAGGGTGGGTGGATAATGATAGAAGTCTCAATGTGGACCTCTAATATTGAATATTTTTCTACCATTTGGAATATGATCCACTGATAATGTACTTTGATAATTTATCAAGGTTGGTAGTTCCTTCCGCAGATGCATGTAGGGTACCACTAAGCCCCTCTTTTCTAGTTCTTAGGGAAGAAGGTGGGAAAATCTTCTGTGAATCAGATGATTTTAAATGGGAACAATTATAATCATTTTGAGTGTTCTAATCTAGATCTGATGAGAAGTATTTATATTCGGTTGATATCATATTGATGGAGAAATAGGTTGGCTGGTACTCCTCTTCAATGGAGTCACTACCATAAAACAAGGTTTCCGCAGCGCCACCCTTTATCAGCACTAAAAAAGCACTGATGGGTGGGTGGGGGGGGGGGGGTTATCAGTGCTAAAAAAAGAGATGATAAAGGGAAATTTTAACAGTGCTAAAAAAAGCAGTGTTAAAAGTTACCCTTTACCAGTGCTTTTTTAGCACTATTAAAGGGGACTCTTTATCAGTGATTTTTTTAGTAGCGCTGATAAAGGGGGGGCTTTATAAGCGGGTTTTTTCCTAGAATTGATAAAGAGTATATTACAAAAAAAATTATTTAATAAAAAATGATATATTTAATTATAAGTATATTTATATTGATATAAATATAATAAATATTTTTTGAATATGTTTTATATCGATTTGATATGTGTTAGACGTAAAACGGACACCCAGAGAAGAAATTATGGTTGTTTAGAAGGATTAAGGACCTTTTATTGCCTTGAATAATATGATAAGGTGTTCCAGTGTTCAACTTAGTGTAGTTCTAGTCGTAATATTCCATTTGATATGTGGTTGAGGCAAAACGGACACCCGAAGAAGAAGTTAGGGAAAAACGGACACCCGAAGCCAAACTTATGACTGTTTGGAGGGATTTTGGGATTTTTTGGGCCTTGAAGAATGTAAGAAGGGGTTTTAGTGGTCACTGGAGTGTGTAAAGTTTTTAAAACTTCGATTTGATATGTGGTAGAGTCAAAAAAGACACTCGGATCAGAAGTTATTGTCATTTTAAATTTGGCAACCCTCGCAGCGCCTAAAAACCTAAGAAACCCACACTCACTAAAATAGGAATAACTTCTACTCCAAGTGTCCATATAAGATCTACAACTAGTAAAATAGAATCTCATGAGACAAGTGATGACCAAATATAGTCGAAACCATGAGAAGATCAAAGGAATTGAAGATATATCAGTTATACCACTCCAAAAAAAAACTCCAACTTCAAACAGCCACAAATTTCGCTTAGAGTGTCTGTTTGGGATCTAAAACATATGAAATCAAAGGAAGCAAAGATATCTATGCAGAAAGCTGAGTCGAACATAGTTAAATTCATTTCTAGGACCAAAAAATCCCAAAAAACCACCAGAAGGCCTCCAAAACTAAGTTTCAGTGTCTGGAACCCTGTCAAAAGTTTCTTAAAACAATAATAACTCTTGATGCTTGTGTCTGTTTGGATTCGGAAACCTGTTATATCATATTTAATCCATGAGCTTCGGTTTTAATATTCACAGATCTGAAACAAACACCCAGAGTAGAAGTTATGCCTGTTTCAGTGACTCTGCGGTTTGTTAGGTTTTTCTAGCCCCCATTTCTAGCACTTTTGTCTTGTCTTCTATTTTTTCAAACCATTGTAACTTATTATATACCTATACATTTGACCTCCACCACCTATCAAATAAAATATCGTTTGATGATCTTTGATTTTACTAGTCACGAAGCTAGAACAAACTCTCAGATCAGATGTTTTCGTCGTTACCCTGAGTTTATGGTTTATTTGACTTTCTGACTGTATTTACGGCTTGTGTGGGTTTCTCTATTTTTTACCCATATAATGTGTACCTATATATATATATATATATATATATATATTTTTGTGCGTCTGTATTGAAAAACTGATATATATTATCTATATATTTTAAACATATGTATATACATATTAATATATAATAGTTGTAAATATATATAAATATGTATAATTATACATACATATATACATATAATATATATATGTGTGTGTGTGCCGTATATATGTATTTATTTATTTATAAACACAAATAAAAAACATATTTTTTAAATGCATTCAAAACTGATCTTATAAATATATATTAATATACGAATAAATATATTAATATATAAATATAACTATATATATATATATATTAATATACAGATATATATATATTAATATAACTATATATATTAATATATATATATATATTAATATATCTAAATATATATATTAATATAACTATATATATATATATTAATATAACTATATATATATATATTAATATAAATATATATATATGTCAATATATATATATATATATATATATTAATATACGAGTAAATATAGCTATATATACATATAAATAGATATATTAATAAATGAAGTGAAAAACAATATGGTGGAGTGGTAAAAACTTAGGGTGCGCAGGCAACAGGTCCCACGTTCGAATCTAGGGGGAGGCAGGTCGAGCGTGTGGGTGGAATAATAGCTAGCGCTGTTGGGGGGGAGGGGGCACTGTTAAAGGGTGAGGGAAAGGGTGGTGTCTAGGGGGCGTGTGGTGTGGTGGTAAGGGAACTGTTAAAGGGGGTTGGGGGTGTTGTTGAAGCCTCCCCAAATGTCAAAAAAAATATTTTTTTAATGATTTTAAACGTTTATCTGTGCTAAAAAAAGTGCTGATAAAAGGGGCCTTTATCAGTGCTTTTTAGAGGGATGATAAAGGGACCCACCTTTATCTTCATCTCGATTAACAATACTTTTTATCACTATTAATTCCCTTTTCTAGCACCGATAAAGGTTGTATTTTCAGTAGTGAGTATCTCGTTTAATGGGTCGGTGCCTGATGTGCCATTTTGTGGGACAGTTCCCATTGTACTGTTTGGTGGTTCAGTGCCCATTATACCATTTAGAGGGATGGATCTTGTATAGAAGATGTACCTAGGGTTAAAAATGATAAAAATTCACCTATCCCTGTGGGTTGGGGATCTCTTTAGGATTCCATACTCACCAAGGCTAGCTGTGATACAATCAGAGACTCCGAGCTAGTGATGGTCTGAGATTGATTCTGGTCCACTACCAGGATACACTGATGGGCCTCATATACATTATAGGAAATTAGGATATATTCCTTGTATATATTTTCACATTTTAGATACCAATGGAAGTCCCTCTAATCAGATGACGCAACATGGATGGTTTGGGTAGGCATAACTTCTTCGGTAATTTCCAATGAAATTGTGGTCCTATTTTGATGAAGATGGGTAAAGTGGATGGGGACCCTCCTAGGAATAAACTGAGTGGTTGAGTTTATATAGTGATGTTCCTTATCCACCTACCTAATATAGATATGGTACATGTTTCTACACATTAGGTATAATCTCCCAAAGTAGTTGAATATGGAAATAAGGGCCACCTCCTCTTCTACTGTTTGTGGTGGGAAATGCAACTTATGGTGCTTCATTCTCTGGAGGATTTCATGTAGTGACCTATAATTTTCATATATATATATATATATATCATCTATGTATATGAATATTTATTACATAAAATTTAGATCCATGCTAGAATCATATAGGTCTAGTTCCTTGGGAATCTTGGACACATAAAAAATTTGTTCATAAATGATCCGTATCATCTCCCATTAAGTTTATAATAACTACCATCCTTCTCAGACAAATAATTTATAAAACCTCTTTTTATAACTCAGGGAAAGAAAACATAATAAAGTGTGAGATCATATGATTAATAAGGGTAAAAAAGAGAGATATCAATGATCACATAAGCATAACACGAGCATAAGGGTGTGAGAACATGGGCTTAACATTTGAAATATACACCCTGCATATCATAGATCATAATATTTAGTTATGGAATAAATATTAGTGGTTTATAAGACATTAATCATAAAATAATCAAATAACATAAGCCATGATAGCATAACATTGACATAGAACATGGTATCACGACATAAAAATATAACTTTTTGAACATTTATAAATATAAACAGATTCACTCATTAAGTTAAGTACATGAAATTAGGACCTCAAATAAATTTATGGACATGGAAAAAGGTCCACTCATGATCCTATGGACATGAAATTCATGTCCATGCATATACTTATGGACATGAAAACTAGATCTATGCATAAAATTGTGAACATGAAATCATGTTCACGAATTACATTTTTACCTCATAAGTTATCCATATTTACCCAATAAATTTGAGGGAGATAATGTTCCCATCCATCACATAAATAAAATAAAAAATATGTGTACCAAAATATTATAAAACATTCATCATATTAGAACTCATGGAAATAAATAAATTTCATAAACATTTCATCAAAGTATAACCCATGGCAGAGGGAATGGGTTTCATCAACATCTTGTCATCATAGACATAAACCATCCAAAAGAATAATAAGGATTGTATCCTTGGATCATATCCCCTGTAAATATTAAGTATCATCAAAGTATTTCATCTTAAGTGTAAAATTTATTTTGAAATATCACTTGGAATAATTCTTGAGGTAAATAACTTTTCTATTTTAAAATTACTTCTTTTTTAAAAATCTATGAACTTATAAATGAAAACATTTTCTTTGAAAATAAACTAATAAATTATAAATTAAGATTAAATGAATTGGTGCATCATGATGGTAGGAAAATCCACTCATTCCATGTAAGTTAAAAAATATACTCCTTCCATATTTTTATCAGAAAAGTCATAAAGTTACTCATGAAAAAAATGAAAAAATATTCCTTTCAAACCATTTTGTAAAAATTAAAACATGAGGAAAAATAATTTTAAAAAATTTTATGATAATATTAAAAAAAATTCTTTTTATTTATAAAACATGTACATGGAAGAGAAATATTCCTTAGCTGAGACTTAAAAATAAACTATCTCAAATAATGAAGAGATTATGAAATAAACCCTTACCCCTTTGGTAACTTTTGAATCATAATCCACATGAAAGAAAGAAATTTATATATACATCTATATACCATAATTTTCATGATAGGAATCATAAATTACATTCATGGGAATTATATACACCACACAAAATAAACATGTAGTTTATAAGGCATATGTCCCACAGAAATAAAAGTGAGACGAAAATCCATTACCTTCGGTCTAAATTACTTCCTACACATTGGAACCTAATGTATAATAAATATATATCTATTAAAAATATAATAAATAACCATAATAATATATATCATACAATATATTATTTACTTATATCCTTTATATACCCATTTATTATCAATTCTTTATTAAAATCAATGTTCTGGGAGATATCTGCTTTGTTTTTCACATATGTTTTGGTTTGGTAGTTTTGGTACTTGTACTTTGACCATGATTTCATCATCTAAATAATATTAATAATGGTATATATATAATTATAGTAATCCATAATAGTTAAACATAGAAAATGATTTACACCATTCATGGAGACGGTAGGCCGTACGTATGCATGAACACTGTTTTCATTTTTCAATAGATGAAGTGAAAGAAAGGAAAATAATAATTATAATTTTAAGAATAATTATTATACATAATATATATTAATATAATCCATACATATCACTATACGAGTAAAATATAAATGAAAAATGAATCAGATCACTTTGTGGAGGTGGTAGTCCACACATACGCATGAGCGATGTTATCATTTCCCAACGGGTTAGAAGGTAAGAAGGTAGAAAATATATTTTCATTTAATAATTATAATTATGTTATAAATATTATATATAAATTTTAATCCCACCAAAATACATATCCATAAAATATGGTGATGATAAATGAATTGTATCGCTACATGGAGACAGTGAGCCGTACATATGCATGAGTGATACTTTCACTTATTGTTTGATGGGAAAGCAGATGTATTGTGGTGTTTTAATAATAATAATAAAATTTAATAATATTAAGGATAATTTATTTATTATTTTATTATAAATATCATATATCTATAGTAGTTAAATAATGTTAGAAAAAAAAGATCTGTTTAGGCGATTACCTCTTCTTGAAAACGACTCCTTTAGGTCTCCTCTAATGGGCTATAGGGATGGTATTTTAGAAAGAAAACACCTATAAACTTTGAATTCGGAATTTTAGAAGAGACTTTGTTATGGTATGGTAAAGCTATAAGTGTCAATGTGGTTTAAATAAGTGAGGGAGGAGGTTCTCTTTTATATTTGAGGTGAGGGGAACTTTTGGAATTTCTCAGAAGAATAAAATATAATATGACTATTCTAGACCCAAATACTTCAAAATGGCCTATAAATACATAGGTGATGAAATTTTAGACCATATATTATTTTTTTCCTTATTTAATATTTTCGTATTTTTTAAATAATTTAATAAAATATTATTTTCATAAAATATCATTTTTATCATGTTTGACACTATTCATTACTTTGAATTTAATAAAATCATGAAAAAGATTATAATTAGGTCACATTATTTTAAAACATCATAAACATTTTATGGTAATAAATAATATTCCTCCATAACCTTAATTATCTAAAATTATAGTACATTTAATATTTTTAATATCATTTATTTTATTTTCCATTAATTTAAAAATTACCGTGTCAACGTTGTGCAAGCATTTAAGGTAATTGTTTATTCACTAAAAATTTTAAAAAAATTATCTCATGGAATATATATATTTTATATTTCAAAATAATATTTATATTATAACACATAATTTGGTTAAACCCACATTAAAAATAATATAGTTATTAAAAACAACAGTAAAATGTTTCACTTTTCTTGAAATAAAATACTATAAAGGTCATAATCTCATCCAAATGGACAAAAAAGTTCATATAACCGAACATTGGATGATTATGAAAGAAATTATCTCATAAAATAAAACTTATTTATGTTTTGGTGTTATTTTATAATCATTATCATATTATTTTAAACCTAAATTACATGATTTACCCTTACCATGATAATAAAATTAATATATTTACTATTCATATTGACCTAAATTAAAAGGTAAATATTTAACAAATTTAGACCTAATAATTTCAAATATGGAATCCATTTTTCAATATTCAACTCAAATAAGTGGTTGGATTTAATTTAAAATTTATCCCATAAAACGCAATGAAAAACAGTTTTCTTGAAAAATGTGTTCTTAAGCCCAAAAATGTGCTTATACCAAATTAAGGCATAAGGATAATTAAAATGTAATTAATTATATTATATATAACTAAATAACACTTATGTTATTTTTTTTATCAAATCAAAATCATAAATATATATTTTAATATAATGAAAATGATAGTTTTATAAAAATCGGTATTTTCACTATTCATTGAAAAATTAATATTTTCATAATGTTGTCAAAAAAAAATCCTAATATAATTATGAAAAGATGGATTAAAAATAAAATTTATTTTTCCAGATATATTTTCTAAAATTTCTATATTTTTATTTTAATATTTATTCACGAAAATAAATAAAGCCCATTTTTAAGAAAACGTATTTTTAAAGAATAAAACAAATTTACTAAAAATTGAGTGCTTATTTAAAAAGTACAAATTGATATAGTAGTAATTAGTAGGACAATAATATGTTTTATAATTCGGTTAATACTACTCATTCCCACTAATTTAATTACTAGGTTATACATTCCATAATAATAATATTTCACAGTCCATTTTAGACTTTTTCTTACATGCAACACAAGCTATAATTGAAATTAAATTTAATGAAAAATAAATATTTCATAAAATCATGGTCTATTACACCCCCCTTTAATAAATTTATTCCTTACAATTTGTACTTGTTCTCATTAATCAATGGTTTGACATTTGAAAATTCCTTTTTTTAAAACCACATCATAAAGAGTGTTTAAAAAACATCCTCTTAAAAGAGGGAAATAGAAGTAAAAAGGCCATCTAGAATAACACATAACTATGTTTCCAATAGGATAACATAGGTGGGAAGTGAGAACTTGGATATGAAGGACAAACATAACTCCCAAGGATGATATAGTGATAGAGATCATGTTTAGGAGAAAGTTAACCACCACAAAACTGTAAACCTATGATTGGTTAAAAGATCATTAATTTCTAAGTAAGAAAATTAAATTGATCATGTTTTTATTTAAAGGAACTTTTCTTAAAGTCTATGTATTCTTTTAAAATATAGAAAAAACACTCAAAAAAATATACTTACTTGATTTATATATATGTCATAGGAATAATCTCATCCTTTGGTTGTACTTTTATCTTTTTCCACCTGATATCTTACTCCATAAAATGTATATTCAAGATGAATGTTTCATGTCTGAATCACTTTTAATGAATCATAATACCCATAAGTCATTCCTTTGGCCTCTAAATATTTAACAAAATAAAAATTTTTAGTATAGAGTATTATAAATCATACTTTAACCTCAAATAATAATATCCAAATTTTCAACGTAATCTATTCCACAAGTAGTTAACCTTAAGAATACTCCAAAATATTACCATCCATTTTCAAAACCCAAAATTAATTCGATCTCATATTTTTCCATGTCCAACACAATAATAATTCTAATTACTCATAAAATATCAAACAATATTATACATACCTTGATCATATATTCTCATAGGTGTACTAATCATTTCCTAAAAGGTCACAGTCATTTATACTTATAATATATAATTCAACCTCTATTATTAAAATAATTTCTCATTTTAGCCACAAATATTTCCATTGGAGGTTTAGGTTTATCCTTGCACTGATAAATGATCATAGAATGATTCAGAATATAAAATATGATATCTTTATTCCAAAATTATATATGGAATCTATGTAGGGAGAGATAATGAATTATCAGAATCACATCAAACTTCACTAAAGGATAATATTTTCATAGGGATTATTCATAAAAATTTCAACGTGTAATTACCTATTCTAGAGTAGAGTATAAGTTTTCATTTACTATCATGATTCAATTCAACTATTGTAAATGCATAAGTTTTGATTTTCTTCCTTTGAATTCAGAGGTTTTTATGGCTTACTATCTTCAATAAACCTTGAATTATGGAATTGATTCACATAGTTCCCAAAATGATTGCATTTATAGCACTGAAGTGTGAGTGGTGAATTTTTCTGTTCTCTTTCTCTATTCATTTCATTGAATATCCTCTTTAAATCACTCCTACATTCTTTTTCAAGATTTCCAAGATTCCCAAACTTGAAATGTTTTCTTATTCCTTTCAATAATTCCCTTGAGTGATCATTCCCACATTCTTGGAAAGTAGGAGGTTGAAACTTTTTCTTCCCTCCATGTTAAAAAACACTAGAGTTTCCATGAAGCTTTATATTCCTTTTCTTATCACCAGAACCTTGAGTGTTTCCAACTACAATTTACACTTTCATTGCACATTGAACAATTTCTTCATGGATTCCAATGTCCCTTATGGATAATTATTTTCATTGACAGGGCTTCAAAACACTAAATAATCGATCAATTTTTCTTTCAAGGATGATGATTAAACATGAATTATACCTTACAAGTCTTGTAAAAGTTTCCTCATAGGTTCCAATGGATTCCTCATCCTTCTGCTTAAGCTTAAGAAATTCCTTCTCTATTTTTTATGTAGAATAATAGGGAAGTAATTACTAAAAAAATATACCATTAAACTCATCCTATACCATGGAGATAATTTCATACTTTTTCCTCATATTCTTAATTATATTCCATCACTGATCTTCTTCAACTTCAAAATGATAAATGGATAGGATAACTTTTTCATGGTCTATGCACTGAAGAATAGAAAATATCTTTTTTCCATCACATTGATCCATTTCTAAATAACCAGTGGGTCAGATGACCCATAGAAGGATGATGATCGTTGTCATATAAAATATTCAATAACATGTTGATCCCTCTATGGTACATTCATAAGTTCAACATGATTCATGTTTCCACCAATAACTTGAGAGAGTTGAGTGATTTTAGTAACATGATATTGCATCCCAGCTCTTAGAATATTTTATTTCTCATGAGGAAGGTCATTTCATTTGTTGTCACATTTTTTTCACATGATTTCTTAAGGTTCCAGTCATTGACTAAAACCAAAAAGCATAGTGTGAGAAATGATAACCATAGTAAAAACCACACAATCATGAAACACCATTAATTGGATGTTTAAAAAAGAAAAATTATTTTCAATCTATAAAAACTTATCTTTAATATAGGTCATCCATGATCAAAACATTTATGATGTTATCATATTATTAGACCTATTTCTAGGGTTCTCACTAAAGTTTTTTCATCCTAGTTTCTAAAGGATAATAGAAACTTGCTCTGATACCAATTGTAGTGACCCAAAATTTTCATACATAGATGAATGGTCAATAAGGATTCAGTTCTTAAATTTTGGTTTGATAACTAGACTGGTTTGCCCCTGATCTCATTGATTGACAATAACTAGACTCCTCCCCACATTAATGATACTATTAAAAATGTCTTGCAAATGTAGAACTCCTACCTTCCTGAGAATGTCATCCAGATTGTTGACAATTATCCCTTCACGAACATGAGTGATTTTATTATTTGGGAACCGGTGCATAATGGGATCCTAAATTCTAAAAGTTATTATAATCACTTTTTCAACAATGTAGATAAAAATTTTACCTGGTTAAAAATCTTCAATAAAGTCTGGTTAAAACCCTCGAGATTAATGGTAGTTTGGAAGATTTCTCATGATAGAATCCCCACAGATACCTGCCTTAAATCGTTTGGGATTAATCGTTGTTCCAAATTCCGCATGTGTAATCAGCATAGAGAGGATTTAAATCACCTTTTTCTTTCTTGTGACATGGAAACCACACTTTGGAATTATATATTTGAAATCTTTGAGTGCAGGTGGTTGCTTTGTAGTTCCATTATCTTGCAGATACAATGGTGTTTGGAAGTTTCGGATTCTCAGCAAATGAAAAATCTCTTTATCACAGCTGTTGCGGAACTCCTACATATAATCTGGTCTAGTCGAAATGCTTGTATTTTTCGTAACATCTCATTCAAGATTAATGCAGGGAAAACCAGAATCCTCATGTCCATTCGTGAGGTGGCTTCAATTCAAAAAGATCATTGCAATAACTCCGTTTGTGAATTTGGGATTCTCCGACACATTGGGGTGGATGGGAAATACCCTCGTTCGAAGCATACCCTGGAAGTGTTTTGGTGACCCCCACCTCCAGGCTCGATTAAAGTCAATGTGGATGGAGCCTCTAAAGGAAACCCTAGCCCAGCAGGTTGTGGGGCCATTTTCAGAAATCACCTCGACCAGTCGGTTGGATGCTTATATGGCTCTTGTGGTGCTTCTTCCTCCCTAGAAGCTGATATAATGAGCGTTATTCATGCGATTTCATTTTCCAGGCTTCATAATTAGAGAAATATCTGGATAGAGAGTGACTCAACTACTATTATTAAGGCCATTTGGAATGGTTCCATTCACCTGGCTTGGATGCCCACTTCATTTTGGATTGATTGCCTGAAATTTCTTTCAGAGATCAACATCATCATCACTCATACCTATCGTGAAGCTAACAATATTGCCTATGGTCTTTCCAACATGGATGTTACTCACGAGATGGATTGGAGTGATGTTCTTCCTCCTGAGTTAATCTCGCTCTATGTCAGGGATGTTAACAAAATGCCTTATTTCAGACTTGTGTAATCCTTTTTTTTTCAATAAAATTTTAGTGTTTTGGTCTTTGACCAGAACATGACTATTAAAAAGAAATCTAAGTATATGAATATTCATTACATAACATTTGGATCCACACAAGAATTTTATAGTTATATTGCCTTTTGAAACTTAGAAACATAAACAATTATTTCATACATGATCTATATTGTATCCTGTTAAGTTATTCATAACTATCACCCTTCTTAGACACATAATCTCTGAAACCTTTATTCATAACCTATAGAAAGGAAACATAATAAATGGTGAGTTCAGATTCTCATTAAGGGTAAAAAAATAGAGATTTAAATGATCATATAAGAATAACATGAGCATAAGTGTGTGAGAACATGAGCTCCACATTTGAAATCTACACCGTGCATATCATATATCATAATCTTGATTTAGGGCATAAATATTGGAAGTTTATAAGACATGAATCATAAAATAATCAATGAACATAATCCATGAGATCATAACATTGAAAAATGATGTGGAATTGTGGCATAAACTTATAACTTTGTGAAAATTTATAAATAGAAATATTTTCACTCATTAAGTTAAGGAAATGAAATCAGACCCTCACATAAATTTATTGACATGTAACCTGGTACACTCATGATCTTATGAACATGAAATATAGGTCCACACATTAAATTATGGTTATGAAAACCTGATCCACACATAAAATTGTAGAGATGAAATCAGGTTTTTGCAAAACATTTTTACCTCATGAGTTATCCATCTTTATCCAATTCATTGAAGGGGGATATATGTGACATCCCAAACCAAATCACTTGATAATATTATCCAAACTAGTGGGATATATAACTTCAAGTGTGCCTCCCCATATGCCAAAGGATGATGACAAGTATCAAGGTTCTGTGAAGATATAATGGGGACACTATACACTCTTGTTTTAGAGTAGCACAATAGTATAATATATGACATAAATAGCAGAGTCATAATAATAAAGAAGAAATGGTGGAGAACATGTAAATTATAAAATCACATAAAATAAAGGTAGAAACAATAATCAGTATCATATACCAAATTATGTCATGTATGTATGCAATAAAAAATGGAAAAAATAAGAATACATGGAAGAATATAGGTACAACATGCTATAATAAAAATAAAAGAGGCCAAAAACTATATCCAATAGAATCATGATCATGATCTTGGTCCTATTCTCCTATAATCCATCCTAATATTAATAATCAAGCATCAGAATTTTTCTTCTTCCCTTTGTCCATACTTGAAATCATGAAACCTGTTTGGGTAACATCGATAGCCCGAACAAGGTGTGAGATATACTTAGTAGGCCCCCACCAATGATGCCTAGAACTATCCAGATAGTGTATATAATATGACCAATGTGAAAATATAGCAATGAATAAGTGGTAATGTAAATTTTAATGGTTATGATCTGGTTCCTAAAGGACACTATGCTGACACTACCTGCTTCGAACCGTGATGGGAAACCTTTGAATTAATGTCATCATGGATATATATATATATGAATGTGTGTATATATATGAACTATGAACATAGTGAAATTTTTATCCATATATACAGATACATAGTGCTAGGAAGTACCTAAGGTGTAACTCAGGCATCTATGTCTAGTCATTAGAGTCTCATAAAGTAGAAGGGGATGGAATTCTTGAGTATCATAAATCATAAGGGTCGCCTTGACCAAGTATCACATGTATATGGGATTCCATGCTCGAGTATCACTATTATATAGGATATCATTCCTGAGTATCACTGGTATATGGGACTCCATGCATGACTATCACTGGTATACAAGATTCCATTCCCAATTATCATATCAGTAAGGATTCCATGCTTGAGTATCATAGGTATATGGGACACTATGCATGAGTATCATATCAGTATGGATTCCATTCCTAAGCATCACAGGTAATAAGAATTGAAATATGATTTATTATGAGACAATAAATGGTTAATAATTCATTAGTGTTCCACTTTAATAAGAGAGTAAACATTGTTCATGTAAAATCACATGATGTGGTCATACCACTCACTATCCATTTAATTCACTATAGTCATTTCATGTAGATTCCAATCCAAAACAACTTAAGAGGTGGTTTGGTTATATAATAATTTATAATATTAAGGGTAAATTCAACAATAACACCTCAAGGGGTATAATTAGTTGATGGGGACATATTCCAATAAGAATAAGGAGGAAAAAGGCCAGCTAACAAATTAATCAAGGGAAAATTGTATTTTTTTGGAAATGAATGGAAAATATGACATGAAACATCATGACACATAATATAAAGAAAAAAAATACATTAGGGATAATTATGATACCACATACCTTATGAAGGTAGTGGTTTACTCATCAAATATCGGCGTCCGATTCAGCTAAGAATAGAAGAAATAGACAAACTAGAAAAACTATCTAAAAATAGGGAATACTATTTTTCACCAAAATAATTATAAAAAAGGAAAGATAAACTAATAAAATAAGGTAATGGATCTAATCTCTTACCATGAGGAATCCAACGAGACATATAGTGTCTTGATTGGAGTTTGAATGGGGGATAACCATAGGAACCTAGGTGAGGAGGAGAGGAGATCTCCATGCATAGATACTGTGAAAAAAGGGGAAGGGTTCAAATAAAAGAAGGGGTTCTAAACCTTTTTTAAAAAGGGACAAGACATATTCCTGATATGAATAGGATTCACATCATGAATTCCTTGGGATTGGAAAAAAAATCACGCCTTCAATTAAATTCACTGGGTCTGGCTAGAGTAAGTCATATTAAGAATTGCATTCACACTATGAATGGAATTCATGTCATGAATTGGTTCTACAACTAGGCTCCAACCCCTATAATACCTTATTCTCCATAACAAAATGACTAACCTAAAGGTATGATTACCGGGTCTAATCCAAAAAGAAAAACTTAACATGGGTTTAACAAAATTTAAAGGATCCATACTTCATATGAAAAACCAAGATCTTATAGTCTTACCTCACTAAAAAATCTCATCCCTGAGTTTCCCTTCCAAGGGTGGAAAATATTCATCTAATAATAACTCTAGACATGTAACACCCCAAGATTCCATAGTATGTTATTTTTTCAAAGTAATTCAATAACTTCCACTACACGCAACACTGAAGTCAAGCGCAACACGACTTACCAAACTAGCCATTCAAAAGCAGTTATGAATAGTATTAACTGGATTTTGAACTTTATATAATACTTATAATTTTAGAATCCATATTATGAGTTTCTTAGACATAATGTAAGAACAAATACATTTTTTTAGATAAAAGAAGTATTTTTCAAAAAATGCAATTTTACTGCCTTTTAATGGAGAACCCTTTTTAAATCCAATATTTGAAACTTTTATATATTCAATTTGACAAAAATAAACTTCTTCTTTAGAATTGGGACATAATAATTTAGTTTCAATAAATTTTTGGTGTTTTTCTGATAACTTTCATATTTGGGTGAATAGTGAAAAATACTATATTTTAACTGAAAACAACTTTTTTAATCAAAATAATTTATATTGTTAAATTATACATTTTAATGGGTTGAAATTATAAATAGATTATATTTTTACCATTTAATCCAATTCTGGTCATTGTAAGTAATTTTACATTGAAATTGGACATAAACAAGTGTCAATCTTTTGATAGTTATTATTTCTTAAAAATATTCCTTTTGGTTTTGACAACGTGAATTAATTTTAAATTAATGAATGCAACTTCTATGTTTTAAATTTGTTAAAATAGACATCATTTTTGGATTTGGAATTTCGAAATTATCCTGGGGTGAATTTTTGGTATTTTTCTGAAAACTTTCAATTTTTGATGAATAATGAAAAACACAGAGTTATTGTTTAAAACCAGCTTTTTATTTAAATAATTATTTATTTTATTTAAATTTATTTTAGGTAAAAATAGATACATAATACCTATATAAATTAAATTTAATTCATTTGAGTTAGTTTATAATAATTTTTGATATATAAAAATTTTATCGAACTTTTTACCGTCTTTTACCCACCTCCTAGGAGCATTTGCAAATTTACATAAAACTTAATTTTACCGCTTCTGTGAGTTAAATTTAAAAAATACGAGAGACACGGTTAATATCAAGGAGTAAAATTCAGTTCAATAAGTTAAAAATAATTTTTGGTGAATAATGACTTTTTACTTTTATTTACTACAGTTAAAAGTAAATAGGGTAATTAAGGGTAAAACTAATAATATTATTCTCCTAAAAATTTCCTAATTCAATTGGATAAGTGTAATTCAAAAATAAACAACATTAGGAATAAAATATGACCCTTTAGGTCCACATGGATTAGATTAAGACATTTATTATTATTTTATTTAAAGAAGAGTTAAAAGATTTAAAATCAAAGTTTAATAACTAAACCATATTTAATATAGGGTTATACATAAGATAAATTCGACTATAAATATTCATTAGAAAGATAAAAATATTTCCTACATAATGGTATTTTATTTTAAATTTTTATAGATTAAATTGTTAAATTAATTAATGACACAATGATGATGCAGTAATTACTTTATTAATGAAAGAATCAAATAAATGGTATTATAAATATTAAAATAAATATAATTTCAAAGTTTTTATGACATACAAGAATTTTATATGTGAATGTGACATGTTAGGATTGATTAAATGTATTTTTTTTGAATTAATCATGCTATTATTATTTTACCAAAAAAACAAATACCAAAGAGTGTCAAAATTGACATAAAATAGTTTTTAAAATAAATATTATATTATTAATCGATATAATAGTCCTAAAAATATAAGGTTTGGCTAAAATACTTATATAATAATATATATGATATTAATGAACCAATTGGGGTTCGATTGGCATTTTATAGTAAGTTTATTAACCATATAATATAGAAATACAAAGAGACATGGTAAATGTCAAACTATTTAACTAAGAGTTAAATATAAAAGTTAAGGTTAATATGGTAACATAAACCTGTATAAAACCTATTGGTTGAGTTTTTTTTACCCATACCCACCTCATATTTTAAATAATTCATTTTGGATCCACTAGAAACCGAAAATGATTTTATTATAAAATAATATTTCTGGCTTTTCCTAAGGTGCCCCTCACCCCTCTTATAAAAGGGCACTCACCCTTCTCTCTAATTAACACATTCAAACCAATTTGGATCGGCCAAAACCAGCCCAAATATCCTCCCAACTATCCTACCTTCATCCTAGAGGCCTTACTTTGGTAAAAAAGCCAACCTAAAAAGCCATTTTGATCTAATCAAAAGGAAGAACCCGAAGAAGAGGTAATGATTTCACCACCCTCTTTCAAGTTCTCTTATTTTTTCACTTACTCTTTCTTTGTTGTTTCCATTAAAAAATAATAAATCTAGTATCTTCTATATACTTTGATGTTATTATAAATGTGGTACAACTATATTCATTATTCTATCCATCCTATGAATGATAATGTCACCATGCGTGCGTACGTACGGGTTACCGTCTCCATGCCGTGATGTAGTTTGTTATTCAACACCATGTTATTTGGATGGATATAATGATGAGTAATATGTATATAAATAATGAAAATAATATTCTAATCTCTCTGTAAAATTAATACACCATCCAATTACACACCTTTAATTAAATTATATTGTCTCTTGTGCGTACGTACGGATTACCGTCTCCACGACGCGATGAGATTCATTTCCACGATCACTATTCATCGACGATTATAAAAATACATATTAATAATAAGTATGTAATATTTGAAATAATAATGCTACTAGATATATATATATATATATGTTTGTGTGTGTGTGTGTACTCACATATATCTTGTTCACTTAGTTCCGTTCAATACGATATGAAAACAGAAACAACGTTTATGCGTACGTACGGACTACCGTCTCCATAAATGGTGTTTTTCATTTCATATATATGTCTATTATACATATATATATTCTAAATATATATGATATATAAATCATGTTTTATATTCTGGAAGTATTTAAATCTTTGTCTAAGTGATACAATCAAGAGTAACAAGTTAAAACACGTATGATAAAGAACAGGATTATTACCCGAAATATTAATTTAACATGGAAATTATTATTAAATAGATAGTATAAATTCATAAATGAATCATGTATGATATCATAAATATTAATATGGTTCTAGTATAATTTAATAACATACTATGATCTTCATACAGGAGGTGAAACGTACCATTGACTAAAGGAAAGTGCATGGTAACGGTTAATTTCACAATCTCTTTATTATCTAATGTTGTTTTTACGTAAGTATCTTCTAGGAAATATTTATTATCCATGTCTATGTTTCATAAAATTGTTTTCAAAGGTATTATTTTAAGGTAATTTTTACTAAAACATCATTTTAAATGTTTTAAATATTTATTCTTCTAAACCATTCTCATTAATGTCTATGTTTTCAAAATGGTTTTAAGGATTTATTTAAATGGACATGAATGTTTTAAAATATTAATTACTTTCAAAATTTTCAAAGTGGTATGGGACACTTTGATTCAAAAATTTATTTAAATGTCATTCTTTTTAAATTGTGTGACTTTTAAATGTTTTCATGAAAAAGGGATATTTCTCTCAAAGAGTTTTACAAATAATTTTCATCTATGTCAA
The DNA here is from genome assembly GCA_963277665.1 of Viscum album. NCBI lineage: Eukaryota > Viridiplantae > Streptophyta > Magnoliopsida > Santalales > Viscaceae > Viscum > Viscum album. The sequence continues at coordinate 599,613,244 of OY728140.1, forward strand.
AATAATTTACTGGATTTTAAACTTGTTTGAAGTTGATTTATTATGATACAAATCTTCCATATTGTATTGAATGTTTTGTGATATGTTTGACTATGGATGTGTTATTTTTATACGATTCATGGTTTATTGGTAAAGTATTGACATTTCGTATGCCAGTTTTAATACGAATGTTTATGTTATTTTTAAAAATTTTAATATGAGGAATGCATTGTACTTAGTAAGTGACAGGTGGATCCCTCTATAGCTCCTCGATGTTTCAGTAGGTCTCATGAGACAAACTAGTGTCTTAGCATAAGGTCTTGACAAAATCTTATTTGTAGTCTTGTCACAAGGCCTTGACTATGTGGTTATGGTAGTATTGAATTATGCATTCCATCATTATGAATGTGGCTATTGATATTTCATGTGATTATTCGACTACTGGAATATCCATGTGAATAAGTAAATGGAATTATTTTATTGTATCTTTTCCATATTATGCTAAAGTTTAAGTTTAAAAAGGCTTTTGTTTTAGTATTATATATTGACTTAAATGTTTATGCTTATTTATGAAAGTTTCCACTATATTGTTATCCTTAATGAGTATTTGAGATCACCCCTTTCTATGTTTTAAGTTTCTCAGGTTTCCAAGAAGTGTATTATGATTGACAAGCAGGGTTAAGCTAGGGGATTAATGGCATTCTAAAAGGATCATTTATGTTGTGTTTTATTTTCTAAAGTGTAATGTAACATCCATGTATGTAATCTATTTTCCAAGACTGCCAAACTGATTGGCCTTTCGGGACTTGATTATTTGTAATCATGCCAATGTATTAAAATAGTGCACCGACTCTGGGTAACTGGAGTTGGGGCGTTACAAGACACTAAGCATGTATGTTGGTCTCTCTCTCCCAAATCTCATCCTGTAAACAGCTATGCTACTATATCTCCCATACTGGAAGGACAAACCTTCCTCAGAGGGAATTTTTTCTATGATCAATGATACGAATGGGGTACTCTTCTAAATAACCATACACCTCTAATTCACCACCCTTAGGATGAAAATTATGAGACAAGTTATCATGACATCAAAAAAGTTGTTTTATATGGAAGACATCATGCATAACTCAATATCTCCGAGGAAGATCTATTTAATTGGCTACCAAGACAAATCTATCCCATATCTCGAAAGGATTGACATAACAAGGTGATATCTTGGCCTATCTCTAAATCCATATATGCCCTAGTCTAGATGAAACAAACAATAAAACCCAATCCCCTACCTCAAAATCCATAGGCCGACGATGCTAGTAGACATAAGAATTATGGATAGACTGATCTGAAACCATCCACTTTCTAACATGATGTACCTACTCCTAAGTCTCCTGAACAAGAAGTGGTCCCAATAGCGCTAACTATCCTTCCACTAAATAGCATAGGGGTTAATGACATGACCTACTATATAAATCCTTATAAAGAGCCATCTGTATTGTACTTTGGAAGCTATTATTATAGGATTAATCAATAATAGGTATATGTTTCTCCCAATAACCTTTTAAATAAAGGAAACATTCTCAAAGCATGTTCTCTAATACCTATATCATCTGTTCTAACTGGCTATTAGTATGTGGGTGAAAGGCTATGTTCATAAACACATATATCTTGAGAGCCTTCTATAACCCTTTCTAGAACCTCAATATAAAATGAGCATCCCTATCTAAAAGGATAGTAAGAGGGACCTTGTGCAGGTGTATAATTTCAGAGACATATAGTCTCCTAAGCTCATCCACTGAGAAGGTCTCCCTAATAGGAAGAAAGTGGGTGACCTTTTTTAGTCTTCCTACAACTATACAAACTATATCACTACCTCAAGGAGTACTTGGAAAACCAGTCATAAAATATGTAATGGCACTATCCCATTTCCATTATGGGACTAGTAATGGCTGTAACAAGTATACAATCCATTGTTTCTCTACCGTCACCTACTGACAGGTGGAACACCTAGTGATAAATCTTGCGATCTGACATTTCATCCTGAGCCACCAATACTGGAAGAACATGTCATGGTACATCTTAGAAATACCTGGTTGTACTAACCACTATGAAGTGTGGTATTTTTTACATCATTTCCTCTCACATGTTGGTAAGAACCCATATATTCCCTAGAACAAGCATGATCTCATATCCATTTATAGACTAACCCATTGAAGTATACCCACTTGAAATGATTTCTCTTAGGACTAAGTCTTCGGGATTAGAGAACCACCTCCTCTTCACTCTACCCATAAGCGATGTCATTACTGATAAGTCTATAAGGAAAGTCTTATCATGACATTATTGAACCTATAGATACATATTATAAAGAAGTTCCATCAAATTCCATTCATCAATTGATTCTTGAATATATTGCCTATGTGTATTTCAGTTCAGAGCATTAGCATCTGCATTTCCCTTCCTAGGTGTACATGCAAGATCAAAGTGAAAGTACTAAAGGTATTCAACCCAATTCTCTTCCCAAGGTTCAAGTCACACTCTGTAAAGATATATATGATTCTTTTGTGGTCTTTAAATACCACAATATACTCTTACAACAAGTAATGCATACAACAATGCAAGGCATGAATGGTAGCTACTAGCTCATGATTGTGCGTTGGGTAATTCATCTTGTGAGTCCTCAACTAACAAGGCCCATACACAATGAATCAATCCTCATATATCATAAATATTTATAGGCCAATACCTGATGCATTACAAAACACCATATATTATTTTCCCATATATGACATAATGAAGATCAGTACTGAATTCAATCTTTCTTTTAACTCCTAAAATACCTTCTCACACACTTTAGACCACAAAAAATTAACACCCTTTCTAGTCAATCTGATAATAGGTGCTACAAGGCATGATAAGTCTTTTATAAATCACCTGTAATAGGAATCTAGAACCATGAAACTATTCATGTCAAATACATTCTTGGGATGCTTTTGAGAAATAACAATCTTACCTTATCTGGGTCAACTAACACTCCTGTCCCTGAGATAATATGACCCAAAAAGTGAACTTTGTTGATGTAAAAGTGAAGTGTAGTGAGATTAGAATAAAGATAGTTTATATTATATATGATATCAATATGTTTGGAATGGTCTTGTTGTGTATGTGAATACACTAAGATATCATTCAAAAAGACTACCACAAACAAATCTAGATACTGGATGAAAACATGATTCATCAAGGCCATAAAGATGACATGGATGTTCATGAGACTGAATGGAATGAAAAGATTCTCATATAAAATTTACTGAATTTAGAGAGGAATACATTGTATATCTAAAATTCTTACTTATACCTGATAGTATATTGAACTCAAATTGATTTGGGATACAACCCTTTCTTCTTGGAGCTGGTTGAAGATGTCTTGGATACAAGGTAGTGGGAATTGGTTCTTAACTATAATCTAGTTCAGCCAATGATAATCCACCCAATGTTTGAGGGTACCATTTGAATTATTATAAAAAAGGACAGGTGAACCCTATGGTAAATTACTGGGTTATATAAATCCCTAAGCCTCCAAATCCTATAGTTTCTTCTTAAGATCTTGAAACTCAGTAGTATCCATCCAGTAATGAGGAATGGATACCAGTGCTGCTCCTAGAACTATATCAATAGAAAAATATACCTCTACCTCAGGAGTTAGTCCAAAAAAATCACTAGGAAAGAAGTCTATGAAGTTATCAACTACCAGTGGGAAATAAACTTAACACTCTCCTTGATCATCTAGAAAAAGGCCAATAATATAGACTATTCCTCCGATTAATCCATGCTGTTCTTGTCCATATCATCTCACCTAGACATCCCATTCACCCTTAAGTATATAATTTCCAACCTCTAGTGATGTAAAGGACACCCTTAGATAATGGAAATCCATGTAGTCATGGTAAAGAACCAACCACTCCATCCTAGGAATGATTTTAAAACTATTCATCTTGAGGATGAAGAGGATGCATAGAAAATGATGGCCACCTATCTCAAGGGGTAAGTCCTTACACTGGTGTACACAATCTAAACATATACCCAAAGGAGTTTTAAGGGTCATCACCACACCAAAGTACCAAATTTCAATTTAGAGAATTTCTACGATTGTTACAGATATGATTGAATGTGAAGATCCAATGTCGAATAGGCCAAAAACAAAAGTAGATGCTATTAGAATAGTTCCTCAAACTATAAAAGACCCCACACTCCGCACCTATGGTAAAGGTATCACTACATATATATGGCTAGATTTGTGACCCTGAGATACAACCTAATTTACCTAAGCAAGTTGTCCCTACTATTGTTATACATATGAAGCCTAACTACTTCATCCATGACTACCTCCTCTTCCAGAATGATCGGTAGTTCTCCATCTACCTTCCTGAATAGCTTCTATTAATCCCACTCCTAAAGGTGAAGCTAATATAGATCCTCTTATACTAGGAACATATGGTAAGGTCCTGCAAAAATTTTGAAGATACCCAAACTTACAGAAACCTTAGCACTCAATAGGGTCTTTAGGACACTAGATGTTCTTATTCACTAGCTTTCTTCTCCAGTGAAAAACCATATAACTATCAGTGGGTTTCATCTGGATACTACTAACCCTATATGCAGTCTCAAATCAATTTTTCTAAACTCTAGTCAAACCAATTCCCTATCATAGTTCTGAACCACCCTAGCCAATACCATCAACTTCTCTTATTTTCTATTAGGTGATGAGGGTCTAGTTTTCTATTTTCAAAATGGTGGTAAAAAAAAATGATTTTATCTGAGATCAAATGGTGTATACAATACCACCCCCAAAATGTATTATTGTCACCAAATCATCACCATCAAGAGTCAGTTCAAAGTGCTAGATCTCTATGAACTAAGCCGAATAGTCCATCATGAATATTGTACCCTTATATAGATGTATAAACTCTATAGCTTGGTCCACTCTGAGCATCTAGGTAAAGAAATAGTCACATAAGTCTATTTGAAATCCCCCCCATTCCATACCATGATGGAAACCTTCCTAGGTGAAAACATCCCACCATCGCTTGGGAGTATCTCGAAGAATATATGTAGTGAGATTCACTCTCCTCTCAGGTGGTGTCTCGAGGTGCTCAAAGATAGTCAGCATGGTATCTTTTCAAGACTCTACAACCCAAGGACCTCCATCCCCTAAAAATGTGGGTGGATTCTACTGTTGAAATTCACATATCAACTCTTCCATATTAGGGGAAGTCCATGGGGATCTCTACATGATCTACATGAGCCTCACAAATCCCTCTCGAAATAGGGAATTAGTTCCCAAGTTGAGTATAATAGAAGATGCCATAGGTGGCACTACGAGGGCTTAGGTCTCACCATCTCAAACGCATGGTCATCCCGACCTTCTTAGATCATGACCCAAGGATGATGTGGTGGAATAACTCCACAATTTTCAATCAAATTCCTCAAAAAAGTTTAATATAATAATCCACAAGTATAAGAAGAGAATAGGTGCAAAGCCTTTATATATAAAAGTTACACCCCTCCACCTTCTCCTAAATCCAGTTTTGGGAGACATAAAAATCATAAGAATCATAAGGGACACTACCAAAATTACACTACTAAGGCCGGGTCAGGGTCATGATCTCTGCTTTAATTTAGTGGTCGAGGTATATAGAGTTTCAATTGAAATTTATAGAGTAAAACACACTTTAAGTTTCAATTAACATCCCAATTTTATGATGTCAATTTTATTTCATAATTTAAATTAATTTAATTTTGAACTAATTATATAGAAAATATATATATTTTTAATTTTTTAGATTATAAAATCACCATTTACAATTTATAAAGGCTTGTACAATTTATAAATTAAAATTTGGAATTTATTTAATCACAAACATAAATGCGTTCTAGCCCATGTGACCAATGGTCCATGACTCAACATTCCATAATTGACTACTTAATGTGTTGGTATCAATCTATGTAGGAGAAAACTATTAGGTTAATGAAGAAAATTAAAGTAACCAATTATGTTTCTCAATCACCTATAAAAAATATTAGCAGAATTTCTTATATAGTAGTTAAGGCACTCATTGAAACCACATACAATACAAGCAATAATATTCACCTATATGGCATCGGATAATGCATGAAATGTGAATATCTATCTGCCTATAATTATGCATGAGTCAACACTTCCTTTCTATACCTAGAAAAGGGTAAATTTTAATCCACAATCATAATACTTATAACCACCACATATCATGTTCTTCAACCAATGGTGAAATCAAAACAACTATAATGACCAGAATCCAAAAACAACAACTCCCATTCCTGGTAATTTATAGTTACTCTATATATGGGTTAGATACTCCCATGCATAGTCACATTAACAAATTCTCACATGTCTTAGTCTGATTTATACCATCCCAAAATAACAAGGCTTATAAAAGACCTTTTGATACTACTTTGTGATGTCCCGTCCCGAATCACTTGATAATAGTAACCGAACCGGTCGACCAAATGGCCTCAAGGGAACCTCTCTATACACTAGAGGCCACCAACTAGTAGCAAAGGTCTATTAAGATACATTGGGAAGCCTATTGCCTCTCATGTTAGAGTATCATAATTGTATAATAAATGAGATAAGAAGAAGAGTCATAATAATAAATAAGAAACAACAGAGAATAGGAAGATCATTCGATCATATAAAATAAAGACATAAACCATAAAAAATTACATATATAAAATGATATCATGTTTGTATGCTAAAAAATGTAAAAATAGGAATACAAGGCAGCAGAAAGGTACAAAATACTATACTAAAACAAAGACCAAAAATATCTCCAATGGCCTCAAGAGCATGCACTCATTACTTTTCTTCTGTACTCTATCATAATATTGATAATAAAGAATCATAAGATAGGTGATTCCCTCTATCTATACCTAAAATCATGAATTCTGTTCGAGTACCATCGAAATCCTAAACAGGGTGTGAGATATGCATAGTATTCCACCACTAATGGTTTTCAGAACTATCTAGACAGTGCATATAATATGACCAATGTGCAGATATAGTAATGAATATGCAGTAATGTAGACTGTAAAGGGTCATCTCTTGTTTTTTAAGGACACCTAGCTGATACTACTTGCTTTGGCCCATTCTGGGAAACCTCTGAACAGATTTCACCATGAATATATATATATATATGCATATATGTATATATATTCACTATAAACACAATGAAAATTTTATCCATATATATAGATACATAGTGCTTGGAAGACCCAAGGCATAACTTCGGCATCAATGTATAGTCAGTAGAGTCTCATAAAGTAGTAGGGGACACCATGATTAAGTATCCTAAATCACAGGGGTCTCCAAGATCAAGTATCATAGGCATATGGGACACCATTACCAGGTATCACTAGTATATGGGACACCATTCCTAAGTATCAATATTATATTATATGCCATTCCCATGTATCATATCAGTAGGGATGGCATGCCTGAGTATCATAGGTATATGAGATTCCATGTCTAAGTATCATATAAGTAGGGACACCATAACTGAGTATCATAATCAATAAGAAGTTAAATATGATTTATTATGATCCAAAAAATGGTTTATAATTCATTATAATTCCACTAAAATAAGGGAATAACCATAGTTTATGAAAAATCACATGACATAGTCATACCACTCACTTTCCATTTAATTCATTATAGTCATTTCAACTATATGACAAGCCAAAAACAACTTTGGAGGTGGTTTTCTCACATAATAATTTATAATATCAAGGTGAAATTCCATAATCACACCTCAGGTGGTGGAATTAGTCAATGGGGACCTATTCAAACAAGAATAAGGAGGCACAAGGTCATTTTTAGCAAGGATAACAAATTAATTAAGGAGAAAGTGTATTTTTATGACACCACATGGAAAATACAGTGTATGATATCATAGAACATAATATAAAGCAACAATACTTGAGGGAAAATTACTTTAACCCGTACTTTAAGGTGTTAGAAGAGTAATTATCCAGTATCAGCTTCTGAATCAGTCTAAAACCAAAGAAATTAATAAACCAGTCAAATTCTCCAAAAATATGGTGTATTATCTTGCAGATAAATACTCCTAAAAAGGAAATATAAACTGAGAAAACAAGGTAACAGATCAAATATATTACCCATTGGAATCCAATGAGACAAATAGGGGCTTAATCGGAGTATGTACGAGGGAGAACCAAAGGAACCACTAGTAGAAAAATACCCTATACCAATGGTTTGAAACCATTGGTATAAGCCTCCAAACCATTGGAACATCATATACCAACAATTTGGAGAACCGTGGACAAGTAAGCCGTGGGGATAGGTCTACACCAACAATTTTCTCAAAACTGTTGGTATAGACTTATACCATCGGTTTTCAAAATCGTTGGTATAAGTAATATGAAAAATCTATAGCAATGGTTCCATAAAACTATTGGTATATGTATTTCAAAAAAGAAGCATTCAGTTGGTTTTGATCCTAGTACATCCAGTTTATGATTGAACAACCTAACCACTAACCTAACTTTACTTTTGTGAACATAATTTTATAAATATATATATGTATTATCATAAATATTTTAAAATTTGATTTATTTAATGGTATCTTTAAGAATATTCCATAAAAAATACATGTAACTATACCAACAGTTCTTAAAACTGTAGGTATAGACCTATACCAACAGTTTTGAGAACCGCTGGTATAGATTCTTTGATTTTGGGAACTATACCAACGGTTTTGGACAAACCATTGGTATAAGGGGGGACCTATACCAACAGTTTGGGGAAAACCGTTAGTATAGGATCTCTATTATGGACCTATACCAATGGTTTGGCCAAAACTATTCGCATTGGTCCATATAAGTGACCTATACTAACGGTGTTCCCGAAACCATTGGTATAGATCTTATTTTCTGTAGTGAACCTAGGTGAGGTGGAGGGGAGATTTCTTTGAGCAGCTGTTGTTCCAAAGGAGGAAGGGTTGTGATAAAAGAAGGGGTTTTAACCCCTTTTATAAAAATGCTATGGAATATTCATGATGTGAATAATATTCACTTCATGAATTACTCATGTCAGGGGAAAAACCAATCACACCCTGAATTCAATTCCAAGGGTTTGGACAAAGTAATTCACATCATGAATTCTATTCACATCCTGAATTACATTCACATTTTGAATGGTATTCACATCATAATTTTCTTATGTAACCATGCTCTATCCCCCTACTACCTTTTTACAAAAAATAAACTGACTGACCTAAAGGTGCGGTTACCAGGTCTAAGCCAAAAAGACAAACTTAACAAGGCATTACTAAAATTTAAAGGATTCATACCTCATATAAAAACTGGGATCATATAGTACATGTCCCACCCATCACATAAATAAAATCATACATATGTATTCCATAAGATCATAAAATATTCATCATCTCATAACTCATTAAAAGAAAAAAAAATTAATAAAAATTTCATTAGAGTATAACCCATGGAAGAGGGAATGGGATTAATCAATATCTTTTCATCATAAACATAAACTATATAGAAAAATAATTAGGATGGTATCCTTGGATCATATCCCTATTAAAGCTTATTTATAATCATGGGATGTCATCTTATATAGAAAAATTAGTTTGAAATACCACTTGGAATAATTCATGAGGTAAATAACATTTCCAATTTAAAATCACTTATCTTTTAAAAATATGCACATTTATAAACGTAAAAAATTTATTTGAAAATAAAAATTTCAATTTATAAAATAATATTCAAATCATTAAGGCATAATGATAGTGGTAAAATATGATCATTCTATATAAGTTTAAAAAATATCCCTTCTATATTTTTTTTCCAGAAAAGTCACACAATACCTCATTTGGAAAATAATAGTAATATTCCTTTAAAATCATTTTTAAAAAATATTAAAATGTGGGTAAAAATGATTTTAAATAATTGTAGGATAATTTTAATAAACCTTTTGAATTTTTTTTATAAAACATGTACATGGAAGATAAATATTCCTCATCTAATACTTAAAAATAAATTATCTAGAATAATGATGAGATTTTGAAACAAACCCTTACCACTTTTGTAACTTTTGAATCACAAGCCCCATGAAATAAATAACTACATATGAAGATTTATTTATCTTAATTTTTTATAATAATCATGAAATAAATTCATGTGTAGTATATACACCACATTAAAGGAACAAGTAGTGTATAAGGCATATGTCCCACATAAATAAAAGTGAGATAAAAATATATATTTATTAAAGTTATATTAAATTACCATAACCATATATATCATATTAAAATCATTGTTTTGTGTGATATCTTCTTCGTTTTTCATGTATGTTTTGGTTTGGTAGTTTTGGTCCTTGTATTTTTATAATAGTTCCATGATATAATTTTTTTAATAATTATATTAATATCATATATATTAATTATATACATATATATTTATTAATCCATAAAAGTTATAGATAAAAAATTAATTACATTGTTCTTATAAACGGTAGGTCGTACGTACGCATGAACACCATTTTTATTTTTTGATGGATAAGAAAAAAGGTAAATAATAATTTTAATTTAAATAATTATTAGTATACATAATATATATTATTAACATAAATCCTTATTACCATCCATGTAAATTATAAATGAAAAAAATCGCATCGCTTCGTGGAGGTGGTAGTCCACATGTACGCATGAGCGACGTTATCATTTCCCAATGGTTTAGAAGGTTAAAAGGTAGATATGAAATTATTATTTAAAAAGGATAATTATGTTATTAATATCATATATAAACATTAAACCTATCATAATATCTATCCATAACATATGGTGATGAAAAATGAATTATATCACTTTGTGGACATGGTAAGCCGTACGTACGCATGAGCGATACTTTCACTTTCTATTTGATGGGGAAGAGAGTGTATAATGGTGTTTTCATAATAATAATAAAATTTAAGCACATTTAGGATACCAGATTTATTATTTTATGATAAATATCATATATTTAGATGAGTTAAGTAAAACTAGAAAATGAAATAGATTGGTTTAGGCAATTGCATCTTCTTGGAGACAACTCCTTTGGATCCACACTAATGGGATCAAGGGTTGGTATTTTGGAAAGACCAAAACCTATAAAATGTGATTGAGGAAGATGATAATAGAATTTATCAGGGTATGATCAATCTAGAAGGATATATTTGGTGTAAATAGGTGAGGGAGGAGGTTTCCTTTTATAATTGAGTTGAGGGGAGCTTTTAAAATTTCTCAAAAGAATAAAATATGATAAGACTATTAAAGAGAAAAATGCTTCCAAATGACCTATAAATTCATATGGAATGAAAATTTAGCCCATATATTATCGCATTTTTGATTATTTAATATTTTTTTATTTTTAAATAATTTAATAAAATATTATTTTCATAAAATATCATTACTATCAATTTTGACACTATTCATTACTTTGACTTTAATAACATCTTGAAAACACTTATAATTTAAAAAAATATTTTTAAACCTCCCCATCATGTCATGGTAACATATATAATTATATTATCACCTTAATTATATAAATTATCATACTTTTAATATTTTTAATTTCATTTATTTGATTTTTCCATTGATTGAATAATTACTGTGTCAATGTTGTGTACGTATTTAAGGTAATTATTTTTTCCACTAAAAATTAAAAATAAATCATCACAATGAAGAATATTTCATATTTAAAAATAATATTTATAGTTGAACATATACTTTGGTTAAATCCATTTTAAAAATAATTTATTTATTTAAAAAAGAGTGTGACATATTTGACTTTTCTTGAAATAAAATAATATAAAGGCCAAAATCTCATCCAAATGGGAAAAGGTCATATAAAATAAAATTGTATGAGTATGGATGAAATTTAATCATCCAATAAAATCTATTAAAGTTTTGGAGTCATTTAATAGTCCTTATCATTTTATTTTTAACCTAAATTACCTGATTTACCCTTATTGTGGTAATAAAATTAATATAGTTACTATTCATATTGTTTAAAAATAAAAGGGATTTATTTCCCAAATTTGGACCCAATTATTATAAATATAAAATAAAAATTTCAATACTAAAATCATATAAGTTTATGAATTTAATTTAAAATTAATACCACAAAATGTAATGAATAACAATTTTCTTGAAAAATGTGTTTTAAGCCAAAAAAAGTACTTATACCAAAATAATATATAATGATAATTTAAGTATAATTAATTATATTATGTATAAATAACGAAAAAATATGTTACTTTGGGATCAAATTAAATTCAAAAAGATATTTTTTAATATAACAAAAAAAATACTTTTTTATAAAGTTGATATTTTTCACTATTCACTGAAAAATTAATCTTTTCATAAAATTATAAAAAAGTCACCCCAAGATAATTTTGATAGTATGAATTAAAAAACTGAAATTTATTTTTCCAGATAAATTTTATAAAATTTTCATAAATTAATTTTAATATTCACTCTTAAAAATCCAGAAAACCATTTTTTAAGAAAATGTATTTTTGAAGAATAAAATAACTTTACTAAAAATAAAGTACTTATTTAAAAAGCACCAATTAATCTATTAGCAATGAACAGGAACATTATATATTTCATAATTTATTAAATACTATTCATTATCACCAATTTAACGACTGGGTTATAAAAGGCATAATAAGAATATTTCACAGTTCTTTTTAGTTTCTATTTTACATGTAACACTAGCTATCAAAGAAATTAAATTTTATGGAAAAAATATTTCATAAAATCTCAAGGTGTTAAGTTTTATAAGATACCTCCAAAGTTAGGATGGAGTCGCTGAGGTGGCACTCTTGGACTAGGGAATTCACTAACTGGTACTGGAAGTGTTGAGTTGGAGACAATGCACATCGGGGGCTCAGGGCCAAGGATTCTATGGAGGATGATACATATGATATGTGTTCCATCTAATTGTTCACAACATCTTGAGGTGTTCTATGTGCATTTATAGCTTTTCCAGAGATCTTATAATCTGTTTTCACATTCAACGATTCCATTTGGATCGTAAGGAATCTCAAAAGTCTTAGAGCGGAATAAGACACCTTATTAGTGAAACATCATATATAAAAGTTCATGGCCAATCAAATAATTTCATAGTTAAATTATAAAAAGGTGGTCCCTTTTTTTTGAGATATTTGAAACCATTAAAATATTCACATTGGGTTTACCTTTTTGTTTTCATTGCACGCACAAATGAAAAATAGACCGATGAGAACTGGTCAATCTATCCTTTTATACTCTTGAAAGGGTTTAAATAATTAAATGATTCATGTTAGGTTTACCATTTTATTTCCTACAAAATGTGGAACAAAATGGCCTGATGGGAACTAGAAAATCTATCCCTTTTAACACATGAAAGGGATGATTCCATTAAAGGATTCACATTAGGTTAACCATTCCCCCTCTGAAAAACAAGGAACAAAATGGCCCAACAGGAACTAGGAAATCTATCATTTTTAACCTATGAAATTGATGACATAATTAAAGGATTCACATCGATTTCACCATTTTTGTTTTTTTAAAAGGGTGTGTGGGAGAAAAATGGTCTGATATATGAAAAACAATTTTCTTTTATTATTTCCATATTTTCATTGATTTCACCATTTTCTTACAATAAAAATTGGGGCCTCAAGATTTATTGGGGGGGGGGGGGGTTGAGAAGGGTTTTACAATCATTCACATTTGGTTTAACACATTTATTTTCCTGAAAAGTGTGTGTGGGAGTGAAATGGTCTGATGTATGATAAACTAATTTCTTTTATTATTTCAAGATTCATGTTGAGTTCACAATTATTATTCCCAATTAAAATTGGGGATTGATTATTGATTGTGTGTGTGTGTGTGGGGGGGGGGGGGGAGGGTTCATAATCATTCATATCAGGTTCACCATTTTTCTTCCCAAAAAATTTGGAGGTTTTACCCAATTTTTAATTTTGGGTGATTGATTGTGGTTTCATAATCGTTTACATCTATCTCACCTTTTTTATATCTAATGGAAACTCCCAATGGTTCCCACATTCATAACAAGGTAGGAGAAAACTTTCTAACGGTAGGAAATCATTTAGCGTGTCAAACCTAATGAAACTTAGGAACTCACATTGGTTGGGAGTATGATAGGTTGGGATGATCAAACCCTTTTAGGAGTAATTATTGAATACTATGAGACTCTCTTATATATTTAAGATATGTTTGTGAATCCTTCCCAAATATTGATAACAAACTATTTACCCCTATTCTAATAATTTTATCGAAACCATGTGTTGATGGGAACAACTACACATGTCACAACTTCTATATTATTCTCTTATATATTTATGATGATTTAATTTATATCCATATTCATTAACTGTATAGTTTATCATTGTCCATGTAGGTGGTTGGTGTCTTGAAGATGCGATTGAACTTCCACGAGGCATCCTACATATCTTGTGAGAACATGAATCAAAACCCACGTAGTTTGTTTGTAATAGTTTATGGTCATATGATAGGACTATTATAATGGCTCGTGCCTTCCCAACCTATTTTCCAGTTTGAGGTAGTTGGAGGTGTTCAAAGGAGGCTAGATATGTTTAGTGGAGTTACATTTGTAGTAAAACTGCATCAGTCTTTTTATACTGTAAAATATGTATTTGTGGTGTAAGATGGTGGTTTACATATTTTTTAGATAGTTTTTTATGTCTTGTGTTTGGAAAGGGTATGGGTATTAAAGGTATTTTTGTTGTAAGAATTTTGTTTACATAATATGTTATTTCTAGCCTGAAGTGACATTTTTTCAATGGAAAATAGTTTTATGGCCTAAGAGTTGGTTTTATGGAATGATTTATGTGGTCTATTCAATTATATGTCATAATAGTGTTGTTTATGCCATAATTTTGGAAAGTTATAGGTTTTAAATTAGTTCTATTTGGATGATTCTCCACCCATTCAACCATCAACTCTTCCTATATTTTTGGAGGAACCCTAGGATATTTTGGAGTATCTTCTAGACCTCATTTTCCCACCTCAATCCTTGGGTTCCAATGGATGCTTGTTGACAATCCATGGTTAGTTATCCTCTCTTCCCCATGGGTTTTCCTTCAGTTCTTCTTTGGGGATCTACTGTAGTGGTGTATTTTTTTTAGTGTATGTGAGGGATATGTTTTGATGATCCTTGGGTGTGGTGTAGGTTTATCCATGTTCACCATATCCAGTTTTTTGTGTGTATTTATTCTTCTCTCTATGCTATTCAGAGAGTTGGAGAAGCTTATTTGAGGTAGGGTTTCGCTCATTTCTCTTTGTTGTGTATCAAGTGGGAGGGGTTTTATTTTGTTTATATTTTAGAAGATAGTTTGTACCTACTTAGTGAAGATAAATAACTATTTAATTGAAATTAAATGGTAAATGGGTTTGATTCACATGTTTTTTAACATATTTTATATTATTATGATATTGATATTGTATGAGATTGATGTCCCATTAAAAATTATAGTTTTTAGGCTTTTTTTGTGTTGATTTGATATGTGTTGTGCATCCCTTGTTTTATGGTTGTTGTGATATAACCCTAAAATAGAAATTGATTAACCTCTTATATTTGGATAATAAAATGGATGTATTGGGATTTATGTATTTTTTTGAGAATTCCCTAATTAAATAAGTGAAATTGATAAAAATAACATTGATAAAATTTTAAAACGTTTTGTTATGTGTTGTGATGTGTGGCCATGTTGTGGGGTCACGATGTGTGGTTGTGGAATGTGGGGTTGATGGGTTGGTGAAGACGTGTTGTGGGGAAGTGATTTTATGGGGTTGTGAGTCCATGTTGTGGGGTAGCAATGTAATGGGTTGTGAGGCCATACTGTTGGGTGGTGATGTGATGGGTTTGCGATTTCATTATGTGGGGGAAGTGATGTGTTGTTGTGATATGGGATGATAATGTATGGTTACGTTATGTGAAGGATGAGATGAGAATGGTTGTGTTATACTAGTATCCTAGTTAGTATTGGAATTAAATTAAATATTGAAATGAAAATGGCTTATTATGGTTTTGTTAATGGGATAGAAATGGTTAATAAAAAAATTAAAATAGGAACCGTGTTTAAATGTGGTTGATGATAAATAATGGAAGGAATGATATGTTTAAGTGAAACTGGATCACCATTTAATGAAAAGTGGGAAGTGTCTTGTGGATTGTGTTTGTTGTGTGGATTTCTATATTTAGAGGTGGAGGTGAAAGTGGGAATGTTTTGAGTAGGTGTGTTCTTATTGTTGACCCATAATTTGGGATTGTGTGTGTGTGTATATATATATACCTTATATGCTCTTTGTGATTTATATATGCACCCACCCGTCTCAAGAACTATGTGCCGACACCCATACATTAATATGGGGGGTATTTTTACCAAAATATCCATGATTAGGATAGATTTATGGTTACCTAAACTTTCCCTCTCTCTCTTACAAGTGAGTATATATACACATTCTATGATGGTTTGAGGTCTTATAGTAGACTAGGTTATGTCCCAAGTCTCTTCATCTAAGATGTGATGTGACCATTCTCTGGGGTGGTGGACCAGGTGTCTTTAGGTGAGATGTTATGAGATTGTGTTATGGTGAGGCTTATGTTGGGGGTTATATATGGTAGGAGGTGGGAATGATGTTGATTCACTTCATGTTCATGATACTCTACTTCTCTAGTTATGGTTGTGAAGTGTTGGCCTAGGTTTATTTGGGAAATATGTGATGTGACCATGCTATAGGGTGGTGTCCTAGGTGTATTCAGGTGATATGTGATGTGAACATGTTGTGGGATGGTGATATATGTTATAAAGAAGATATAGATGTGATAGTACATACAACGTTGGGGTGTGGGAGTGGAAAATTAGTGAGAAAGTAGTGCAACGTACCTTTTATCAATATTATTCATATGTAGTTGGGGTTTGGCTTAGTGGTAATCACCCCTTAATTCTACAGGAAAAATGGGGGTTCAAAACCCATTGGGAACAAGTACTATAGCTGTACTATAACAGTGGTGGAAGTGTAGCAACGACAGACACTATAGCGGTGGTAGGGTACTTTGTAGCGGCGAGTACTGTGCGGTGCTGTAACAATGCGGGTACTGTAGAATTACTATTCACAGAATGGGCCTTGGGCCAAAAAAAAGGGCCTATGGGCCATGTAATGGGATAAATGCCCACTGGGACTTCGGGCTATGTAATGGGTCTCCCTCTACCTAGTTAAAGAGGTCTTTGCTTTGTTTAATAAGAAATAAGGCTTGGGACCCAACATTTTAAAAAAATATTATTCATATTATGTTATTATACATGGATTATGCTATTTAGTGATCATGTCTTGGTGAGGATGAGGATTGGTTAGTTGAACTATTCAGGTGCTGTTTGGTTCTACTGTTTTCTCGCGGGTGCATTAGTATACTTCTTTCACATGTTCACAAGACACTTTGGATACCCTACTAAGTATACATGTATGCTCAACCTATGTATATAAACCAATTTTTAGGTTTCTAAGAGGATTATGTGGACCATTCTGTACATTACTAGATCAGACTTTTGGACAGTTGTTGTAATGATGCTTTAGCTATTCTTTTGGGTATTTAAATTTGAAGACTTTTACCTGCATTAGTTTTATTATACATGCATTATGGGATGGTTTTTGGATTTATTTTTATGCTATGTCATGGAGTTTCTTGCATTTGATTCATAATATCCCATTATATTATTTTATTATAGAGGGTAATTCCTCCCATTTATGATATTTTTATACCCTCAGTTGTAGTCACCAACCTAGGGCCTACTAGAGGTGGGACTTGGGGGGACATTATCTCTCTTCCATCATTGTGGTATCTTTGGTTAGAGGGGTCATTGAAAAGTGGTATCAGAGGTGATTATTGAGGGATAATATGGATTTCATAGTTAGGAATAGTGAGGATTCCATGGGTTGGTATGAAAACAACGCCATTTGACCTTGGTACATGACATATGTGAAGGAGACTAGCTAAGACATGGGATTTTAGGGCCCTCATGATCTAGTGAATTGGCTCTGATCATATTGAATGACCTAGTGAGGTGGTCTTATTTGTAAGGTAGAGACCTAGTATAGGTACATGCATCATGATGACTTGTGTTCTTGTTTGAATTGTGTGATTTTTGGTTTTGGGAAGTTTTAATAGGATTAAAATGAATTAAATGAATCTTTGATAAAATTACATACTATATAGGCTTATGAAGTATTAGTTTCCTCTTTAATCTATGTATCGTGGTCATCATCTGCATGTGGTTCAGGTATTGGATGTTCAATAGGTGGATTCAGTTGATCATCGTAGGTCTTTTATTGTAGAGGAGGATAAGGCTTGGCAGCGGGCATTTCACACTTTTCAGTAGAAATACATGGGGAAGTACAAGGGTAGTTTTTTAGATATGGATATACAAAGTTAGATAGAGGAGCTCAATATCTCCTTCGATTTGATTTGGGCCTCCATGGGGTTATTGAGTCCCTTTTGCAATTAGTCAGATGTGGGGAGCTACATATCAGTGGTGGACACTGTATCTGGGTGATCATAAGAAGGAAGACATATTGTGGTCCATCTTTCAGAAATATTTTGGGGAGAAGTTCCATTCGTCAATCACGAAGGAAGTGAAGAGGAAATAGATTCTTTCTATTCAATAAGGGTTTGTGTTAGTGTGGGACCTAGGAATCATGTTCAATGACCTTATACATTTCCATTGATCTTTTTCTAGGTGGGGAGTCTCATGAAAGATATATTAAGAAGGTACTCCATCCTTTGATCCAGTATAAAGTTACTCCCTTTACGTTTCTAATGTATCTAGAGGTTCAAAAAAAGACGTAGGTGATTGAGTGGATGCACTCATGAGGAATCTTACCATAAGATGGGTGATAGAGGGGTTTCTCAAGGAGTAAAGTTACCAGTGGTAGGTCATAGGTTTTGGGGCCTTTGAGGATTCTACCAGCGGGGAGTTGACCTCAGTAGTCTCTTTTCCAAACTTCTGGGGACAATGTTTTTCATTATTTTCTTGGGGACTTTATACATTTTTGTTTTTTTTCTGGGGTTCATGACCATCGCTAGAACCAGTGCCCACTGGCTCTCTGATCTTAGTTTGCTGGAGGCTGTTAGGTTCATCACCAGCCTTAGGAGCAGTTTTAAGTGAGTCCATTTCAATTGTAGTGGAAATAGGATTATTCTCTACTGAGGTGATATGGAGTAGGTAGAGGTTTACCTTAGTATGTTCCTCATGTTTTGGGACTTTAACCTGAGCATGTACATAGAGGTGGCCATCAACAGATAGGTAGAGGAGCTTGGCAAGGCCATTTGTAGGAAGCAGAGGCAGTAGCACTGGAGGGCCCAAATATCATTCAATGTATGTTTAGTTTTTCATGTACCTTATTTGTTATTTGTTTTTTGGGAGAAAAAAACTCATTTGTTTCACCTGTTCTAGTCCATTTTTTGGGACTAGATGTAGAGGGGCTTCTCATGCCCCTGGCGTTGAATATTTTAGTCAGAGGCTAGACTAGATTGTTTGATTTTTTCTAGGGGTGTGCACTAATTATGGGGACACATCAGTCCCATGGGGATCTTTTATTGCTCAAGATTCATTCGTATGATTTCATCCTTATCACTAACTAGTTGTATTATGTGAATGCTATTATCAACTTCTTTTGTGGGAGAGTTGGGTTCTTGGATGTGGATGGACAACATATGGGTTTCATTGGAGAGCGAAGTTTTTAGGTGGGATGTAAGAATATTGAGACCCTTCGTTCTTTTATGGATGATTTTTCTATGGAATCAGTGGATGCTAGGATTGTGGTGGTTCCTAGGGTCATTGGGGAAGTTTTTCGATAGTTTTCTCGAGGAGGTTGTGACACTAACCGCTCAATGTGATGTTGATTTTGGGATATAATTATAGATTTAAGAATCTCTAATTTTTATGGTTCCATATCGAATTAAACCTTATGAGTAATGGGATTTGATGATTTAGATAGATTATCTGATGAAAAAGACTTTTATTGTTCCTAGTGTGTCATAGTGAGGCACTCTAGTGTTTTTTCCAAGAAGGAAGATGGTATTATGAGGTTTTATATAGACTACCAGAGGTTGAATTAGGTAATGGTTTAGAACTGTTACCATATTACAATAATAAAAATTATTTTTGACTAGTTGATAGGGACTATTTAGTTTTCTAAGGTTAACTTGCGGTCTGGATATCACTAGTTAAGGGTTAAAAGAGGATGATATCCTAAAGAATTCCTTCATATTTAAGAATGGGCACTTTGAGTTTTCATTCATGTAGTTTGGTGTGATAGATACATCATATGTGTTCATGGGTATCATGAACTCTATGTTCCATGAATTCCTAGACCATTTCATATTCATCTTCATTGATTCTAGATTGATATACTTGAAGTTAGAGGAGGAGCATGATGATTATCTCATAGATATCTTTCATGTTATTTGATGCCAAAAAATATATGGAAAGTTGTCCAAGTGTATGTTTTGTACATTATAGGGGCATTTCCTTGGGAATGTGGTGCCTTAGTAGGGTGTAAAAATGGACCTATCAAAGGTTGAGTCCATTGTTTCTTGGGAAGAACCTAAGAACATGGTAGTGGTTCATAGTTTCCTTGGTATGATAGTATATTATTAGAGCTTTCATCCTCATTTCTCTCAATTTACTTCCCTGTTAATAGTGTTGACTATAAAGGACTAGAATTTTGTGTGGACGAATCAGTTCTAGATAGCGTTCAACCACCTAAAGGGGAAACTAGTTAGTGCTCTAGTGCTTCAGTTTCCAGAGGATGGGGTGATGTTTTAGGTGTTTTTTTGATACTTCATATCTAGTATTGGGACAAATATGGATGCAATTGAGGGTAGTGATATCTTATGGGTCTATAAAGTTATGTCCCAATGAGCTTAACTATTCCATCCATGATCTATAGTTATAAGAGGTTTTGTTTGTGATGAATTTGGGAAGACATTACCTCATTGAGAAGTACTTTGTGGTATTCATAGATAATAGGAGATCAAGGTATTTATTTTATCAACATGACATGAATCTATGTCAGTAGAGGTGGATGGAGTTTTTTTAGGATTATGATTTTGATTTATCCTACACCTGAATAAAGGGAAATTTTGTGTCTAATGATTTGAGAAGGAAGTTGGGAAAGGATGTTATTCAGTATTCCAGAGATGCTTGGAGATTTAGGGAGGATTTAAAATCCCTACACTTGGATAAAAGGGTGGTTTATGGTTGAGGATTTTTGTTCCAGATGATAGTGAAGCCTTCTATGATTCATAAGGTGGAGGACTCTCAGTGTGGAGACTTATTGGTAGAGGTGATGCGCGATTATTCTGGCCATGATAATGCTCTATAGGGATGGTCAAAGGACAGTTGAAACTAGAAGTTGTTTCATGGGAGGATATTTGTTCTGGTAGTGATTCATTAGAGATTCTTTAATGATTTTCATAGCTCAAATTATTAACTACACCCAAGAGTACCCAATATTTACCCTGGCTTAAGGATGCATTTTTAGTGGCCTGAGATGAAATGGGTGGTGGTAGAGTTTTTGGTAAGTTATTTCATTTTATAGCAGGTAATGGTTGAGCATCATGCTCCTGGCAGTTTTTGTGGACTTTAGATATTCCTGAGTGGAAATGGGATGAAATTTTGATGTATTTCATCATAGGGATACCCTGAGCTCAGAGAGGTTATGATGCTATCTAGGTAATCATGGATCAATGGATGAAATTATCCCATGTATTAATGATCAAGGAGTCAGGAACCATGGATTATTTATCTAAGAGGTATATGGACAAGGTGGTTCGGTTTAATTTATTTATGAAGTCCATTTTCTCGAATCAAGATACCCATTTTACATCATGATTTTTGAGGGTATTACAACATGATATTTTAACTTATTTATGCCTCAACACTACTTTCTATCCTCAGACGGAAAGGTAGATGAAGAAGACTATCTAGACACTATAGAAATGTTTTGAGCATGCATGTTAGGATTAGGAAGATCATGGGAATGAAAATTACCTTTGGTTGAGTTTTCTTATAATAATAGCTATCACTCTTCCATTGGGATGACCCTATTTGGGGATTTTTATGAGAGGTGGTTTCATTTTATATTGTGCTGCATAGAGGGGGAGGAAATAGTTCTTATCCTGGATTTGGTATAGAGCATGAAAAAAATTATTGAGCTTTTTCATGATAGGATTAAGGCAACACATGACCATAAAAAGAGTTATGCTAATTGTAGGAAGAGGCCTTTGGAGTTTGAGGTTGGATACCATGTGTTCTTGAGAGTCTCCCCTCATCATGGGAAACATAGGTTTGGTATGGGGAGTATGATTTATCCTAGGTTTTTTGGTCCCTTTGAGGTGTTTGGGTGAGTTGGAAAGGTAGAATATCAGTTGGTTTTTCCACAATGGGTGGATCATATCCATAACATCTTACATGTATCTAACCTCTATCCGTATATTTACAATCAATCCCATGTCAAGAGTAAGATATCAAGGATGAAGCGATGTTTGTGGAGTGACTAGTAGAGATCCATGATCATCAAGAGAAGGTTTTTTGTGGGTGTAACATTACATTGGTTCATGTTTTGTGGAGGTTTGGTTGATTGGAGGAGAGTAATTGGGATCATGAGACACAGATGCATACCCTGTACCCGAAGTTATTTTGAGTTTTTCTCTGATTGTTTTTTATGATATGATGTTTGGAACTTGTTGTTTTATCAGATGAGTTGTTTTCCTTGACGTGTTATGTGTGATAAATCTTCTGAAATATTAAAAGGGTAGAAATTTATTCCTAATAAAGACATGTTATACTATGAAACAATTGAAACAATGATGGCGAGTTAGTGCCTCCCAAAGCGGATAACATCTTGACATGGAAGATGAGATTCCCTAATTTATGTGCTTAGTCAGTACAATATTTCATGTTGGTTATAGTAGTTATTGGATTGGTGTATGTAGAGGTTTGATGGTTGTGTGGTAGTGTGTTTGTAAAAAATGTAGTGAATTATTTCTAGTACCAGATGTTTGGTGTTGTTCCCAGTGAGAGGTGTTTGTGCAGTGGTTGTGTGGAGGTGTTTCGGTTGGAAACTTTGGTTGGTGGTAACATTTGAGATGTGAAAAGAACCCGAAGAGGTACCTTTTGGTGTGTTTGTCTGGACCCCTTTCTTTTCTTCAGGTTTGATTTTTATTCTTAAGGATATGGTTTCTTTGAGACGTATCTGATGTAATGGCACATGCCTTCCTAGCTAATTGAGTTTTCAATTTGAGGTGGTTAGAGGTGTTCAGAGGAGGCTATATAAGGTTTATTTGAGTAAGATGTGATTATTCCTATTAATTCTTCCATGTTTAATGGTTTGGTAATAAAAATCATGTTTAAATAAAAATTTTAATAGTTTATCATGCATTGTTAAAACTCAGTATTTCATGTGACACAAGATATCAAAGCAATTTAATTTATTAGAAACAAATAAATTCCTAAAAAATATTGGTGTTATATTATAACCCATTTAAATGAATTTTCCCAAAAAATTTCATGAATTTGGTATAAACAACAAAGGATACTTTTCCTCATTACATCTTTAGGTTCCCACACAACTTCCTTAAATTGATGGTTTCTCTAGAAATTTTAACCTGGTGAGTGGTCTTGTTTCATAGAACTTTGTTTGTATGATATATAATCTCTACTTGTTGTTCCTCAGAAGAACGATCATGCTCTATTGGTATGACCTATGAGTTTAGTACATGTGAAGGTTTAGGAATATACTTCCTCAGGAGAGATATATGGAAAACATTTTGGACTTGAGAGAGGTTTAGTGGAAGTGCTAACCGATTGGATACCATCCGGATATGATAAAAAATTTCAAAGAGACCAATATACCTAGGTATTATTTTCCATTTATTCCCAAATATCATGACCTTATTCCATGGATAAATTATTAGAAACACCTTATCACTAATTCCAAATTCCAGATCACGTCAGTGATTATCAACATATCTTTCTATTAACTTTGTGTTGCCCTTATGTGTTATTGAATGGATATAACCTTATATTCCATTTCATCATCTATCTCAGGTTCAAATATATTTCTTTCACTAACTTCATTCCATGACATTGTATCTGTACAATTATTTCTATATATGGATTCATAAGGAGCCATATGAATACTCATGTGAAATATATTGTTGTATGAAATCTCAACGAGAGAAAGGTGTTGATCCCAAGAACCTTTAAAATCCATAGGAAAATATATCAACATATCTTATAGGGTTTATATTTTTCTCTTAGACTAACCATCTATTTGAGGATGATATGCAATGCTGAAACTCAACTTTGTATCTAGAGTTTTAAAATACTTCTCTAGAACATCGTGGTAAACCTCAGATCCTAATCAAATAAAATTGAAAGTGGTACTCCATACAACCTTGCCAATTCCCTAATGTATATCCTATCAAGATAATATAAATAAAAATATTCTTTTATCATGATGAAATGTTCTTACTTTTTAATGTGATTTAAGACAACCCATATAACATTATTCCCTTTAGACATTTTGGGGAGTCTAGTGAAAAAATCCATGGTGATGCTTTCCTATTTCCATTCTTGTATGGGTAATGGATGGAACATCCCCTTAGATTTTTTCCTCTCAGCCTTAAATTGATGACTTACAAAAAACCGATATACAAACTTTTCAATATCACTCTTCATTCCACCCCACTAAAAATACTCTTTCAAATATCTATACATCTTCATGTTTCTAGGATAAAAAGAGAACAAATAACTCTTATCTTCCTCTAACAAATCCTTCAAATTTGGTATGAATGGAACACACACACGTTTTTAAAACCTTATCATTCAATCATGATCAATGTTAAAATTTGGAATGTTTTTAACCTTATTTTGAATACCTACATATTACTTCTATGCCTATTTAATCTTCACTTGGATAAATGGTTGAACATTAAATTGAAAAAGATAATATTTCTCCACTTCCTTCAATATTTCCACATCAATCCTTTTAAAATCCATAAATATTGGATATTTTATGATCATGATCATGGATAATCTAGAATTATCCTTTTTTCTCAAAGAATCATCCACCTTATCCTCTTTCCCAGGGTGGTAATGTGTTGACCAGTCACTATTTAATCAGCTATAACTATCCTATATGGTGCATATTCTACTCCTTCTATGTGAATATATACTTTAAATTTTTTTGATTGGTTTATATATCAAAATTTTATCCATAAAGATAATTCTACTATTTCTTTAATGAAAAAATTACTGTATCTAACTTCAAATCATGTGTTGGGATGATTTTTCTCATGAACCTTCAATTTTTGTGAGGCATAAGCTATAATCATTTCATTCTGCATATGAAAACAACCCAGTCCCTTCTTAGATGCATCTAAATATATTACAAACCCTTATCCACTATAGGGTAATGAATTAATAAGTGCATTGCTTAATATTCTCTTTAGTTACTTGATATTTTCTTCACACTTATCTATACATAGGAACTTGTCTCCCTTATGAGTTAACTTGGTGAGTGGATTAGATAGTCGTAATAAATTTTCCAAAAACCATTGTTAACATCCATTAAAACAAAGAAAACTTCAGATCTTAGTCACCATTGTTGGTCTGGGCTAATGTTCAATAGCCTTCTTCTTTGTTGGATCCACAGATATACCCTCTCTTGAGATTATATAACCAAAAAATTAAACTTTTTGCGGCCAAAATTTACACTTTTTAATTTTTTAATACAAGTTATCTTTTCTTAGGATCATCTATACTATCAAAAATTTATCTTCATTCTAATCCTTTATCATTTAATATATAATAATATCATCTATAAATACTACCACAAAATGATCAATGTAATCTCTAAGACTCTATATATTAAATCCATGAAGATATTAGGGGAATCAGTAAGACCAAAGGGTATCACTATATATTCATAGTGTCCATACCTTGTACAAAATGTTGTCTTGGTTATATCCACCTTAAACCTCAATTGACGAAATCCATAATAAATTTCAATTTTAGAAAAGTATTTATCTTTATATAGTTGATCAAACAATTCATCAATATGGGGTAAAGGATACTTATTATGGATTATGATATTGTTAAAATCCTGATAATCAATGAAAAGTTGTGTTAATCCATATTTATTTTTGAAAAGGAGAATAGGTGCACCCAAATTTTACATAATTAGATGAATGAATCACTTATCAAGATTCTCTTGGAGTTAATTTTTCAATTCCTACAAATCAATCAAGGCCATTATATTGGGAGACTTTGAAATAATCATGACACCATGTATGAGTCCTATTGGGAAATCAAATTCATGTTTTTTTGGAAGTCTAAGAAACTCTT
This sequence comes from Viscum album, assembly GCA_963277665.1. Classification (NCBI taxonomy): domain Eukaryota; kingdom Viridiplantae; phylum Streptophyta; class Magnoliopsida; order Santalales; family Viscaceae; genus Viscum; species Viscum album. The sequence continues at coordinate 599,639,768 of OY728140.1, forward strand.
ATATAAAGAAATCAATAACATCCCGTACAATAGGCATATCATCGATTTCTAGTTTCTCCCAAATCATTTAAGATAAACTCCCATCTTGAGTAGGAATCAATAAATATACAATGGATGTGATTTCCATCAGAAGTTCATATTTTTCATTACAATGATAAAAAATCATAGGTTTGTTTGGAATATCAAATGTGACTTCCTTTACCTAGTAATTAATGTGGGATTTATTTAGATAAAGCCAATATATACAAAATATAACATCAAATTCAACTAAAGGAAGAATGAAAATATTTTTAGGAAGTATGTTCCAACAAACATCAATTAGAGAGGAGTCATATCCATGAGATGCGATCATCAAACCATTTGGGGTTTTCACTGATAATTATACATCTAATAATTTGGGTGGAATATTTAAACCCTTATAAAATTCTTTAGATATAAAAGAATGGGTAGATCTAGAGTCGAATAAGATTTTAACGGTTCTATAGTGTGGATGGTATGCGTACCTTTCACCGCATTGTTATTGCACCCCTCACCAAAAATAGTGATCATATGAGATTTTGTAACATCCCAGGTAAATAAAGATTAACAAAATATTTCATATTTATTAATATTTGTGAATTTAATATTAATTTTACTTTAAAGGGTTTGCTAGGTTCGATAGCGTACCCGATACGCAACAACGAGTTTATTTGGAATCTTACGTTGCACACTAATAATATAATATTATTATTTAAAATGGTAGTAAACTCCTAGACATTATATTGGCGGTAATGAAAAAAACTAACTAAAATATGATTATACATGTTTGTTGAATGTATTTACATTTATCCAAAAACATTTAGAGGCTTAAAATGTGAATGAATCTAATTTTAAGCATAATTTAAATTAAAAGGCCAATTTACCACCTTTTAATGGAGAACCATTTTTAAATCTAGTTTTGGCCACTTTAATACATTCTATATGACCAAATAAAATCCTTCTTTAGAATGGGGACATCATAATTTAGTTTGTGTAAATTTTTTGAATTTTTCTGATAAAGTTTATTTTTTAATGAATTGTGAAAAATATTGTATTTTAATTCAAAAGTGCCTTTTAATCTAATTTATTTATATGGTTAGATTATCTTTTTAATTGGTTTTAAGTGAAATTGAAATATATTTTTACCATTTAATCCAATTTTGGTCATTGGAATTAATTTCACTTTGAAATTGGACATAAACAAGTATTAATCTTTTGATAGTTATTGTTTCTTAAAAACACGCTATTTGTTTTGATAACGGGAATTAATTTTAATATTAATTAATGTCACTTCAATGTTTTGAATTTGGAAAAATGGACATCATTTTTGATTTCGGAATATCACATATATCTTAGGCTGAATTTTTGGTATTTTTCTGAAAAACATCAATTTTTGATGAATAGTGAAACCACTTAGTGGTAGTTAAAAAAACTAAATTTTTCATCTAAATGAAATTTTACCACTTCTGTGAATTGAATTTCGAAAATCCGACATACATGGTTGTTATTAAGAAGTAAAATGAGGTTCAATAAGATGAAAATAATTTTTGGTGAATAGTAACTTTTGACTTTTATTTACCACAGTTAAAGGTAAATACAGTAATTTAAGGTTAAATGATTATTATAATAATTCAAAAATACCTTAACACTTGTCAAAATATTATTTTTTGAGTCATTTACGACCATGAGAATCTTTGGGTTGATTTTGGGACCCCATTGATCCACTTGGGAGTGAAGATGACAATTTAGATTAATTAATTTAATGTAAAGAAAAAATTGACATTTACAAAAATCTTTTAGTAATTAATTTTTATATTGTGTTATATAAGTCATATTTTCAACTATAAATATTAATTGGAAATCTAAAAATATTTCCTACAATATAGTATTTTTTTATAATTTTTAGACATCGAATAAGTAAATTTATTTATGACACAATAATGATGCAGTATTTACCTCATTAATAAATGATTAAAATAAATAAGATTATAATGATCACAATATTATCCAAAACATGTACAATTCTGATTGGATAATTTTATTTATATTATGAGTCATCTTATATTTTACCTCAATGATTTTTGGACCATTATAAACAGAATATCATGATATAATAAAATAATCTTTTCACACTTTCCTAAAAAGCCCCTCCTCTCCCTTATAAAAGGATACCTTTTCTATCCAATTCCACAAATATGTCAAGAAATTTGGCTCATCCAAACTCTGCCCAATTAATCTCCCTACATCCCTCTCCTCCTTCTTGAAGCCTTACCTTAGGCAGAAGGCACTTCAAGAAGTCCTTTGGTTCAAACCAAAGAGAGTTACCCAAATTAAAGGTAACTGTTTCTCGTAAATTGTTTTCTATTATTTTACTTCTCCAACCCCTAAAATATTTTTATTTCCTTTCTTTTGTAACAAAACCAGTATTATCAATATACTAGGATGTTTTTATGATAAGGATTCGAACTACACTTACATACACCTCCATTTAATGGATGAAGAACATAATGTTTATGTGGAAGGCAAACTAACGCCTCACGAAACGATGATTGTTGAATTACATATTACTGCCTCTCATGGTGGCCATTATGATGGAACTATATTTATATACGATATATATTATGTTTATTATTTCCTTATGCTTCTGTAATCCTCATATATATTATGCCTTTATGGTTTCCATAGTGGGTAGATACGATAATCTCATTTGAGGAAGTGCGGACTACCGCCCCCTCAAAGTGATTTTATTCGTTAATGCCTTATGTGGGATGTATAAAGGATGGAGTTAATAATATTATATATGATATTATACAAGAATTATAATATACCTATGTATCATTATTTTTTAATTCCATTAAAATAATAAATAGAAATGAAAGTAACGTTCATGCGTACGTACGACTTACTGTCTCTATGAATGGTGCATTTCATTTCTTACCTCTAAATGTTATGTAATATTATAAAAACATGTATATGATAGATATATAAGATACATGATATTCACATCATGAGTATCATTCTAGATATAATAACCCTTTGAACACATGAACAACATTTAATTATAAGAAGTCCATTTTTGACTCAAGTACCAAATATCGACAAAATGAACGTTATCAACTTAAATGATTACATAATGTTTATAACATGGTAATAAGTGATATAAAAAGAATAATAAACTTGAAAAAGGTTTTTAAGCAAGTAGAAATTAACTTTATTTTATTATTCAGGATATTAAAGAACGATCAAGTCAAGTCGGACACGAGGTAAGGGACTTCGTATCAATCTCCTTTCACTGAGGCATTTTTAGTTTTATACCCGACTTTATTTTATATGGTGTATAAACCACTTTTACTTTTCATTTTATTTAAAGGTAATATTTTTATAAAAAGCGTTTTACTAAACGATAAAAAGGAATGTTTTTTTAACGTAAGCTGTGACAACCACCTTTCCACCGCCGCAAGTATTATTTGATCTTTGGCTTCCTTAACAAGCTGGAATGTTTTTTTAAAGTAAAAAAATACCACATACTCTTTTTACATATTTTGGCATTGAAAATGATTTTCTGAATGTATTTATTATTTCAATATCTTGAAATGATATTTTTCTATTGCAATGTGGAAATTTTATCTTTATTTTATGATTATGTTATGTTTTATGATCATGTTATCGTTTTGGGAATTATTTATGTATATGGGTGGTTTCGTGATAAACCTAGGGCAGGTGTGCCCGAGATAGCTCTCCAATGCATTGGGTAACGTGACAGAGGTAAACGTGAATGTTTCTCCTAAGAGATTTATGGAATATACTATGATGGGTATTCCAATGTAAATCCCTATGTAGCTGTGATAGCTACAATGTTAGTTTTATTTGGATGCCACAAGTTACCTTTATGATTTATGATTTATATGTGTCTTTCATAAATCTTATGATTTCATGAGGTAAGTAAAAGATTTCACGTTTTGTATGTATTTATGAACAAATTGTTTCATTCTTTTTTTTATAACCCTTACTGAGCCTTTTATGCTCATCCCAAGTTTTGAAATTTTTTCACAGGACTCAAAGATGAATAGGGTCAAGGATTCGATCAAGGAAAAGTCATGCTGTCTAAAACATGGAACTAGACATGACTCTTTTTTTCAAGATTTTTTATTTTATGAAAAAATGGAAACTATGTAGATATGTCTACCTTTTGATATTTTGAGATGTAATAGTTATGTCCTAATTCTCTAAAACTCTAAACCTGAAAAGATCCTCAATGTGAATTATTCATTTAATTCAATATTATATAATGTTTAAGGACGGGTCTTTATAGTTGGTATCAAAGGTCAGTTTAGATAAATTTAGGAGTTAGGGTATTGTTAAATTAATATCCATAAAGTAATTTATGTTAATATTGATATCATATAGCATTTACAGATTACCATGTTGCTTCACCTAAGATATTTCTATGTTCAAAATGGTTTTCCGTAGAGGAAACATGGCAGCTATATTGAGATGACATCCAAAGGAAGACAACCATCCAAATCAGCAACCTAGGATGGTCAGAATCGAAACTGAATAGTTTGTTGCAGCGATGGCATAGTTGACTCAGGCTATAAATGGTGGTGGTATCCATGTATGAGATCAGCCAGATCAACCACAGAGGAACATGTCAGTAGTGGAGCATTTCATGAGGCAAAATCCCCCATCATTTAGAGGATCATATAACCCTATGCTAGCTGAAGGGTGGATTAAATCATGGAGAAGATTCTTGATGTCATGGGTTGTTCAAAACATCAAAAGGTTAGTCTTGTTGTTTACCGTTTTGAAGGTGAAGCTGATAAGTGGTGGTCGATGGTGAAAAATATCAGGGATAGTGAGGAGATTGATGCTCTCGATTGGGATGAATTCAAAGGTATGTTTCTTGAGAAATATTTTCCTAAGGTGGTACGTATTAGGATGGAAAAACAATTCCTGGAATTGAGTCAGGGGGATGAATCGGTGGCTGCTTATGAATAAAAATTTACTCGACTGGCAAGGTATGCTGCAAATTTCATACGAGATCTTGATAGTAAAATCAACCGTTTTTACTCTAGATTAAAGCCAAAGTATCGAAGGGATATATCTTCTCATGAGTTCCAAAGTTATGAAAAACTTGTTCGTTGTGTGGAGATGGTGGAAATGGAGTTTGCCGATGATCATGTATTCTTTGAAAAACAACAGAATAAGAGGACGAGGTGGCAGGAAAAAGGGAATAACTCTTCAAAAAAGTCTGATGGTAAGAAACTTAAATTTAAAATTTGTGAAAATTGTGGTAAAAATCATGATGGGGAATGTCTTTTGAATTCTGGTAAGTGCTACCGATGTGGAAAAATGGGACATAAGGCTCGTAATTGCACTGAAAAAGATCAGGGTAACGGTAAGTCAAAATCTGATTTACAGTCAGTAAAATGTTTTAAGTGCAATGAAATGGGTCATTATGCAAATGAGTGTCCAAAAAAGAACTCAACTGAAGGAAAGAAGCCATACTACAAGCATAAAGGGGTGGAGAAATCATTTGCAACTACTTCAGCAGATGTTGGGCCATCAAATGAAGTTGTATCAGGTACACTGTTTGTTTGTTCAGATTATGCCAATGTGTTGTTTGATTCGGGGTCTACACACTCCTTCATTTCTAAGAAGTTTTCTAGTAAATTGGGAATTCCAAATCAAGATATAAATACAGAACTTACGGTAAAAACACCTGGGGGAAATGTTGAGACAAAAAAAAACATAAGAACATTCTTGTACTTGTGTGCAGAAAGAATCTACCTACAAACTTTATTGTTTTGACTCTAATAGAGTTTGATGTTATTTTGGGCATGGATTGGATTTCTGTTTATCATGCTAAGATTGATTGCAGAGCTAAAGAGGTTTCTTTTTAGAATTATTTTCAATTTGTATACAAAAATGAACGCTTGATGTTGATAATATATCAGGAAGCTGAGAAACTAGTAAAAGATGGAAATGAATGTTACCTTGAACATATTGTTGAAAAAAAACTATTTAGATTAATTATGTGTCAGTGGTAAACAAGTACCTTGATGTTTTTTCTAATGAGTTTCCTGGTATTATACCTGATCGTGAAGTTGAATTTACGGTTGACTTAGTTCCTGATTCTAAGCCAATTTCAAAACCCCCTTATTGAATGGATCAAATTGAACTTTTAGAGTTAAATAAGCAATTGCAGGAGTTATTAGATAAAGGTTTCATTCGACCTAGAACATCACCATGGGGTGCTCCTATCTTGTTTGTTAAAAATAAAGATGGTTCAATGAGACTTTTAATTGATTATAGAGCATTGAATAACATCACTGTTAAGAATAAGTATCCTTTGCCTCATATCGATGATTTGTTTGATCCGCTCCAGGGAGATCAGTATTTTTTAAAGATTGACTTGAGGTCGGGGTACCACCAGTTGAAAGTAAAGGAAGCAGACGTTCCAAAGACCGCGTTTTGTACTAGATATGGCCATTATGAATTTGTATTTATGTCTTTTGGGTTTACCAATGCACCTGCTGTATTCATAGATCTTATGAATAAAATTTTTCGCGAGTTCTTGGATAAGTTTGTGGTTGTGTTCATTGATGATATTTTGGTTTATTCAAAAAGTAAAGAGGAACATGAAAGTCATTTAAGGGTTGTATTGAAAACCTTAAAAGAAAAGAAACTATTTGGGAAATTCAGCAAGCGTGAGTTTTGGTTACAACAAATTTCCTTCCTTGGTCACATTGTTTCAAAAAATGGCATAACTGTTGATCCTGCTAAAATGAAATTTGTTGAAGAATGGTAAAGACCCACAAATATAACCGAGATTCGAAGTTTTCTTGGTTTGGCTGGTTATTACCGGAGGTTTGTTGAAAATTTTTCACGGTTATCTAGTCCAATGACTAAGTTAACTCGAAAAGGTGTTAAATTCTTCTGGACAAAAGAATCTGATGATTGTTTTCATGAATTGAAAAGAAGATCGGTGAATGCTCCAGTTTTGGCACTTCCTTCCAGAAATGGTGAGTTTGTTATCTACAGTGATGCTTCTTTTAAAGGATTGTGTCGTGTCCTAATGAAAAATGATCATGTAATTGATTATGATTTACGTCAGTTGAAACCACATGAGTTAAATTACCCTACACATGATTTGGAATTAACTACTGTAGTTTTTGCTTTAAAAATTTGGAGACATCATTTGTATGGAGTGAAGTGTGCAATATATACTGATCACAAAAGTTTTAAGTATATATTCACTCAGAAATAATTGAAAATGAGACAGAGGAGATGGTTGGAATTAATCAAGGATTATGATTGCACGATTCTTTACCATCTGGGAAAACCAAATAAAGTGGCTGATGCTTTGAGTCGAAAAAGTAATGCTTCGTTAACCATGTTATGTTTGGAATGAGATCCTTTGGTTTTTGATTTAATGAATTATGGTATAGAAGTTGTTGGTGCAGGAAATTATTTTGTTTTGTTTCAGGTGTTAGTGAAATCATCTCTATCAGACAGAATTAAGCAAGCCCAGAAGGAAGACAATGAGTTGCAGAAAAAGTTTTTGTTGGTTTAGAAGGGTAAGTTGCCAGATTTTAACGGTGATAATGATTGTGTTTTGAGATTTGGAAAAAGATTACGTGTGCCTTGTGATTCACAGTTGAAGAATGAGTTGTTATGTGAAGCTCATAGTTCTCTGTTTTCAGTTCATCCTGGCAGTACTAAGATGTACAGAGATCTTCAGGAGTATTACTAGTGGGATGGAATGAAAAGAGATATTGTTGATTTTACTATGAAGTGTTTGACTTGTTAGTAGGTTAAAGCAGAGCGACAGTTACCGAAAGGATTGCTTCAGCCTCTACCGGTGCCATAGTGGAAATGGGAAAATATATCCATGGACTTCGTTGTGGGATTACTAAAGACATCTTGAGGTAATAATGAAATATGGGTTATAGTTGACCGATTGACTAAATCTGCTCATTTCCTTCCTATTAGAGATACTTTGTCTTGAGATCAATGTTAAAGAGATAGTCTGGTTGCATGGAGTTCCCCTCCCTATTGTATCTGATCGTGATCCTAGGTTTACTTCTAACATTTGGAAAGGCCTTCATAAGTCATTGGGTACTGAAATAAACTTTATTACAACTTTTCATCCTCAATCATATGGGTAGTCAGAATGAAAAATTCAGACCTTGGAGGATATGTCACGTTCTTTCTTGCTAGATTATCAGGGATGTTGGGACCAACATTTTTATTTGGTTGAATTTTCATATAATAATAGTTTTCATTCTAGTATACATATGGCTCCATTTGAGGAATTATATGGAAAGCGTTGTAGAACACCAGCTTTTTGGGATGAAGTAGGTGAGAGGAAGCTGATGGGACCAGAATTGGTAGGAGAGATGGCAGAGAAAGTTCAGTTGATTCAGAAGCACATGAGAACATCTCAGAGAAGACAGAAAATTTATGCAGATAACTGGAGGAAGGATATTTCCTTTGAGGTAGGTGATCATGTCTTTCTTAAAGTTTCTCTATGGAAAAGTGTGATGCGTTTTGGTAAGAAGGGAATATTGAGTCCAATGTTCATTGGACCTTATGAAATTCTGGAGAATGTTGGATCAGTTGCATATAGAGTGGATTTACCTCAAAGTTTATCCTAGGTACACAATGTTTTTCATGTTTCGATGTTGAGAAAGTATATACCAGATCCCTCTCATGTTTTGAGCCCAGAGGTAGTTCAGTTGGAAGAGAATCTCTCTTATGAAGAAAAACCAGTTCAGAGTCTTGACCATAGAGAGCAAGTGTTGCGGAATAAGGTAATTCACCAGGTAAAGGTTTTGTGGAAAAACCATATGATTGAAGAGGCAATGTGGGAATCTGAAAATGCTATGAGGGATAAATACCCCCACTTATTTTGATAAGTGAATAAAAATTGTGAGGATGCAATTCCAAAAAGGGGGGAAGGATGTAACATCCGAGGTAAATAAAGAATAAGACACATGTCATATTTATTAATATTTCTAAATTAAATATTAATTTTATTTTAAAGGGGTTTCTATGTTCAATAGCTTACCTGATACGCAACAACGAGTTTCTTAGGAATCTTACGTTGCACACTAATACTATAATATTATTATTTTAAATGGTAGTTAACTCATAGCCTTTGTATTGGCAAGAATGAACAAAACTAACTACAATATGATTATACATGTTTGTTAAATGTATTTACATTTATCCAATAAAATTTAGAGGCTTATAATGTGAATGAATCTAATTTTAAGCATAATTTACCTTAAAAGGCCGATTTCCCACCTTTTAATGGCGAAACCTTTTTAAATATAGTTTTGGTCACTTTAATACATTATATATGACCAAATAAAATCCTTTTTTATAATGGGGACATCAAAATTTACTTTGAGTAAATTTTTGAAATTTTTCTGAAAAAGTTCATTTTTTAATGAATTGTGAAAAATATTGTATTTTAATTCAAAAGTTCCTTTTAATCTAATTTATTTATATGGTTATATTATATTTTTAATTGGTTTTAAAGTGAAATTGAAATATATTTTTACCATTTAATCCAATGTTGGTCATTGGAATTAATTTCACGTTGAAATTGGACATAAACAAGTATCAATCTTTTAATAGTTATTGTTTCTTGAAAACACGCTATTTGTTTTGATAACGGGAATTAATTTTAAAATTAATTAATGTCACTTATATTTTTTGAATTTGAAAAAATGGAAATAATTTTTTATTTCAGAATATCAAATATAGATTAGGCTGAAATTTTGTCATTTTTCTGAAAAACATCAATTTTTGATGAATAGTGAAACCACTTAGTGGTAGTTAAAAAAACTGAATTTTTCATCTAAATGAAATTTTACCACATCTGTGAATTGAATTTCGAAAATCCAACATACATGGTTTATATTAATAAGTAAAATATGGTTCATTAAGATGAAAATAATTTTTTGTGAATAGTTGCTTTTGACTTTTATTTACCGTGGTTAAAGGTAAATAGAGTAATTTAAGGTTAAAAGATTATTATAATAATTCCAAATTACCTTAACACTTGTCCAAACTTTATAGGTTGAGTCATTTACGACCATGGTCATCCTTGGGTCGATTTTTTAACCCCATTTATTCACTTGGGAGTGAAAATGATAATTTAGATTAATTAATTTCATGTAAAGACAAAATTGACATTAACAAAAATGTTTTAGTAATTAATTTTTATATGGTGTTATATAAGTCCTATTTTCGACTATAAATATTCATTGGAAAGATAAAAATATTTCCTACAAGTTAATATTTTTTTTATAATTTTTAGACATAGAATAAATTAATTTATTTATGACACAATAATGATGAAGTATTTACCTCATTAATAAATGATTAAAATAAATAAGATTATAATGATTAAAATATTATCCAAAAAATGTCCAATTCTGATTGGATGATTTTATTTAAATTATTAGTCATATTATCGTTGACCGTAATGATTTTTGGACCATTAGAAACCGAATATCATTATATTATAAAATAATGTTTTCACACTTTCCTAAAAAGCCCCTCCTCTCTCTTCTAAAAGGAGACCATTTCTATCCAATTCCACACACCTCTCAAGCAATTTGGCTCATCCAGAATCTGCCCAATTAAGCTCCCTACATCCATATCCTCCTAATTGAAGCCTTATCTTAGGAATAAGGCACTTCAAGAAGTCCTTTGGTTCAAACCAAAGAGAGTTACTCAAATTAAAGGTAACGATTTCTCGTAAATTGTTTTCTTTTATTTTACTTCTCCAACCCCTAAAATATTTTTATTTAATTTCATTTGTAACAACACCAGTATCCTCAATATACTAGGATGTTGTTATGAGAAGTATTTGAACTAAATTTACACACCTCTCCATCTAATGGATGAAGAAAATAATGTTTTTGTGGATGGAAAACTAACGCCTCACGAAATGATGATTGTTCAATTACATATTACCGCCTCTCATGGTGTCCATTATGATGAAAATTTATTTATATATGATATATATTATTTTTATGATTTCCTTATGATTCTGTACTTCCCATATATATTACGCCTTTATGTTTTCCATAGTGGGTAAATACGATAATCTCATTTGAGGAAGTGCGGACTACCGCCCCTCAATGTGATTTGATTTGTTAATGCCTTATGTGGAATTTATAAAGGATGAATTTAATGATATTATATATGATATTATACTGGAATTATAATATAACTATGTATCATTATGTTTTAATTTCATTAAAATAAGAAATATAAATGAAAGTAGCATTCATGCGTACGTACGACTTACCGTCTCCATGAACGGTGCATTTCATTTCTTACCTCTAAATTTTATGTACTATTATAAAAACATTTATATGATGGATATATATGATATATTATATCCACATCATGAATATAATTCTGGATATAATGAACCTTTGTCCACGTAAAAAACATGTAATTATAAGAAGTCCATTTTTGACTCAAGTACCAAATATCAACAAAATGAACGTTATTAACTTAAATGATTACATAATGTTTATAACATGGTAATAAGTGATTTAAAAGTAATAATAAACTTGAAAAAGGTTCTTAAGTAATTAGAAATTAAATATAGTTTATTATTCAGGATATTAAAGAACGATCGAGTCAATTCAGACACAAGGTAAGGGACTTCGTCTCAATCTCCTTTCATTGAGGCATTTTTAGTTTTATACACGACTTTATTTTATACGGTGTATAAACCCCTTTGACATTTCATTTTATTCAAAGGGAATCTATTTATACAAAGTGTTTTACTAAACAAAAAAAAATAATGTTTTTTAACATAAGCGGTGATAACGATCTTTCCACCGCCACGAGTATTATTTGATCTTTGGCTTCCTTAACAAGCTGAAATATTTTTTTTAAAAGGAAAAAAATACCATATACTCTTTTTACATATTTTTGCATTGAAAATTATTTTGAAAATTGATTTATTATTTCAATACCTTGAAATGATATTTTTCTATTGCAATGTGGAAATGTTATCTTTATTTTATGCTTATGTTATGTGTTATGATCATGTTATGGTTCTTGGGCAATATTTATGTATACTGGTGGTTCCATGATAAACCTAGGGCAGGTGAGCCCGAGATATCTCTCCAATGCATTGGGTAATGTGATGGAGGTAAACATGAATGTTTCTCCTAAGATATTTAGGGAATATACTATGATGGGTATTCCAAAGTAACTCCCTATGTAGCTGCGGTAGCTAAAATGTAAGTTTGATATAGATGCCAGAAGTTACCTTTATGATTTATGATTTATATGTGTCTTTCATAAATCTTATGATTTCATGAGGTAAGTAAAATATTCCATGTTTTTTTATGTATTTATGAACAAATTATTTCATTCTTTGTTTTATAACCCTTACTAAACCTTTTATGCTCATCCCAAGTTTTGAAATGTTTTCACATGACTTAAAGTTGAATAGGGTCAAGGATGGGATCAAGGAAAAGTCATGTTGTCTAAAACATGGAACTAGACATGACTATTTTTTTCAAGTGTTTTTATTTTATGAAAAAAATGGAAACTTTGTAGATATTTCTACCTTGTGATCTTTTGAGATGTAATAGTTATGTCCTAATTATCTAAAACTCTAAACTTGAAAAGATCCTTAATGTGAATTATTCATTTAATTCAATATTATGTAATGTTTAAGTAAGAGTCTTTATAGATTTAGCCTTTCCCCTTGGATTAATAGGTTTCTAACATCGATCATCATTATTAAACATCAAATTTGGGAACTGGTTAACTGATTGTCCATACTCCTTTCAATTGAAATAATTGAGTGTCGGTGGAGAATTTTGTGGAATTTTCTCTCTATTCGCTTTATTATCTAACTTTTTTCCATCACATCAGAAATAAATTGCTGGATGAACTTCCTTGCCACACTTAAAATATTTACTAGTCCCATTAATAAAATTTCATCCATGTTTCTTCTCACACTTTGAGCATAAAAGAAATATCATCTTCTTCTCTCTATATTTTTTAGATCTTCATTTGAATTCTATATTTCTCTTATTATCAAAACCATGAGATTGATATTTAAATCTGACCTCCATTTACACCTTGATAGCACATTGAGAAATATATTCATGGATACTGACATATATTATGGATAATTCCCTTTGGATACTTGGTTTTAAGGAACTGAATAATTGATCCACCTTACATTTAGGTTGGATGATAATACCCGAAGTGTGCCTCAAAAGCCTTCTAAAATTTTCCTCATAGGCACCAACAAATTCATCATCTATTTTATTTTTCTCAAGGAACTCCTTATTCATCCTCATATAAAGAATTCTAGGAAATTACTTATTGAAAAATAAGTTCATGAACTTGTACCTATCCATGGGGTTAATTTTATTCCATTTCCACATATTATTGACAAGAGTCCACCATTGATCTATATAACCTTCCAAATAATATACAACCAAAATGAATTTATCATGCTATGAATACTAGAGTATGGAAAATATATTTTTAGCAGTGCTAATGCATTTCTAAGAAACTAGTGGATCAGAATACCTCCTGAAAGAAGGTTGAAATTGTCTCATGAAGGTCTCAAAAAAAATGTTATTCTCTACTTTTCTTGTTTGGGATTCCCACATGATTCATATCTTGATAAAGTTGTGTGAAAATATCAACAAGATTTTTAATTCAATATCCCATAACCTTAATTTAATCAGTAGGAAAATCATTTAATTTTCCATCACATTCAGTATTAACATGATTTCTTTGGCTTCCATCAATTAACTAAAACCCAAAATCATAGTTTGAGCAACACTAATCAGAGTGGAAAACTATATAGTCATGAAAACCCATTTAGGATATATAAATCAAGAAAATTTATTTTAAATATCTGAAACCTTAGGTTTAACCTAGGTCATCAATTATCATCATATTTTCAAATCCTTCATGGTGGTTAATAAATAAAATATGATTTAACCAAAGCATATCCCTTAGATGTTTCAAACCAGGTGTGCAATAAGGACCATTGTTGTGTATCAAGTAATGCTTAATTCCAATTCGATGTTCCCTTTTTATAGTTATTACCCTTGGGTAAATATATTCCTTAACCACATACATTTATAGTATCCAAATAGGGTTGTATTTCTAGTTAATCCACATAATCTCTTCATTTATGAAACTTTAGGATGTTACCATATAATTAGGCCTACCCTAAGGGTTCTTATAAAATATTTCTCATCATAGTTTCCAAAGGATAACTAAACCTATTCTATAATACCAATGATAATGACCTAGGCTTTTCATACATAGATATTACATAATTTTTTGATTAATATTCATTACATTACACAAACACATACCCGAGGATCATAATGGTATAATGCCTTTAGAAACTTAGAAACATAAACAACTAGTTCATAGGTGAACTACATTATCTACCACAAAGTTATTCATAACCACCACCCTTCTTAGGATAATCATTCACAATAAATTTATTCATAACTTAGGGAAAAGAAACATAGGAAAGGGTGAGATCAAATTATTAATAGTGGTAAACAAGGTAGATACGTAAACATATCATTATCAGAGAGTTTTGAGAACATGAACATAATATTTGAAAACCATAACGTACAAATCAAAGATCACAATATTCGGTCATGGAATAAAGAGTTGAATTTCATAAGACATGAATCATAGGGTAATAAAATAACATGATCTATGAGATCACAAAAAGTACATAATTCATGGAATTTTAGAATACACATAAGTGTAGAAAATCATTTCCTTAGTAGTTCAAGTCTCATTGCTGAGACTATCATAGTGGAATGAGTTCACTCCCCAAACCATCATAGTATTAAAAGTTCACTCCCAAGACTATAATAGTGGATAGAGTCCCTTTCTAAAATAGTTTCACTCCCCATTCTAGTATTTTCTATCTAATGAGATATCAATCATTAACTAATTCATTATAGGGATATATGGGCCCCACCCACCACGTAATGAAATTAATACACATGTTTAAAAAATGATCATAAAAAATTCATCACATCAGAACCCATGAAATGAAATGGGTTTCATAAACATTCATCATAACATAACCTATGGAAAAGAATATTTTTTTATAATCATTTCATCAAAGTATAAACTATGAAAAAAGGAGAGGTTTTTATAAGCATTTTATCATGGTATAACCCATCGAAGAGAAATCGGTTTCATAAAAAATTTGTCATTATAAACATAAGAAATATAGAGAAATAATAAATATAGTATAATTGGATCTACCCCCAATAAATATTAAGTAAAATTAAAGGATTTCATCTTATATGGAAAATTATTTTGAAGAAAAATCACTTAGAATGTTTCCTGAGGAAAATATCCTTTCTTTTCAAATCACATTTTTTAAAATTACAAATTTATAAAATATTTTGGAAATGCATTTCTTTAAAAATAAAAATGAGAACATATAAATTATGATTCAAATAAAATAATGGTCATGATTTTTGGAAATCCTATTCATGCCATACATTTTAAATCATTGATTACTTTCATATTTTCAGTAAAAGATAAATGTGCCTTTTTTGGAAAACAATATGGAGATTACTTTGAATTTTTTTTAAAAAGTAAAAAATGGGTAAACATTGATCTAATAAATCATTTGGATAACGATAAAAACTTTTTTTTAAAAATAATTTAAGAAAACATGGTTTTGAAAGAAAAAGGGTTTTTGATCAAAGAGAGAAATAAAGAAGATTCTCTATTGACTATCGCCAAATGAGCATCAAAAAATCCACAAGCTCAGAAATACCTGAAACATATGTATTATTTTATATAAAAATAAAAAGAAGAAATATGTGGCTAAGATATGTGGATCACCTAAACTCTAAAGTACACACAATCACATGACCTTCAGGAGGTCATACAAACATGTCATGTGCAGTGCATGACCTACATTAGTTCACATAGATCCCAGTTTAAAATCCCTCATAATTATTTTAAAGTTTTCCAAGACACTCTCTAATCATTTTGTGGCAGCCATATGAGCTTTCCAAATTCATGCAACTTGTTAGGTGTCAGACACCTGACAAACATCAAAAAATCCTTGTAAAATAAGGAGAAGAATATGAAAAAGGCATAATCCTTTTGTGGTCATAAATATTCAGGAGACTTTCCCATGTGGTTCAAAATACATTAAGAAATACCTATTGACATGTATGATTTCTCACAAAATACCCCACTAGCATGTCACCCTCATTACGTGAAGGGCTTTAGACATGTACAGGAAATCCTGAACTCCCCTCCAGCTCTAAAGACAAACAAAAGGGTTGTTCATGAAAATGATCACTCATCACCATCATACCCTTTATTGGTTACATGACACATCACCAAAGGGGAGAGAGATTTTATTCAACAAAACTTGTATAAAATCATGATATTCCTAGCCCTTGTAAAATAAATACATAAATAAAAATGGACATGATTGGAGCTTCTTATGAGGGAAAGATATACTGATTTTATGAAAATAGAGTTATATGCCATAGGTGATTACCATTGATCATGAAACCCCTAGATAATATAGAATAGTTCCACAAGACCCCTTTCCATGAAAACTTGATCTCACAAAGGCCCTCGGGAAAGACACCTTTGTCTCGCAGAAGGTCTTGAATTAAGAATCTCAGATCACACAAAATCAATTCAACAGGCTTCCAAATCTTGTGAAGGACCCTAGTAATGTCACCATGAACTTATGGAAGATCCTTGTAATTTGAAAATTATTAGGTAATAATCCTTTTATTGGATGGAATCTAATAAATGGGGCATTAATAGGATGGTCTTGTGGTTGCTGAAAATCATGAAACACCCCTAGAATGGACTATGATAGGATCATGAGAAATTGCATAACACCAAATACCTCCACCAAATCTAGCCTGAATATGAGAGATACATGTAGAAAAAGGATACACATAACCTGGGTGGTGAGGCCTATAAAACCCTCCCCCTCATAAAAAAATAATCTATCCACGGACCCTAATGCATGAGAGCTCAAGATCAGACTTCACAGAGCATCTGATCATGCAATTACTTGGTCTTCCACCAGGTAAAAAATATGGGGAATGACCTAAGGGATCACATGGAATAAATATGTGCTTTTTGTGATCCCTCATAGACCATGAAAAGGAGGACCAAATTCAATTTTCTATAGTGAAGACGAATTATGGTTTAACAGATCTACATGGTGTTTCTTCTTTTATGTTTTCAGTGACAAGGTTTTGTGGTATTTTATGAATTATTGTTCTTTACTCGCTCGATGAAGTTTGTGATTTTTGTTTTTGGTTCATTGAATTTCATTTCAAGAATGGTTATGGAGTTGATTTCAATGGTTTTTTCAGGGTTGAAGTGATGATGTTTCTTCTGATTTGGATTGTGAAGGATGAATTGTTTTTCAGTGGCTGTGATTATGGAATTTCATAAAGGCATGTATATAGTAGTTCTAGTGATAAGGATCTATAGTGGGTGGTTATCGTTGGTTTTATGAATGATGATGGGTGTTTTAGTGTGTTAGGTTTTGTGTCTCGAGGCTCCACCTAGCAGTTTGTCGGCCAAGGTAGTGTTGCGTCACATTTTTTATTTTTGAATTTGGTGAATCCCGACAGTTGGCATGTGTTATTTTTGAATATTGTGATGTATTTTTTGTTATGTTTGAATTAGTTTTTAAATATGCGTGGTTCCCAATCATCCAAAATGTTTTAAAAAAAATACAAAAATAAATATTTGTAGATATATCGTCCAAGTCATGCGACATCCCCTCAATGGACCATTTTGATCATGTGATGTCCTACAAGCATTCCATTAAAGTCACACAAAGCCCTTTGAGCATGCCACCCAAGTATCATGAAACCCTCCAGGCTCACCATCCAGATCTTTAAATATCATCAAACATGTAACCCAAATTATATTGTGAAACCAGTGTATGTCATTTAGGTCTCACAAATCCCTCAGGGCTTACGAACTAGATCTCACAGAACCCTCCAAACATGTCATAAGAGTTTTGTGATAACACAAGGGAATTTTATCTAGGTCCCATGACAACACGAAGACATGGCAACTTATATCATGTGACATCCTTAAGATAAGTTATCTAGGTCACACGACACTCTCTAGACACATCGGTAATGATCATACGATTTTCTTCAGAAGCCATCAGTTGGGTCTTGCAACATCCTCCAAACATGTCAACTTGGATAATGAAATTTTCATCAGATATGTTCAGGAATCCTCAGACATATCTAGAAGAAAATCAGTCCATGTCAACCAGAAGTCCCAAGACATGATAACCTTTTCTAGCATTCACTTTAGGCCAACCTCAGTGTGTAAGTCTCGACCCCACTGAAATAAAATGAATTTGATTCTCATTATAACCAGGATATCTAGGATTTCTTCCTGTGTTTAAATAAATAGCCATTTCGGTGCAAGTTTCCCCCATGTGTCCAATATTTCCACCATTAGAACCCAATCTATCCTATGAGATAATTTTTCTCCCTCATACACCAGAGGACTAAGAAACAAAATAAACATGATGACTATGATTCCTGAAAATAACTAGGATATGTTGGATGCCTTCTTAAGGTATGAGCTTCATATTAAACATCCAAATAGATCTCCCAACATATAAGCCCCACGTCCATATTTAGTGAGGAAAATTAATTTCTAGCCCTTATTTCTAACACCAAGCAAGGATCATGTAGGATTAGGGAGTGGAAATGGTCATATCATTCACATCAAGAATCTCCACCAACTAGGGAAACCTAAGTGTGTATGCCCTAATCTGTGTAATGACATAACTACTCTCATATAATGGCATACATATCAGGGTAAGTCATAAGGTCATGATAAAAATATGATAACTTTAATTCTTTCTATAACCAAGATACATAGGATGACTCCTCGAGACTCAAGCTCAAGTACCTAGTGCCTAAGTTCCCTCATATATATCCTTTCTACATGATGTTAAACTGATCAGTTTTAACAAACTATATGGGGTTTTATTCTTATTATAAACAGGATATGTAGGAATCCTCATAATGGATCAATCCCATCCTTTTAATATTAATCACCTCCTTGGATGAAAACAAACTCTGGATCTACTATTTTTATAGTTTTAACATATAAACAACTACCCATTAAGAGGAAATGGATGAAGAAACTCAGATATATACAAATGGGCTCACTAAAAGATTCCCCTTAATATATAAAATGATTTAAACTATGATCATTTTATTATGGTAACTAATTATGTATCAGTATTAGGAAGATATTCATAAACATATATTAAATCTGTAAGAGTGTCATAGAGTAGGACAAAATTCCCCCAAAAGGGTGTGATGAGCCTGAACTCCCATCCTATTGACCAATGAGAGTTCTTAACCGCCATTATGTCTAAAACCCCAATTGACCATTTGCCTTTGGAAAGTAAGTATATACCCAGTTATAGATGTGAGAACCATTGTGAGTTTCTATGAAAGGTAAACATGAGTGGTGAACCCTATGCGAATGATTGTACAAACATTGACCCCCCACAATCAAACCATCGATCCAAGCCTTCTATATATTTTTGATGAAACGAAAATGGTGAACCTGGCATGAATCTCTAAAATAATAGAATTATTGATTTTTCATGTATTAGGAAACCATGTTTTCATATCCTATATAAAAAAACTAGCGAACCTAACATCAATATTTAAAATTAATGGATGAACCAATGTATATAGGGTTTTCATGAAATAATTCCATCATCTCTTTGAAGA
Source organism: Viscum album (assembly GCA_963277665.1). Classification (NCBI taxonomy): domain Eukaryota; kingdom Viridiplantae; phylum Streptophyta; class Magnoliopsida; order Santalales; family Viscaceae; genus Viscum; species Viscum album. Next base: position 599,659,627 of record OY728140.1, read on the forward strand.
GTCCACTCAAGTGGAATGAACCACTAAGGATAAGAAAGAAAAATTGTGTTACTCATTCATATGTGATTGAGAATATATCATTCCTATGATGATGCTCTAATCAGAAACCTTGTTCCTTGTTTTCTTCATGACTGTAGGTAAGTTGTCACAAAAAACTCCCAGATCTGAGATAAGGTTTTCATCTAGCAATCATTCTTGGAAATTAGCTACAACTGCAACCCCTGTGGGTATTATCATGGCCTCACCCACCTGAAATCTTCAATGTTGTTTGTTGAATGTAATTTTGTAGGAAAACCATTGACATAATATAATCTCAAACCTTGAGGCTTCCTGCAAGGGTCTTAATGTGATGAAACTGATGTGTTTGCATTATCCAAAGAAATTTGCAGTAAATCCATTAAAAAATTTCTCCATCTCTAAATGATTCAAAAGTTTATCCTCAGAGTGAGACAATCACCATATTCAGTATCTAATGAAGGTGGACCAGGGAGTCAGTTATGAATCTCTTCTGGTATAAGGACCTCTAAGAATGGATCCTATCAACTGTCATTACTAGTGCTATCCCACTGGTTCCCTTCAGTCACCTACTAAAGGTACTAACCGACACAATTACATCTTTTATATCCATGTACGAGAAATAATAAAGACACATTGGGCATGGAATAATCTAGATGATTGTGAGTGGGATCATATCAGCACTCCTGATACTGATGTCTACTAGTATATTCCGGTAGTAACCAATAATCAGGATCATATCCTTACTCACTCAAAAGAAGTATATGGGAATATTATTGTATTAGGTATGAGTTAGGCACATATACCTACCCCTATGCATGAATCCCATTGAAATATTCCAATGGAACAAGGAGAAAAAAAGTGAGATTATATCACCACATCAATTTAAGGCATATTTTAGTATATAGTGGAGATAGAAAATGTGTAGTCTTAAATTCCTGTGCACACTTTGTTAAAGTGTCATTAAATCTTAGAAACTTCTAAAGAACTCTACCGACATATTCTTGCATTGGTACAAATATAGGGGATGGTGAATATTCTTATCCTTACATCTATGGTAGAAAAAAACTCTAATCAGCATGAATTATTGGTTTCTCTAGATAAAGCACACATTCTTTCTACCATCTAGGAGGATTATTGGGATATTACAATAAAGGACGAGGCTTTGGACCGGGCTCATATTTCCGTTCCAACTAGGGCTCACTAAGTGAGAGTGAAACATGACTCAGAACATGGGAAAATTCCTATCAAATAATACTAGTGGATTATTCCAAAGTCCCAAGATCAGGATCATATCCCCATTTCAGTAGGGGATCAACAAGTGAGAGTGGTACATGCATTGGGATATTCTCATATTTCTATCAAAGAAGAAAAATGTAACACTCCAAAGAACATGGATTTCACTCATATACCCATTCTAGATAGGGATCACCAGGTGAGAGTGGAACATTCCTCGAGAAAGACTCATATTATTTTCAGTGAACCTGCCTAGAATATTCCAACAAATCATGAAATCAAGTTTAATATCTTTAATTCCACCAAAGAATGACTGCATCAACATCCTTATGAGGCTATAGAGGAGGAGGCTCATATCCCTTTCCCTTTTAAGAGGTCCATTTGTATATTATTGTGGGTAATACAAATTCAGGCTGGGATCATATTTCTATTCCAACTAGGGGTCAATAACTGAGAGTGGAACATGCCTCCGGATAGACTCATATTCATTTAAAAAAAGACCAAAGGCATAATCCAAAGGCTCAGGATCAGTCTCATATCCCAATTCCAACCAAGGCTCACAATGTGAGAGTGGAACATGCCTCAAGGTAGGATCATATTACTTACAATAATGAAGAATATCAGTGGAATATTCTAGTAGCTTCTTAAAAGTGATCTTATATCCTCACAAAACTCGATAGTTATCAATATATTCTAGAAGAAGTCATACAATGGGATCATATCCCTGAACAATCCAAAAATGTAGGTCAACATATTCCAACCATGACATAGAATGAAGTTAATTTCCCTAATCTTCTCAATAATAGTGTCCTTGAGGTAGTTCAAGACACATTCTCAACACCCAAAGGGTCTGTCGACTATTCAACTAAAGCATAGGGTGATCATTTCTGTGATAATACTTCTCATGGTAGTATGAAGATGGATCCCAAAGACTCTAGTAATAATATCTGCCTTGGTCAACCTCCCTATGGTGATATCTCCCACAGATAAAGAAATACCCCTTTCCCAAACACCTCCCTACAGAGAGGTGTTCAAAAATCAGAAACCTTTGTATAGAGAGGTTCTCAAGAAATTGGGGTCAACTGTATATAGTTTCCCATCAAATCCTAGTATCACACCACTTCATTTAGTAGGATACATGTAGAAGCATCTTTTATGGGCTGACAATATAGAGGAATATATTTTTTATGAAGAGGGGGATGGCATTAAAATATGGAGAGATTTAGCTAGAAACAACCTCCCCACCATGTTCTGGACCCTATCCTATTCTAAATATGAGATCCCAGATAAGATACCATTAAACCATCAAGATACTATGTTTTCATCTAGAAATGAATTCTATATCCATGTCTTGGGACCCAAAAATGAAAAAAAAACAGTGAAAATATATATCATTATTTCCACCATTGCATCCCAAATCTTTAGAAACTAATTGTTGAAGCCACATCATGCATCCGTATTTGAGGATGGGGGAAGTATGGAGCGTTAAACGTCACCAATCCCTTCGAACAATAGAGCCCCTCAGATACGACATCTTTTAATTTCATGGACTATATATAAATTAGGGGAACAAGTAAAGAATGATCCAGTTGATCACTACAATGAAATACCACCACTTCAAAGGTGCCATGTCATCATAAACAGAGGGAGAGGACAACCCATAGATCATTGAATTGGGACCCTCAGAACAATATGAATGCATTTCACACATAGAAGGTGAAATTACAATCAACTTAAAAACTTTCCATAGAAATAGACATCTATCATGGGATTTCATTTCACTCAGATCCTATATGAGCACAACTACACCACATCAAAGATGCCTGAATAGTAGCTGCCATGATTGTCTTTTAGGAGTGAACCCAGTCCACCAGGCCTTGGGAATATCTACCATCATATCCACCCCTCACTCACAACTTACTTTTTATTGAAAATAAGTAGTTATGGACGTCTAAAGTGATGAAACCATTGGGAATCATCAGTAATAATAATATTATAATCATTAAGAAGAGATTCATGGTTGCGGAAAATAATGAGACTTTCATTGGGAACACCTTTACTAGCCAGATTTTCCGCATCGAAGTTACCCTCCCTCATGGTTTGAGAGATATCAATTTCGTTTCTTAGAAGGGACCTTTATTTCTGAATGTCATAATCCATAGACAATGGAACAATCTGGTTACCTCTTAGGTAGCTGTCAAGCATTTGGGAGTCTAACTGTATAACCATGATGTGGATGTTATACAATCTACTGATAAGAAGACCGCTGATCATGGACTTAACTTATACCTCCATAGAGTTTCCCAGCCAAAATAAGGTAGAAAAACCAAGAAGAACCAAACCCTTGTTGTCCCAGACCAAGAAACCTCCCCACATAGCACCCTAGCTGTAAGAGCCTTCCACATTTAGCTTTAGGCCAGAATAGGGAGACCTCCACTTAATCAATTTTCCACATTTTGTTGGAATTATTCCGGGTAAGTTTGTCATTGTGCTCAACCCTCTACTAGAGGTGTCAATATTGATATAAAAGTATAAGGTACCCATATCCTTAATTAATGCTAAGAAACAGACTTTGAGAAATAGAAGAGTGCACCTCAAGCCTTGTTTGCACCTATTATGAGCCTCCCAAATTATCCAGCACAATTAGGCAAACACAATACCCTGATGTGAGACTTCATAAAGATGCTTCTTGGACCCCTAAAACCATGAGAATAGAGAAGAGTTTATATCATCCCCAAGATAAGAACACCCCCTCCTCCTCCCAATGATGTCCCAGTCCCAATAGAAGGAATCCCAATCACTTCTAAAAAAGAGATGCCACATGATCTTGATACAAGGCTTCTCATTGCAGTAGTAGCAATAATCCATTTGTACGTCCTTTTTCTGAATGTTATCATCTATTTGAATAGCTCTATTTTGAATCCTCTACACTTAAAAAATAATTTTACTAGGAACCTTTTTTCACTATAATTTGGTCTCCAAAGAATCTAGATCTCTTTAATTAATCCACTGTAAATTGTACACCCGAGAATTGAAGTTACCATTTTTTGTAGAAGTGAAGATAAATTTATCTGGATCATCCATGAGGATAATGTGATCAAACATACCATTTTTTCCTCATGAAGAGTAGTAAAAATCAGCCTTGGATGAGATCTTTCCTACTAAAAAGAAATATCAGGAGTTGGACATCCAGGGAAATACAAGGAGGATGCCTCATAGTTTTCTTTTATATAAATCTATTTTTCCTCTCCCAATAACCCAATACATACTATCCTTTAGCTTACCCAAACGAAAAATCATACACCTAACTAGAATAGAGAATTTGGAAGAGTTCTCATCCCATAGGCTCCAATCAACACCATATAATCCTTCATAAATCTAACCCATAATGATCTTCCATCAGCTATTTCCCATTCTAGATTGACTTGTATCCCATTCATTAACATCACCACATTGTGAATATTGATACCACCCTCTTAAATATGTCTAGAAATTATTATCCAAGAAGTCCAGTCGTTTCTACCTTCCTATTTAAAATCCTAGATGAAGGAGTTCATGATATTTTCTAACCTCACTATTGTTCCTTTAGGGGGCTTGACAACAGACAAGATGTGCATAGGCATCGAAGTCAGAACACTATTCACTTACGCTATCCATCCTCTAAATGACAAAATATTGTTATTCCAATCATAAATACTCCCTTTCACACAAATAACCAGGTCATAAAAGATCACCTTCTTTATTTTCCAATCAGAAATTAGATCACCAAGATAGGTCATAGGAAGATGTATTATTTGAATTCCCAATCTCATTTTAATTTGGAAAACCCAATGATACGAGCACAATATTGAAATTTATATGGAGCTCTTCTGAAGGCTGGTTTTATTCAAACTCCATTCTCAATAATTTTTAATTATTTTACTAAAGCACTTAATGAAATTATTCCTACCATTTAGAAAAAACAACATGTCATCGACAAACATTAAGTGAGATATTATACATTTCCTAGACCTATTTTGGAAAGTAATGACCTATCTATAAGAGATCCCATGATTATAGTTCCTTGAAAGAGCCTCCTGAGTGATAATGAAGAGACTGGGAGACACCAGATCTCCCTGACGAAGACTCCTCATTAATTTTTAAGAACCCAAAATTCCAACCCAAGAAAGAAATAGTAAGACACAATGAATCATAACACCCGAACAGGAGGTCACATGCCCATCCCCTAATTCCAAGACTTCTCAAGACCTTAAGAATAAAATACCAATCTATCCTAACATAAGATATATCCATATCAACCATGATCATGATATTAGATCCTATAGTTTTCCTATTAAGTTCTTCGACCATCTCTTTTTCTATTACAACCTCACCCTAAATACTCCTTCCCTGAATGTACCCATATTATTTATCTAAGTTAACCTATATAAGTAACTTACCCAGTATCTTGTTTAGGATACTCAAAATAATTTTTTAGGAGAAATTACATAAGAAAATTATCCTATATTGATTGATGCTTACCGGGTCCTTCACTTATGGAATAAAGAACAACTTGGAGTCACAAATAGTTATGGGAAGATGAACACCTCTAAAAAAGACCTGCACCACTTCACACACCTTAGGTGATATAATTTCCAAAGTTTCTACATAGAAAGACCCCGATAATCCATAAAGATTTGAAGAGATCTCACCATTCAAATCAAAGGAAACTTGCCTTATCTCATCCTTATTAGGAATATCCTCTAAAAGGTCATTATCATTCTCTTGGACCAGCCTTGGAATGGAGCTCAAAAAGATCTCATATCTTAATCCTATTGTCCTGATTTCATTACCATCCAATCTTGTCCCTGAATGAATGTTTTTAAAATGTTTAAAATATATTTTCCCAGCCACATCCACATCTTCTGTGTACATCCCATCCTCTAATAATAGATTGATTTTCCTCAAATTTATCCTATCCTTTAGGTAGGCATGGAAATACCTTGAATTTATATCCCCTTATTTTAGCCAAAGGGATCTTTCTTTATCATGAGAAATTCTCTCAATTTCAGCTAGCTTCCCAGAAAGTTCATCTTGTTTCTCCATCATTGGATCGAACACACCATCATCCCATAAATACTAAAGGTCATCATCTATTTCTTCAATTTATTTTTTAAGATCATCCAAAGAGGTATTATTTATGGACTTTGAGAATATTCACTCTTGTAGGTTCCCTCTAAGACTTTTTCTGGCAATTAGTAATCCCATTCTAGTACCTTCCACTTATAGGTTGGTCCTAAGAATTCATGACCATTTGGAGAAATTCCTCCTCCATGATCCATTTAGCTGAAAATTACACACTAGGAGCCCTTATATCCTCCTTTTTTATGAGAATATGGAGAAGAGATTGATCAAAAAGAACCTGATCCATGTGTATGAATGAGGCTTGGGGGAAGTTTACAACTCCTTAGGGATTGGTTAAGCACATATCCAATCTACACCAGATTCTATCCCGGTGTTTTTTTATTACACCAAGTAAAGGGGTATCCCTGAAAACCCATATCCATGAGGCCAACTGAGGATTGAAATTCATTAATGTCTTCCATACTGACATTATAGTAGGTTGCGCCTCCTTTTTTTCTGATCTGTTACCAATTGTGTTGATGTCCCCACCTAAAAACCAAGAAAGGTTACCTGGATGAAACGAGGAAAAGTGCTGCCACATCTCTTTTCTCTCTGACATGTCACAACTAGCATAGATAAATAAGAATAAAAATTCATAATTTGTTGTTGATATATTAGTAGTTATGAACTAAGAAAAATTCACCACCAGTTCAACCAAAACATTTATCTTCTAGAAAATCCAAACATGTGTATTGCATGGATGACCATGCAGAGAGTTCTTGAAGCTAAGCCTCCTTGAAATTAAAGGTAAGTAGTGTTTATTAATATTTGGTTCCAAAATGGCCAAGATAAAAACTTAATGATTCCTGAACTCATCAACCAGAAAGTCACTTTTGGCCTGAATCCATAATCCCCTAGCATTCCACACAATTATGGAAGACATTAAAAAAAAGGATACTTTGGACTTATAGCCCTTTGACCTGGTATATGGAGAAACTGAAAGAGAGGACCTAGGAACCCATCTACACTTGGAGAGATTAATTCTACGCTCTTATTCACAAACCTGAAGTAAACTATTAATAGAAACCTGAGAAGAACCCTCATCAGCCTTCTTATTTTCCTCCTCATATAGATGAAAATCCTTAAAACAATTAGACAAGTAGGGAAACTGAGCCAAACCATCAGATGCACTCCCCACCTGAATTCTAAAAATATCCATGGAAGGGGTCTCAGCACTAATAAAAGCTTCAGAATAAACAAACAAATCCATCACTGGATCCCCTGAAGGCACAAGCGTCTTATGAACATACTCCACTTCCTAGGTTGGAACATCAACCAACTCCCACGAGCCAGCTCCTTGAGCTGACTTGGAGCAACCTAGCTCTGAAGCCATCAAATCCTTTGAAGCAGCCATAGGAGAAAGAATGGGATCCCCACTGCCTGGACCAGGCTCAGTGACCTATAATGATCCCTATAAAGGCTTTCATTCCTATGAAAGATGGGGAACCTCTAAAAAAACTCCCATATCACCTGAAGAGGACATGTGATCCCCCCTGCCAGAAAGAGGGACCTCATGCCAAGAGATAGATACATCATTCTGGACCTACTGGTCAGCAACATGGACTACTTCCATGACACCCACTGGTCCTAGAGATTCGGAATGACCTCCTCAGTAAAATACCCATCACCCTTATATATGAGGGGGATATATTTACTTTTCTCCTTGAGCAAGCACTAATAATAAAGAACTGAATGCCCCTACATATGAAAAAAATCACAATATCTGGGAGGTGACTGATAGAAGATGTGTTTCCACTAGGAAAATATTTTCTAACTTGAATAAGGTTGAGATCCTGAAGAGGAGTCACATGATTCACCTCCACACACATGTGATGAACTAGATTAGACTAAAAACTACTAGTTTCTCCATAGATGCACAAGAAACCTCCTAATGCATCTCCCATGCATTGAAGAATTGTTGGATTAGGAAAAGGAAATGGAAGCCCTGGAAGCTTCACCCATACTACCGTTGAAGAGGAATACTTGCCTTTATAGAAGTCCCAAGACCATATGAATAGAGAGATCCTCTATCCGTCACACACTCTCCCCTCTCGTGACCAAGCCTTCACGAAATACTCCCAGGAGAAGCAGTGAATGGAAAAGAAATTGCGTGAAATAGAGGAAACTATAGGAAGCCAACTGAGGTTCCATGAAGCAAAAAAGGCCCAAAAGAAAGATATCATAGGCCGATTCTGACCAAATATTACAACCAGAGTCCACCAATGAAGAGCTTCATCCTTCCCCAGTTCCTCCACTGATAGATTGACCGCTACCCACAAATCCTCAACTGGAATCCTTAAACCCTCAACAATAGGATCAACCAATTCCAATGGTGACCTCAGATAGGCCCCATCCCACCAGAATGAGGGAATTTTTATCATCATCATCATTATCAAATAGAAAATATATATTATATAGGTTGGGAGATAAATATAAATGGTGGGAATCCCATTTGTTCCTCCTACCACAAGAAAAATATCAACTATTTGGGGTCTGTTTGGTGATCACGATTGGAAACTCCCTCAAGGTCACTACTCAAAGGTTGAGATGGGAGGATTGTATGAAAAAGGAAATCAAACCCCATTGGGGTCACAAGCCAAAACTATGCAATATGATCAAGGGTTTGAGAAACAAACCTTATGAGGGTATTACAAAATAATCTTGTTGCATTAAGAGTAATGGGACAACTACCATTTATTGATACACCTTTGTGAATGCCATCACCATCAACACAATAGATAATTCAGATCAAGATGAAAATGAAGATAACTTTAATACGGAAAATATACCTCGAAAGGAGGATTTGGATGCACCCACTAAGGCTGTACATACCCTGAACCAAAGAAGACTCCAAAACCTAGAACCTACAAATATAGTGCTACAACCTCTATGGATGAACTCTACCAACGATAAATGGAAAGGTGTGGTTACATACCAATCACCACCTACGAGAACTAAAAAATACTTCCAAGGAGGTTTAGTTTTCATGATATGGGAAAGAGATAAAAAATATCAGCCAACTAAATGAGGAGATACTCAGGGGAAACATTCCCAGTGGGTATATTATCTAGATTGAGATGAATATCCCTCCTCCCATATATCTGGAAAGAGATGATCCACCTACAAGAGAGACATCTGAGTGTTAGACCAGCTCTAGTTCTATGCATCTAGTCTATACAAATGATGAATTAAAAAATTATCACGACTTAACTTCATTAAAGTGACAACATCTCCCTCAATAGGGTGATCATCTTGTCTTAGTATAGGTCAAGAATCGACAGGAGATGAAAACAAAGCCACCATATCAAGCCTCACTCTCTCTCTGTAGATAGGAAGTGGCTCAGGTAGTAATACCTCCAAAACTTCTCAATTCCATCGATTCCATGGATACTCAAATGAAATTGATAGAAGGGTGATGCAGACCTATGTATCTTAAGAATGAGACATATCCCAAATGGATGGATGACACTTTCCCCCCCAACCAATTTTAGCAATCCTACCTTCTCTACTTTTGACAGCACAAGAGACCCCAGAAAACATATCATGAACTTCATATCCTAATGTGGTCTGATGATGGGCCCTCAAGACCAAAATGAGTTGACCAAGATGAGGTATTTTGTATATACTCTTAAAGGGATAAACTTTTTCTTTGGTACAACATTCTTCCAGAAGGAGTTTTTATACGATGGGAAGACCTTCATCATCAATTCTTTTATCAGTTCAGCTCTACTTTGAGGAAGAAGGAAATTTTTGACATGATGAACGAAAGTAATGAAAAAATGAGAGGGTTTATGACGTCATATCTATATGTAAAGGTTTAAACTACTCACTCAACATCCCTCTCTAACAAGAGTAGTTGTTGGAACTTTGTGCTGAAAATATCTGGGATGAGCTATAGACAGCTCTATTCCTGATGAATTATCAAGGTGGTTTTCTTGAGTTTTTAGAAATAGAACAATTATTGGAAAACATCATTCATTTAACTCGTGCTAAATCTTATAACTTTTTTTCAGAATAGAGGAAAAGGATCAGTAAATTTGAGACTATAGTTTTCACTCTTAAACTAGAAACAGTTCCTATTCAGGCACCTAGGTTGGTTATGAACCACCCAACACCTCCTATTGAGCGACAATAACACAAAAATCACCCTTGATTGGAGGGAAAAGAGAGAAGGGTCACTCAGGAATTGGGGAACGGAGGAATAATACATAATCCTTAAAAAATGAACAAGTACATGGTTATTTCCTTGCATCCATAGAAAATAACCTACTGAAGCCATCACAACCTATGAATCCCAATGAAGATGACCTCACTGATTGTCCCAACTACTACCCTTTCTATAGAAGGCTAGTACATAACATCCAGGATTTCTTTTTATTCAAATATTCCATTTAAAGTATGGTTGATTCTTTGTAGGTGATGTTGGATAACTCCCATGAATAGGTGGTTTGGATAACCATCACCCAATCAGAAAAAGAAGGTGATTGGAAAAAAGTTCATGCTAGGTGTGGGTAGAAGTTTGAAAACTGGATGACTAGAATGAAAGTTGACCGAGCTCATTAAACCCTGAGTTAATACCTCAGTGGACCCATAAATTCTCCTTCACCACGGGAGGTGACATCAAATATCCCTTCCAAAGGTGGACATGGACATCAGACATAGAAAGATATAGAAGAGGAAGAGTCATGTTCTACTCTGACATAATATATGACTCTTGCATATTTCCTCCCAAAAACATCCAAAAAATAGGCACTTCCCCACCAAATAGAACCTTTATCGAATGAAGATCTCATCTTTGGCTCTGTCAACATAATAAACTTATCATACCCCTTCTTTGACGATGAACACGACTTTGAGTTTGTATTCCTATACCTGGCCAGCAAATAAGAGGTTGCATGCATAGGAACCGAGGATATAGGTGATAATGTGGGTCTGTTAAAACCCAATATTTTAGACACATACCCCCAGATAACATATATATAGCTGAGACTCATCGGAATTCACTCCAACATGCCCAATAAATACATGGAGGTGTTCCACCACCCTCTAGCGGTTGTCAGCGCCTAGTTTTCATGCATTACTTCCTAGCAAGGGTACAATTATCTAATCAACTCAAAAAATGGGGAAGTTTGACACAATGTATACCATTGTATGTATATGCCACTTTTACCTCTGGACAAGCATCAATATTGTCTACCTTAGATGTCCCATCTCCTAAACAACACAATATGGAGTAACCCCCCTTGGGAAGCATCAAGGTCTGGCACAAAAGTATGACATTTTCAAATAGCCGATGGTATCCCCATCCAAGTTTTCCATCCTACATGTGCTCCATCTTTCAAAATAATGTAGATAAGAACTCATTAAAGAGATCTACATCCCACATGAGTTCAATACATAAGTCATTTAAGCTGAGGCTTGTCGAGGGGAGGCCATGCCATCATAATGGAATGTCTCCATCTAGTTCACAGAGAAGGATTAGAAAGAGGTCATCCATGGAAACATCAAATCTATATATGTTTCTATAAGACTCGATAATGTAAAATTTTGAAGGGATCTAATTGAAAATTGTTATGTTATCAACCTCATACTAATTAATACCCTTTAACATTTAAGATATAGCAGGGTAGATTTATCTCCCAAAAACTTGACAATTAAAGGGTATGATAATCAGGATCAAATACCTTTCAAGAATATCAAGATCAAAAATTAGTTTGGGGATCTCACATCTATCATTGAGTTCATGGTTATCTAGAAGGAAACTGTATATAATTCCCTTTTTGAAAGGCCATGTCTTCATATCCACATGGAAGTACCTTCAATATTTTATTAATGTTTCAAATACCCCATTGATGGAAATGTTGACATACTAAATGGTGATAGTTCCCCTTCGAGTATTTTGAATCCACAGATGCTGAATAAGGATTCTATTAAATAGAAGTCAAACAAAAAATGGTGGATGATAATATATAGGTTTTAGATCCTAATTGATTGGGGACCTCCCCTAAAAATTCCTAGAGTGTTCTCAATAATGATTATGTGCTACCCATAAATATAGTTGAGGTAATAGACCTGATCCTAGATGCCCAATCCCCATATATATATAGTGATAGTGTAAAATAAAATCAGTTATAGAATATCTCTGTAATGACTCAATTAGCAAGGGATGAAAATGTATCTTCCCATGGACTCTCTCACCTTGATAGTGATATGATTCCCTTAAAAATTCCAATATCATATGAAAATTGCTCCACCGACTTAGAGGTGGTAGAATAAGAGGATGAACTCAGGAACAACCCTCTTATATTTGAGGAAAGCATCTCCAACACCATTGATGAGATCAAGCATGTGAATTTGGAAACAAAAAAATACCCACATGATATAATAATTTATGCCGCCACTTCTCTCAATAATAAAGAGATTTATATTGAATTTCTTAGGAAGCACCAATATGTGTTCTCTCAGAACTATATAGAAATGTTTTGAATGAATCCATATATGGATACATACCATCTCATCTTACCTGATGATCATAGTGTCGTAAAGAAGGTATCCAAGAAAATTCACCCCTCTCCTAATACCAATATAGCGGTGGAAGTTAACAAATTGATCAATTCCTACTTTTCTGGGAATTTCAATACCCAAAATGTCTCAAAAAATTCATCCCTATCAAGAAAAAGAATTGGCATATTAGGGTTTTCACTGATTTCAGATACCATAGTCACCACGTTCCAAAGGATGAATTCCCATTGCTGATTAAATAACTCTTGATCAACGAAACTATTGGATTTCAAGATCATTCCTTCATGGATGATTATTTAGGGTATAATCAAATAAATATGGCCTCTGAATATGAGATATACACTACCTTTAGAGAACACTTTGGAGTCTTTTTCTATCATGTCATTCCCTTTGGATTAAAAAATGTTGGATATACATACTAATTCACCATCCATCACATCTTTAATCCATTTTTGGGGGGAATATCCAAATTTTATGTTGAATACCTAGTGGTCAGATCCTGAAAGTGATGTGATCACTTCAAGGATCTTCAAATAGTCTTCTACAAGCTGAAACCACATAATATGAAGATAAATCTAGTTAAATAATATTGTAGGGTAACATTAGGGAAGTTTCTTGTATTTGTGGTATTCCATCAGGACATCAAGGTTGACCCAAAAAAGACTAGTTCTATTTTAGCCATGTCACCCCCAAATTCTAAAAGAACTTAGGGGAATCCAATGCTACTTTGCCTATATTTGGGATTTTATAGCCAACCTGGCTAGAAAATCTCTTCTCTTCACCAAGATAATGAATATGGGAATCATATTTCAATGGGAGAATGACTACCAATAAGCCTTTGATAGTCTCAAGTAGTACTCGCTACACCCATCAGTCCTGATGCCACTGGTAGAAGGTAAACTGCTCATCTTATATGTGTCCACCATGGAATGATATCTTGGTTCTCTCCTCATAAAGAATAACAATTAGGCGAATGAGAACAATATTTACTACCTTAGCTGGATAATGATAGGTACTGAGACTCGATACATGAATGTTGAGAGGAACTGCCTCACACTCATCTTTGTAGTGTAGAAGTTGAGGCATTACTTACAGCACCATAGAGTCAACATGGTCTCTTGTATTGATCCTCTCAAGTACATACTCAGACATCACATAATGACTGGGTGTTTGTCATAATGATGGTAATTCTTGAACAGTATAACATCCAATTTTAATCACATAAGTCAGTGAAAGGGCTTTCCCTGGATGATTTCCTTAGGGAACATCCCACCCTAAAAAGTACACCGGTGGAAATTGAGCTTCAGGATGAGGAGGTTTTGTATGCCCATTACACTCCCTAGACATGGGATTTGTTTTTCGATGGTGCCTACCAATTTCCTATTGAAAAAATGATAGAAAATACTATGATCAATATAGTTAGCATTGGTATTGTATTCATCTCTCCAAATAGATAAAATTTTTCAACACCTTCTCATTATCATAAGGCAGCATGAATAATGAGGCTGAATACCAACCCCTTATCATTGTCTTGGAATTATCCCTACAACTTCAAATAGCCTACCTGAACATCAAGGGGGATTCAGAGCTAGTGATAAAGAAGATAAATGGTGAGTATTACATAAAAAGGAAGAACTGAACCATCTCACTAGTTATCTTAGAGGACTAATGGAGGAGTTACCTTTTGATCCCACATTACATCATGTCCCCTGATCATAAAATTTTTGTGCCAACGTATTGGCTAATGTAGCCAAAATCTTGGCCGACCCTGATTAAGAGGAAGAGATCTTCTACATCACACAAGGAATGATGGTTTCACTGATCATAATCTATGACATGGAAGAAATAAATTAGGTCAACACCACCCCAGAGCATGATTAATTGATATACACCTTTATATAGATGGATCCTGTAATTGATTGTCTTCAAAATGGGACTCTCTTGACATACCGATTTAGGAGGGAACATATTCGATGATTAGTAGTGAAATTTATCCTGCAAGATGGTCCAAATGAAAATAAATCTCTCTACAAGAGTGAATTAGATAGAATCCTCCTCAGATTTATAGCAGAAAGAGTGAATCTCGTTATTATATAAGAAGTCCACCCAGGATCCTATGACACTCATCATTCTGAGACCAGGATTTCCCACCAAACTATGAGGTTGGGTTACTACTGGAATACCATGACATTAAACTATTTGGAACTCATTAAGAAATTTCACACATGCCAAATTCATGAACACTTCATCCATAAACATATATAATTTCGACATATAGATAAATATTTTGGGCCATTTTCCATATGTGGAATGGATTTGTAGGGACATATCCCCTAGCCATAGCTAAGAAGTTCAATTACATCCTTACAACTACCGAATTATTTTTTAAATAGACTGATGCAATACCCCTTAAGGAAGTCAGGAAAAAGAATATCATCAATTTCATAAAGTCCCATATTATCACCAGGTTTAGATTCCCACACACAATATTGATGAAAAATGACACCAACTTTTATTCTACAAAGTTTAAGAAATTGTACCAAGAGTACAACACTGAGGCCAATCACTCATCCCACTATCATGTTGTAAAAAATGGAAAAAATATAATCCTTTAACATGACTCTATCAAATATACTCCAGAAGATGGTAAAAAAGGAAAAGAAGTCCTAGTCAGACAAGATCCTCCATGATTTATTATCTTGTCCTACCAGCATTCATATTTCTAAAAAAGAAACTCTGTATTCATTAGTGTAAAGGACCAAAGAAGTATTTCCCAAAGAAGTACTATTACCCTTTCTTCAAATAGAAATTTGTGGAAAACTCTTAGATGATGATTAATAAAAAAAGTAGTTGTATGAGCAAGAGTGTCTTGATGAGAAATGGTTTCATACATTACATAACCTTAAAGTCCATCAGAATTAGATCTCATGATCCTTCACTAAAAAGGTCCGCCTCTATTCATTCCTTCAAGGGGAACATGTATTGGTTCTTAGAACCACAATGATACTAGGTGGAAATCCTCATATCCTAGAAACCAAATGGGAAGGTCCTTATATCATACATAAGGTCAATTAGAATAGAGCCTACTCGTTGTCCATAATGGATGAGGAAAATATCACACTCCCCACCAATGTGAGTTTTCTTAAGAAATAATTTTCATAGCTACAATAAAGTGTCTCTCATACTGACCGCATGATGTTAAGTTGTATGGAGATCATCCTAGAAGCAGGATGATAAACTTCAAAACGTCCTTCTTCCTTACCAAATTGCATTAAACTATATGAAATATTTCCTCACCACACGAAATTATGATTCATGAATCCTCAACATTCTTTTTCTCTAATGTCATGTGACCCTTTCCATTATTAAAATATGTTAAACTACATGAATGATGTCCTTGCCACACAACACTAAACTTCATGGGCTTATAGAACTACATACAACTTGATTCTCATTCCAAATAAGATATGTAAGGATGCCTAGATCCTATATCTTGTCCCAACCACTGCATGATAAAAAATTCCCCTGTCTATTATCTAAATTGCCTTCATGTTGTGAAAGGAACATTTTCTACTCCTTGTTTCTCACACCAATCATAGTTCACATGAGCTTAGGTATTTTATTAAGGTTTCCCCCACATGACCTAGACATAATTGTTCACGATAGAGTTATCATGGTTCTAGATGCAAGACCATAAACGATACACTATGATTCCCCACCGCATGATGTTAAACAACACAGTTAATGTATCATGCATGACATAAAATAGCACATTACTATAAACCTCTCCCGAGAGGACCACTATTATTGATTTTGGTCTCCCAAAACTCCTACATTCAAGAACTAAATGTTGATTGATTCCTGTTATCATAATATATGTAGTGATAGATGGATCTGTGATCATGGGTAAAACTATAACAATCAATAGAAATAATGCCCCCTTGACGTATGGGTCATACCTACATAGAGAGTTTCTCATTAAATAACTACACGTGACTTCATTCATGTCATCATAGGATATATAGTGACACCCATTACTCCACTCTTAGGTCTAATCAAACTATCCTCTTTTCAACTTAGGGATCCTGCATCCTTACCGCATGACGTTAAACTACATGGCATCTCAATAACTCAATGTGGATTGATTCATGTTATCACATGATATGTAGGGACACCTGAATATCTAATCCTGGGCCTAGCTACAATAATCAATGCAAACAATTCCCCCTATGTATGTGGGTTAGAACCACATAGATAATTTCATATTCATGAACTAAATGTGGTTTGATACTTGTTCTCATAGGATACGTAGTGATTCCTAGATCATTGATTCTTGTGTCAAAACACAATAAAAAGAACCCCCCATTTCCTATATATGCACCAGAACTATGTAGAGAACTTCTATATAAGAACTATGTATGGTTTGATTTATTTCATCACAGGATATATATAAGCCCCCAAATCCCCAATTTTGGGTTCATCAACAACATTTAAGAGGATTAAAATGCACCCCTAACAACATATGGTCTAGACCTTTACAACAAATGTACTTACCACATGACATTAAACTAAAAGGAAAGAAACTTCCTTAATACATGACATTAAACTACAAGGAAAGGAATATCCTTACCATATGAAGTTAAACTATAAGGAAAATGTCTTTGTCACATAACAGTATAATTTTTCTACAAATACGTCCCTACTACATGACATTAAATGGTAAAGACCATCACCCATCATAATTCCTTATCAAAGGGACATAAGATCTAAAACTTGGTCATCCAAAGTAAAGGGTTATACTTCCATATTTTAAGCCCCTTATCCCATGAATCACACTTCCTGTCTTGAGCACCTAAAGTTTCTAAAAACCTTTCATGAACCTTGGAAAGGAAAATAGATATCATTTCTTAATCATGCTATCAATGCATAAGGTCTTAGAACTACCAACCAAAGATATGTTTTCTCTATAAGGATATATTTATAATCCTTGTGAGTCTGACATCACTGTGGTGGAACTCAGCACCCAAGGGTGTTCTAGGCCAACCATAGTATGATTTTCAATATCATTACCCATGATTAGAGGAACTCAATCCATGATTTAATATATTTTCATCTCCTACTCAGAGGGATGTTGGAGTACTCTTCAAAAATTAGGTTCTTATATGACATTCCCCTTATATTAGGTCCATGTGCATCATGAACATAAACTGCCTTCACTTTGGTCAAAGCTGTACAACCTTAAAATCCAACCATTCATGGTCTAGATCGCAAGACCTTAAATTGATAGTGAAAGATGAAAACAACCTGTTAGGTTGGAAACCTACAATGGGTGGACTATGTAAAATTCAAGTCTTTTCTTGCTAAGATCTTCATCTTTAGAGTTTAGAAAAAATTTAGGGTTTAACTAAATGATGCATAAAGCTCATTAGGGATACTTTTTAGCCCTGTTAAAAGCCAAGCTATGATCACTAGACCCCCTTGGTGCAAGAAAAAGTTAGATTAATGATTTTTAACACCTCCTCACTACGATAACATGTTCATTAAGTAGAGACACGCCTTTTAGGATTTTCAAACCCTTTGTGAATGTGAAACTTTCTACAAATCACACTTCATGAATTGAGTATATCGAATCACCGTAAATCTTCTATAGACCTTGTAGAAGGATACCTGTCTTCAAGATGACCTTTATTTTAATATGAATATAGACATATGAATCATGCATATGTGCCTATGGTCATCAACCAAATGAACCACTCTATAAAAAGGGCTTCCTGATCCTTGTGATCCCCAATATCACCATGGCAGAACTCATAACCTTAGAGTATTCTAGGCCATTCCTGACATAATTTTACCATACCATACTCATGACCCGAACACTTTAAAACTTGATTTACAATCCCCATAACCAAAATATTCACGCGGATTCAACATCATCGACATTACATAACTATTTTATATACCCTTACTCAAAGAAGGAATGTGACACTCCATTAGCAAACCTTTTGATGTCCCAAACCTCGTGACTCGAAACCAAAAGGCATATGGACCGATCATCATAATTTAAGATTTAGATTTCCCTAGGGTGATAGAACCCTTCCTAGATAGATTTTACTCCATAAAATTTACCATCCAAAATTATTGATTCTTCATTAATCTTTCATGGCCCTTGTAAAATGGTGGGAAACCCCTATTTGACCATATTATCAACAAATAAGGGCTTTGACCTACTAACCAAAGGCATCCCCTTATTACAGGAAAGGAACCCCAATCCTTGTGAGCCCTAGTAACACCGTGGTAGAACCTAACATCTCAGGGCTTTATGGGTCATTCGTGGCACATCTTACCCATACCATATTCATTAACTCAAATGTTTGAGTTATGACTTACATCACCAACATTCCAACTGTACATGTAGACCAAGCTTCCCTATTATTTTTCCCTGAACTGATATTACCCCTATAAATCTTACATGTCCTATATAAAAGAGTGGAAACACCTATGTTTTATAATGAAACTAACACGTAAGGTATTTTACATACCAACCAGAGGCATCTCCTTCCTATAGGAAATGACATATAATCCTCATGAGCCCCAGAAACACCATAATGGAACTCATCATCCTATAGTATTTTGGGAAATACGTAGAACATATTCCCCATATTATTTATTCATCAATCAAGTCTTAGTATCCAGAATTTATACTTTACAAAATATCTACCTCCTTACCACATGATGTTAAAATTCATGGTATAAATCCTTACAGCATGACATTAAACTACATAGAGAATGTTACTTTTCAAATGGAATATTACCTGTGATAGAAGTTCAGAACTAAAAGTATCATAAAGTACATAAATAACGGGTACGATATTAATTACCCTAAACTTTCAATGATAGAAGTTACAAGATAAAAGTTCTTAAACAATATCACAATAACTATTTAGTTTAAAAGATAATAAAAAGACCAAAAACCTTTCAGGTTGAAAACCCGTAAGTGGGTGTCGTAAGAAAAAGTTGAGTCCATGGCCACTAACTCTTCCCCTATATGAAGCTTATGCAAGAATTAGGGAAATATAAAGACAAAGATAGAAAACATTTAAAGACCACCATATAGCCTCATATATGCTCGCCAAGTCCATTGAATTTAGAAAAAGATAGATCATTCTCCCTTTTGGACATATAATTTACTTAATTTATCCATTTTTGAAATAGGTAATCTCATGATAATCGGAGCAGATGCATCAATAAAAAAATCTCATGTTGGTGGGATTTCCTGAGGATTTTATGAGAAAAAAATATTATGATTTAAAATTTCAAATATAGACATTCAGGGTTACTTGATATTATATAATGGATGGGTACTGTTGATGATCCATGTGAAATAAAATTAAAAAACTATCATGAATATCATAAATGAATGAAAAATAGTTAATGAAATATAAATTTCAGAAGATCTATTCCTTGATATCATACAAAAGGAGGGATATCCACATTTTGGAGCCTCTCCAAAGATTCAATAAAAAAAATACATCAATGATAAAACTATAATAAGATTTGATTGGATGAGATAGAGAAGTTAGAAAGAGTCTAATGAGAAGAATTGATCGAGCACTGAAGTACCACCTACCATGATTCCTCTACTTCTTCCCAAGGATGAAGGGTCTCAATAAGAGTATACACCTCCTAAAATATTTTTTTGAGTGGTTGTTAATGAGGATGATGATGCTAAGAAGTCATACCTTGAGTGATGTAATATCCCCTTATATATCCATATCTATATGGTCAATACATCAATTTGGGTGTGTAACTCAAATATGAACTGATGACTCTATTCTAACACCTTTGAAGATTCCTTCATCTATTCAGCTAGGTGAGTACCATCTTCAAGATAGTGAAATCCTCTCTCATTGGTAGGCAAATATTTTCATGTGAGGATGATTTGTCACATGATTTCATATAATGGCTGGTAGCCAAATCCGTCTACCCCCAAGTCATGAAAGTTTCGGTGAAGATGTTCTTCTAGATCATGAAGAGTTTTTATGGAAGTTTTGGGGACCAAGGTATAAATATACCACCAAGTTATCTTATACCATGTTTGATTCTCTTGTGTGGATTTTGGAGTGTTTACATCATAAGGGAGAACAACCAACTAAGATAAAAATGAAGAAGGAGAGGAAGCCCTATAAATTATTCTCTCAAAAGATGAAAAAACCATTTCTTATGTTTAAGGACTAGATTCCTTGAAAAATTATTCCCTAATAATGGAATAATCATCACTAGGATGAGAGTTATTTCTTGAAGACTCGCCTAAGTCTTGAATAAATTCAATCATTTCTACACATAGAGGGTTTGATGATGCAAATGTTTTATCCACTTGGAGAAATAGTCTGTTCAAAACACCAACCAGTTAGGAATCTACGAAATCCTAGGTCTATTCATAATCAAGGATGGAAGAGACACCACATGTGGAAGGATAATCTCATCATTGGTATCCTCGCATTGAAATATCATCCAAAACTGGCGGATAATCCAAGGATGTCACTCTCCTTGCATGCCAACTAAGGGGAGAGAAGAAGCCCTTTAGATAAAGTGAAATTGAAGAGAGAACCAGTAAGGGGAATAAATCTCACAAATGATAAGATTCATCTTGGCTATAAGAACCCCATCCCAAAGGGACATCTTGTATGAACTTTCATCAAGAGAGTTTCCACCATTATCAATAATTGGCCCAGTTGGTGTAGGATAAGGCATGAAATAAAAGATATCAGATCAAATCAAAATATCAGCTACCACATCAGGGCCTAATGAAAAGGACTCAAATCTAGAGATTTCTAAAAACCTTGGGAGAAACAAGGCACCTAGAATCCTAGTATTGTTGTGGTATCCATACTAGTGGAAATTCTCCCAAACACAACCAAATATAAACTAGATCAGGACAACAATCCTATAAGGGATGTATCCCATTTGAACATATCCCATAAGATAGTAAAGGTACAGAAATGTTAGTTAAACTAGATTTAGAGTTCATCCCTCTGCTAGCCATTCTGTTATCACTAGTGTGCTGAATTGGTTTCCTAAGCATGTGTCCCCAAATGGGAAAATCCATCCATTCAAGAACGTCGACACAAAACCCACTAGACTAAGGCTTGGGGATATCTATGACCTCACATACTTTCCACATGAGGTTTATTTTCCAACTTCTAAGATTTTCCAATATGAACTCTCACTCTCACGGACATTCCGGGAAGGGTACCAGTGAGGTCGTATAGTGGTCGACTGATCTCAATGATGATAAAAGAAAATATTGATCCAATATTTGAAATATGTGATCGATATCATAGTTAGATCATTTTTAACTATTATTTGACAATGTTGAGCATGTCCCTCTCCCAGAATGGAGTTTTTATAGATTCATCCTAGAAATCTATAGAAGGAAGGAATTCGTCATACATTTCCCCAAGAGGGGATATCTCACCCAGTCAATAGATATCCCAGAGGACGATTCCTACTTCTTCAAGGGATATATAAAATGAATTGGTACCAATGAAAAAATGGATAACTAGTACTCAAAGAAGATCATATTGATAATAAATGCTGAACTTGGGAACCTATACTTCTTTATAAAGATGGATAACATGTAGCTGGTCAGAAAACTACAAAAAAACTACTTGAACTCGAATGGCATTTCCAATTCATAAAAAATTTCCCACCAGGTCATAGATCCATTTTTGAGCTCTAGAAACCACTCATGTTGTTCAAAGAAGAGACAAATATGATTGATTATCTTTGAGTGATGGGATGGTGGGAGAAATCGTATCCATGTAAACCTATAGAGGAGTTCTACAGTATATAAGACAACCCCTAGGATTGTTCTATGACTAGTTGTCCATATTCATAAAACATCATCTGAATATAGTTGAGGGAATTTGACACCCAACACGATGATAGATTTTAATCTGATGAAGGGATGAAAACATCATCCAACAAACCAAATCCATACAGGAGAATCCGGTGTGAAAAATAATAGTTATGGATTTAAGATGGGAGAATCCTTTTCAAAAAAAAAATTTCAGAGTGCAAAAGATATCGAGGTTCATCATTATGGTTCCCAGTGATTATGGACCTCAAAATAATTGTAGTGGAAGATGCATGAGAGTTAGAAGCCATATGAACAAAATAAGTGGTATATGCTAGATAGATGAAAATGGAATCTTGTTAAAATAAATTCATAATTGGGGCAGTCACATGTGCATCAAATGAATCATCATGGGATTCATGATCACATATAGGACTCATTAATCGCCTGGCCCGTGAATGTCTCACAGACTATGTAACCCAAATAACATCTCACGATTGTACGAACCTTCATAAGACTCATGATCGCATGACCTTGGCATGGTAATAAGATCTATATCATAGTCGAGTGATCATGAAATTGAACCATAAAATCTTATGAAACTAGAAAAAAATGAAATAGTTTTTCCAAGGAGCAAGAAATTACCAAAATTTGATTCATGATTGATTCGAGAAATAACTGAGAAAAAACATATCTCATGAAATGGTTCTCATGAACAATACTTGAAAAATAGATCATATGATCAATTGTTATGAAAATTTCCTACGAATAGGTCTTATGATAGGTTCTTATAGGAGTTCTTGTAAAAGGGTCACATGATGGAGGAAGATCACATGAGCTCTAAGAATTTGGTAGTTGGTGAATGATTCATCCTCTGTTTTCTTTATTTATATTGTCTTTTGTCGAATACCAAATGTCACCTAGGAGACCAAACATCACCCAAGAAACCTATTATAGATATCCCAATGATTCAAGTAGGTATTTAATTTCCTTAGACTCAAGCCCTTATCCCTGTGAATTTCACGCCTAAGGTGGGGTATTTGTTGACACCTCCAAAATGAAAATTATAAAATCCACAAGGGAAGAAATACCTAAAACATAGGTATTATTTTCCCCACAAAGAAAAGGATCAAAAGGTGTCCAAGACACATTGATTGTGAAAACTTGTGATGGACACATGATCTCATGACATTCAAGAGGTCATGCGAATTGGTCATGCACAATGCAAGAACTACAAGAGATGATACAGATTCCCTTTGAAAACCCCTCCATGTTATTTTAAAGGAATACAAGATGATCACTAATCATAAGATGGTTTCCAGATGAGCTCCCCTAAGTCACATGACTTGTTAGGCAGTAGGTACCTGAGAACTATCAAAAATCCTTATAAAATAAGGAGAAGAATATGAAAAATATGTACGCCTTTCATGGTTTTAAATCTTGATGTGACAGACCCATGTGGTTAAAAAGGCATCGAATAATACCAAGAAACAAGTATACCTCATCACACAATATCCTACTAACATGTCACCCTCATCATGTGAAGGGCTTCAGTCATGTCCAGGTGGTCTTGCACTCCCTTTTAGCTCAAAAGAAAAATAGAAGGGTTTTCCATTATAATGCTCGCACATCACCATAAGACCCTTTATTGGTCATGTGAATAATCACCTATGGAAAGAGTGATTTTCTTCAACAACCCTTTTACGAAATCATGAGATCCCCAGAACTTGTAAAATAAACAAGTAAATAAAAAGGGAAATGATGAGAGCTTCTTGTGAGGGGAAGATATGCTGATTTTATGTGAACATAGCTATATGACCCGAGTAATGACCATTGATCATGAAGAAACCCAATTGAAAATACAACACGGTCCCACAAGACCCCTTTACATGATATTTTGATCTATAAAAGTCACCCTTGGAAATTCACCTTTGTCTCGTGGAAGGTCCCAGATAAAGAATCTCACATCTTGAAAAAGCCTTTCAATAAGCATCCAAGTATCATGAAGGTCCCTAGAGATGTTAGCATATACTTATAGAATATCCCTGAAATGGACAAATAATTAGGAAAGAATCATTTTATTGTCCATAATCTAATAAATTGGGGGATGGCGGGATGGTCTCGTGGTCGGTTAAAATCAGGTGACACCCCTAAGATGACCTACGACAGGATGCATGAACGCATGACACCAAACCCCTCCACCAACTCCAACTTGAATCTCTGAGATACACACCAAACAATGGGTCATATAAATAGGGTATATAGGCCTATAAAACCCTCCCACTCATAACAAAAAAGTATACATTCATGATCCCTCATGAACGAGAGCTTAGGAGAATATTTCTTGGAGTGACCAATCACACAATTAGAAGGTCTTCCACTAGGTAAACAAATTGGGGAATGACATAAGGGATCACACGACATGAATATGTTCTTCACATTATCACTCATAGATTATGTGAAATAATTATGGAATGTCAAACTGGATTATATGAAGGATGTACTACATATCACCTGAGTCACACAAAATGGATAAATCTCATCCTCAAAAATATTAATTTCCTCCTTAGATGAAAAATAAAATATAGAGAGATCAATTTTATGGTTTTAAAATATAAGAATCTACACATTAATAAGAAATGGATGAAGAAACTTGGATACATATAGATGGGCTCACTAAAAGACCCCCTTCACATAAAAAAGGATTTAACCGATGATAATTTTGTTAGGGTAACTGATTATGTATCAAGATTTTTAAGAGATTCATAAACATATATTAAATCTATAAGAGAGTATTATATTAGACAAAAATTCCCCTCAAAAGGGTTTGATGAGTCTGACATCCCATCCTCTCGACCAATGAGAGTTCCTAAGTGCCATTAATTTTGAAACCCCAATTGAATGCCTAGCTTTGGAAAGTAGGTATGTACCCACTTATGGATGTGGTAACAATTGGTAGTTTTTATTAAAGGTAAAAATTAGTTGTAAAAATTATGTCAATTATTGTATAGACATCTAACCCCCCATAATCAAACCATCGAGCCAATCCTTCTATATCGTTCTAATGAAAAATTATTCTTAAAAACATTATTTTGATCACTTGAATACATAAAGAGAGGAAAATGAATAAAAAACATACATTTCCATTACATAACTAGAAGAAAAGAAAATCCATGAGTTTCTTTAGATATGGATCATAATATTTCCTCATCATAATTATTATCATAAGAAATCCTAATAATGAATGAGATTATAACATAAAATCATTACCACTTTGGTATATTTTGAATCATAAGCCACATTAAAGATTAAAATCAAATGAAATAATAAATATCATGAAAATAATTATATTCATGATATAATATTTCAAGGGGATATATATTCACCTCATAAAATAATATAGCTTCATAATATAACATATGTCACAAAGAAGAAAAATTGAGAGAAAAATCCCTTAACTTAAGTATCGACTTAATTAGTACACATTATAAACTACTATATAATAAATATAAGTTTATTATATATATATATATATATTAATGAACCATAATTATATATATTATTCCATATATGATTTACTTATGAAATTTTATTACCTATTTATTGATAATTCCATGTTAAAGTCACATTTTGGCCAATAATTGCTTTGTTTTTCATGTATCTTTTTACTTTTTATTTTTGGCCCTATTATTTTTATAATGGATCCATCATATATAAAATTTTAACCATTATATAAATATGAAATATATTCAGTATATATTCATTTATAGTAATCCATAAACATTATAGATAGAAAATTAAATACATTGTTCATGGAGATGGTAGGTTGCAGGTACGCATGAATGTTGTTTCCATTTCCTTGACAGATGAAGAAAAATAAATATAAATAATATATTACCATTATATAATCATATATATTTCATATATATCATATATATTAATTAAATGTATCCCTTATTACCTTCTATAAAAAATGTAAGTGAAAATAGATCAAATTGCTTCGCCAGACGGTAGTCCGCCGTACACACGAATGACTTTATCGTATTTTCTATGGAATGTAAAGTAAAATATATATATATGATAATATATTTATATAAGTATATTTATGACACATATATTATATATATAAATTATATACATCATCCTACCCAACCGTGAAAGGCATTGATGGAAAACGTGTCACATCGGTTCACAAGGCTGTAGAATGCTGTACATATAAGGGACATTATCATTTCCTATTTTAGGGAAGAGGAAATGGATATAGGTAATGAAATTAATATAAAAAAATATCATTATATTTAATATAGTTAGTTTATTATATCACAATGGTTTAATAAGAATCTATGGATTTGGAGGAAGAAATAAAATAAAACTACTTGTTGAAGAACATTACCTCTTCTTCGGGTAACCTCCATGGGTTTATACCGAAAACCTTCCCAGGATGAATTTATGATCAAAATAAGGATTCTATGATGATAAAATAAAATTATGGTGTGTGTGGGGGGATAAGTTCCATAATATGTTCCCTTGCAAAATTAAGCCCAAGCTCAAACCAATTGTTCTCAAGAATTCAACTTCTAAGTCCCACATAAAGAATATATTAATATTTTTTAAATCAGATTAAAAACTATAAAATATACAATGGAAAATTTCTTGGTACATAATTACATGTTACAAAACCTATGTAAAAGAAATGGGTTTCATAAGCATTTCATCATTTAATCATAGCATAACCCATATAAAATGGAACAAGTCTCATAATTTCTTATCATCATAAAAATAAACCATCAAGAGAAGGAATAAGGATGGTATCCTTGGATCATATCCCCATTAAATATTTTGTTACATAAAATTATGCTATCTTATATGTAAATTTATTTTTAAGGATCACATGGGACATTTTTTGATAAAGTAACCTTATCACTTTGAAAATCATCTTTTTAAAACTAAAAGTAAAACAAATGAAAATAATTTTATTTGAAAGTAATATTTGAAACATATAAAATAATTACTATAAAATTTTTGGGATTAAACTTCTAAATTAATATTTAAACATTTAGTGTTAATGGAGGTGGAAAATACTATTTATATCTTACATGTTAAAATAAATATTCCCTTTCACATTTTTGGTAAAATTTTAAAAAGTACCTCATTTGAAAAAGGACAAGAAAATCCATTTTAAACCACTTTTTTAAAATTAAAAAAGTGGTAAAAAATTCTTTAATAAATCATTGTATATTAGTAAAAACATTCTTTAATACATTTTTAAAAAAAATTATCAAGGAAGAAAAAATATTTTTGATCGAAGAGAAAAATAATGTCTTTTTCCTTAAAAATATTATTTTGGTTTCTTAAGTACATAAATAGACGAGAATTAATTGAAAAAATTTTATTTTTATGAAATAAACAGAGTATAATAAAATTCATTAGTTTCATGAGAGATAGATCATAATATTTCATCATCAAAAACATAATCATAAAAAATATTGATAAATAATGAGATTGTAACATACAACCTTTACCATTTTGGTACCTTTGGAATCATAAGCACCATGAATGAAAGAAAATTATATGTCCATATATATCATATAATATCATGATAATAATAATAAAATACATTCATGGGAATTATTTACACCACACAAAATAAATAATTGGTAAATACTAAATGTGTCCCACTGAAATAAAATTGAGACAAAGATCCCTTACCTTAAGTCTCAACTTCCTTCATTGTAATTGCCTAAAATTGTATAAATAAAATACCCCCTAAATATTAATCAAATGTATTATTATATATTTTTGATATAGAAAACACATGCAATTATTTGGTTTTATTTTATACTATTGAATTTAAAATACCATTAAGCATCATTTCCATTGATAATATAGTTCCTTGAATAATGATCATATGATTAGTATAAATATAGTATTTTAAAAATCCAATGGATAGAGAAAATGGAAGTGATGGCCTAAACCACTAGGATTGTATCCTATGAATCCCATTTATTAGAGCTTTTTTGGGAAATAACATCACTGGGATTTTCCATCGACCAAGTCCAATATGAGATCTAACAACTTAAGTATGAGAAAAACTGTTTATGGTTTCAAGATCATCCAGATCAAGGTGAAAACCATGTATGCCGAACAACCCCTAAAAGTATCACCATTTCACAACTTACTCTTAGATAATTTTCTATTGTATTAAATGGATATGTATCAATACCATAATAAACCAATATATATATATATATATATATATATATTATTTTAAATATAATAATGTTCATATTTTCTTCTTATCATTACTTTATAAATGATTTTGATTTTTATTCGATAAAACATAAATTGTATTTTTAATTTGTATTCAATTTCAATTAAGACATTTATTTTTATGAATTAATGGATTTATGAAATAAATAAAATTTTATTAAAATAATACTATTAAATAATTTTTATCAAATATAAATGATCATATAATTTTTATGAAGCCAAATGTAATTTTTATAGGAGTTTGAAGACTGTTATTGTCAAACAACCCAACATTTCTCAATAAATTTTATTTTTTAATTTAGAATTGAAAATTAACATATTTAGAAAATTATTTAGATCAAATTAGTATTTTTTTTGGAATCATCACATCAAAATTATTCAATGGTGAATTTTTCATAATTTTCTAGGATATTTGAATTTTCAGGTAAAAGTTAAATATGGTATAATTATATGCTGTGTATTATGACATCATAATGACACAAATTTTTCTAATAAAAACTATAAAAGATATAAAATAAAAAATATATGTATTACTTTTAAAATAATGTGATTTTATATTTATTTTTTTAATTTTATAAATCCTTTATAAATCCTTTAAAACCACAAATATATTATTAGGTTTTAAAATCATTTCTTTAAGAGTATGACTCACCTCTACATCACCAAGGGTAATATTTTAATAATCTTGGCCCTTTTCCTAATAAAATAATGAAAAAATACACTCTCTATCGAAAACCAATGGGAAAAATCATGGTAAGGTTAGTGGTTTTGGTTATTTTATTATATAGAGTCCAAAACCAAAGTTTGAGAAATGATAAAAAATTCCCCACTCATTTACTATACACCCAAGCTCCCAATTCTATTCACTAAAAATCCTTGGATCAGGTCCTTAATCTTCCCTACCCTCTTTAGAGTCCTTACAAGGTTCCCCCAAGATCTCAAGAAGTTCCTCCCAACTATTTGGAGTCACACTCTCAAGTAAAGGGATCCCCAACTTCACTTATTTATTCAAGTTTCTTTATTATATTATACTTTCTATTTCCAATTAATAATTTTAGGATATTTATTTTAATGAACCCATTACTTCCCATTTTATGTAAAAATTATGATAGAACCCTTTCTCTCTCATCAAACCATTTTATGAATTTTTAAGTGATGTCGTTATGTTGATGAAATTCCATCACAATTTTCCATACAAAAAGAATTGTGTAGAGAATACCATACCCATTTACTATCAAGGTTGTTCCCCTTTATACAAATATAATTAATTTATTTGAAAACTAAATTTATAAATTTCAAACTCCTTGATCATGGAATAAAACATGATGTTGAATGAATCCATGTTGTATGATCTATGTGACACACTTAAGCATGATAATGAAATGAAAGTGATGGGTGTGCTCAGAATTATTTAGCGCTCTAATGCATTGGGTAATGTTTAGTCTGATGAGACGTCATATTGGGATAGGGAGTGAACCTGATATCTTTATGAGATTTTTTTCCATTATGATGTCTTGGAATTTAGCCTTGACCTAAGTTTATGATGCAGTGTTTTACGTTTTTCCACATTTCCTATGCTACCTTTATTATTATCATGCTATATCATGTCTCATTGTCTATGTTTATGATTTATAACTCCTTTTATTCTCCATTTATATACCTATTTACTAACATGTATTATTTTCTTCATGTTTTCCATGTTTATTCCCTTACTAGGATTTATAGATCACCCATTTCTTGTGTATGTCCCCAGGTTATCCCATGTAGTTTTATGTGAAAGCATGTTAAGGAAGTTTTCAATAAAGATGATGTATTTACTATTTTAAGTTGTTATGTAATGTACCTAATTCCCAAAGACACTATACTTATAAATATTATAGATTTTATTAAGTGTAATATTATGTAATTAACCATATATTATTGTGAAATAAAGAGAATGTTTGTTATAGTTGGTATCAAAGGAAAAGTTTAGTTATTTTTGGCGTTTGTATTAAAAAACTATATAAAAAGACTTAGGGATAAAACTAAGAATAATAAAACATCCATAAATTTTGTTAAGTATAGATTAAGTGGTTTATCAAGATAATATATCCCTATATAGATACAAAAAGTGGTTGTGGATCTGTCACATATGTAGATAGGGGTAAAACATAAAAACACCTCATTGTGCTAAACTCAATCAAGAACTAGTTCATGACAATGGGCCTTATTGCACACCTGTTTTGACGATCCCAAGGGATATGGTTTGGTAAATTCATATGGTCATTACAAAAAATTATTAATGGAATAAAAAATTACTCATAAGAATATATTTTACTAAATAAACCACGGATAACATAAATTGAATCCTAGAAAATAACAAGTTAAAGAAATAAAATTAATTTATATGTTATCTCATAAATTTCACTGGATTCAAATTTATGGATTTAATAGGTTAAAAATAACCATCCCTAATATTCTCTTTGATTCTATAAAATGGCTGGAAATATAATGAATCACGTAAACAACCAATGTGACAGGAAATGTGATGACTACCCCAATGATATTACCAACCTAATGGGAGAAAGAATCGAGAAACTTGTGATGATACTCTCTCAACTGACTCAGGTTTTGAATAGAAACCTGGATTAAGAGGAGTGGCCAAATCCCCATAAGAAATAACAAGCTACAATTTATCCCTTTATGTGGAAAATGACTCTAAATTTCAATGGATCATTTTATCCCTTAATTATAGAACAATGGATCAACTCCATTGATAAAATATTCTCCATCCTTCAATGTTATAAACAAGAGAAGGTTATACTAGCTATTTGTCATATAGAGGTGGAATCTGATCAGTGGTGGAAATTGATAAAAAATTTGAAGCTCTAGGAAGAGATCAAAGTGATGGGTTATAAAGAATTTTTGAAAATGTCTTCTTCACACTCTTTGACCCAAAATGGAAATGGATTTACTTTACCTCAACCAAAAAGATAAAAAATATATCAAGGCATATGAGGAAAACCTCACAAGGCTTGCACAATATGCCTCCAACATTGTCATTACACCATAAATACTAGGTTGAACACTTCTTTGGTATGCTAAAACCTAGTATATGAAATCATTGGAAATATGAAACTTTGATATCTATGAAGAAATTTTCCGATGTGCCCTAAAAGTAAAAATGGAGATCAAATAATATCAAGGGTGTTATAGGGATAAGAAGCTGAATGTAGAGTTTAATTATAGTGGTCTGATGGAGAAATCATACAATGCCAAGAAATTTCAACATCCCACTTGTAAAAGGTGAAAAAAAAGCACCCTAGAAATTTTATAAGGGAGATGAGTAAATTATTTATGTATAGGAAGAAAGAACACCTATTTAGAGATTAATGATAGGAGAAACCCAGTAATGCGTTAGAGGAAAGGAATTCTCCAGTCAACCCTCAGTGCATTGTTCATTGTTTCAACTATAAGTAACTAGGGAAATTTTCAAACCAACGTACTATAGAAAGTGTTTTTGGTGACAACCAAAAAATTCTAAGGTAGAAAGGGAGATATTTTAGTATCACAACCACCAAGGTAGATCCCAAGAACAAAGTGGTGATTGGTATGATATCCATTCATTCAAATATAGTGAATTTTTTATTTATTTTGGTTCTACACATTCCTTCATATCATGAAATTTTATTATAACTATTCAAACACCACAACAAAGCATGGAAGTAGAGTTGTCGGTGAAAATGGAAAATGAGGAAATTATTGAATCCTATGTATATAACTCCTCCCCTATTTAAATTTTTTGGATGAAATTCCTTGACAACTATGTTATAATCCCTTTGGTGTAAGTTTTTTCAATTATTGGAATGTATTTGATTTACCTATACGGATCCAAAATAAATTTTTGTGATAATTAAACCACTCTCCATATCATGAATTGACTCTCGATTCTGTAAAAGTATAAGGTGGGGGATGAATATTCATTAGCACAAACATCTCAATCATGGATTTTATTTCCCTATGAGAAATAATATATAGATCAAATGATTTAATATAAGGTAAGAATCATCCTTGAAGACATAACCATTGTGAGGGAATACACTAATGTGTTTCTCGAGGAATTTCCTAGTATTCCTCCTAGATGAGAGGTTGAATTTTCAATCGATATTATACATGGGGAATTAACATTATCCAAGAATCTATGTAGAATGACTGTTGTGGAAATTTAGGATATGAAGAAAAAAATATATGAAAATTTTGATAAATGATTCATACTCCTAAGTGCTTCACCTTAGGGGGCACCATTCCTCTTTTTCAAGAATAATGATAGGTCAATGAACCTTTTCATTGATAATTATGAGCTCAATAAGACCACGATAAAGAAAAATTATCCCCCCCATGGATTTATGACTTGTTGAATCCTCTACATAGTGAAAAATATTTCTCCAAGGTGATATGTGGTTGGGATATTACCATGTTAGGGAGAAGAATGAGGATATCCCCAATAATTCTTTTTGTACAATTTATGGGCACTATGAGTTCATAGTAACACTATTTTTACTCACTAATGCTCTAAAAGTATTTATGTACCTGATGAATAGAGTCTTTAGGGATTACTGAAACAACTTTATGGTAGTTTTTATAGATGATATTCTAATATACTCCAAAATCAAGGAGGAGCATGATGAACATATAAGCACTATGATAAAGAGATTACAAAAGGAGAAGCTTTATTCCAAGTATAGAATATTTTTTGTTCTGTTTAAAGTAACTACCATTCTTAGGGAATATCATAACAAGTAATGGGTTACCTATAGACCCTTCAAAGATATAAGAAATTTAAGGATGGATGAGGCACCAATATCTAAAAAATATCCACAATTTATGTAGATTAGTTGGTTACTATCATTGATTTGTTAGAAATTTATTATAAATATCGATCCCTCTAACAAAGATAACTCATAATGGAGTCAAGTTTTCTTAAAATGATGAATATGAAGAGAGATTCCAGGATTTGAAAGAGAGGCTTATCACTGACCCAGTTCTCAGACTACCCATATGTGGATAACTTTTCATGGTATTCAATGATGTTTTAAAGAAGGGATT
This sequence comes from Viscum album, assembly GCA_963277665.1. NCBI lineage: Eukaryota > Viridiplantae > Streptophyta > Magnoliopsida > Santalales > Viscaceae > Viscum > Viscum album. The sequence continues at coordinate 599,693,774 of OY728140.1, forward strand.
GAGATGTGTATTAATATATAATGATAAATTCATAACCTATGATTCATTTAATTTGAGAGTTCTTGAATAGAACTACCCAATACATATTCTGGAGTTGGTAGTTGTGATCTTTTATTTTAAAATATGGTGGTATTATCACTTTGGAGATAACTTTGAAATATATATATGGATCAAAAAAGCATAAAGTATATATTCACATAGAAAGAGATGAATGTAAATAAAAAAATATGGTTAGATATGATCAAGGACTATGACTAATCAATTCACTGCCATCCTAGGAATGTGAATAAATTGAAAAATTCTCTAAGTAGAAAGGATCCAAAAATTTTATCATTTATGACAATTGAGAAGGATATGATCCTCTTAGATTTGAAAAGAATGGACATGGGAATCATAAAGGAAGGAATATCATCAATCTTTTCAAAAATGATTTATCAACCATCCAATATGGATAGGTTAACAGATGATAAAAGAGAAGATGTGGGAATTCAAAAGAAAGAGGAAACTATAATAAAAGGGAAATCCTCAGATTTTAATGTTAATGAAGAATATGTTGTGATATTTGGGTCAAGACTCTGTGTACTATCAAATCTTGTATTAAAAATGGAACTGTTGGATGAAGAACATAGCTCAACCTTCTCTATCCACCCAAGAAACACAAAGATGTATCGAGATATCTGAGAGAACAATTGGTGTGAAAATATGAATAAAGTGGTCATTGAATATACATCCAGATGTATTGTATGTCAACAAGTGAATGAAGAAAGGAAAAAAATACAAGGGGATGATTCAAAAATTACCCATACCTAAATGGAAATGGGAAAAAATCACCCTGGAATTTGTCACTAGTCTTCTGAAGACATCAAGATGGAATAATTTTATATGAGTTATGGTGGATCGCCTTACAAATACTACACACTTCATTGTGATTTTAGAGGGTTTCTCACTTGATTAACTTGAAAGAATATTTTAGGTTGGAATGGGTAATGGCAGATGGTCTAGAGGAGGAGGGGGTGAATAGACCAGATTAAAAAATTAATAAAAAAAAATTATTAATTAAATTAATTATCAATGTTAATTATAATGGTTAATTAACTATGGAAAAAGTAAATATCACAAGGATATTTTTTATAGTTCAGTCTGAAGTGGTCCTACTTTTACTCTTATACCTCTATACTCGGTGAGAGATATGCATGAACTACAAATGATTTTTATGGGGGATTCATAACCCAATTAAAATAATCCTTTTCTAGTGGAGGGATAACAACGACACTGATTTTGTGTGGGGAGTTACAACATATACAATATAACTTTAGATATTCGGAGTCACAACCCAAATAGTCCTAACATCATATACATGGAGTTTCAACCCTTAGATCCTAACTTTAGAATATAGGAGTCACTACCTGAGAAAAAAAATAAAAAATAATTATTTTGTGTGAAAAAACATAAAAAAAGAGATTATGAGTGTGAGATAGGAAAAAGTGTTACAGAATCATAACCTGATAAAACATGATAAATAATAAAAGAACAAGTAATTTTTGTTGAGGATTAGATTGGCTCATCTCGTCAAGGCAATCTTAGTTTAAGTATAATTAATTCAGCCCTTGAGAGATCTTGCAGCTGATGAAACAAAGTGTTATTGGACGTTTCATATTGGATTATAGGTTCAAAGTTCAAAACACTTTCCCTTAAAAAAACAAAGTATCAAAAATGTTAAAGTGTGTCTTGCAAGTTTTATGTTTCTATTTTTTATGTATTTTTTTGAAAGAGAGAATGATATATATTTATAGTATGTATTCAGAAATTACAACTACTCAACTTCCTTAGGATGCTCAAAAAATAATTGAGTCAAGAGCGTTCATAAATATCTCCATAAAAAACATAGCATTGTTTCCTCTTTATTCTTGTAGAATATATCTTAAAAATAATTTAAAATAATTTAAAAAAGTCTTCCAAAAATATCTCCAAAATTATACCAACATTGAATGATTTAAAACAAAAAATTAAATCCATTCAAACTTCTTTAAATTAAGTCAAAATAAATCTTGAAAACTTGCAACAAAATCCGTAAGTAAGTTCAGAATTTAGAATTTAAACAATTTTGAAACCTCCAAATTAATGGAAAAAATAAGTTGAAAAATTATTAATTTTCCCCTTTAAATATTCCAAAAAATATATTAAAAACTCTTCGATTGTAATATTTATATTTAATGAGAATTTTCTAACCGGAAAAACGTTAAAATAAACCATATATATGCTGGAAATCAACTAAAAAAGCACAAAATTAATAGTTACTTCAGAATGAACAGTAATGTAGGGGTTATAAACTTTTCATGAATAGTAAAGTAGCATTGCTACACTCTTCATTAATAGTAATTTAGTGTAGGGATGATGAAAAATAAAGTATCATAGGGATGATGAACAATAATGTAACGTAGGGATGATGAATAGAAACATAGGGTATGAACCATACTTTTCACTATTGTGAAAGTAGTGTTGATGAACGATACTTTCCACTATTGTGAAAGTAGGGTTTTCCCATACATTTTGAAAAACTGGAAAACATACTTTAAAAAACATAAAATAATTTTTAAGGGATATAAACAATATATTCATACTTTGTTCAAACAAATTTACTTTTAAAAAAACTTATTATCTTTACAATGAATCAAAAATCCTATAAAACCGACATCTACTGTTCCAAAAATCTCCAAAAAACATAACTAACTCTATCCTAGAAAACAATAGTACTAAAAAATAAAAGAAGAAATTCAGATATTTTAAACACCATCCAAACAAAATTTTTAGAATTCAATGTAAACTAATGAAATCGATATAAACATTTAGGATTTCTATAAAATATTTTTTCATGCAAATCCGATATCTATAGAAGGTCCAGTAAAATAAATATAATTTTTTTTAAATGAAAATCACATTTAATCAAACAAAATAAAACATGCACATGTAAAAACAATTTCCCAAGCAATCAAACATGTAATCAAACAAAAGGGAATACAAATGCACAAACATGATATAAATTAGAGAATTGGTGAGGCTGTATAGGACACCATTGTCTATTGTATCTGATCAAGATCCAAGATTTACCTCTATGTTCTTGAAGAGTCTCTAACATGCTCTAAATACTGAGTTGAACTTCATAACAACTTATCAACCTCAAACTAATGATCAATATGAGTGTACTACCTAGACATTTGAGGATATGTTGAGAGCATACTCAATAGACTTCAAAGAAGGACATGATCAATATATTCTTCTAGTAGAGTTATCATACAATAACAGTTTCCACTCAATCATCCAAATGGATACCTATAAATCCCTTTATTGGAAGAGGTTCAAAACACATGCATGTTGGGACAAAGTTTGGGAGCACAAACTACTAGGTATTGAAATTTTTGAGGAAATGGGGGAAACAGTTAAGACCATTTAGAAGCACATCAAGGCTACTCAAAGGTGACTGGAGAGATATGCTGATAATCATTGAGGAGAACTAGAGTTTTATGTTGGATACATTATATTCCTCTATATATCTCCATGGAAGAAATTAATTATATTTGGTAAGAATAAAAATATTATTCAAAGATACACCAACCTCTTTTCTATCTTTTATAGCATCATAACGATGAATTATCAACTAACACTCCCACCTAAAATATCTCAAGTAGATGATGTAATATATGTATAACTATTGAAAAAGTACATACCATACCCCTCACATGTAGTCATTACAGAGGTGGTACCATTGGAGAATGAACATTTCCATGAGGAGAAGCCATTGAATATCTTATATCATAGAGACAAAGTTCTACAAAATAAGGTAATGAACCTGGTCAAAGTTCTATGGATATACCACAAGTTTGAATAAGTGTTGTGGGAACTAGAGGAGGTCATTTAACACAATTACACTCATCTATTTTAGTTTGAAAAATGAAAATTTTAGGGGTGAAATATTTGAAGGGGGGAATATTGTAACAACCCAAACTTTTATAAATAAAACCCCTTAAATTTTAATCAGACTTCTTATTATATAGTATAGATATAGAAAACACATGAACTTATTTGGTTTTTTTATATCCTATAAGATTTAAAATACAATTAAGCATCCTCACCATTGATAATATATCTTTTGAACAATGATCATATGATTAAAATATATATAGGGTTTTAATAAATCCAATTGACAAAAAAAGGAATTGATGGACTCAACCAATAGAATCATACCCTATGAATCCTATTTATCAAATATTCCAAGGGAGATAACATCACTGACACTTTACCTTGACCAATACCAAGCTAAGATCTAACAGCTTAAGCATGAGTGAATCCATTTATGAGAGAAGTTCAAGTTCATCGATATCACGACCCAAACCGTGTACACCAGACCACCTGTTGAAAGTCTCACCCTCACACACCTTACTATTAAGGAATTATTTGGTGTATTAAATAGATATGAATCCAGATTATAATAATATAAATATAAATATTTTATTTTCAATATAATAATGTTCATATTTTATTCTTATCATTAATTTATAAATGTTATTTATTTTTATACAATAAATCACAAATTGTATTTTCAATTAATAATCAATTTAAATTAAGACATTTATTTTGATGAATTGATGGATTTTTGAAACAAATAATATATTAATTAAATATTATTATTTAATATTTTTATCAAGTAGAAATGATCATATAATTTTTATGAAGTCAAATGTAATTTTTATAGGAGTTTAAGATTGTTATTGTCAAAAAACACAACATTTCTTAAAAATTATTGATTTTTAATTCAAACATGTAAATGAACATATTTAAAAAATTATTTAAATAAAATGAATATTATTTTTGGAATAATAATTTTTAAATTATCCTATGAATAATTTTTAATAATTTTTTGAGCAGTTGAATTTCGGGGTAAAAATTAAAAATGGTAAAAATATATGGTGTGTATTAGGACATCATAACAACACAAAATGATGTAATAAATAATATAAATGGCCTTGGGAATTCGGTATATGTAATGGGTCTCCCTCTACCTAGTCTAAAGAGGTCTTTGATTTAAATAATAAAATGAGCCTTCAGCCCCAACCTTTAAGAAAATATAGTGTCCAAAACCTATGTTTGAGAAATAATAATGATTTCCACACTAATTTCCTATATAAACCCCCCAAATATCCCACTTATATTCCCTCAAAATACTTTTATAACATCCTTAATCTTCACTACCCTCTATATATCCCTCCCAAGGTTCCCCCAATATCTCAAGAAGCCCCTCCAAACCATTTGGAGTCATACTCTCAAGGTAAGGGATCCCCACCTTATCTTATTTATTCAAGTTTCTTTATTATATTATGCCTTCTATTTACAATTCATAATGTTGTGATATGTATTTACAAGAACCTATTAATTCCAATTTTATGTTCAAATTATGAGATACCAATTTCTCTCTCATAAACCCATTTTATGAATTTTTAAGTGATGTCATTATGCTGTCGAAATTTCATCGTGATTTTATATAACAAAAAAATTGTGTAGAGAATATCACACCCATTTCCTATAAATTATATTCACCTTTATACAATTATAATTACTTAACATGGGACTTACATGTATTTATTCCACACTCCTTGTTCGTGAAATAAAGTATGATGACGAATGAATCCATGTTGTATGATCTATGTGGCACACTTAAGCATGAGAATGAAGTGAAAGTGATAGATGCACCTAATATTATATAGTGCTCCAATGAATTGGGTAATTTTTAGTCTCATGAGATGCTATGTTAGGATAGGGAGTGAACCTGATTCCTTTATGGGACTTTTTCCGTCATGATGTCTTGGCAGTTATCCTCGACCTATTTTTATGATGTAGTGTTTTAAGTTGTTTCCACATTTCCCATGTTACCTTTATGAATATCATGATATATCATGTCTTATTTTTCATTATTATAATTTTTCACACCTCTCATTCCCAATTTATATTTTTATTTTCTAACACGTATCACTTTTTTCATGTTATGTGGTGTTTATTCCCTTACTGGACTTTATAGCTCACCCCTTTCTTATATATGTTCCCAGGTTATCCCATGTAGTTTTAATTGAGATAATTTTAAGGAATTTTTCAATATAGATTATGTTTTTCCTATTTTAAGTTGTTATTTAATGTTCCTAATTCCCAAATACACTATAATTCAAGATTTTTCAGGTTGTATTAAGTGTAATCTTATGAAATAAATAATGTATTAATGTGTAATAAAGATAAGGGTTGTTATATTCATAATCATTCAAAACTCCTACATAATAAAAATAATTCTGTTATAATTCTATTATAGAACCATAATAATATATACAAAACCCTATAATATTTACTTAAGACCCTTTATTACCCATTTATTAACAATCTATTTGTTAAAATCATGATTCAGGTAATAACTGTTTCATTTTTCATTTATGTTTTGGTTTGGTATTTTTGGTCCTTTCATTTTGATCATGGCTCCATCATATAAAGAATTTAAAAAATGATATAAATAACATATATATTAATTGTATCTTTTTATAGTAATCTATTAAAGTTAGAGATATGAAATGAATTACACCATTCATAGAGACAGTAGGATGTGAGTACGCCTGAACATTGTTTCCATTTTCTTGACGGATAGAATGAGAAGAAGGAAAATAATATATCAAATTTATATAGTAATTATTATGTTATATATATCACATATATTCATTTTATATATCCTTTTTACCTTCTATGTAAATATTAAGTGAAAAACAAACCACATCGCTTCATGAGGAGGTAGTCCGCCGTCCAGACGAGTGACTTTATCGTATTCCCATGAAATACAAAGTAAGAAGGTATATATGATATTATAATTATAGAAGTATAAATATGTTATTTATATCATATATATACTTTACATCCATCATTACATCATTACATGAGAGTCAGTGATGGAAAACGAATTACATCAGTTCGTGAGGCGGTAGTCCGCCTTACACACGATTGACATTTTCATTTCCAATTTGGTGGAAGTGTAGATAGATATATGTAATGAAATTAACAAAATAAAATCTTAGTATATGGTATATAATTATTTTATTATATCATAATTTTTTAATAATATTTTAAGGAGTGAGAGGAATACATAAAATGAAAATACATAGTTAAGGACTATACCTCTTCTTCGGAGAACTCCTTTAGGTTTACACCTAAATCCTTAATAGGGGGGTTTAATGATCCATATAATGACTATAGAATGTGGATATGGAATTAAATAATGGATTTGGGAAGGTATTTTCCATCAAAATGGGGTTTTATGTGTGTAGTGGATAGTATAGGGTGTTCCCTTTTATAAGTGGTGGAGAGGACATACTTGGAATCTTTGAAAAGAAAAAGGTGTTCCCATGTTATAAACATGAAAAATGATTAAAAATGGACAATTACTGAACACTATAAGATATATGGTCTAAATAGTTCTATAAAAGTTGACTTAGAAAATTTTATAGGCTATTTCACACCTTTTTTTAGTTTAACCCCTCACTAAACTCATTTTAACCTAAATCAAGGTAAGTAATTATTACAATTTTTAATATTAATTTTGAAAAAAAATCAAGTTGAACATATTATATAATATTAATTCTTATGATTCAAAAAATTTAACCCATTTTCCCAAATTCAATTCACATAATTGAAAAAATTAAATTTAAAATTAAACCCAAAGACGCGATGAAAAAACAGTTTTCCAAAGTGAAAATTTTCATAAGTATAGAATGTTTTAATATAAAAATTCAATATGAAATTGATTCCAATGAAATAAACTGGATTAAAAAATATATAGTTGAAATTATTTTACTTTTAAATCCATATTCAAATTAAATGTATTTTGTAAATTATTTAAATTAAATGGAATTTTTTTTAAGAAAAATCCGTATTTGTTTTCTGTTCAACAAAAAATTAATATATGCAAAAAAGTATCAAAATTTCACTCAAAGATAATTTTTACATATATAATTCAAAAAATGATGTTGTTTTTTCAAATTAATTTTTGAAAAGTGAAAAAAATACTTTAATTATTTGTTCACAAAAATAAATGAAACCATTTTTTTGAGAAAAAGTATTTTCGAAATATATAAAGACTACTAAAAACTAAGTACTTATCTATAAATATATTTTCTTTATCTAAAGAATTTATGCATAATTTGAAAATTTTGGTTATTACTATTCATACCATACATTTTAGAGGCTATGTTATGATGGTCATATTTAAATAATAATATTTATAGAATATCACAGTTTGTTAAAATTCTACGATTCAGGTAACACAAGTCATCAATGAAATTTAATTTATTCAAAAAAAATATTTCATAAAAAATTAGGGTATTACATGAAACGCATCCTGTGACATGAATACTTTGATTAACTCAAACCATTGATTCACCATAATTCTATGTCTACCTCCTTATGTTTCAAATACCATTTCCATGGAATAACCATAATTATTGTACAATGATTTCTACCAGCTTCCACATGGTTATAATGTGGTATTATCCTTCACAACATAATACCTCTTTCATATCAAGATAATATCACAACCAATATCCATGGCTCAGAGGTGCAGCATGGTCCTATCATCTCAATCCTAACATAATTTTTTAATCTTATATATCATCCATTATAGCATTGTGGTCATCTTCATTACACAACATCCCAATATTCATAGAAAATACCACACTGTTATAGTGTGATAAGTGTTTTCTTCACAAAAATTCCTCTATTCTTCTCCAAATGTATTTATGCATTATCAGTATTATTCCTTCAGTTATTATTTTAGTATCAGACTCTTAAGTATTTACCACCCCTTCAATGCATGATCTACTAAGAACCAAATCCTTGATATATAGAAATATCAATATGTCTTTACTATTACAATTACCTCTATATAGCATTGTAATGGATTCAATCATTCCTGAACATATCTTCCACACTCATCATAAAATATCAATTACATGTATGTCATTGATATAAATTCTCCACCAAATTTAGTTTCCATGCATGGTAACCAACTCTATATTCATCTAAGCATGTCCAACCTCCATGTATTTTGATGCATCACTAACCAAAATAAATTGAAAAAAAATAAAATAGTAATCAAAAACAAATCCAATAGTAATTGATAATAAATTCAATTTTCAACCTCTAGTTATAACATCCTCCCCCTTTGTATTTTGTTTTAAATCCTACCATAAATCCAATTCGATCATAAAACACTAAATATATAGTAATGTGATGGATTTATAAAAAACATCCTTCTCCCTATTTGAAAATATAATTCAAAGGTTATCTTTACTAGATGTATATTTTTGATTTCTATATTTTAGATCAAGTAATCTACCCTTTTATCTCTAGATTTTATGGGGGTTTATTCATTAACTCGACTCCTCCTTTTTCAACACAAACCTTTCCTCTTATTTTTAGGTATGTTTGGGACCATCTCAATCAATACTGCTGTAAAAGTGGGTACCTTAGATCCAAATTGAATAGTACCTTTTTGATTACCATATCATGTATACCGTGAGTTATTAATGATGTATACTTACCATAATAGTCTTTATATTTCTTAATTTAATATTTATATGAAAATTTTCATGGATTAATTTCCATATCAAAAGGTTATACCAGTTCCCAGGAAATAATGAGAACCTCGAGATACTGTGAAAATAATCTTAAATATATTTATTATGGTATAGATACATAATTATGACTGGAAATAAATAATTCATGACTATGAGATTCTGGGAGATGAAAATAATTCATACTTATTCTCATAAAGTGTTCACTTGGTGATATATAGTATATGAGATCATGAGGGATGCCATGAAAATAAGAACACATTATGTTTTATTTTTCACGGGGTTTTCCTATATGTGAAAATGGGTAATGGAATCTTGAATTGATATTATTATTAGTTTATACAATTTTACCATGTACTTTTATGTAAAGAAAAAAATGTGATATTTAAGTCTTGGAGATGTAGTCTGTAGTGGGTGCGCCATCAGTGGTATAGAATTAATTGAATAAACAATACTAAATTTTTATCTACTAAAAGGAAATGTAATGTTGGGCCTAGTTGATATGAATGCTAGTATATTCACTAAATTCACGGTCATGGTAGATTAAGGTAATTCCTTCTAGTGAGGTGAAAAAAATAATAAAGCAAGAATGGATGATGACATAAAGTATGCATCCTGATTTATAGTATATCGAGACAAAGAGATTATATTACACTATGTGTGTTTGTAGAAAACTTTAGTTATTACTATGTATACTCATTATATATTTAAGGGCCTTGGTGGATTTTTAGGATCCACTCTTGGTTTGTGAATAATATTCACTGCTATCGAAATAAGGTCCAATTGGGTCACTCACTAAGCATATTCAAATGTTTGGCATATTCTAATGAATAAGAGTTTAGGGCATGGTGGGCCCCACCACAGGGTCTGAGAAATGTCTGTGAATGTATGATCACAAAAAATAAATAAATTAATATTATTCAAGGTTAGAATAACTAGTATTGAATTTATTTCCTCAATGTATTCATACGATATTAATTGAATACATGGAAAATTTTATATGAATGAATATTATTTTAATCTTCAATTTTTATTTAATATTTATGGGAATGTTGAGTTGAGTTAATGGATTAGTTTTATCACATAATATATGTATCATATTATAAGAAATTTGTAAAAATATAAATTATATTTAGGACTCAGTAAAGTGGTCATAAGATGTCTTTTATAGATTATTTAGTGTGTAATAAATATTTGGGGACTGGGGAGCCTTTTTTGGGTAATTTTTCAACTCAATATTTAAAGGAGGATGAGGCTCTCACAAGGATACTATTATCTTTAAAATGGTTGAAATCCTCTCTCTCCTCTCTCCCAATTTCTAGAGTGGGAAATAAATGATTTGATCTCACAATCTGTGTTCTTCTTCATGGATTGATGGATCGTTACTGTGATGATTTTTGGGCCATCGATGGTGAATGATTAATGAATGAAAATTTAGATCAAATGAGGTAATTTTTCATTTTATTTTTGAGATTAAAATTCTTCACATGGTATCCTTAGAAGTTTTATTAGGCTGTTCTTATCTAATTATGATGTAGTTAGGTCAATCACCGATGACAAATTTGAAGTCTTGAGATCACCTTCTTCAGATGTACGCCCCAATACCTTCAAATAATAGTCATCAAATATGTATATATAGAGGGTAAGTACTTTAATTTTTTTATACACTCTAAATATTCATCAAATTATATGTCTTAATTACCACATTTCAAATTTCAAGAGTTAGGAATATCCTTGTCTATGCAAATTCTCTGTATCCCTTTTAATACCACCTATTAACATCTAATAACTCTAGGGTCTTTTAACCACTAATAGGCTATCATCAACACCTTTGGGATATTTAAACCACTTGTATCTCTTTAAATTGTTCAAAATATTTAGGATAAGTTAAAAATATATTGATATCACTTTTTGGATGAACCTTCTATATTTTTTCACTATTTATAGAATTTTTAGTTCATGCCTTGAAATCTTTATCTCTTTCAATCAATCAATTACTCTACACAACATCTAAAATCCACATACTTGTTGAAAATTATTTCCAACTTCAACCGATACAATGTGTTGATAAATATATCCATATCCTTCTTTAAATCTCAAGTACACTTTTAACTTTATCTAAATTCTTCTCAAATATATCAGTGATTGAATTTTCTACTTGAAAATGTATCATCAAAAAATATTTTAAGCCTAACAAGTGAGAAATCAATATAAGAAACTAGATTCAACATCAACAACATCAAAGTTATCCATATCACTTGTTTAATTCCATAAATTCCATGAAACATGAACATTCATTTCTTTTAACATTTCTCTATGTGATCTCAATCACACTTACACGAAACCGTTACCAAATAATGAATAATTCAAAACTTGTGTGATTCATGCTACAAATTGAATCAATTTATACCACTTGTTGGGAGAAACTTGTGATTCCACTTGATATCTATGATATTCCCTTAACAAAAGATAATTTATCCTTTCTAGATAAGACTAATAAGCTTTTAATTGTTCAAAATAAATTTCCCTATGAATTTATTTATATTTGGAATCACTTATAACCTCTCTAACACATTTTTATGTACACCATTAGAGTTTAAATTTTCAGTGTAATAAAGTTTCCTGAAGAAAAATCATAATATTACACTTTTTTATAATAAAAATAAATAAGTCATGAATTTCTCCAGGAATGTTGCTTCTTCTTTATCAAGTTTTCTTCCCTTTTATTCATGGTTATATTCCACTATATATGATATGAAATAGATTTTTTATTATCAAATTGAACTTGATACCATTTTGAATTTTCATTCAGGCTTGATAGTAATTAAGGACTCCCACAAAACTTATAATTATATATTTATAAGGTTCCACCTCATTTTTCTTGATTGAGATTCAACATATATAGTGGTTTATTTTCACCAACTTTTTATCTTGATTTATACTTTATACACTTTATTCTTGTCTGAAAACTATTTTTTTGCAATTTTCTCCTTGAAAACAGTCATATTATTTCAGCATATACACCCCATAGATCATATCTCACCCTTAATATTTTATCAATCCAATAATTAAAAATAATAATACTATACATGGGAAGTGGTGTACTATCTAGACATCCTCAATAGATGATCTTGGTTGGTCTTGATGAACCAATAATTTCCTTAAAACATTATTTCAAGCTTATATAGTGGTTATTATCACAATACCACTAATAGAAACTTCATTTTGGGGTTTTAATTTTTTATCCTTATCACCTTAAGCTTTGGATTCAACTCCATTATTATATGAATCCTACTTGTGCACATTTATTACTTTAATTGTTCATCACTTAATACTACTTAATGTTTCCTTCTCTATGAGAGTGATTTTCTATTAGTCTTCTCCTTGTTGCTTGTGGTATATTTTTTGAAACCACTTAGGCATGACTCTGTATTATCCTATATAACAACCATTAAGACTAACTCTGAATTATATTATTCTTTATCTATTATATTATCTTTCTTTCTTTCCATAAGGGATGATACATGAACATGAACAATGGTTCTTGATTCACCTTCAATCACCTAGATTTCTTATACACTTATATAACCATAAATCTATTTTTTAAATGCAACAAATTAATTTTCATGCCATTAATGCCTCCCCCTTAATGTATCTATAGGGGGGTTTCTTCTTGGAAATTCCTTTTATAATACTATAATTTCTTTACATATTTTCACGGCAAGGACATATAAAATATATCCTGATAAATTCATACTTCATGTATCATTACCTTGGTTGAGATGTTGTAGTAGAAAATTACCATCAACTGGTGTGTAGTTTGACTTCTAAACACACATCCACGACGTCTCTCATTATTCTAAAAGAGTAGAACAATCCTTTGAGATCATTAAATTTTGGATTTATCATGACATTTTTGTCTTCTTGATTTCATATTTCCACCTTTTTGGGATTCACTTATTGTTACTACTTTGGGAGGAATCTTCTTCTTTCAATTGGATATTTTCAACCTCTATTCAAGATCCTCGATATTTATAACCTTATCATTTAATTGTACATCCACATGATCTATCCTTAATAAAAATTCATTTCCAGATTTTATCTCCTCTTTAAACATTGTTTTTAAAGGTATAAAGTTTTTTTTCCACCCCTTCTCTATCTCTAATTTTTATTCAATGTCAAGAAAAATTACTTTGATTAAGTCACATTGACTCTTCATTTTTTCAACCATTCTGAAAATAGATTCATTCAAGGACAACTCTTTATTCATTTTTTTATTTTCCAAAAACAAATAAAATTGAACACATAGTTGATTACATTTGTATTATAAAATTGATCCACATTTTCATGCATATATTTGATTTCCTCTTGTTCACTACAAGAACAATATCTAGATTGATGACTGGACATATTTTCCACTTATTTCATGAAATCACCATCGAACTTCAACATCCAGGGGAGAATTTGAATTTTTAGATTTTTAATATTCATACAAATCAATTATAAAACTATTATTATCAACATAACCAATCACAAATACCTTTATGGGTGTATTGTTCTTGGGATTATTCATGTAATTATTCTTTTTCTTATTTATTTTCAACTAGTAAAATTTTCTCCAGATTTTGAGGATGATATTTCCACCTCCTTTTCTTCTAATTAATTCTCATAAATTACTTCTAATGTTTTTCACATTATAGGTACACTAGCAAAATAATATGTTTTATTATATACCTTAATAGATATAGATATTATAAATATCCTCTCTATATTTGTATCACCAATTATTTAATTATTCTTTGTCATGTTAATATCTCAATATATGTACTCTATGAAATCTTCACCACAAGCCTATAAAAATAAAAAAATCATTATTTCATCCATCATATTTAGAACCAATGAAAATCGGTAAAATCATTATTGAATCATTTTGAGTAATAAATTCAAAGAATATATTTAAATACTAAACCTCAAATTAGAACCTTTCATCTCTGATACCACTTATTTGATGTAAGTTAAATGTAAACACCTTCAGGGCGTGAATCAGGGTGTCACCCAAATAATTTTTTTTACCTTAAATTATGTTTCCCCCTTGTCGGTTCTTTGTCCATAATTTGATGGAACACATTCTATATCTCTTACTTTTAATTATATTTCAATTAATATGAAACAAAACTAAAATATTAAAAATAATAAAGTACATAAGGATTTTAATAGGTTCACCCGCACTGGGGGATGTCCAAGAGCACATATATATGATGTATCAATGTGCCAAAATACACTATACTAACATTTAGTAGATAAAAGATTGGGTCATAATCACTCCATGCTAAGGCCCACTACCTTTATAAATGTTTAGGGTCGACTCAATGAGCATGTAAGGGTAAGTCCATCTTTCATCACTCTATATACTACTTCATTAAAGGATTGGTAGTTTATAGATTTTAAGGTCTCTCTAATTATTTATATACATGGGGATCTCTTCTATTTCAACATGGGATAATGTAACACTTTTCATATTTGAGTCCAAAATAAATGATCCATTATGATCCACTTTGTTGAAATTATAATACTTGAATCTATATTAGATCAACTACTTGTAAATATTTGGGTCCTTTTGTTTTAAACCTAGATAAGTGCAAACTCTTAATGTGAGGTTCAACTCTATGTATTCCAGGATATTCGATGAAATTTCAAAATCATTATAAATGAATATTATTATTAATTGAAATAATCTCATTAAATTATTTCTCTTAAAAAATTGGATACAAGTATAACAATTCATCTACCCCAAGAATCTTGTTCTAATGAACTAGATATGGCTAGTGAGTTCCTTTCCATCATGGATCTCCTATCTTTTTCTTCTCTAGAAACTAGATATGGAAATATTTTCTTCTTCCTATTTTTTCTATAATATCTATGATTATTTTTATATACTTATTTATAACCATTAATTTAATGGTTGAGATCAATTTACATATCTATAATAATCAAAGATTAAATCATGTGTCCCA
Organism: Viscum album; assembly: GCA_963277665.1. NCBI lineage: Eukaryota > Viridiplantae > Streptophyta > Magnoliopsida > Santalales > Viscaceae > Viscum > Viscum album. The sequence goes on from OY728140.1 coordinate 599,709,441, forward strand.
ATGATTTATAGTAGTTAGAATATTCCTCTTTAAGTTGATTCAATACTCAAAACATAGATTTAAATCTTCCTCCCTTTTAATTCCAACCAAATATTGAAGATATTCTAGAAATCACCTTATTTCAACATGATATTTATCATTAAAGTGTTATTTGACCCAAATTCACCATAATTGTAGTGTAATGTCCTTTATTATAGCATGATCATTGAGTTAACCACCATATCCACATAATATGATAGAATCTTATTTCAAATTCCTTGAATATGATTGTGTGATCCTATCAAATATCATTAAATATAAAAATTATTTCAGGGTGATGATATTACTCATGGCACAAAACATTTCACCCATAGAAACCTCATATTTTATATATCTACTCAAAATACACCTTTCATATTGAAACCAACTTGACTACCACATAACACGGCTTGTCTATTGCATTTTTATGATGTGACAAACACATTATGATGTGAATAATTTAATCAACACAAACAAATGTTGTGCTAAGATTCTATAGCCACCTCCTTATTGAAAAAATATAATATCCCCAACACAACTAGATGTGCAGTGTTGTGATTCCTCTCAACTTTAACATGGTTATAGCACGATATCATCCTTGATGGTACAATACCTCTTCCATATCCAGATAGTAGTAAAAAATATAACTATGTTTAGGAGTTATGACATGGTCCTTAACCCATAATTCTTACATAACTATTTTTTAGTCATATATATCATCCCTTTAGACATGGAAGTGGGTTACATGATGTTGCATCCCAATATTCATGGCACAACATCTGCTGTTTTCATATGAAATGTGTTTAATTTACTAAAATTCCTCCATTATTCTCTAAATGTATCCATGCATTCTCAATCTTACCCATTGTAATATTAACCCACAATGGGAATAGTTATGCACATTATAAATTACATCAATTCTATATTTATTATCACACTCCAAGTCTTGATTTATGATCTAATGATTATTCTTCCAAAATCCATATCATTAATACATAGAAATATCCGGTTGTCTCTACTATCAAAAATACCTCCATATAGCCATTATAGTGGATTCAATCCTTCCTCAATAAATATTTTTTCTCATCCACAAAATCAAATGTCATCTATTTTATTTCTATGCATTATCCACCAAATGTGTAATGACCCAAAGCTTCATTAATGGAAATCCCTCTTGATCTAAATAAATGTCTCGTTATGTAAAATGTTTATATAAAATGTCAAATTCTTTGGTTTTCTGTAAATAATTGTGACCGTTGCTTTTATAGCCATTGAACAGTGATCACATGATTAGTATAAATATAAGGCTTCAACAAACCGAATTTACTCAGACAAAGGAAGCGATGACCACATCCAGTAGAATTGCTCAATACAAAGCCCATTTGTCGGAGCTTGGAAAAGAGGTGTAATCTTTGGGATTCACTCTTAATCAAGCCCAAGTTGAGCTCCATCATGTCAAACTCAAACGTGAGCGTCTACGAGAGAAGTGAAAGTTGATAGAAATTACCACTCGAGCGATGTTATCCGAGCCACCCAAGAGTCTGTCACAATCACACACCTTACCCTTAGGTCTTATGCGGCTGTTTTAAGGGGTTATGTAAAAAATATCTAGTACTATGTTTATGTACATTATTTTTTGTATATAATAATGAATATACATTCTTGTCATTATTGATACATTGTAAATAGTTTTTAAGGTGAAAATAGTGTTTTTAGTTATTATTTAATTAAGAATTCTATTTTATTAAATTAAGGTATTTTTGAATTAAATAATATTTTAATAAAATATTATTAATATTATTATTCATTTAATTTTATTATATATAAATTATCATATAATTTTATGAATGCAATTGTAATTTTTATTAAGGTTTGAAAGCCATTTTTGTCAAAACCCGTGAATTTTTGATAAATGTTGGTATTTATTTTAAAAGTAAAAATTAACATATTTAGAAAATTATTTAGATAAAATAAATGTTATTTCTGGAATCAGGACATTGAAATTATCCGACGGTGAATTTTTCATAATTTTCTGAGACAGTCGATTTTTTTGGGTAAAAATTAAATACTGTTTAAATATATAATGTGTTTTATGACATCATAATGACCCAATAGTGATGTAATAAAATACTAAAAGCTTTATGATCGGCCAATATATGTTAAAACATTAAAATAATGTGATTTTGGGTTTGTTTTATTTACTTTTCAAAGCATTAATGGGCCCTTAATGACTTATTAAACACCTTGTCTTTTTAAATTGTTTTCCATGGGAGTGTGACTCACCTCCACACAATCAACCCTATTATTTTAAGAAGTTCGGACTTTGACCTTATAAAATATTTTTTTCCTCTTCCATTTTCCAAAAACCATGGGATGGTTTGTGTTTTGGATTAATTTAATATAAGGGGTCCGAAACCTAAATAATAATGAATTCCCTCACCTTTCCTATATAAACCCACCCAAGCTCCCACTTCATCCCCACTAAAATCCTTTGGAGTTCATCCAACCTCTGACCTACTCTCTATAGAATCCTCCCAAGGTTCCCCAATCTCCCAAAAATCCTTTCTCAAGCCTCTATCAAGCATTTGGAAGCACACTTCCAAGTAAGCGTTTTTTCTTCCTTCCTCATTTTTGTCCAATTTTATTTAAGTTGTTTTGCCCTTTTAATTTAAATTATGAATGTTGGGGTATGGTTTCACACCTACCTCATACTTCCCTCTTTATGTTTTATATATGGGAGACCCATTTCTCTCTCATTAAATTCCTCCCATGTACACCCATTACTATGCCAAAATTCTGAAAGGAACTTCTCTCTCCTCATTTACATTCCAACAATACTTTTGTATCATGAATCTAGATTCCATTACAATTGTTGGGACATGTATCTATATGATCTCATTACTTTCCATTACATGTAAATATAATGAGTAACCCCTCTCTCTCTCATCAACCATTTTTATGAATTCTTATGTCACGCTGTTACGCTACCAAAATCGCACCGATTTTCTAAGCCAATGCAATTGTGTAGTGAATACCATACCCATTTCTCCATCAAGGATATTCACCTTTATTCACATTTAATTATTTATTATAAAGTATCATGTATTAATTCCACATTCATTCATAATATAATAAATGATTATTTTTTATGAATCCATGTTTTACGATCCATGTGGCACACTTATGCATGAAATGAAATGTTTAAGAAGGGTGCGCCCTTATAGCGCTCCGATGCACTGGGTAAAGTATAGTATCATGATACGTCATGTGAAATGATTGTTGACTCATTCTAATTCAAGTGCAAAGAGGGTTTACTTGTGCTTCATGTGTAATGAGGATGTACTCATGCTTTATGTGCAATGAGCCATGGCTCCTGCTAATTCCATGTTAAGTGTTGTTGCCACATTTCCATGTTATGATTATGATGCTTTATCATGCCTTTATGTTCATGTTTCTCTTGTTCTCTATTGATGTACCTATTGTCTAACATGTATTGTAAACCTCATGTATTCCATGTTTATTCCCTTACTGGGCTTTATATCTCACCCCTTTTCTTATTCATGTCCTCAGGTTATCCCATGAAATGCTAAGTATGAGGGAATGTAGTGATCATGTGAAGGAAGTTTTCAATAAAGATGTTGTACTTCATGTTTTAAGTTGTTATGTAATGATCCTAAGCCCCAAATTCACTAGACCTCTCTATCATCCATGTTGTATCAAGTGAATGGTTTATATAATAAATCATGTTTACGTTTGTAATAATAGAAGGGTTGTCATAAAATGTGGTTCCCATGTATGGTAACTAACTCCAGCTTAATTTATGCATCTGTAAGGTCTATGTCATATTAAGCATCGCCAATAAAAGTTAATTGAAAAAATCCAATAGTTTTTGAAAACTCATACAAATATCAACATTTGGATACAATAGTTTGAAAAATATAAAAAAACTAAAAAAAATATCCTTCATTGTGGGTTCAACACAACCACTGTAATACTAGTTTGGTGTAGGTTATTATTTTAATAAGTAAATACATTTCCCATTTCCCCATGGATAAAATCCCAAGTTGTGTTTTAAAATAAAAATCATAAAATTAAACCTCTTAACCTATTAAAAAATTATCTTGAGGATGAATAGATACCTATCATAATACCATGATCGACCCAGTGACCAAAACAAAAATAATTCCCCTATCAAGTCCTCCAAGTACTTGATGGTACTCTACTAAATTCTTAATGGTGTGATATGAAAACCAATAATCCATTTTTTTTAGTTTTATATATTTCCATTTAATTTTCCCTTTAATACCTATGTTCCTCAACAAAATCACCCACCAATGAATTAAAATAACAAATAAAAATTTAAACAAACATAAATAGGTGGTTTTCAACCACCAATATTTTAAGTCTATCTTTTTGAATAACTCAAAAAATATCCATTTCAACATACTAATCCAACTTCTCTTCTAGAACACCAAATCTATACACACCTAACTTAGTCCAGGAACCCATAAAGTTCATTATACTAGTCATCAATTCTATTTTACATTCAATATATCATATATAATGATAAATTTTATGATACATCACATTCCATAACAATATTTAACAAGATACACCTACATCTAACCCATTTACCAAGATACAAGTATTTTTTCAATCAAATATCAATTAATTTCATTCATTTTGGATTAAATACTAAAAATATAATATATTCAGAATATATTTTATCTTTTCCACTACCATTAATGTTTATTTCTCAGCATTACCCATGAATGCATGAGGTTAATTATAGTACATTAAAACCAAAAATTACCTTGTCATCTTTATAGGGATGAGTATTTCAGTTATGAAAACTAATTTAGGACAAAATAATATAGAAACAAGGTTCTATCCTAGTGCATATTAGTGTTAAGGATAGTTCAACAACCATAACCATTTTAGGGTTGGGCATTTTAGTGTTTTTCTATTTCCTCCATGTTTCAGTTATCATTATTGTCAAGGAGAGTTTAAAGAACACCTCCATTTTAGTTTTTTCTTTTATTTTTTGATTGTTAATTTTTATTTATATTATTATTATTATCCTAATTTCCTTTTATTCCAATAAAATTCAATGCTTTGGTCGGAGTTCGTAGGTTCCATTCACTATTTCTAAGTCGTGTCCCTCCCTATATGTAGATGTGGGTCTTCTTATAGCAGATACATGGATTCCATATCTAATGTGATATTGAATTTTCTAATTATTTTTGAACACTTATTATTCGATTATATTATTATGTGGTGGCCAAAAACTATTCAAGTGCAGTGCGACTCTTTTACCCAAAGAAGAATGCACATGAAGAATAATATCACACATTTCTACCTTCATCATTAATTTTCAATGAACACGTCCTATTTTAGTGTAATTAAACTTCCCATATTTCATCTTGTAATTATGTGTTCTTGTTAGTTTCTTTAGGTATATAACATATTTCTATACATATTCTTTAATTTATTATTGAAATAGTCCTTTGAAACCCAATTTTTTCCAAGATAGAGAAACATGTTCTGTCTCTTAATTTATTGATTATCTGGAGACATTTAAAATTCATGTGATTTATCCTATATAGAATAACTATTTTTTATGATTGAAATGTTTATTATGGTTCCTTGACTAGGCCTCATAATCTGTGTCTAAAGTGTTGAATCCTAGATGATGAAACAAACAACACATGACAATAGAAAATATACAAAACACAAGAAATTAAGTGGTTCGATCACCATGCTAACCACATGATCCAAATCGAGCCTAATTCTTTCCATAACATGCATCAAATTTCCAACTATAATATAATATGTAACTTTTACCATGTATCCATTCTAATTATCCATGTTAGCTTGAGGGCTATAATTAAATTTAAATTGATATGTTAAGGGTTACAAACTAGTTTGAACCTATATATCAGAAAATATTTCAAAATTTTCTCAATGTATTTATTTTGAGATATATAAATACACCTTAAATTCCAATACCTTTAAATTTCCTTGCCAAGTATCATCTTTATCATTTAAAAATCCATTATATTAAAATCACTATTTAATAAATATTGATTTTTTAATCTCATTCATGCTTATTGTGGTAATTAAAATGTCACTAGTATATAAAAACATATAGACAAAAGAATCATTCGATAATAACTTAAAACAAAAACAATTATCAAATTGATTATAGTGAAATTTTCAAGATATATTAAATGAATCAAACCCTATATACCATTTCATTTCAAGCTATTTCAACCCATATAAAGATTTTTTCATCAAACATAAGTGATCCAACTTTCTAAAAATGAAAAAAACCCTGAAGTACTGATATATAAATACAAAATAAATTTACATGAAGAAATAGTATTTTTAAATCATGTTACTCTAGATCAAGTTCAAACATACTAATAATTATTTTCATATTTCTAATGGTTTTATGATTCACAACAAAAGAAAATACTATATGGTAATTGATCCACTTGTTTTGTGAATAACCTTTTTCTAGTAAACTTTCCTTAATCCACGATATCTCAAATCTAGGAACTCCTTTATTCTTTAAGACCCACTTATATCCTACAACCATGAATCTAGGTAGTGGTATAACATACCAAGAATAATTGTTTTCCGAAAATTGCATTTCATTGGTCATATCTACAAACAAATATGATCCCTTTATGCTCTAAACTATATCCTCATATGATTGGGGCTCATTATATTCAATAATCTCTGCCACTACCAATTAAAAATCTATAAAATTAGTATCATAAATCCCAGTGTAATCTGTATACCTATTTATTTTTATAATATTTCATCATTCTCTTCTGATTACTTATGGGTTTTTGACGTCCATCACATGATCATTTCAATGGAATAAACTCATAAATATTCTCAATCGATAATTATCAAATCAACATAAATTATTAAGAATTTGAAATATAAAAGGTGTAAAAATATTGAAATGTGCTCCATATATACTATTCATGAGAGAGTACGCTTGAGCATAATAATTTGGAAATAGACACTAGACACTTTCCTCCATAGTGATGATACATGGAACTATGATCCTTGTTAACTACAAGAGCTTCCCACAAATCTAAAAGTATTCCAACACCTTCTCTAAAATTTTAAAAATAGAATAGATAGGAAGTGAGAGCTTTGACTATGGATTGTCACTATCATCTTACCACAATAAGGGGATACCATACCTTCATATAGTGTACCTTCATTTAATTAAGGGAGTTGATAGTCAACTTCTATATCATGAAAGTTGACATGAATTACCTATAACATATTCCCTTTAGGATTTCATTATTTTTTTAACATTTTAAACGATTATGTGAACTCATAAATTAATCGAATTTATGATTAATAACCAAAGGAAACCATGTTAGAGACATGGAATAATATATGCACTCACCATTACATATCACATGTTATATTAAAGGAAAAATAACTACAATTATTTGAAACATTACATTAGAGGAAAAATTATCTCATGATATGCATCATATGCGTATCATATTACTTTAGAAGAAAAAAAATTTCATGTATCCAATTAAGTCTATTTCTGAGAAAACATATTTTCAACACCGATAAGTATCGTTTTCCTACTATAGGATATGAATTTAAGGTTATCACAAATGTGATATCCCTACTTTAGTTTATATAATAAAAATCTCCCACTTGCACTAAAATTCTATAAGGGATTTATGAAAAAGTTTTCAACTCTTTAGTAATCTATCCAAAATATTATGAATATAGTTTATCAAAATCTCTTCATTATTCAATAAATACATTTTCCAAAATTTAATCCTTATTCTAAGGACTAACTCTCTGACCATATGGGCCTTTATAATTTTGAATAAAAATATGAAATATAATTTCATTGATTTAAGAATAGAGTGATCTCTAGAAAGCATCAGTTCTACTTAAACTGAAAAGGGATCTATTATTATTAAAGGTTCTATGAACAGTGAAAGGGCCTTAGAGGGAGAAATACCATAAATTATTTGTAATATTATATGTATTGTTCTCCAACTATGCAAGACTTAAACATTATAAAAACAAATTTCTATTGAATATTGACTTAAGAATGTCCAAAACCCAAAGAAGATCTTTGAAAGTTAAATTTATAATTAATTTATATGAGATAAGAAGAATGAATACCTTATCTGAGTATATTTCTACGATTAAGATTTTTAATGTCTAAAAATCTTTTTAGATTACCTTTGCTGTGCTTATAGGATCGAAGTGTATAATCCCTCTAGTAGTGATCCAAACGTGTTCCTTTGATATTTGAATAATCACTGATAGAAAATTTGGTGCCGTCATGGTGGATAAATCATCTTATGTTGTCCATCTTGATCAATATAAGATCCTTTGGGATTCATGGAGTTATTTTAATTCTTGAGAGGAGAAATGGAATAATTCTAGAGAGAGGTCTGTTGTGCGCAACGATTCTTAATTCTCAAGTTTTTGATTAACCTTACATAACAGACATAACTATCTATTTATAGAGTGTGTGTATAGGTTAAAATATTATTCAATTATCTACCAACACTTAAATAATATAATAAACCATTTATGACCCTATTTCATAATAATATTAAAAATAATATTATTTTATGGTTTGTGCTAACTGGAGTAATTATAAATATTATTTTACCATCTTTTAAATTAATTTTTATCACTGGATATAATATTGGTCCAATTTTCCTTATCATATTTCATAGAATACCCAAATAAATTTTTAATTAAATATTTATGCATAACTAAATATTTTTGAATAATAAAATTATTCCTTAGTCACGAGAATAAAAATTATACCAATAATTAAATTAAAATAAAATTTATTCGAGATCAAAATAAACAATTACTGTGTGACCATATAAGATTATTTCTTGTTGGAATTTACTAAAGTCCAAGACTACTATATAGAAATGGGTCAAGTCACCCTAGATAAAGAACTTAATGTCACAACATTGACAACTACACGTGAATTCTTTTTGTGCAATATAGTCCTTTTATCAAAATATCTCATCATGAAGGTTGTACATCTCTATCATCAACCTATATGTTTTATACGCCTTTCTTTGACTAACTGAAGGAAATTCATTACTACACATTATCCATGATATTTAATTTGATGGTTCCATTTCAATAAATGAAATGAGATATCATCTTACATAAAGATAGAAAGGACAAATCCTTCCTCAAATTATTCATTAATAACACATTATTTTTGATGCACCCAACATACCAAAATTATCCATGAAATATTATCATAATGGTTTATTAATATAAATATATTCATAAAAGTCATGATATGTATGAATAATAATCTTAATTTCTATTGACCATTTAACACACTCATAGATAGGAATATCTAATGACACATAAAGATACAGAATTCCTACTGATGGGTCTGTTCTCATAATATCCCATCATAAAGATTACCAAGTGAGAACTTCAAAAGAAGAAGTATCATCAGGTTATGAGTACTCCAAACTAATAATCAGCATTTTAGGGCTCCCATAATACTATATTATCTGACCTTAGAACTATATCTTAGAATATCATCATGACATATCATGGATCTCATCATAACATAGAACTGGTAAGACCTCATCAATCCGACATATACTATAGAACATTATTACATTAAAATAAAGCATAACAATGATAAATATATAATAATTTGTTTTTATTAATATTCAAATGTTTGAATATACAGGTAATCCAAAGTAAAAATAGTTGATTCTATAATACCAACTCTAATAGTTATATAGATGAAACAAACTCATATATCCATATGAATATGTCCACCACAAGTGTAGTGCCTTGACTCCAGTAACCCAAAGCCAATGATTATTTTATTAAAATGTTACAAAATACACACATCAGAATATAAAGGATCATTAAATTTGAAAGTCTCAAAAAACTAGATACATAGATGAAAATTAAATTACATTGAAAACTTAAGGTATAAAAATAGAATACATAGAAATTTACTATTTCTTTTTAAAAATACATAAGTCACATGTATTAATTTTTATGGTTACAAGGGAAATTAAAAATGATATATAGAGTTGTGATTAAATTCTCAACTGGAGTCATTTATAATGAAATATATCAAACATATTCTTGAAATCAATAACTTGATAGGAATAATAAATTTCATTACAAAAAAATATATCCACGGATTACATAACAATAAATAAATGAGTGGATAATAATAAATGATTTCATAGTGATGGGATGCATAAGTTTGGACATCACGAACATACCTCCAAGGAACCATTCCAAGATATCATGCATAAACAGGTAAGTTTTATAGTAAACACTAAAACAAGTTTGTCTCATGACACTTACCAACACATTGAGGGGCTATATAATTTCAAGCCTCACTTGTTATTGAATAAATCCATTTAATCCATCATATGAATAATATTTCTAAAAAATACACACCATAATGTAACTTAAGGAACCTCATACATAAATTATGGATAAGTAATAAATATTTTCCTATATAGTAATATGGATATACATAATATCAATATTTTCAATATTAATAGAACAATGTGGTTATCTAGGTGATTATCACATAATCAACTTAGAAACTATAAGATATTAACAATGTAATATAAAATAACCATATAAAAGGAATGATAAAAAGATATTAGTGAAAATTATTTTTGTATTTTAGTGATATAAATGGTAAATAATCCTTCATTATGATTTATAAAGAGATCTTGAATCATCTGAAGCATATCTTATGGGAGTGTAAAACCAGGTGTGTAGTTAGGTCCATTAGTTGCTCACTAAGTGAAGATTTAGTTAATAACCAACCAAACTTTTTTGGGTTATTATCCCTAGAATCATCTATTCTACAGCCTAAATCAACTTAATTTTATCCAAAAAATATTTTATTTCTAGGAAACCACACACTCTTTACTTATAAAAAAATTTAGGATGTTTTTTTGGCTAAGACAGTGTTTGAACATTATAATAGTTCATGAAGTTAGTATAATGAGAGGGAATGGTGAAATATCACTCATAATATAACATAGAATTTATAACAATGAAGTATAATAACATTTCTCATTGAAAAGAAAAGGAAATTGAAGGATTGTAAAAATCAAGGTAGAGAAGGGGTTATGGATCATTACCATGAAATTTAGTTTCTTAATGTTTTATAGTAACACCTTAAAACCTTCGAAAATACATATTGAGACTATTTATAGAGAAAATTAGAGGGAATTAATTCTTAATAAATTTTTAGTGGAGAGTACTAAGAGAATGGGTGGAAGTGATCTCCCTTTATAAGTGAAAAGGGGAATTTCCTAAGAAAACTAGGTAATGGGTAATGATATAATCAAATGAGAGTTAGGTGAGTTAAGTAAGGAGATGCTGGTTATACATGTGAGGTTGTATTTAATACAAAATAAAGGTCTTATAGAAGTAGGTTTTTATCATTATAATCTTCAAAATTTCATGCTATTTTAATTTACCCCATTTACCCCATTAACCTTGATTAAAAAAATACCATGGTAATTATTCTTTTACTAAAAATAAAAGATGGACCCTATTACCAAATTTAGATATAATAATTAAAAATTATAAATCCATTTAATCTAATTAAATTTATAAATATTAAAAAACCAACTTTAAATTAAAACATAATATTGATAATAAAATTATTTTGTAGAAAAATTACTTTTACACATTAGGAATTTTTATTCTTATTTACTATCAATTATTTTGAATGAATGTTAATATATTTATTTATATTTATAATAATAATATTTATGTAATTATTTTAAATATATAAATTTAATTTATTTATATAAAAATACTAAACACTTAAAAAGAATAATCCTTTCAATTGTTTTTAGAAAAATTTAAAAAAATCACTTTAAGCTAATTTTGATATTCATAATCCAAAAAATGATATATATTTGTCAAATATAAAAGTCTAAAATTTAGAAATATTAATTTAAAAATATATTTATGAATAAAGTCTCCTTATATTGCACTATAATAATGAGGTAATAAAATGTGCATCGTGTAATAATTTTAGCGATATAGTGTTTACTTTCTATAGAAGAATCTAGGGTATTTCATCCCCCTATTTAATAATTTCATCCTTGAAATTTTTGATATATGATAGTTCATAATTTTTTTATTTCATAATTATTTCTTCTTTATATTTTCATATTGATTCCTATAAATTATAATTCCTCCTTGGTACTTTCACCTTCTGAGTTGTCTGAATCTAAAATACTTACTCCCCAGTCTCATGAATCTGGAAGTCACTTCATTATAAACAAATCCAAGTTGAAATTATTTTTCCATAGTTTTGGGTACATGTGTTGGGTATTGTATTTAATTTCTTAATAATTAAACATGGAAGATATCATGCACTTTAGAAAGGTTGATTTCAAAAGACTAATAGTAATCCATTATTTAGATTCTATCTAAAATTTCTAAAGACCCGATGTCCCTAGGTCTTATATTTCCCTTCTTACTAAACCTTAAAACCCCCTTCCATAGTGATATGTTTTAGAAGACATTAAGCTTACTTGAAATTCCAAGTTACATCTTTGATTATCAGCATTTCCTTTTGATCTAATTTGAGTTATCCTAATATATTTTTTGGATAGCTTTCACCTATTTAGTTGTCTCATCAATAAGTTCTGGGGGATGATCTTTTAAGGGGATTCACAATTCTAGGGTTCCACATGCTACTTCCTTCATCTCCACCACCTCTGGTCTACTATGGTTATCCCCTCAACACTCTTACTTGGTGCGGTCGTGGCATGCAGACTCTTCCAGTGGTAGCGTCATGCGAGCTCATCCATCTTGAAAAACCACATCATTTTTTGGCCTCTTCACAACCCAAACATCAAGGTGGATGGGACTTCACATGGTGGCATGATGTTGGTCTAGTGTTCAAGTTTTAGATGCTATTTTCTAGGTGTCATCACTATATTTGGTGTCGGCATTGGGAGTGTTGGGAGGATCTGGTCTCCAAATGTAAGTTTGAAGGGGACAATGTGATCTGCGATTTCCTTGTAGTGAGATTTTTTTCCAACATTCTGGAATTCGAGAGGTCATATTTTCAGTGAAGGTTTATTGATTTTTGATCATTTTAATGCATTCATTGGTTTTTTATTGGAGGTGGTTTCAATTTCGGATGTGGCTTGCAGTGTCAGTATCGCTGGGTGGACCTACCCTAGTTCTTGTTACTTTCTCTTTGAAGGGTGGATCGTGGGTTCCATGAGGTGAGGATATCTCTGGTGATGGATCCAATGCTCTAGATTTTTTGATTTCCTATTATTCTGTGTATGTTAATGATGGAGGAGCTTTCATGAAGGCTTTATTCTTTTTTTGTGTTGGTTGTTTTTCTGTTTTGTTTTCTGTTTGATGAATATGGATCATTATTGTTTTAATGATTTTTGATGTCATGTTTGTAATTAATAAGGTAGAGAAGCATAATCTATATCTTTGTGAAGAATAAATGGTCCTATGAAGGTTTTCTATTAGATGTTGATGAATTTCTAATTTTTTGGAATGTAGTTTGTGGATGTGTTTTATTTGTGGCCCACAGTTTATGTTTAAGGGAATCTGTAACAAGTTCATCTACAAGGGGTGATCCATAGGAGGTTTAGGGTAGTGAGTTTCACTTGGTCATTGCTTTTTAGATTTGTATATTTGAGAGGGTATTAAGTTTCCATCAGTGCCAAGTCCATGCATCCATGCACAAGAAAACTTTCTGAGCTGCAATGAGATGGTGGAATTGGTATTAATGGTTTTGATACTAGGTAGAGGGCTTCCCTTTTAGTATTGAATGCGTTAATTTTGGCCCTAAACTGATTGTGGTGGCTTGGTGTTGTTTAAGTCATTTATGTCATGCTGGTTTCCCACTCAGCCCTTAAAAGGGGGTTTATGATGATAAGAAATTAATTTTCAATAAGTTCTGGAATAACTATCCTCCTTTCTCCAACTACATCTTAGCTGGTTGGGGTATGCAGTCTTTTCCCATAAAAGGCCTCATAATGTGCTATTTTTATTCTCAAATGTATGCTATTATTGTATGAAAATTTCACCAAATGTGGGTAATGGTCCCATGTTCCTTGGAAGTCAAGTGATCATGAAATTAACATATCCTATAATGTTTGGATGATTATCTCATTCTATCTACATGTTTGAGGTTGGTAAGCGATGCTCAATTATACCTTTATGTTTAAATAATTTTGAATAATTATCCAAAGTTTAGTTTTGAAATGTGGTTCAAGGTCAAATGTAATTTATAGTGGTTTACCCTGAAGCCTTATAACTTCATTAATATAGTTTCATGTAAGGAATTTAAGGGGTAAATCATCCATTATTTTGAGGAAGTGAGCATATGTGGAGAGTTAATAAAAAATGACCCATATAACATCATTCTTTTATTATTTAATAGGAAATACAATAAGAAAGTTCATTGTGATATTTTCCCACTTCCATATTGGTATAGGGAGTGGTTTCATCACACCCTTTTGGAGTTGTCTCTCAGCTTTTACTTGTTGGAATATCAAGCATATAGATACATAGTCTAAAATTTCTAATTAATTTTTGGACCAGAAGTTCTCCCTTATATCCCTATACATCTTTGTTCAACATTATATTATAGAGAAATTCATGTTGTGGGATTAATACAACAATTCTATCATCATCATAGGAATTGATGGTACACATAGTATCTTTTCAAACTTTAACACACCATCATCATAAGTGAAGAATGTAAATATCCCATATTTTATGGATTTAATTCTCTTTTATAAACCATTATCATCCACTTGACACTTCTTTATATTCTTTAGTAAATATGGTTGGGAAATTACTTGAAAAATGAATTATGTTTCACCTTACGTAATAATTTTCATATCCAACTTTACTAAATCCATGAATATTGGATTATTTTATATCCTCATTATAGTTAAGACTCTATGATCCATCCTAATAAATGCATCCCCTAACTTTTTTTATTTCCTATGGTAGTAGTTCATTTCAAAATCAAAGTCCTTCAGTAGTTTCAACCATATCTTTTTTCCCATGTTGATCTATTTCTCTATATATTTATACTCAATTTTTTTTCATCTGTATATATGTCACATATTTCACCATAAAGATAGAGCCTCCATATTTTCAATGAAAATATTCCAACTGCCAACTCAAGATCATGATTTGGATAGTTTTTCTCATGGGTCTTCAATATCTTAGATGAATAAGAAACGAATCTATAAATTTATATAAGGAAACACCTTAATCTTTTATTTTATGAATATTATCCATAAAAAATAATTACATTATTGATTGTAAGTTCAATACTATTCCATTGAATAATATCCCCTTTATTTCCTAGAATCTTTTTTCAAATTCATTTGACCATGTGAATTTAAACCCTTTATGCATCAACTTGGTTAGTGGGTTAACTAATTAGGAAATGTTCTCAATAAATATTCATTAATAGCAAACTAAACTAAGTAAAATGTGTATTTTACTTATATTCTTTGGCTTATTAAATTATTTAACAGAAATTATCTTTTTGGGGTCAATGGATATTAAATCCTTGGAAAAAAATATGTCTATGAAAAGATACTGGATAAATCCAAAATTCACACTTACTAAATTTCCCATATAGATTCTTCTTCCTTAGAGTGTAAAGGATGATTAATAAATGGTCTTTATACTCTTCATATATCTTAGATTATATCAACATATAATCAATGAAAATCACAAAATTTTTATCAATATAATCATTGATTACTCTTTTCATCAAATACATGAAAAATGAGGGCAAATTAGTTAAACAAAAGTGCATTACTATGAACTCATAATGACTATACCATGTGAAAAAATCTATATTTGGTATATAAATCATCATGAATTTTAATTTATGATAACCATAATGAATATAAATATTTTATATGTATTTAAACCCATGAAACTAATCAAATAAACCATAAATGTGAGGAAAATGACACCTTTTCTTTATAATAATGGCCTTAATTTACCGATAATCAATGAATAACCTCACATACTTATTCTAAATATTTAAAAATAAGATAGGTTATCTCCATAGTAAAACTATAGGGAATATTAATCCTTTATCACGAAAATCATATAATTTTTTCTTTAACTCCACTAATTCCACTAGTTCCAATATATAAGAAGGATTAGATATTGGTTTTTAATCAAGGATAAGATCAATAGAGAATTCAAATTCATGATCAGATTAAAGTAAAATAAATTTCTTAAGGAATAAACCAATATAATCCCTCATATTAGATATATCCTCTATTCTAAGGATACCCTTCTCATTTATTAATTCATATTCTCCTATAATTTCATTGATATAAGCCACTAGTGGTGGTTCCAAACATTAATTGGAAAATTAAGTCACTCCTTAAAAATAAAGGGAGTGTATTTAGGCATTGGATATTTTAATATACTTCCCACAACAATAAATTATTTCATTATGCTTCAATATAAAATATATCCCAATGATTATGTAAAAGTAAACCATTGGTATAAAAATGATGTTTTCAACTAAGGAACCTCCATGAATTTTTATAGGGATTGAGAAGTATAATTTTGTTTCTAAAATATTCCTATAATAAGTTTTAATTAAAAACCCCATATTTATTGAATCAAGATATGATTCAATATTATTAGGAAAATTTCATACATATGCAAGAGTGCGTAGATCCAGAATCAAATAATCCATTAGCTAAATTTGAGTTCATGACTAAATTACTTTCTATGAAATAATTTGGGTCCTTGAATTTTATTATTGTGATATCATAGGTCTATCCTTTATACTTTTGCTTCTTCTGGGGTGGATTACCATGATGTTTAGTATATTGAATTGAATATTAACCCATATTCTTAAAATTATAGAATTGAAAAATTGTGGCTTTTTTTACTTTGAGCTCGTGATCTTGATGACCTTTATCTACATACTTAGAGAAAACCCCCATTCCATTTAAAAAATCATCAGGGTGTTTATTTTAATATTTAATACATGATGGGAATTATAATATTCCATTATTATTTGTTTTCAAATTCATTTCAACATAGTCCTCAACCACCATTTTATTCTCTTACCACCCTTTGAAAGTAAAATATTTAGAGAAATCCTTCTTAGTATTGATGAAACTTGTCAAAATATCCTTATAAGACGAAAATTATTAAGAGACCAATTCCTTTATTATAGATGGATTTAATCCATCAAAGAAGTGATCAATATTTGTTCTAGGTTTGTGTACATAGTCTGTAACATGTCCTGATAACCTTGTAATGTTATTCTCATATTCAACAACAACTTCCTATTCCTTTTGTATTAAATTCTGAAATTTAATTTCCATGTCAACCCTTTTACCATGAGGAAAGTATTTCTCTGTTAATATAACTTCATAATCATTACACTCCATGTTTTATATCTCTTCCTCCTTGTTGTTTTGATTCAAAGATCACCATTTATTAGTATCTCCCTTTAGTAATTATACAAACATGATAACCTTATCCATTTAATTACATCCCAAAATAAGTAATATATTCACTAAAGTCTTGATCCATTTCTTAGTCACTAATAGATTATAGAATCTATGAAAAGCTAAAGGTTTATACTGCACGAAGTCATCCAATGTTGTACACAATGTTGAGTTTCTATATTTTTTTCATATGGGTAAGGTTATTTGGGATTAATTGAGTTAACTAACCTAATAAATTTGTAATATTATTATCTATTACAGAAGACACATTTATTTTATCAATATGGAAATAGCTACACTGATTAAGGTCATCTTCTCAGTTTCCATTCCTTCCATTAGGAAACATTTATAAACAATGACATATACTATATTAGTTAATGAATAAAAATATTAATTATAAGTCATAGTATATACATTGTATGAATTTGTTTGAAATGAATTTCATGAAATATAAAAATATTTATATAATATCTTAAGGTTTTATCATAGGTTTTGTTATCTGAATATATTTTTCTAAATCTAGTTCCTAATGTTTCTACTAAACTTGATTTGATACCAAATATACACAATAAATCTAGTAACACATAATTGGTGGTAATTGTATTACAATGGTATTGAATGTATAAATCAAAATAAAAACGATCTAGTAACATAAAAGTAATTGGAAACTAGTTTAATATAAAAAATTACATTATATTGAAAATTTAAGATAAAGAAACTAAATACATGGGAATTTATTATTTATCCATGATAATCCACATATCACACATAGTAATATTCATTTTTTCTTAGGGAAATATAAACCAATATAAAGGGAGAGATCAGATTATTAGTATGGGGTAGTAGAAAATGTATCCTATCGTACACAACACTAAATCAATAATATTATAGGAATAAACAAATTCCATAATAAAGAATATAACTGTGGATTACATAACAAAAAATAAATGCATGGATAGGATTAAATGATTTTATAGTGATAAAATGAATAATTCCATAGATCATAAACATACCATCAAGTACAAATTCCAAGACATCATACATAAATAGGTAATGATTATACAAAGCACTCAAACTAGTTTTTCAAGAGACTTATTGATGCATCGAGGGACTATATAATTATAGTCCCCACCAGTTAGTAAATAAGGTCAATCTATACAATATATGAAGAGAATAGCTAAAAAATACATATAATAATATTCCATAAGGAACCTCATATATAATTCAAGTATAAGTAATCAATAGTTTTCCATATCAAAATATGGATATACAATATATTAATATTTTTACATTAAATAGAACAATATGGTTATCTAGGGGAATATCCCATAATAAACTAAAGAATAATTAGATATTCACAATGTGATAGAAGGTAAACTTATCAAATGAATGATAAAAAGTTATTAGTGAAGTGTAATTTCATGTTTTATAGATAATAATAGTAAATAATATTTCATTATGGTTTTTAAAGATCTCATGAATCATCCAAACCATATCCCCCAAGAGTGTCAAACCATATATGTGATTAAAACCATTAGTTTTGCACTGAGTAAAGATTGAGTTAATTCCAAACCAACCCATGAAAATACAAGTAATGTTAATAATAAATAAAAATCAAATATTATTAATGTTTATAAATATATTTTTATGGATTCAAGTATAATAAGATAATTTTATATGATTTTCTAGTCACAAAAGAAATTATTTTATTCTAACTAATTGTTTTTCCATGAAACACAGGGATTTATTTAAAAATTGAATTTCATAATTTTATAGTTTTAAATTGGTAAATTTAAATTAATTTCTGGATTAATAATATAAAAATTATCATTGGTTGGAGTTTTTATATTTTTTTAAAAATATTTCTTTTTGAGTGAATAGTGGAAAATACTAATTTTTATAAAAATTTCCATTTCTTTTCAAGTAATTAAAATGTACCATTTGGTTTTGGATTGGTTTAAAAGTTAAATAAGCCCCCTTTGATTAAAAATATTCCAAAAAATTCCATAATGATTAATTAAATATTTTATTTTTTGTATAAAATCATTTTTATGCTTAAGAGTGATATTTTCCTAAAAATAGTATTTTTATTGCATTTTACACACATATATTAAAATTAGTTTCTTCCAATAATTAAAATTTTACTTTTAAAAATTTATTTCATATTTAGAATTTGGATTTTAAATTTTTTTAATGTTTTAAATTTCATTTTTGGTCACAATGAATAGTTAATTTGATAAAACATTTTCACCCTAGTGATGGATTAAAGTGTAAATTTGAGGGGGGGGGGGGGGGTTGGACTAAGATATAAGAAATAAAATATCTCTAAAACTTGGATAAATGTGATTATTTGAGTTTATTTAGGCCTTATTTTATATTTTATTTGAAATTTTACTAAATGGAATCCAATTTCCCTGAGAAATAAATTTATAACAATTTAAAGTTTTAAGTATTTATGTGAGTTCCACACACTCACTTATAAAAAGGGAACCTCATATTATCAATTATTCACACATTTTTATCCACTTATATTTTCCAGAAAATTAACAAAAAGCCTTCCGAACTATCCTACCCATGTCATAGAGGAAATTTTATTCTCAAAAGACCAATCCTAAAAGGCCTAAAGTGTAAGACGAAGGGAGACATCCTAGGACGAGGTATAAGTACCAACTGACCTATTTCAGGTTTATTTCTTCTTACACCAATTTCCAATATATTTCTAACAAATATAACATAATTACATAGGCATATTATCTATAATTAAATGTTATTATATTTATGTAGTAGCTGTTTTCTTACTATTTTCCATCCTATGAGAAATAAAAATATTACTCGTGCATACATGTAGACTACAACCACCACAAAGAAATGTGTTTCATTTCCCATAACTATATCACAAAGATGATTATAAAGATCGATATTCTGAATATTTACAATTTTTATCAAATTATTATTATTCTGGAAATATAATATATTACTTAAATTCTTATCGTTTCCATTGGTTGAAAATTTATAACGTCACTTGTGCGTATGTGGGAAATACCACACCTACAAAGATATGTGATTCGTTTTTCATTAAAACCTCACTAGGTTAGTTATAAATATGTAATTAATGAATAATTATTAAATTTATAAAATAATTATTATCCTATAAAATTAAAATATAATATACCTTATTTCTTTTCCATTTTATAGAACGATGGAATCGTTGCTTGTGTGTACGTGCAGACTACCACCTCTATGATTTGACTTATTCAATTTTTTAATTTCAATATTCCATGAAAGGTTCTAGAAGTTTATAATGTATAAAAATAATATTTTTTCATGATTAATATTCTTGTTATGATTTAACTATGATCCTTTTGACCATAGTGAACCTATTGAGGTCATTTTTGGATTTATAATCCAAACATCCACAAAACATCCATCATTAACTTAACCATTTTAGTAACTAAGTAAAAAATGGTAACAAATGAAATAAATTTAATAAATATAGTTTAATGATAATGAATATTTTTATTAAGAAGTTAGAGGAAAAATAAAATTTTATTACCCGGGAGGGTAAACATATGAAAAATACGAGTCGAGACTCGAGGTAAGGGGGTTTCTTTTAAAAATATTATTTTAAATTATCCATTTCTACTCCTTTTATTCCATGTTGAGGTATTTTTAAATGTTTCAAGAATGTTATTTACTATTGATCAAATTTTTATAATGGTCATTTATACTAATTTTTTTACTTTATTTATAATGTATTAGAGAGGAATCCTTTCAACAATTTCCGTATGGTTTTAAAAAAAGTGAAAAAAGAATTTTTTTTAATATAGATGGATAAATATGAATTTCACTAAAAAATATAAATTATTAATTATCAACATTCATTTATAAGTTTCAATATTTATTTTCAAATAAAATATTTTTCTCAATATAAGTGAAACCATTGTTATAAATCATGTAATTATAGATTGATTAAGGTACAAGTTATTATACAAAATTTTATCAAGGTTATTACCCCTAGGTTCATCTATGATATAGATATTATACACTTTTTATATCCATACAATGATTACACTAATAATAAACCTCAAACCTTTTACTTTACCTAAATTTTAGGATCTTTTTTCGGCTATGAGTGTGTTTGGAAATTAAAACTGCTTATGAAAGTACTATAATGAGAGGGAATTATGATACATCATTGATAATATAATAATTAATTTATAATAGTGAAGTATAAAAAAATTTATCAATTTAAATAATAAAAAATGGAAGTATTTGAAAAACCAAGTTAGAGAAGAGGTTAGAGACCCCTACTTAGAAAAATAGCTTCTTAAAGCTAGAGAGGAACAATTTATAACCTTATAAAATCCTTACAGAGACTATTAAGATTGAAAATGAGAGGTTATTAATTAAAAATGAATTTTTAGTAGAGAGTATTGAGAGAATGAATTGATATGAGCCCCTTTTATAGGTAAAAAGAGGGATATTTCCTTGAAAACATAAGTTAAGTGATGGGTAAATATGGAATCAAATATGATTTAAGTGAGCTTGGTAATGATATATTAGTGATACATGTGATAATGAATTTAATCCCTAAAAAGGGACTTATAGAATGTTTTTGTATCATTTTAATCCAAATAATTTTGACACTTTAATTTTCCACTTTCCCCCCATTAACCTTTATTAAATATTTACCATGATAACTACAATTTACTAAAAATATAAGATGACCTATATTAAATTTTTTTGATGTGATGATTATAAATTAGGAATCATTTTAATCTAATTAGAATTATAAATTTGATAAAATTATATTTGTAGTTAAACATAATATTTATAAAAAAAACTACTTTTTATATGAAAATGTCTGTTTATACATTAAGCATTATTATTATTATTTCCCATAAATTAAAAATTAAATGAGTGTTAATATATATATTTTATATGTTTAATCATAATATAATATTCATTATTTAAAATATATAAATTTGATTTATTTCGATAAAAATACACAACACTTAAATAGAACAATCCTTTGAAAATAAACTCTTTTAGAAACAACTGAAAAATTCACATCAAGATAATTTTGATATTTGAAATCCAAAAATGATGTATATTTCATCAAATTTAAATTTTAAAATTTATAAATATAACTTTTAAATATATTTATGAATAAAATTTATTTCTACTGTAATATAACGATGAGGTAATAGAATGTGAATTGTGGAATAGTTTTCGGTATATAGTGTTTACCTAGTATAAAATAATATTTGGTATAACAATAAGATATATCATATACAATATATATATACCTATATAGTAACTTTTTCCATGACATCAAGTGATCACTTTATATGAAATATTTCAATATAGTATATTCCATTTCATACCGTCTTAATTCATTGAGACAAACAGACTAGTATGAATGAATACATCACATGTCATTCATCCAAGTAGCCGAGCACATAAGATGTCAATAAAATTAGAATATACATTAATTTACTTATTATAATTAAATAAATAGATCATATGTATTTAACTCGTTATATGAGTTGAAAATCCCATCTTTGCTGAGTTCCAACTGATAACATGATCCACAACATACCCAACTACACATTGATTAGTTAACCCTCAAGTATTTCATAGGAGAATTATCAAAGTGTTATTATTATCATGTTAGGTATCTCTCCAAACTCAGGTAATATAGATTTATAATAATCATAAAACCCTAAGAATATCATTTCTTATATAAAATTCCATGTGATAGACTTTTTTGGGTTTGTCCAGATAACAATTCTCGACTTATTACCAAATGATTATATTTAATATATCACATATATATATATTTGTATCGATCAATTGATCATAATCACACTAACATTAACATATCATTATAACTAAAAATACTTCATGATGATCATTTATTAGGGACAAATCAAATTCATAATATGAGGGGATATTATCCTTCCATTTTTCATGTAATATAAATGCATCACACTTGAATTAATAATAGATGAATATTGAATTTATTATAAAATCATTATGCATTTTATAAACATAACATCTAATATCTTATGTATGAAATGTTAATAGATTCAATATGAACCCCATGATTTTGTTGTGCTAATGGTTTTATAAATGCATCTTCTACATTATCTTTTATAGCCATCCAATATATCTTTACATTGCCCCTCTCAACGATATATCTGATGAGATGGTACTTTAAAAGGATGTGTTTGGACCGTTTATTAGACCTAAGTTCCTTGAAATGAGAAATAGTCCAATTATTTTCATATTAAAGCTCCATTTATCCCTCAATTTTATGAACTACCCCAAGTTTAAAAACAAACTTCTTAGACCAAATAGCTTCTTTTATAGTATTTGATATGGTGATGTACTTTTCCTATATTGTTGAGTTTATTACAGTGAATTGTTTTCAACTCTTATAACTGATATCCCCACTTTTTGAGAAAAAAACTATATTGAGATATTATATAATGTTTTTTTTTATTTTAAACTAGAATCAATGTAACACCTTACAACGAGATCATCCTAACCTATAAAGGCCAAGAACATATCCTTACTTCTTATCAATTAATCATAGATGTTCTTGAAAATAATCCGGTAAATCTCACTAGGATTGGTACTTATAATGATAAAACATCAAAGAAATCATGTTTAGTACACAACATGACATATATTACTGATATTATGGTTGATGCATATGGAATCTAAAGAGGAAACTTAAGATTAGTGGGAATCCACTGATGTAGGTTGAATTATTGAATTCAACTATTGTTAAGTTTCTTTTTGAAACAACCTTATTCACTTATTAATGTGAATAGTAGATCATTGTTACACACTATAATAAACAGAAACAACAAGAATAACAAATGTACAAGGGTAATCCTCAAAATGAATAAATAGTCCTTAGAATGATCTAGATTCACCCGAGATCATACATTCCACTTGTTCCATTATGTAGAATACAAACAAGAAGGGTTATCCATTACTAATTTTACAAAATAGTATCCCAATTATGTATAGTTATCCTAAATAATGAAAATACTAATTTTGATTTTCTTTATAATAAAACATACTTCCATAAAATTATACATCCTTCAAGTTGTTATTGTGCCACTTCTTATTCTCATTCCTCCTCATCCTATTCCCATTCTTCTTACATAGTAGGAATTATGCTCTTCTTCTACTGCACTATATCACTTTAATATTTTATTTTTCATGAATTTACCTATAAAAAATACTTTCATAGTAGAAAATAATATTTTTCATTCATATAGTAGTAATGAACTTCAATTTAAAATTATAATTTCAAATTCGAATCACCAGAAAAATAATTATCTTCTACCACTCTTAACTTATTCTTCTCATTTTACCTCTTCCCTCTTCCTATTATGTTTCAATTGTTACATCCATATAGTTGGAAATTAATATTAAATAGGGTGAAATTTCAAGTTTCTTGGTTAAACCAACTAGGTTTAGAAAACTAAAACAAAAATTCTTCTTCCTTTACAGTGCAATAAACTGCCCCACAATACAAACCACATTTCTTTCTTAGAATAGCTTGAACTTTAATATTCACCATTTTTCATCATAGTGCAAGGTTTATATTTATTTTTCATAGAATATATGATCTTGATGAAATATTTTCTTTATGATTCAAACCATATTCTCATTATTCTTGATTTATAAACCCTTTTTGTGATATTTAATCCATAAATACCTTCTTGAGGATCATTTCGTTTTAAAAAAATATCACGATTTATCCTTATACATACCAAAATAATTCCACAAAAATTACTAGGTAATTTATTAAATTACCTATAAAATTATAAAGAACGCATATTTTGGTTATTTTAGATTTCATATGTACCATTAAAAGATATCAAATATCACATAATAGTTATAAATTTTTATGTATAAACACAAAAAACTTATGTATCCTACAAAATATATTACACATCCTATAAAATTCATAAAACTCATATGTATCCCACCAAAAATATATTACATATAATGTAATATAATTTTCTTTATAAATTATTTACCTCTTTTGAATTAAAAACATAAGTATCATAAGTGGTTAATGCCTTTACTGATTTCCAACTCTTCTTGATAAAAAAATTTGGAATTTATTAAATTTTATGACTTTTTTTGATTTCTATATCCTTTTAATAATACAATTAAGCGAAAATATAAGTAAAACCTTACATATAGAGGACTTTACCAAAATTTAGATTCAAATATACTAAACACCAAATTCCTCTATATTACTTTCAACCTACTTCAAACCATACTAAAACACCTCCAATATTCAAAAGAACTGTTACTTTACACAATAAACTTTGTTTTATATAAGTTTTAATATTATTTATTTATTTACAATAACATAAAACATAGTAAAAATATCCAATAATTCTTCATTAATTTAAAATGTTTTATATTTTCTTCACAAAAACTCTCCTTAGGTCTCAATAATCTACCCTAATCTCAAAAATCACTACAAATATCAAAACAATAATTAACCATGGTTTCAAAAATTCCCCATTAAGATTTTTCTAGAAATAAATAGACATAAATATATATATATAAATAAAAATACTTTATAATGAATCATAATTAAATAATTCAAAGTCCAATTAAGTGAGATTAATATAGGGAACATGAATACTGAATAATAAAATCAAGTTATCCATATAAAATTCCTTACATTCACTCTTTCACAACCTTTGATTCCTGATGAAATCAACAAAGATCTAATTTTATTCAATATAAAAAATTTATCCTTAGAACCTATATATAAAAAAATCCTAAAAACATGCCTATAAATACTTTTAGAATAGTTTACAAGTCACAAAACTCACACAACCACATGATGACCTCAAAACCTAACCCTTTTAATAACTCTTTCAAATACATCCACCCCAAATAAGATATATATATATCTTATTAGCTTAAAAACTTACCATTGGATTCATCCTATATTACGTTTTATCCCTATTTGTAAATATGTTAATGGACTAAACATAAAGATTTTTAATTCGTCGCCCCATGAAAATAATATCTAAAGAATATGTGAGAGAGGATAAAAAATTACAATACTAGAGCCTTGAGAGGAATGAGGTTGAACACCCATCATCAACCTCAAACTTTTAAATGTATCCTTATGTAGTGGTTTATTGAAAAATTGTCCATTTACTCTTTTTTTTTGGAAAAAAATCCATATTAAACAAAATTTTATCCACAATCTATTTGATGAAGTTATATTTTATATAAATTTTATTTGATTAGTAATATTGATCCATATTTATAGATATACTGATAAAAATCATAGCCCATAATAATTGGTAACTTAAATTCTACATTAATTCCTTTCATCTAATTTTTAATTCACCTAAATTGGGTTTTGGATTGAGTTTTAGCCACATAATCTACTTTAAGAGTATTCAAGATCATTGATATTTATTTCTCTTGGCGTCAACATCCATATATTTCACCCAAAATAAAAAATCCACTCAATGCTAATCATTGATCATCTATATTTCTATCCCAATCAACATATTTATATACAAATAAATCATATTTTCCATTAAAGTCATATTTTAGTCTATAGTCCATTGTTCCTTTAATATATCCGAGAATTATATTTTTAGTAATGGAGTGAGTCTATTTTGATGAAATTTGATACCTTTAATATAATATAACAAAATATATAATTTCTATTCATCAATAAATTTAATAAAGTAATCTTCCAATAATATTTCATTATTCTGTTGGTCCAACATCACTCCCCTTTTCATCCTTATAAAATTTTGTTCCAATCGAAATTGAAGTAGAAACTATTCTTGAATCCTATATGATAAAATTTCTCATAATTTGTCACTAATGTTTCTAATGAGAAAGAAATATGTGATATTTCTCTTGATAAAATTTTAATCCCAAAAAGTTTCTAATTTCTATAAGAGTATTAATTTCAATCACCTACTTTATCTCTAATGAAAACGCTTCACAAAATCCTTAATTTATAGAAAAAATTATTTAATCTATATTGACAATAAGAATAAGTGATACCTATTTATCATATTTAATATAGATTTTATTGCCTACTCTTCCATTATTGAACATTTACTACTTTAATAAATCATATATCATTTAATACCAAGATATTGGTGATTTTTTAACCCATATAGATCATTACTTAACCCACAATCATAAATTTTATTTTCACCAAGAACTAAACCATTGTATTTCTCAATGTAAACTTCCTATTCCAACTCCCCATTAAGGAAGGAAAACTTAACTTCTATTTTTAGAATTTGGTACCACCTTTTTTTGCAATAATAAAAAATATACTTACAATATCTAATCTAAAACTAGTGTGAAAGTCTAAAAAAATACCGTCAACCACTAAGTACCCATTTCACACAACTCTTTCCTTGTTTCTTATAACTTCTCATATTTTATTCAGTTTGTTTTCAAAACTTTCACTTTTTTATAGTAATATTATTTGTTTCATGCTTGGGTACCAAATTCCATGTTTTATTCTTCTAAATTTTATTTAATTCGTCATTCATATCATCAATCCACTCTTGATTCTACAACACCTCTTTCACATCTCCAGGTTCAACATGAGAAAATAGTGAGGTATGTGTTGTTGTCTTAAAATTTCTTCCAGTATAAAACTATTATACTGACTCTCCAATAATATTTTATACTTAAACCTTATTTTTCATCCTTAAATTAATTTAATGAGGTTGTTCTTCATCACTTAAAATGGAAAAATTATCATCTTCAAGTTGTACAAGAATTGTTGTTATTTTAAAAAACATCACCCTCCTTATCAGTAAAAACTATTTCATCATCATCACTAATAGAACACGATTATTTATATATAATATCATTACATGTGTGTTTTATTACCTTTATAAAATCATTATCTACACTATTATCTATCTCTTTTTTATTAAAATGTCATCACCATCCATTTAGAGGATAACCAAGGAATATTTCATTAACTACCATCTCATCAAACAACTTAAGATTTTCACATTTTACTTTGATGATAAAAGGGATTCCAACACCCTTGAATATTACAAACTTTAGGAATTATTATAATACATATCGTATGGTAACATATAATAATAGTGTTAATTAAACCATTTTTTTTCATCTTCTCAAAGTCCCCCAAAATTACAACAATAACAATAAAAATTTATTTATCTCTAAAAACAAATTGATGTCCATATATCATACAATGTATTTTTTCATTCTATTGATAATCAATTTTGGATCCATTTTTCTGAACAAAGATTATTTTAGACTCCCAATACTTTCTTCCTTTATCTAGGATTATTTCCATAATTTTTTTGAATAATCTGTTGTAGTGGTTTTTACTATCTAGTCAATGTTCCTAGAATATATAGATTTTTTTTATAATCATAATGTTTTCCCACAAAAAAATACAATCTTCACCTAAATATTTTTCTCAAAATTTATTCAAATACATTCAAGATATTTTACAACCATTGAGTGAGATATTTTTTGTTTAACTTGAGCCTTATCGTTTTTTGAATCTTCAACATCTTTTATAACATTCGTCTTGGAACTTTCAATAATAGCTTGAATATAATTATAAAAGATGGATTTTTTACTTGTCTAATTATATTTTGGAATAAATACAATTCAATTGGATAATATTAAGTTATTTTTTATTCATTTAACCCCTTATTACATTTCAATTTTTAAATCATTTTTTTTAAAAAGAATCTTCTTAAATTATTCATTATTATTTATAAACCTTAACAATTAGTCAACATGATAAAAATCTTTACATCTTGAAAACTTATTATATTCATTTAAATTTATGACATCCTTCTAGAATGTTTAAATATTTGAAAGGCATTTCTTAATTTCCCACTTTAACAAAAAATTCCTTTGATTTATTCCTCAATCCATGTATCATTAATTTTATCACTTATAAAATCCTCATCATTAAATTTATAATTAATTTGTTTTTATCACTATCACTATAAGTCTCAACTTCTTTATCATCATCCCTAATCTCAATATTTTAAAAAATTTATAAGAAATTTATCGTGTTTGTATTTAGAGAAATTATTACACATTATATCTGAAGAACTATTTGATTTATTATATTTTGTTTCTTTTTTTCATTAAATACATCCTTGACCTCCAATCCTTATCTAAACCAACTTATTATTTTTTTAACTTTAGAAATTTTACTGAAAAGTTTTCAATGGATAAAACTTGAAATGATTTAGTGGAATCTTTCCCATAAACATTCCATTTTCCTATTCTAACACTTCTAGACATGAGTGGAATTATTTTTCAAAAAAATATTTGACATATTATTCATCACCAGAATATTATTATTCCAAAAAAAATCATTTCTTACACCTATATTGTTTTGAGTCATTAAATTAAATTTCATTCTCATCCTTACACTTATTTTTTAAGATGCATCCATTTCACATCTCATAAGAATTAATAATGATGTGTAAATCAAATAGAGGAAGTGTACCTGGATCATAATCTTAAAGTGATAAGGATTTTTTATCAAACCAATCTAAAATAATTCGTAATATATTCCAAAAAACTATTATATCCTCAAACTGTACCAAAACCTGTAAAAATTATCACTATTTTATTAACTCAAGCAAATAAGTCATCTATTTTTTTATCTTACATCATTTTAAGATATTTATACATTAATTTCTAAACTAATAATTTTTCTTTCTTTACCTTATCATTACCTTCATAAATTATTTCCATTTTATCTACTATACCCTTTTATATCGTTATACATTTTACATTTAGAAACTCCTTCCCTAAAAGACAAAATAAAATTAAATTCTGAGCATGACCATCATTATCCATGTTCTTCTTAGCAGTTTTTATCAAGGAAACACCTTTTGATTAAGGAGTAAATCTATTTGTTGTAGCCACAAAAACATCTAAGATGATTGATAATAAATTAGATGACATATGGTCTTTCTAAATTTATTAATTTTTTCCATCGAAAGTGTGAATCCCCTTTCTATTTATTAAATTATGGTTTTACATATTCATAATAGAAATTTTTGGAAAAAATATTCAATGGGAGGAACCTTTCTCTTTTGACTTTAAACAACATATCATTTTTAAAGGGAACAAGACTCCGATACCACTTGAAAAAGACCCTTAAGATTAGTAAGAATTCATTTAGAGGGGGGTTTAGTAATTAAATTCAAAAAATTTTATGTTTACTTTTGAATTTTTTTTAAACTATTAAATTCAATAATAGATATCTATTACATATTATAATTAAAACACACATTAAAAACAACGAATTTACAAGGTTCATGAATAAAAAAATTATCTAGTCCTCGACTCAATCTAAATTCATCTAATATAATTCAGTCAACTAGTTCCATTATTTGGAATATAAATAAGTAGGGTTTATCCTTTAATAATGTTAAATAATAGTCTCTTGACCATGTATATTGTAATGGACCAGACCTCTCCGGCCCAATCCTTTGTAAAAAAGAAGGTCACGAAGTGTTCTGGAGTGTAAAATGGACTTTTCCCACACTTTCCAGAATTTTGAAACTACACACCATGTAGTTTGAGTACACACCGTGTGCCCCCTTTCCGGGTATACCCCGTGTTGCAGGTCATGTCCTCGCTGTGTGGAATGATGGGTACATGCCGTGTGTCCAGTTCTACACGGCGTGTAGTCCTTCCCCACGTACATGTTACCAGTCAATGACCGTGTACCATGTTGGAGCCGTGTACTTAACGTGTGCAATAAATGAGTACATGCTGTGTGTCTAAACTACACGCCGTGTAGTCTTTCCCTGCGTATGCGTTACCCTCAAATCGTGTGTTGACCAGTCAATGGCCGCAGAACCGTGTTGGAAGCTACGTGGAGACCGTGTAAAATAACTGAGTACACATAGTGTACCATAAATTACACACCATGTACTTTTACTTTTCTTGCGTATAAAAGGAGGGGTCCCCTCCTCCTTTCAACTCACTCCTCTCCTCCCCTTTCCTCTGAGCAGAGCTCTCCCAAGAGACTCGAAGGCTCCTTTTCTTCCATAACTTCTTCGTCCGAGCTCCGATTTACGACCTGTCAGCGGCCACGGGATCGTAACGATGAGGGGGAACTTCTGATCTTGGATCTGTTGTCTTTCCTTCGGCCTTTTCTTTCCGACTTCCACCCGAGGAGGTTTTTCCGGGACCCGACAGAAGTGACGGACGCCGACGAACTTCTTCTAAAGTTGATCTGGGGGAGCGCTGTGATCAGAACCTGTCGAGGTAGGGATGTTACCTTCATCTCTCTAATTTGTGCAACATGCGGGGTGGGTATCATCTTATTTTCATGAGAAATAGTTGAACCATTAAATGAAGATAATAACTGGTTAAAGAACGGGGTTGGGAAGTTTGTGTTTGTTGTTACGTTATATCCTGTCATATTATATTGTGAATTGAATGAGTTTCTACCTACTGAAAATCATGGTCGTTAGGGGCCTTTGCTTATGTAATTAAATGTTTCCCTCTCATTATGGATTTTCTTATGGATGGAAACTTTATGGAATGTTGAAATTGGTTAATCATGTAAAGTTGGCTGTTTAAAATCTGGAACCCTTGTGTGATCACCCCGGTTAAACAAAAACAGAATAATGAACATGTGGGTGTTGTCTAGGATACGTGGCATGTGGGGGGTGTTTTGTGGGTAGTTGTGGATAGGGCGAGCAGCGGGGCTGTAGTTTAATTGGTTGTGGGTTGGTGTAAATGTTACGTTGGTGATGGGCAGTGGGGCTACAATAAATGGTATTAAAGGGGTAATGATGTACGGGTTTCGGTGCAGTTGTGGTTATGGTGGTTGGCAGCAGGGCTGCAG
Source organism: Viscum album (assembly GCA_963277665.1). Taxonomy (NCBI): domain Eukaryota; kingdom Viridiplantae; phylum Streptophyta; class Magnoliopsida; order Santalales; family Viscaceae; genus Viscum; species Viscum album. The sequence continues at coordinate 599,741,937 of OY728140.1, forward strand.
GGATGGGTTTAAATGTGAACGTGATATGGGTTGTGATTATTAAATAAAAGTGGAAGAGTTAATGAATGGCGGGTCATGGTAATGGAACAGGTTTAATAATCAATGGGTTGGTTGGTTGATAAGAAGGGCTTGGTTGTGTTGCTTGTGTTATCCTAACTTGATTTGTGGATGACAGGGATATGTTTTTACGAACGATCGATGTGGTTGGTTGTGGATAGTTGCCCAGAAGTTAAGAAACTAAATAAACTAATTCTGCTGAAACGTGAAAACCTAAATGGGGTTGGGGTTGTTTTATTCATGCTTCGTAGTAGCAGTGCGGAGGCACGTGCTCAGTTTATCTGTTAGAAGCCATAGGTTGGGCTGTGTGGTTGGTATATATATATATATCTGTATCTTTTGTGTTTTATCGCACCCCACCCATGTAGAGCACTTAGTGCCGAACACTCCCATTTCATGGGAGAGGGTGTTTTTCCCTTAGTTACTAGCTTCTTCCTGCCCTTTCTCCCCTAGGCTGTGATGGCTTGAGGCGACCTTACACCTAAGACTCTTCAGGTAGGTTTCGATTGGGGTGGATTTAGCCCAAGACTCTTCGGGCAAGTTCTACTATTTCCCAAGAATCTTCGGGATGAGGCCCAGGTGTGTGCGGGCGGGATACGTGGTTGTGAGGCCCAGGTGTGTGCGGGCGGGATACGTGGTTTTGAGGCCCAGGTGTGTGCGGGTGGGATACGTGGTTGTGAGGCTCAGGTGTGTGTGGGAGGGATACGTGGTTGTGAGGCCCAGGTGTGTGCAGGAAGGATATGTGGTTGTGAGGCCCAGGTGTGTGCGGGCGGGGAGAGTGTGGCAGCATCAAGACGTTCATCGTTAGGAAGAGCATCTAACTAAAGGGAAATGGTGCGGGGTACCCAATACTCTTGTTTCTTATATACGACTACCTGTTTTTCTTGTGTTTTGGTGATTGTGGCAGGTGAGGTTGGGTGGATAGAATTCCCTTCTAGGTTTCTTCTGTTGTTCTCACGGGACATTAGGATGTCTCCCCACTTGTGCACGAGATCTTTAGGTTTCCCTACTGAGTATACTTGTATTCTCACCCTACGTTTACTTTTAGGTTTCCAGGAGGACTACCAGGGCCGTGCGGGACCCTACTAGTCGGACAGTTGGAGTTGTTGCTATTGTTGTACCTTTGTTTTCTTTGGTAGTGTACTTTGAGCTTTCTTGTACTTATTATAAAATTATTTAAACATGCATGTGGGATTGGTTTGGGTTTATTTATATTCACTTGTTCTTTTTTTCTTTTGGTGGTTGACTCATCCTATTTCCCGATCCTAAATAATAAAAAGGGTAATGCCTCCCATATTTGTGAAAACTCATACCCTTGGTGCTAGTCGCCACCCCGGGGCCTACTGGAGGTGGGACTCAGGGGTCATTATCTCCCTTTCACCATTTCCAGCTCAGGAGGGGCATATTTGGTGGGAGGGGGTCATGAAAGAATGGTAACAGAGATGATGGTTGAGAGATAGGATGAAGTCTGGAGTTAGGAACAGTGAGGATTGCATGGAATGGTAGGGCGACAATGTTAGTTAATCTTGGTATGTGACATAGGCCAAGGAAGATCGGCTAGGATGTGGGATTTTAGGGCCCCCCGTGATCCGATACAAGGACTCTGAGCATACCGAACGACGAAGTGAGACTACATTGATTGTAGGGTAGAGACACTAGGGAAGGTACATGCATCATCATGATTGTGTTTTACTTGATTTGGGTGTTCTGGGAACGAAATTGAAATAAAATGATAAAATAAAACCTTGAGCTTTTCCTTACTACTTGGGCTTAGGCGATCCTTGTTTACCGTACAGTTATGACACCTGGACGTCGTCCCCGGGTGGCTCAGATAGCCGAGGACCATCAGATTCAGGCGGTCGATCAGTTGAGGATTGACCGAGAGGAGGAAGATAGCCAGTGGCAGAAGACTCTCCGTTCTTTCCAGTGACAGACCCTCAAGAAGTATGAGGGTAGCACTTCGGATACAGAGACGGAGGGGAGGCTTGAGGAGATAGGGATCACTTTTACTTTGATCCGTGCTCTGAGGGAGTACGGGGTTCCCCTAGCAGTCAGTTAGCTGAGAGGTGCGGAGCGACAGTGGTGGACGCTCTACCTCGGAGAGAGGATAGAGGCAGAGGTTCCATGGGATGACTTTGAGAAGGAATTCCGAGAGGAATTCCTTTCTTCCATGATCAAAGAGGAGAAGCAGTAGGAGTTACTCTCCCTTCAGCACAGGAGTATGTCTGTACGAGAGTTGGGGATCAAGTTCAAGGATCTCCTGCGCTTTGTTCCAGATCTCTTTCTGGATGAGGTGTCTCGGGTGAGATGTTTGGAGGAGGCGCTTCATCCTTCGCTCCAGTATGCAGTCACCCCCTTCACCCTTCCAATGTACTTGGCGGTGTAGAAGAAGACATAGGTTGTAGAGAGGATGCACTCACTGGGAGGTGCACCCCGAGAGGGGAACCATCCAGGCTCGTCGAAGGGGAAGGCAGTCAGCAGCAGGTCTCCTGCGATGGGACCTTCCAGGTTCAGGCCAGTGGAGAGCAGGCCCCAGCAGTTCCAGTTCAGATCTTCGGGTCCTCATCCCTTTTTCACGAGCCCATGACCGAGGTGTTTTTCTTGTGGAGGTTTCGGGCACATTCAGAGTCAGTGCCCGACCCGAGATCAATACGGTGGAGGTGGGCAGGTTCAGCGCCCACCTCAGCAGCACCAGTTATTGGCGAGGCCCTTCCAGTAGTAGCAGGACCACACTCCTCCGAGGGTAGACTTTGCGGGAGGAGGCCGACCCCAGGGTGCTCCTCAGGGACCTCGACCAGGGCGTGGTTGGAGAGGTGGAAGACCTCAGAGAGGCATAGGAGCTGGGTGTCGACAGTTGCTCGTAGCAGAGTTGATAGCTCCAGTAGGACCAGAGGTGGTGCGAGGTACGATTTGTTTGTTCAGAACTCTTGTTTCTGCTTTTTTCAATTCAGGAGCCTCTCTCTCCTTTTTTGCACCTGGTCTAGTCCATGATTTGGGACTAGATGTAGAGAGACTTTCCGTACCACTGGTACTGAGTACACCAGTTGGAGGCCAGACCAGTGTATCTTGTGTTTTCTGGGGATGTGGGCTGACGTTGGGACCACATCGATCTAGTGGGGATCTTCTTCTGTTACAGATGCAGCCATACGATGTCATCCTAGGCATCGACTGGTTTCTTTTTGTTGGTGCCGTTATCGACTGCTTCCGGAGAAGAGTCATGTTCTCTGACGTGGATGGTAAACATGTAGCTTTTGTTGGCGAGAGGAGCTATCAGGTGGGAATCCATCATGTGGAGCCTCTCCTTTCCTTGTTAGGTGGGATATCAGTGGTTCCAGCTGATACAGAGATGATGGATGTCCCGGAGGTTGTTGGGGAGTTCCTCCATGTTTTTCCTGGGGAGGTTGTGACTCTACCCCCCAACATGACGTTGAGTTCGGGATAGACTTACAGCCTGGTGCCCATCCGATTTCGATGGGCCCTTATCGGATGGCACCTTCAGAGTTGCGGGAGTTGCGGATTCAGATTGACGATCTGATGGAGAAGGGTTTTGTTCGACCCAGCTTATCGCCATGGGGTGCTCCAGTTTTGTTCGTGAAGAAGGAAGATGGTGGTCTCAGGCTATGCATAGAATACCGAAGTTTGAACCAGGTAACGGTCAAGAACTATTACCCCCTTCCAAGGATAGATGATCTCTTTGACCAACTGAGGGGAGCAGGTTGGTTTTCCAAGATTTATCTATGATCTGGATATCATCAGCTGATGGTAAAAGACAGTGACATATCGAAGAAGACTTTCAGGTGAAGGTATGGGCACTTCGAGTTTGTGGTGATGCCGTTTGGAGTTACGAATGCACCAGCTATGTTCATGGGACTTATGAACTTTGTCTTCCGGGAGTTTCTGGACCGGTTCGTCATTGTGTTAATCGATGACATTCTGATCTACTCAAGTTCAGAGGAGGAGCACATTGAGCATCTCAAGGCAGTCTTGTAAGTCCTTCGACACCACTTTCTTTATGGGAAATTGTCGAAGTGTAAGTTCTTGACGCAAGAAGTACACTTCCTTGGGCACTTAGTGTCTCAGAATGGAGTGTCGGTGGACCCGTCGAAGGTGGAGGCAGTTGTTTCTTGGGCAGCACTGAAGAGCGTAGTAGATGTTCGTAGTTTCCTAGGGTTAGCAGGTTACTATTAGAGGTTCATTTTGGACTTCTCTCGAGTTTCTGCTCCATTGACAGCTTTGACAAAGAAGAACCAGCTCTTCCTATGGAGCGAGCAGTGCCAGAAAGCTTTTGACTACCTGAAGGAGAAGTTGGTTAGTGCTCCCGTACTCAGGTTTCCAGAGGAAGGGTTGTTTTATGAGGTGTTTTGTGATGCTTATGGCCTTGGTCTGGGGTGCGTGCTGATGCGGAAGAAGGGAGTGATCTGTTATGGGTCTAGGCAGTTACACCCTCATTAGCGTAACTATGCCACCCATGACCTGGAGCTTGCAGCAGTAGTGTTCGCATTGAAGTTGTGGCGACATTACCTCTTTGGGGTGCGCTTTTTAGTCTTCTCAGACCACAAGAGCCTATGTTATATCTTCTCCCAGCGTGACCTGAACTTACGGCAGTGGAGATGGGTCGAGTTTCTCCAAGACTATGACTTTGAGATCTCTTACACTGAAGGTAAGGGAAACGTTTTGGATGATGCCCTGAGCAGGAAGTCGCATCAGGAAGTGGTTCAGGAATCTTCTGATTCTTAGAAGGCTATGGGAGAGTTGGCTGCCTTGCACTTGGAAGCAAGGGAAGAATGTGTTAGAGGCTGTTTGTTTCAGATGCCGGTGCAGTCCTCCTTGTTGCAGCAGGTGGAAGAGTCTCAGTGGGGGGACTCCGAGGCGGAAGTGATGCGGGATCGTGTCGATCAGGGGAACGCTCCAGAAGGATGGTCAGAGGAAAACCTACATCAGATGCTTTCCCATGGAAGGTTGTTTGTTCCAGAGGCGATGCGTGAGGGAGTTCTCCGGGGGTTCCCTAGCTCAGCCTTAGCGGTACATCCAGAAGTTTCAAAAATGTACCGAGGCCTGAGGGAACAGTTTTGGTGGCCCGGGGTGAAACAGGCAGTGGCAGAGTTTGTGGCTAAATGCCTAGTGTGTCAGTAAGTGAAGGGTGAACACCGTGTTCCTAATGGTTTGTTGCATCCTTTAGATGTACCTGAGTGGAAGTGGGAAGACATCTCAATGGACTTCGTCACAGGACTACCCAGAGCTCAGGGTGGTTATGATGCTATCTGGGTAGTGGTGGATTAGCTGACGAAATCAGCTTACTTCTTATCAATTAAGGAGTCAGGCCCGATGAGTACCTTAGCACAGAGGTACGTAGAAGAGTTTGTGCGGTTACATAGAGTTCCGAAGACTCTCGTCTCAGATCGGGATACTCAGTTTATATCACGAGTCTGGAGGGGGTTACAACAAGCTTTTGGCACCTAGCTACGCCTTATCACTGCTTTCCACCCCCAGACCGATGAGCAGACGGAGCGGACTATCCAGATGTTTGAGGACATGCTGCGAGCATTCGTTCTGAATTTCGGAGGATCATGGGTACGACACTTGCCTTTCATGGAGTTTTCCTACAACAACAGCTTCCACTCTACTATTGGCATGGCACCGTTTGAGGCTTTGTATGGAAGGCCATGTAGTTCACCCATTTGCTGGGCAGAGGTTGGTGAGACAGGTTCTCTTGGGCCGGAGGTAGTGTATAACACCACAGAGAAAGTCCATCTTGTACGTGAGAGGATGAAGGCAGCTCAGGACAGACAGAAGACTTATGCTGATCATCGGAGGAGGCCCTTGGAGTTCGAGGTGGGAGATCATGTGTTCTTCAAGGTTTCCCCTCGACGGGGGCAGCGGAGGTTTGGGAAAGGGAGCAAGCTCTCACCTAGGTTCATCAGACCTTTTGAGGTGTTGAGGCGAGTTGGCGAGGTGGAATATCAGCTATCCCTACCACCTCAGTTGGAGAAGGTTCATGACGTCTTCCATGTCTCCCAGATTCGTCGGTACTTACAGGACAACTCCCACGTTATCGACTAGGGAGAGTTAGATATGGGGGACGAAGCGACCTTCGTGGAACGACCAGTCGGAATCGAAGATCATAAAGAGAAGGTGCTTCGTGGACGAACCATTCTGTTGGTCCGTGTGTTGTGGAGGCATGGCGGCCTCGACAAGAGCACTTGGGAGCGGGAGACCCAGATGCACGCTCTGTACCCGGAGATGTTTTGACTTGTGTTTTTCACTTGTTCTTCTGAGCTTTGTGTTGATGTTTTACTCTGTACCCTTGTTATATGGAATGCTTGGATTGTCAGTTGTGAGACCTTTTGTTTCCTTGTTCCTTGGTAATGTGTAACATGTTCGGATCTGTGGGAAAGGGAAAAACCTGACCCTTAATCGAGACGCATTAATGCAGATGCGATTGAACCCATGCGGGCGAGTCAGTGCCTCATAAAGCGGATAGTATCTCGACATAGGAAAAAGGAATTTTCCAAAAACCACGTGTTCGGGCAGTGTGTGGGTTGTGCGGTGTTGAGGGTAGTGTGAGTTGAAAAATCCAAATATATGGAAGTGGGAAGGCCCAATACTTAATCAAGACGCATTAATGTGGATGCGATTAAACCCGTGCAGGCGAGTCAGTGCTGCCTAAAACGGATAATATCTTGACATAGGAGAGGAAATTACTAACACCTGTAATTAGGGTTGTTGGTTGGCTTCCTGTTATAACGAGAACCCTAAGAGGTATCTTGTTGAGTTTCCTCTAGGTTGGTTTTTGAATTATCGGGGACGAGAATGTTTTAAGAGGTATCTGATGTAATGGCCCGGACCTCTTCGGCCCATTCCTTTGTCAAAAAGAAGGTCACGATGTGTTCTGGAGGGTAAAATGGACTTTTCACACACTTTCCAGAATTTTGAAACTACATGCCGTGTAGTTTGAGTACACGCCATGTACCCCCTTTCTGGGTATACCCCGTGTTGCAGGCCGTGTCCTCGCTATGTGGAACGATGGGTACACACCGTGTGTCCAGTTCTACACGCTGTGTAGTGCTTCCCCGCGTACGCGTTACCTGTCAATGGCCGTGTACCATGTTGGAGTTGTGTCCTTGACATGTGCAATAAATGAGTACATGCCGTGTGTCTAAACTACAGGCCGTGTAGTCTTTCCCCGCGTATGCTTTACCCTCAAACCGTGTGTTGACCAGTCAACAGCCGCGGAGCCGTGCTGGAAGCCGCGTGGAGACCGTGTAAAATAACTGAGTACACACCGTGTACCATAAAGTACACGTCGTGTACTTTTCCTTTTCTCGCCTATAAAAGGAGGGGTCCCCTCCTCTTTTCAACTCACTCCTCTCCTCCCCTTTCCTATGAGCAGAGCTCTCCCAAGAGACTCGAAGACTCATTTTCTTCCATAACTTCTTCGTCCGAGCTCCGATTTACGATCCGTCAGCGGCCACGGGATCATAACGATGAGGCGGAGCTTCCAAGATTGGATCTGTTGTCTTTCCTTAGGCCTTTAGTTTCCAACTTCCACCCGTGGAGGTTTTTCCGAGACCTGACAAAAGTGACGGACGCCGACAGACTTCTTCTAAAGTTGATCCGGGGGAGCGCTGTGATCAAAACCTATCAAGGTAGGGATCTTACCTTCATCTCTCTAATTTGTGCATCATGCGGGGTGGGTATCATCTTGTTTTCATGAGAAATAGTTGAACCATTAAATGAAGATAATAACTGGTTAAATAATGAGGTTGGGAAGTTTGTGTTTGCTGTTACATTATATCTTGTGATATTATGTTGTGAATTGAATGGGTTTCTACGTACTGAAAATCATGGTTGTTTGGGGCCTTTGCTTATGAAATTAAATGTTGCCCTCTCCTTCTGGATTTTCTTATGGATGGAAACTTTGTGGAATGTGGAAATTGGTTAATCACTTAAATTTGGCTGTTTAAAATCTGGAACCATTGTGTGATCACCCCGGTTAAACAAAAATGGAATAATGAACATGTGGGTGTTGTCTTGGATACGTGGCATGTGGGGGGTGTTTTGTGGGTTGTTGTGGATAGGGTGAGAAGCGGGGCTTCAGTTGAATTGGTTGTGGGTTTGTGTAAATGTTACATTGGTGATGGGCAGCAGGGTTGCAATAAATCATATTAAAGGGGTAATGATGTACGGGTTTCGGTGCGGTTGTGGTTATGGTGGTTTGCAGCGGGGCTGCGAGGATGGGTTTAAATGTGAATGGGATATGGGTTGTGATTATTAAATAAAAGAGAAAGAGTTAATGAATGGTGGGTCATGGTAATGGAATAGGTTTAATAATCAATGGGTTGGTTGGTTGATAAGAAGGACTTGGTTGTGTTGCTTGGGTTCTCCTAACTTTATTTGTGGATGACAGGGATATGTTTTGACGAACGATCGATGTGGTTGGTTGTGGATAGTTTCCCAGTAGTTAAGAAACTAAATAAACTAATTCTGCTGAAACGTGAAAACCTAAATGGGGTTGGGATTGTTTTATGCATGCTTCGTAGCAGCAGTGTCGAGGAACGTGCTCAGTTTCTCTGTTAGAAGCCATAGGTTGGGCTGTGTGGTTGGTATATATATATATATATGTATCTTTTTTGTTTTATCACACCCCACCCATGTTGAGCACTTAGTGCCGAACACTCCCATTTCATGGGAGAGGGTGTTTTTCCCTTAGTTACTAGATCCTTTATGCTCCTTCTCCCCTAGGCTATGATGGCTTGAGGTGACCTTACACCTAAGACTCTTCGGGTAGGTTTCTATTGGGTTGGAATTAGCCCAAGACTCTTCGAGCATGTTCTACTATTTCCCAAGAATATTTGGGATGAGGCCCAGGTGTGTGCGGGAGGGATACATGGTTGTGAGGCCCAGGTGTGTGCGGGTGGGATACGTTGTTGTGAGGCCCAGGTGTGCGTGGGCGGGATATGTGGTTGTGAGGCCCAGGTGTGTGCGGGCGGGATATGTGGTTGTGAGGCCCATGTGTGTGCGGGCGAGGAGAGTGTGGTAGTGTCAGGACGTTCGCCATTAGGAAGAGCAGCTAACTAAAGGGAAATGGTGCGGGGTACCCAATACTCTTGTTTCTTATATACTACTACCTGTTGTGCTTGTGTTTTGGTGAGTGTGGCTGGTGAGGTTGGGTGGATAGAATTCCTTGCTAGGTTTATTCTGTTGTTCTCAAGGGACATTAGGATGTCTCCCCACTTGTGCACGAGAGCTTTAGGTTTCCCTACTGAGTATACTTGTATGCTCACCCTACGTTAAGTTTCAGGTTTCCAGGAGGACTACCAGGGCCGTGCGGGACCCTACTAGTTGGACAGTTGGAGTTATTGCTGTTGTTGTACCTTTGTTTTCAATGGTAGAGTACTTTGAGCTTTCTTGTACTCGTTATAAAATTATTTAAACATGCATGTGGGATTGGTTTGGGTTTATTTCTATACAGTTGTTCTTTTTTTCTTTTGGTGGTTGACCCGTCCTATTTCTCGATCCTAAATAATAAAAGGGTAATGCCTCCCATATTTGTGAAAACTCATACCCTTGGTGCTAGTCGCCACCCCCGGTGCCAACTAGAGGCGGGACTCGGGGGTAATTATCTCCCTTTCACCATTGCCAGCTTAGGAGGGGAATCTTTGGTTGGAGGGGGTCGTGACATATATTTATCCTATATAATCAAAATATTAAATACAACTTTCAAAATAACCATAAATTATATATCTAAATTATACATATATCAAGTCATCATTCTAATTAATCTTCTCCTTCATATTCTTCCTATTTCAATTCTACTTGAATAGTAACATGTATCTTATTCTATAGTAGCACCCCGACCCTAGAATCACAGATTTGGTGTCTACTACCATTATATTAGCATGATTACAAGGAATCAATTATCGAATGATAGAATATTTTTGTATTTTTAGTAAACCAAATGCATACATGAGTCTTGCATTACAAATAAATACAAAAATTACATTATTATTTTTTATTTCAATGATAATTACTTTATTCCATCTAGAATATCCTTTCATATATTTCTTATCCCACTTCAGTGAATCCTGGGGAAAGGAAACATGATAAGGGTGATCTCAAGATCCCAGTAAGGGTAAATTATAATAGAAAAAATAATGAATAAATGATAATAATAATATGGTAAGGTAACCAATTGAGAACACATTATATGCAATCAATAACTAAGAAAGAAGTGAGTAAAAAATATGGAAAGGTAAACAAATGAATATAAATTCCATTTACATAATTGGATAATGAAAAATAAACATTCAAATGTAAAAAAACTAAACACACATTCCATGTAATAAATGATCTAAGAATGAAATTCATCCATATACTTTTTTTATAGTGAAAATATATTGGAAAATAGATAATGAATCAAAATGAAGGCAATGATTAATTTTTGGGCATCATGTCTGAGGCATAAGAAAACCTATAATATCAATACCCTTCATAAGGTGGTTTAAAAATATAGGTAGAAACATATTTAATTTGTGAAACTAATTTTCCTATTGAGAACCTATAGATGCATCAAGGTGCTATATAATATTTGGGGCCCAACTGTCACTGCATGTCCAAATAATTATGCATATTAAGTAATAAATTTAATTAATAAACAACATTCCTTATGAAATATTAATATTAAACAAAGAATATAGATCAATCAATATTTTCTAAGTTAATCAAATAACTATCAAAGTAAATACCATGTGAAAAATGTTATACGGTTCAGAAAATGAACATATCCATGATAAATGATTTGGATAATTAAAATAAATTACTTTTTAATGATCATAGGAAATTTAATATTTCAAGAGGACTAAAATTAATCAAGTAATTGAGTTTCAAAAATGTCTTTTTTCAAAGAAATTATAAACCATCTAGAGGAAGAATAAGGATGGTATCAATACTAAATAAAATAAGTAATGTAAAAATAAATTATTGTTATTGATGATTAATGGAAATAATATAAAAACATATTTTAAAAAAATTATTTGGGAAAATATATTTTTTATTTTTTTAAAAAAATTTAAATCGTTTTCTTATAAGACATATTTTTTAGAAGAAAAAATGTTCGATGACTAATGAACGAAATGAAGTTGGGTTTTCTTAAAAACATTTTCTAAAACATTTTGAGTACCAAATATTAGAAAATTGGTACTATTATTTGAAAAAATTCATGAATAACTAGAATATAATAAATTGAAAGGGTTCACTAAAACATTATCCAATAATTTCCTCTTATGGAAATTCAAGTATAAACAATCCTGAAAAAATTTTATTGTGAAGTAAACCATTGAAATGACCATAATGTTGTTGTGAGAAACAATAAGGTAATAGATTATGTGTTTCAAATTTAAATACAAATAAAACAAGTATAAATAGAATAATATATTTTAAAAATTGATCTCACACATAATCCAAGAATTTTAGCGACAACGATGAATTAATATAACTCAATGCAAAGAAATTGGGTTATGGAATTATTTTTCACTTGGTAACACTCAATTATAATTCAATTTGATGAAACAATTCAATTTGAAACTCAAAATATCATGATTAATGAATTAATCATGATATTATATGTCAATGTGGCTGTATATTCACCATATATAAGAAACTAGGTGCATGATAATAACATATGTCTCAAAGAATGGAAATTGAGAAAAAGTCCCATATTACTTGGTAAATTTTGAATTTGAAGACATAAAAGTAAAAATATCGAAATGAGAAATTTAAATAACATGATGATAAAATAATTCATGATATATTATATCTAATGGGTTAGTAGGTACACCACATAAAATAAGTAAGTGGTGTTAATTGAGTATGCCTCATAGAAAGAAAAGCGAGACAAGAATTTCTTACCTTGCATTTATTTTTAGGTGAACATACTTTAAACAAATTTATAATGGGTTTAAACATATCACTAACTTATAAAAGAACCACAATAATATTTTTAATATCATATATTAACTTTTCATAATATCTTATTACCCATTTGTTAATAATATTTAACAATTTTCACTATTTTGTGTGTTAATTGACTAGTTGTCAAGTATGTTTTAACTTGTTTCTTGTTATTCCTATTAATTATATCATGATTTAATCATCTATAGAATGTAAACCACGATTTAATTATAATATATATTCAGTATATATATGTATTTATAATAATCCATAATATTTGGATATTGGAAATGAAATGCACCATTCATGGAGACAGTATGTCTTACATAGGCATGCACGCTACTTCCACAAACGATGTCATCGTATTCCCACAAAATGGAAAACATGAAGGAATGTTTTGTATAAATACTAAAGAATTATAATTACATAATAAATATCACATATATTATATAGAAATAATGTTTCCATCATAATTCACAACCATTATTGGTGGTAAAGTAAAAATGAATGACATCATTTTGCGAGGTGATAGTTCATCGTTCACATAAATGGTATATTTTGTTACCCATTAGATGGAAGTGTGTATATGTGTAGGTATAATACCTATAAGAACAAAATATAAAAATAGTTATGATAATATGGTTATTATATAATCATGATATAAAAATTATTTAATGGGTGGAGAATTAAATGAAATAAAAGTGATTATTGAAGAATAATGCCTGTTATTCAGGTAACTAATTTTGGTTTAAACCAAAAGACTTACCTCGTTGGATTTATGCCCAATTTTATGCTTCTAGGTTAATGTGAGGAATGTTTGGAGATTATATGAGTAAATTTTGGGAAATATAAAGGGATTTATTAGTGTGAATTAATGGGAGGGGTTAGTTCCTTTTTATGGAGGAGGGGTGACATTCTTGTAAATTTTTGAAAAGGGAATTCCACCCATGTTTTTACTAAGAAAATTGAATCCAATAATGGTAAATATTAATTAAAATGGAATATAGGGTCAAAATATTGACATTGAATATCTTTTGGAGATGTTTCTATGTCATTTTGGTCCTTAAGTTTAAGGTTTCGTCCCTTGTTAAGCTAATTCTTATCTTAATCGATGTGATTAATTTTAATCATTTTCACTAATATTTTTTGTCAAAACTAAGTGGACTTCATTAGACATTATTAATTATTATAATTCCAAATATGTAATCCTTTTTTCTAAATTCCAATCACATAAGTTGTAGAAATTAATTTAAATTTATTCCCAAATATGGGATGATAATGCATGTTTTTAAAGTAAAAATGTTCAAACATTTACTGGAAATTAAGCTTTATATTAAGGATATATGAAAATTGGATGACTGATCAAACATTTTCCATGTTTTTATATCCAATTTCAAAGTTAAATTGATTCCAATTACCTATATTGTAATAAATGACATATAATTTATATAATGTGAATTTAAAACCAATTTATAATATAATTTAACCTTACAAATAAATTAGGTGAAAACATAGTTTTGAATTAAAATTTAGTATTTTTCATTATTCAAAAAAATGAAACTTTACATAAAAGTAAAAATAATTCACCCTAAGATAATTATTACATTATTATTTCAAAAATGAATTTTATTTTGATGTATAAAATTTATCAAAGTGCACAAAATTGGATTTAAAATAGGTTCTCTATTAAAAGGAGATAAAAATATTTATAGAAAATATAGGTTTTTATGCATAAAATTCTGTTTGTTTTTATCTTATACCTATAAAATCTATTGTATCAATATAAAAAACAATATAGAATATATAACATATATATTTCATTATGGTCATTTGTTAATAGTAATTAATTTAATTTATTTGGATAAAACCCCTTTGTGAGAATAAAAACATTTCTTTTATATTCAATTGGTTTTATATTCATTTCTAATTAATCGGTAACCAATGAATTCATTTTATATTTTCATAAAAAATATATTTTTATAAGTTATTTAATACTATTCATAACTATTAATTTAATTTCATGGTTATATCTAAATATATGGAATAATAATATTTTAATAATATAATGTTGTTCGGTAAAACTCGGTCTTATGTGTAACAAAAATCATAATAGGAACTCATTATTTCATGTGATGCAAGCTAACTAAGTGTTTCATGCATTCCAATATATAACATATATTGATTTTTGTAAATAATAATTATATTTGAATGTCTTGTGATATTATATTTCCTTACACGCTTTGTGTTGTGTGTTATACACACTATCAAATAAAATTTTCTTATTTTAGAATTTTGGGGTGTTACATTCTACCCACCTTAATTAAATTTAATCCTCACAATTTAAACTCAAACTTGGTAATATTTTTTTTGGTAATTATTATGTTGAAATCCAATATCATGAGAAAGGTTTGTAAAACATACTCTAAAGAAGAGAGAATAAGAAGTACAAAGGTCACATATAATAACATATAACTAGGTCTCTAAGTAAGAGAACATTACAATAAAGTAGAGATATATATATATTAAGGAAAAGTGTAAATATTTATATGAGTTATTGAGGTCACCAATCACAAACAATTAATGATCAATGGAAAGTTGGGGGCCTCAAATCCATAAATATATGATGATTTAGAAGGCCATAGGTTCAATAAAAATTCTGTTGTTAGGACAACATTTTTTAATCATATTTCTAATTTTTATTAATTATTTTATTTCCCAAGAATATAAGGAAATATACTTACTTGATACATTTTAATTTCATATAAAAAATTCCATCTTTTGGTTGTTCATTGATCAAATTCTAATTCCTCAAAAAGTTAACTTTGATTCTTGAAGCACTAGAATACACTTTTAACAGATCTTATGGAACTTAATAGATTTTCAAGTCCTTCCATTTGTCTCTAAATATTTTCCAAAACCAATATGGTTAGGAAATTAATCTCTAAACCCAAAAAATAAACACTAATGGTTTATCATTAATATTTATTCATCAAATTGTTTAACTAAAAATGATGGAAACTTAACCAAGACATTATATAGCTCAATGGTTGGTGTTAAACAATTATTGTCTTTTCGTCATGGGTTCATGTCTCATGGACCTGTTAGACTTGATAGGTTTTCACTTGACATATATGTTTTCCTTTTCTAAAACCATATGAATTTAATTTCCAAATTAAATATGACAAACATCCTTAGAATTGGTTTAGTATCCTTTTAACTAAGTTTTCAATATAACCCCAATAAAAAAAATACTTTATCCATTTATTTACACATATGTATTTCCTTGGTCTAGATTTTATCCTTTAGAAGAGGGATTTTTCTAAAACCAAAACCATAGTGTGAGCATAAAGTTTCCTATAAACAATCACATAATCATTTTTAGGATGTCTAAATCATGACACATTATTTTAAATATAAGACAAATTAGGTTTAACCTAGGTCATTAATTGTCCTTATGTATTCAAATCCTTCACAATGGGTTGTAAAGAGTATGTGACTTAGCCTAATTATATCCCCCAGGAGTGTCAAACCAATTGTGTAATAGGGCATGTTGGCATGCACTAGGTTACGCTCATGCAAGGCCTGACACAAATTTTTAGAGTTATTACCCCTAGGTACATCTATGCCAGAACCATGTCCAATTTTATTATCTAGATAGATATATATTTCCTAGAATACCTAGATAATATCTACCTTACAAAAAATATAGTATGTTCTTCTCTACTTATCCTCAAATTCTATCATAGGGTTATATTCCCTAATGTAAGTTTTCTAAATCTAGTTACCAAGGTTGCTACTAAACATCCTTTGATACCAATTTTAGAAAAATGTACAAGGAGCCCGAAGTCAGTGTATACTACCATTCCATTGGATTAATTATACGGAATAAAATCCTAAATGAACTAATAGTTTAGTAGTCTTGGTAAACCATATACATATATGTGTCTTTTATTAAAAATAAATCCAATAATTACAATTTTTTTTTCTTTCATGGATAATAACTTTATTGTATCTAGAATATCCTTTCCTATCTTTATTAGAACACTTCATGGAATCCTGGGGAATGGAAACATAATAAGGGTGTGTTTAAATTCTTATTAAGGCTAAAGTACAATAGAATCAATAATGAATCAATGATAATTGTCAATATGTCATGGTAAATAATTGAGAACACATAGCATGTAATCAATAACTAAGAATAGAGTGAATAAATAACATGTCATGTTCAATAACTAAAAAAAGATCATTTAAATAACTGGATAAGGAAAATTCAATATGTTATTGTAATAATTTAAACAAACATGACATGCAATCAATGAGATGAGATTGAAATTCATTCACAGACTTTGTCATAATGAAAATATAATGGATAATAAATATTTAATCAAAATGAAGGAAATGATTTATCTTTGGATGTCATTTATGAGGAACATGAAAACCCATACTTTCAATACCCTTCACAATATGGTTTAAAACTACAGGTAGGAAATTGTTTTATTAGAGAAACTAATTTGTCTCATGAGAACCTGTCGATGCATAGAGGTGCAATATAAAGTCCATGCCCCAACCATCACTGCCTATCCAAAGAATTCATCATATCAATAAATTTATTCAATTAATGATATTCCTAATCAAATATCCATATTGAATAAATAATATATATTTATAAATATTTATCTAGAAAATCAAAAAATTGTCTACTTAAAAACCATATAGAATATGGTATATGGTTTAGGAAATGAATATATCCAGGATAAATGATATGAATAATTAGGGAAAATTCAATGTTCAATGATCATAGGAAATTAAATATTTTAAGGGGAATAAAATTAATCAAGTGAGTGAATGTCAATACTATCATTATTCAATGAAATTGTAAACTATATAGAGGAAGAATAAGGATGGTATCAATAAAACATATTCAAAGTAGTGTAAAAAGAAAGGGTTGTTGTCATTGATGAATGAGAATAATATAAAAATATATTTTAAAAACATTACTGATTAAAATATCCTTTTCATTTTTAAAAATATTTTGAGATCCTTTTCTTAGAAAATAAGTTTTTTAGAAGAAAACTGGTTTTCTGACTAAAGAGATAAATGATGTCAGGTGTTCTTAAAAACATTTTATAAAACATTTTGAGTACCAAAGAATTGAAAAATGAAAATATTACTTGAAAAATGTAATTAATAACTAGAGTATAATAACATGAAAGTGTTTACTGAATAATGATACAATAATTTCCTATAATGTAAATTCAAGTATAAATAAACCCGAACAAAATGTGATTGTGTAATATACCCTTGAAAAGACCATAAAATTGATGTAAGAATAAATAAATGAATAGATAATGTGTGTTAAATTTAAATACACATAAAATAGCTATAAATAAATTAATATAGAGTAAAAATTGTTTACACACATAACCTTAAAATATTAACAACAATGAGGAAGTAATATAACACAATGAAAAGAAATTGTGTCATGAAATTCTTTTCCACTTGTTAATACTTAATTAAAATACAATTTGAAGAAATAATTTAATTTTAAACAAAAAATTTCATGATTAATGAATGAATCATGATATTATATGTAAAAGTGGTATTATGTAAACCATATATAAGAAATTAGGTGCACAACAATAAAATATGTCTCAAAGAATGGAAATTGAGACAAAGTCCCTTATTAATTGGTAACTTTTGAATTTGAAGACCCAAAAGTAATAATCATAAAATTAAACATTCAAATAAAATGAAGATTAAATAATTGATGATATAGTACATCAAAATGGGTAGTAGGTACACCACACAAAATGAGTAAGTGGTGTTAATGGCATCTGCCTCAGAGGAAGAAAAGTGAGATAAGAATCACTTATCTTGTGTTTCCATTCAGGTGAATGTATTTTAACCTCATGTATAATGGTTAAAAACATGTCAATAACTTATAACAGAACCAAATTAATAATTATCATATCATATATTAGCTTCTTATATTATCTTATTACCTTTTAGTTAGTAATATTTAATTATTTTACCTACTTTAAAAGTTAATTACCAAGTTGTTGAGTATCTTTTAACTTGTTAGTTATTGTTACTATTACTTAAAACATTATTTCATAGTCTAAAAAATGTAAAAGATGATGTAATTATCATATAAATTCAGTATATTTATGTATTTGGAATAATCCATAATATTTGAAGATAAAAAATAAAATTCACCATTCATAGAGACAGTAGGCCGTACGTAAACATGAACACTACTTATATTTATTCATCATATTTAAAATAATGAAAATTAAATTATATATATGTATATTATAATTCTAGTATAATATTAATTTCAAATATATATCAAATTTTTATAAAGCCATTATTAATACATTCCCTGTATAGCGTGAACAAATCACATCACTTTGAGGTGGTGATAGTCCACCCTTCCCAAATGATATTATCACATTCCCAAAAAGTGGAAATCATGAAGGTATGTTTTATATAAATATTTAAAATGTTTAAGTACATAATAAATATCATATATATCATATATAAATAATGTGTCCATCATAATTCCCAACCATGAGAGGTGGTATTGTAAAAATGAACAACGTCGTTTTGTGAGGTGGTAGTTTGTCGTACACATAAACATTAAGTTTTTTACCCATTATATGGAAGTTTGTGTAATTTTAGGTCAAAAAATTTGAATAAAAATTATCAAAATATATTTAGGATATTGAGGTTATTATTTAAGTATGATATTAAAATAATTTAAGTAGAGGAGAAGTAAAAGAAAAAAAAGTGATCATTGAAGAACATTACCTCTTATTCGAGTAACTACTTTTGGATTAAGAAAAAGACTTCATTGGTTGGATTTATATATAACACCCCAAGATTTTAAAGTATGTCTATTATTAAATAAATTCATTTTTTAAATAGCATGTTTTTTACGAAATACCAATTTTGAGGCCACCACAAACTACTAAATTAGCCAGTTAAATATCAGTTAGGAAGAGTATTAAACACATTATCAAATTTATAAATTTTAATTTTCAAAATATAATATTTTTTTAATTCAAAATATAAAAATTATCATAGGGTTAATTTTTTTTTAATTTTATCAAAAGTTTCTATTTATGATGAATAGAGAAAAAAATTGCATTGTTATTTAAAAACCGACTTTTTTCTTTTAAATAATTATTTTTAATTAAAATATATTTTAAAGTCACAATAGATAAATAAAACACATATTGACCCAATGTAGGTCATTGGAGTCATTTTTATAATAGAATTGGATATAAAAATTTATTGAACTTTTGAAGGTCTCTTCTACCCGCCTTCTAGCTACATTTGCGGAATTAACATAAAATATAATTTTACCAATTTTGAGAATTGAATTAAAAAAATATAGATGGTTATAATCAGTATAAAAAATTTGGTCTAATAGGATCAAAAATATTTTTGATGAATAGTAACTTTTTAAGTTTATTTACCACGGTTAAAGGTAAAGAAAGTAATTAAAGGTAAAAATATTATTATAATAATATAAAATTACCCTAACACTTGTCCTGATTTCCTTGGTTAAGTTTATTTAGACCCAAATAAACCTTATGTAGAAAATAAGATACTTTTTAAGCAATTTGGGTAAGAATAGGACATTTATTATATTTTATTTTAAAAAGAGTTAAAAATACCATATTTAAATTTTAATTACTATATCATTTTAAATATGAGGTTATACAAGTGATATAGTCAACTATAAATAGTAATTATAAATATAAAATAGTTATCTACATCATGGTAATTTCTTTATAATTTTAAAAAATATATAATTAAATTAAATGGTGACACAATGATGATGCAGTAATTGATTTATTAAGGGAAGAATCAAATAAATGATATTAATAAAATTAAAATAAATATTATTTGAAATATTTGATGACATCCATGATTTATTTCAAATAATATGACATGTTAGGGATGAGTTAATGTATTTTTGATGTAATCATGTTTTTATGAGTTTTTAAAAAAGTTAAGTAATTAACTGTGTCAAAGATGACACTATTGATATTTTATAAAAATAATAATTTATTAAATTATTTTTAAATCATAATTTAAAAATGGATAATATATGGTCAAAAATGTCATAAAATTTATATTTATGGACAATTAACACAATATAAGTAAACAGTTATAACCATTTAATATTTGAAATCTTATTACCATAATTAATATTAAATAGATTAATTAGGGTTAAATAAAATATATAATGTTAAAAATAAAACCAAAACATGTCAAAAAATTATTGGATGAAGAAGTTTCAATCCTTATCAAATTATGATCGATTTTAAGCTATTTAATGGATACTTTTCCATGAAAATAAATTATATATTATTTAAATAAATGATAGTTATAAAATATAACTACCTTGCATTTTAATATCTTTTATGTGTTCACATTGGACCAAAATCAAGCTATGAACGAATCTAAATGTATATTTTGATATTAATGAAATTAGTTTCATTATAAAAATTTATTTTTAATTTTTAGAAGTTATATAATTACCTTAAAAGTCTCTTCAATTCTAATACAATATTTTTTTAATTAACATAAAAATAGAATAAATAATTTTAATAATATTAATTTGTATATATTTTTGAATAGTATAAAAAATTTACAAGATCTATAAGATATATTATAGATGTGTGAAAGAATTATATTCGAATCCCCAATTTGTCTTATTGTATTTTAAGTCAAATTAAATGAATAATATTAAAATTTTAAATAATGATATGATATTAAATTAATTTATTATTTAATTATTAAAAATAAAAAATGTTAAATAATCATAAGGGGTAGGATATGGTCAAACATATATTCTAATTTTCATTTATTTTCCATTTTTAAGTATTTGGATCTATAATAGTCTTATTATATTTTAATATTTTGAGAGTATCTTAAATTAGAGTAAAGAAGGGTTTCATGACAGGGGAAGTGCGATGCTCACTCATGATTCATGACGGCAACAACCATAGTGCTGTTCCCTCTCCCATCGGTGGGGGAGGGACCTCTGATATCTAACATGGTTGTAGGTTCCTCATTTTCCCCATTTTCTAACCCTAAAGGCTTTCCCCATTTTCCTCAAACATAGCTTAGTCCAAAATTATGAGATTTGTTTGATGGGAGCCCAAACCTCCCACTCTCAATTGCAAACTTTAATAAAACCTTGGTGATTCTAAATATTACTTTGGTTGCTCGGTTCAAGCAGAAACACCCATTGATTGATGCTTTTGATAGGTATGTTTTCGGATCTTGGGACATACAAGAGAGGTTGATGTTGGGTTTTCTTGACAACAAACATATTATGATACATTTTTATTTGGAGGATTATTTAATCAGAGATTATTCATGGACACCCCGATGCTTCAATGAATTTCCTTTATAACAATTTAAATGGACCTACGACTTACATATGAAGTGTGATTCTTCTTTAGTGATGATTTGGGTCAGTTTCCCTAATATTCATTTACAATTTTAAAATACCTATGTTATTATGATGATTTGGAATTTAGTGGGTAGATTCTTGTGTTTGGATAGTTGGATTACATATATTTTCCATTATGCTAACATGTGAGTTTTCATGGAACTGGATGTGTCAAGATTGTAGTTCGATAATGTTTGGATCATAGTAGGTGAAGTGTATCAGTACAAGCACCATGTGGTATATGAATTGTGGTCCTATTTTTTTATTGTCTGTAAGAGTTTGGTCTATTCATCGACAGACTGTAGATGAGGGTCTATAAACCCCACCAAGAAGATGGGTGTAGACAGTTGTAAGGAACCAAAGGCTAGTGGTGAGGCATGCTTGTTTGGATAAAAGTCGATGGGAGTGGACACTGAGTCTATATAACCAATGGATGTAAAGTGTGGATCATAGGAAGTGAATCCTTTAGTGACTCACATCTTCAGTCACTTGAGGAATTATTTGGGTGTACCCCAAACCCCTATAGATGCTCCCTTGGGGTTAGAGGGTCCTTCTGTAGAGGAGGTGCGGCCTGATAGTGGTCTTAATTTTGTGGACCCTCACAGGTTGGATGAAAGAGGCTCCAAGAATCCCATGGATGCTTCATATGCCAAGGCATTATGACCAAGGACTGGTACTAATGGAAAGGGTGTGGATAAGGCCTCTAAGACACCAAGGGAGGGTGACTCATCTAGTTTTAAAGTGCAACAACATGAGGAGGTGGTTTCTATTGTGCCAGGAAACATATTTGAAGGATTGTTGAATGGCAATCTGGTTCAAGAGGCTTAAATTGACCCGTTTAGGCATTCAAATCAGTAGGGGCCACCCAGACCAATTTCGGTGATGATAATTCTAAGAATTTATCTTGCGATATATAATTTAACATTAAAGGTCATCAGATTTCAATCCCAGGATGAAGTAAGAGACGAAGGGGTATTTCAAAAGATAGAAAGGATTATTAATTCTTAACACCCCAAAGGGAGACAAGATCAACAATGAAATTGAAATACAAGATGATGGAAAGTGTCCCCAAAATTCCTCCAAGGTTTCTTCTGGTTAGCAGCGGGAGCTTCATGTGGTGTGCGATCCTTCTATGGAGATGCTGATTCACTAGAAAGAAGAAATGGTTGAATCTATTTTGACGATTAATGTTATTGAAGAAGAAGCTAACAGGATGATGGTAGAGCCATTAAAGGGTGGTTACCAATGAAGATCAGAGTAATTGAATTTAAAAACATGATCTGATATTGATCATAGTATTCAATACTAGGATGTTCAGTCAAGATAAGTACATTTAGCCCTGGGACAAGCTGGCATATGAGTTCGAAGACCTTCTAAAGGACGATCAATATTCTCAGTTTAGCACTATTTCTTGGAAATTATGTAGGGATATCAAATATAATAAGTGTAAATTTTCATTTCATATTTTCATTATTTCATTTATAACTTTAACTATGGCTTCTCAATTTTCTCCTTAACAATGTTTTATATAATAAAAAGTTAATTTTTAGTCATTGAGAGTTTCCTAAAGTGCCTCTCCCCTCTCTTATAAAAGGTAACCTATCATTATCTTTTACTCACACCTATAAAACCCTTTAGTTCTTCCAAAACATAACCATTTATCCTTACAACATCCCTTAATTAATCCTATAGGCCATACTTTGGGCATAAAGGAAACCTAAGGAGTCCTTTTATGCAAATCAAAAATAGACACTCAGAGAAGAGGAAATTGTTTTAGCAACTCTTTCAAACTACTTTTCTTATTCTACTTTTTTTACTAAGTTGTTTCCATAATATAGTAATAAATACAAAATCTACTATAGGATAAGATTTTTTAATGATTATGGTATAACCATATTCCTCATTTTACCCAGGCTATGAAAAATAATATCATCATGCCTTTGTATATATGACTTACCATCTCCACACCATGGTGTAAATTAGTTTTCATCTATACTTTATTTAAATATATATAATTATGAATATAATGGATATAAATAATAAATATGACATTTTATTTATTCTATATAATTAACATACCATCCATTTCCTTACACCTCTACCATTAATGAAATGATACTGTCGCTCATGTGTATGTACGACTGACCATCTCCATGACGTGATGTGATTCATCTTCCACGATAACCATTCAAGAATGATTATAAAAATATATATAATGAATAATTATGAATTATATGACAAACTAATGTTAATTAAAATATATATATATATATATATATATATTTCATTTACTTGCTTCCATTCAATACGGTAAGAAAACAGAAACAATGTTCATGCGTACGTATGATCTACTATCTCCATGAATGATGTGTTCCATTTCATTTATCTATCTATTATATATATTTATATAATAAATAAATATAATATATATTCCATGTTTTACATTCTTGAAGTAATCAAATCATGATATAATTAATAACATCAAGATTAACAAGTCAAAAACATGTATGGTGAACCAAGCGATTATTACCTGAAATATAGCTTTAACTGAAAAAATATTAATAGATAGGTAATATAAAGTCATAAATGAATCATATATCATATAATAAAAATTATTATGTTTTTGGTACAAGTTAATAATATGTTTAAAAACATTGTACATGAGTTTTGAACATATACGGAGAGTATCAGAACTAAGGTATTATAATTTCATCTCACTTTTAATTTTCATGAGATATAAGCCATGTTTACCTTCTATTTATTGTTTTTGGTGTATATGCTACCTCTATTATATTATATATCATGAATAAATTTAACTACATGGTAATTAAAGATTCATTTGAAAATATTAGGCTTATTATTTAAATGTTCAAAGTAGTATGGGATGATTTGAATGTTTGATGAATTTATTCTTTCTCCATTTCAATATTATCGATATTATTTTACATAAATATTTATATAGATATAAAAGGATCATAAAGGAAATTTTATTTATATTTTTATGTTCATTAAAATGTTTTCAAAAAGGTATATTTTTAAGGTTTTATTTAAGGGTTAATTTAGTAATATCTTTATTATATTGGATTTCTTTTACATAAAAATTTATAGGGATATATTTATCATCCAGATCCATGTTTCTTAAAAATGCATTTCAAAATATTGTCGTCATTTTTTTAAAGTAATTTTAAAAAATGTCTGAATTTTTATAAAATGTTTTTAAAGGAATATTCCAGTCATTTTCCATACAAGGTACATTATGAACTCTTCGAAAAATTAAGAAAGGAATGTTTTTTAACTTATACGACATGAGTGGTTATTTCCATCATCATGTTAGCTTAACATTTTAAATATTCCTTTAAAGGATTACATGGTTATTTTTTTAAAAATATTTTCTTTTATAAATGAAATAGTTTTAAATGATTTGAAAATAAAATGGGATATTTCCCTCAAATAGTTTTAATGATTTTATTAGATTATTCTCATCTAGGTCAACATCCTTTGTCAGATTTTATGCTTAATTGAGTTTGATTTATTATAATACAATCTTCCATGTTGTATTGAAATTTTATAATATGTCTTATTATAGATGTTTTATTTAGATAAAATTCATGGTTTATAGTTAAATTATTAACATTTTGGATGATATTTTTAATAAAAATGTTTATTTTGGTTATGTTTTACCCCTTTCATTGGAGGAATGTGTTGGACATAGTAAGTGACGGGTGGGGCCAACTATAGCCCCTCGATGCATCGGTAGGTCTCATGAGATGAAATTAATTAACAAAAAACCCATCATGTTTGTTTCTAATTAGTTTTAAATTATTATGAGGATAGATATTGACACAAATCTATTGGGTTTATATCTAAAGACTTAAACTATCATGATGATAAATTGTGACAGAAACTATATAATCGGGAGGATAGATCTTGACAAAAATCAGGCAGTTTTCTACCCACAACCTAAAACTATCACGAGGATAGGTATTGATAGTGTAGATGTATGAAATTATGCATTCACTCATTATGATATTAATTATCGATATTCAATGTGATTATTCAACTAGTAGAATATCCATGGTTATGTTTTATATGGTATTGTTTATTCTTTCCATATTATTTTCAAATCATGTTTAAGGATCTTGTATTTTAGTTATAAATCTTTACTTAAGGTTTTTTTATTATTTATTTACATTATCTTCTGATGAATGCTTACCTATACTGAGAATATAAGGTCACCCATTTCTTATGTTTTATTTTCCCAGGATTCCAAGAAGTGAATTCTGATTGATATGTAGCGTAAATCTAAGAGAATAATGACATTCTCAAAGGAATATTTATGTTGTATTTTATGTTTCTAATTATAATGTAAGCATAATGTATATAATCTATTTTCCAAGACAGTTAAACTGATCAGTCGTTCGGTATTTTATTTCATGTAATCATGCCAATGTATTAAAATAATGCACTGGCTCTGGTATTCTAGGGTCGGGGAATTACAGTTGGTATCAGAATAAGTTTATAAATAAACTTGGAAATTATATTTAGAAAACATTGATTAGAAAACATAACCCTATGAATGAATTTAAGGATATGTCTATATATTGGATATCATCATTTATATTTGGAAATGGATAACCATGTTTTATCTAATGGGATTATGGATTGATAAGAAGATTCCACCATTTAGAGATCTTATAAATTATTCTTCATGACTGTATCCTGAGGATTAGTTTTTCTTACATCATGTTTTGAGTTTTGTTCAATGTTTAAAATCAACTTGGTTATACATTCATTGGTTATACTATAGATGATGAAAAGATTAAAAAAAGAGAAATGAAATGAATGAGGTGTTAATGAATAATATGTTGAAGCATAGTTAATGGTTTAAGAGTGATTTGGAATAATTAAAGTTATTTTTTATTTTAAATCAAGAATTATTAAATCAATGATTCTATGGTTATAAGATTCATGAGATATATAATGATTGTACTAAAGTACTTCTTCATTAAGGATTTGGAAGCATAATAGTTTTCATTAAGGATTTAATAGTGATCAAATATTTGTTATGTGACAATAAGAACTAAATTATGTTGTTTATGGAGCCTGAAGTTATGATTGATTTAGGAAATTTAGAGAATTTTTTTTACAGTGAATTTGGATGGATGTATTTTAGTAATGTCTTAAGGATGTAATGGGTTATATTGAACATTGGATATTACTGATTGAAGTTTAAGTATGATTTTTTGGATATTATTTGATAACTTTTTTAGTTTTAGTAAACATTTAATATATGAATGAAATATTTAAGGATTTTATGATTCATTAAACGTGCTTCAGTCATAAAGAATCATCATGAATATCCATCTCTAGGTGAAAAAAATGAAGTGAAAATATATCGAAGCACAACCAAAGGATAACATTGATACATGAAATGAAATCAAGTAAGTGTTCTCAAGTTTTTATTGTAATGTAAAATAATACCTCAAATCTTGTAAAGATTGTCTAAAAATTTGATATCACAATACCTTATATTTGGTTGAATTGATGATATTTTAAATCATCATATATTTATGGCTTTGAGGCCCTCAACTTTCCATTGATTGGTCACTTTTTTATGATTGATGAATTCAATCAATCCCAATAAATGTTTGCATTTTCCCTCCATGTACATATCTCTACTTTACACTATTTTTCTTCTATTCGAAAGCATAATTTTGTGGTGACCTTCACATTTCCCTTTCCCTCTTATTGAGAGTATATTTTATTAACCCTGTTTCCAATGTATGTTTTCCACAAAGGTATTTTCTAAAATCAAAATTTTATTTTCAAAGTTAAATTAAAAATTATAAGGATGAAATTTATTAAAGGAGTGGAGAATATAACACCCCAAAATTTTACTGTATGTATCTTCTTAAATAAATTCATTTTCTTCAATATCTTGCATTTTACGAAACATTGAGTCAGAGCATACCATGAACTACTAAATTATCCATTTTAAATAGAGGTTATGAATTATATTAACAAAATTATGAAAATTATAAATTTTATTCAAAATATAGTTCATTTTTTAATTCGTTATATCAAAATTATCTTAGGGTGAAATTTTGGTATTTTTACAAAAGTTTCAATTTTGGTTGAATAGTGAAAAATACTACATTGTTGTTTAAAAAATGACTTTTTCATTTAGATAATTATTTTAATTTAAATTAATTTTAAAGTCACAATAAATAAATAATACACATATTAACCCAATTTTGGTAATTTGAATCATTTTTATAATATAATTAGATATAAAAATTTATTGAACTCTTGAACGTCTCTTTTACCTGCCTTTTAGCTATATCCGCATGATTAACATTAAACATAATTTTACCACTTGTGAATTGAATTTAAAAAAATGGAAATACATGGTTGTAATAATAATAAAAAATGTTATCCAATAGAATCAAAATAATATTTAGTGAATAGTAACTTTTGAATTTTATTTACCACAATTAATGAAAAATAGGAAAATTAAAGGTAAAAATAATATTATAATAATATAAAATTACCATAACACTTGTACTAATTTAATGGGATAAGTGTTTTTGATAAAAATCAATATTAGGTAGAAAATATGATCCTTTTAAGCCACCTGTGTTAGATTAGTATATTTATTATATTTTATTTAAAGAAGAGTTAAAATGTTCACATTTATTTTTTAATAACTATATAATTTTAATATGAGTTTATATAAGTGATATGGTCAATTATAAATAGTTATTAGAAAGATAAATTGTTTATATACATCATGATAATTTATTTACAATTTAAAAAAAAATATATAATTAAATAAAATGTGGACACAATGATGATGCAGTAATTGATTTAATAAGGGAAGAATAAAACAAATGATATTAATAATATTAAAATAAATATCATTTAAAATATTTGATGCCATCCACAATTTTTTTGGATGACTATGAAATGTTAGGTATGAGTTTAGTTTATTTAAGGAATCAAGTTGTTATGATTTATAAAAAAAGTCATGTAATAAATAGTGTCAAAATTGACACTATTGATATTTTATTAAAAAAATAATTTATTAAATTATTTAAAAATCATAAAAATCTTTGGAAAACAAAAAATGATAATTATATGGTCGAAACGTTCATAAAATTTCCATTTATGGACAATTGACACTATATAAACAAAAATTTATGACCTTTTAATATTTGAAATGTTATTACCACAATTAAAATAAACTAGATTAATTAAGGGTAAATAAAAATTATAAGGTTTAAAATATAACCAAACATGTCAAAAAATTATTGGATGAATAATATTATATCCTTAACACATTATGATCAATTTGGAGTTGTTTAATGGATACGTTTTCATGAAAATAAGTTATATAATATTTAAATGAAAGATAGTTGCAAAATATCACTATCTTACATTTTAATATCTTTTATATGTTCACATAGGTCCAAAATCCAGATATGAATACATATAAATTCATATTTTTATATAAATGAAATTATTTTCCTTACATAAATTTATTTTTAATTTTTAGAAGTTATATAATTACCATAAAAGTCTCTTCAATTCTAAAAAAATATCTATTTAATTAACAGAAAAATAGAATAAATGAATTTAATAATAGTAATTTTGAGATATTTTGGATCAGTATAATGAATTAAATAGACCTATAAGATATATTATAGATTTTTGAAAGCATTAGATTATAATTACCACATTTTCTTGTTGTATTTTAATTCAAATTAAAAGAACAATATTAAAATTGTCTATAATGATAATTTATATAATTAATTTATTATTAAATTATTTAAAAATAAAAAAATGTTAAATAATCACAAGGGGATATTATATGGTTGATCATGTTTTCTAATTCTCATTTATGGGACATTTTTAAGTATTTTGATCTATAAGTGTCATATTATATTTTAATATTTTGTGAGTTTCCTAAAGTGCCCTCCCCTCTCTTATAAAACGCAACCTCTCCTTCTCTTTTATTCAAACCTATAAAACCATTTAGTTTAGAAAAAACATGCCAATATATCCTAAAAAATTCCATCACTTAATCTTAGAGGCCATACATTGGTCAGAAAGCCAACCTATGGGGTCCTTTCGTGCAAATCAAAAGAAGATACCCGAAGAAGAGGTAATTGTTTTACCAACTCTTTCTATGTTCTTTTCTTCTTCTACTTTCTTTTCCTATGTTGTTTCCATAATAATGTATTAAATCCATAATATAATATATTATGAGATGTTGTTATGATTATGGTATAACCATATTCCTCCTCTTACACATCCTACAAAAAATAATATCACCATACGTGCGTATGTATAGCTAACCATCTCCACTCCACGGTGTAAACTATTTTTTATCTATACATTATTTAAATGGTTATAATTATGAATATAATGGATATAAATCATCAATATTAAATGATATTGATACTTTATAATTAAAATACCATCTATCTCCTTACCCCTTTCCATTAATAAAATTATATCGTCGATCGTGCGTATATATAGCTTACCATCTCCACGATACGATGCGATTCATCTTCCATGTTAACTATTCAAGAATTATTATAGACATCTATATAATGAATAATTATGGATTATATGACATAATAATCTTACTATAATAATATATATATAAACATATGTGTCATTTACTTTCTTCCATTCAATACTACAAGAAAACAAAAAAAACATTCATGCGTACATATGGTCTATCATCTCCATGAATGGTGTGTTCTATTTCATTTATCTTATATATATATATATAATATATTTATATACTGAATATATATTATATATAAATTCTGTTTTACATTCATTATGTAATCAAATAATGATCTAATTAATAAGATTAAGATTAAGAAATCAAAAACACTCACGATAAACAAATAAATTATTACACAAAACGTTGCATTAATTGAGAAAATATTAATAAATTGGTAATATAAAGTCATAAATGAATCATATATGATTTAATAACAATTATTATGATTTTGGTAAAATTTAATAATATTTATAAAACCATAATACTTGAGTTTTAGATATGTACATAGAGTATCAAACCTAATATAAGGCCCCGACTTTAAACCTTACTTAATATTGAATTAAATGAATAATTCACATTGAGGATCTTTTCAGGTTTAGAGTTTTAGAGAATTAGGAAATAACTATTACATCTCACAAGATTACAAAGTATACACTTCTACTAAGTTTCTATAAAATAAAAACTCTTAAAAAAGAAACATGTCTAGTTCCATGTTTTAGATAGCATGAATTTTCCTTGATCCCATCCTTGACCCTATTCCACTTTAAGTCCTATGAAAAACATTTCAAAAACTTGGGATGAGCAAAAAATGCTCAGTAAGGGATACACAATGAATGAAAACTATCAGTTTTTCAAAACAACAAGTAAACCATGTATACTTTATCAAAGTAATAATTTTCACCTTTATGAAGTAGTAAAAACTCATCACTGAAATAAAAGATCATTAATTACCCTTTTGTAACCAAAAGATTACCATAAAACCCATATAAAGATAACATAACATATATAGGTAACTTGGGACATAAACATACATAAGTGGAATAACCATACAGTCAAATTACACACATATCACTTAATGGAATAGCCATACAGCCGACTTCCATACCCAATGCATTGGAGGTTATAATGTAACCACCCGTCCTAGTATTCACGGCACCACCCGTCATATGGTTTGTCACGTAACCACCCGTCAAATGTCCAAGTACAATTATAAAATCATAAGACATAAAACAAATATAATGGAAAGAAAACATTTCCACACTTTGATCACAATATATCATATAAATATATTGACATAAAAAATCCATTATAAAAACCATTTTCAATACCAAAATACATAAAAGAGTATATGTTATTTAATTCATTTTAAAAAACATCACAGCTTGTTGAGGAAGCCAAAGACCAAATAATACTTGCGGCGGCGGAAAAGGTCATTGTCACAGCGTACGTTAAAAGAAACATTCCTTTTTGTCGTTTAGTAAAACGCTTCATAGAAAAATATTACTTTTGTATAAAAGTAAAAGTCAAAGGGGTTTATACACCGTATAAAAGATAGTTGTGTATAAAACTTAATATGCCTCAATGAAAGGAGATTGAGATGAAGTCCCTTACAAAGACGGTATCCTTGGATTAAGGAAAAATCAATTACATAATTATGTTTGAAAAATGAATACACAAAATATAAGTGGATATTAAGTGTAAAAAAATCAGAGGAAATTCAGACATATTCATAGAACGACATATTCAAGGAGTACAAGTTTATCCCAAAGAATCAAAATTGGGTTAAGAAGTTCCCTTGCAAAAATTCAACAGCCTAACGACGTCACTTCAAAATTCATAAAAAGAGTTTATGAGAGATAAAAAGGGGTATCTCATCACTTGGATATAAAATTTACATAAATAAGGATATATAAGAACATATCCCAACATAATATTATGTGAATTAAAAGACATAACAAAATATGTCTTTTAAAAAGAGGAGGGTGAAAGGTTCCCTTACCGACTTGGGTAACTTTCGAAACGTACACCCCATTGAAGAATGGTCATACAATGAATATCTAAATACCCATAAATGAAATTATATTACACAAAGAGTATAATAATGGGAAGTACATACACCACTCAAATGAAATGGTGGCAAATGTAGCATAAATATCACAGGACTAAAAGTGAGATGAACAATCCCTTACGAAAACTCGGCAGCCTAACGACGCCACATAAAACTTCCAAAAATGGATTGATGAGTTCAAATTGATTCTCTCATCATATTACAATAAAATTTACAGCAAGAGGAATATAAAATAACATCCCCCATCATAAAAAAGTGGAGCTTAAAAGAAGTGACATAAAGGAGAGTACTTAAAAAAGAAAGAGAGAGGTTAGATCTCTTACGAAAATTCGGCAGCCTAACGGCGTCACTCAAAACTTCAAAAATGGATTTATGAGAGAAAATAGGGTCTCTCATCATATGAACATAAAACTTACAGTAGGATTAATATAAAAGAACATCCCAATAATAAGAAAGATTAGCTTAAAAGTAATGTCATAAAGGAGTGTACTTAAAAAGAAAGAGAGGAGTGGGATCCCTTACGTCGTGTCCTCACATGACTCGATCATTATTTAATCTCCTGAATAAAAAAATGTGGTCAATTTATAATTTCTTAAGGACCCAATTTAAATATTATTATTCAGTTAATATCACATATTATAAGGTTATAATAATTGGTTAATAAAGTGAGTTCATATCAAACGTTTTTGTCGATGTTCGGTACATGAGTAAAAATCAAACTTGTTGGAATAGAATTTTCCATGTAGTTATAGGTACATCATATCCAGAATAGTATTGATGTTTTAAATATCATATATATCC
Source organism: Viscum album (assembly GCA_963277665.1). Lineage (NCBI taxonomy): Eukaryota > Viridiplantae > Streptophyta > Magnoliopsida > Santalales > Viscaceae > Viscum > Viscum album. The sequence goes on from OY728140.1 coordinate 599,774,862, forward strand.
TGTATATATTCATTTTATACTATTACATAGCAATTGGAGATAAAAAATTAAAAGCACCGTTCATGGAGACGGTAGGCCGTACGTACGCATGAGCACTACTTTCATTTTTTTGTCATATTAATGGAATTAACACAAAATGAGAGAGATATATATTATAATTCCAGAATGATATAAATAATTTAGATGTATTATATTACATATATATCCATTATATATATGTACTTATAATAGTACATAACATTTGGAGATAAGAAATGAAATGTACCGTTCATGGAGACGGTAAGCCGTACGTACGCATGAACACTACTTTCATTTCTTTTTTTGTATTAAATGGAATTAAATAATAATGATATAAAGGTATATTATAATTACAGTATAAAATCATATATAATAACTTTAAATCCATCCTTTATATATCCCACATATGGAATTAACGAATCAAATCACTTTGAGGGGGCGGTAGTCCGCACTTCCTAAAATGAAGATATCGCGTATACCCATAATGGAAGCCATGAAGGTATGCCATAAATGAAAAATACAGAAGATTAAGGAAAAAATAAAAATATTATATATCATATATAAATATAGTGACATCTTAATGTCCACCTTTGAAGGTGTTAGAAGAATATTGAACAATCATCGTTTTGTGAGGTAGAAATTCGCCATCCACAGAAACAGTATGTTCTTTAACCATTAGATGTTTGTGTGTGTAAGTGTAGCTAGAATTCTTCTTATAAAAACATCCTAGTATATTTAATATACTGTATTTGTTACAAAATAAATTAATAAAAAGAGTTTAGGGGGTTGGAGAAGAAAAATAAAACAAAAGAACACAAGTGAAGACGTTACCTTAAAACGGGTAACTCTTTTTGATTTGAGCTCAAAGGCTCACTTGGGAAGACTTCTGCACAAAGTGAGGCTTCTAGGAGTAAGAGAGGGATGTGGAGAGACACAAATATCAGATATTGGCCGAACCAAAGGCTTGAGAGGTGTGGGTAAGGAGGTAGAGGTGGGGGCCTTTTATAAGAGGAGAGGAGGGGCACTCTTGGAAAGTTAAAAAAAGACACTTTATTATAAAATGATTTTCAGATAAAAAGGGCCCCAAAATTATATATTTAAGGGATAAGGTGATAAGAGTTCTAAATCCACCCATCCAATAGGTTTTTCACATGTGTAGGTCTTAGATTTTACATTATCTTTTCATTTTATTTAAATCGTTAAATAATGAGGTAATCGATGCATCATCACGGTGTCATAAATAATTTAATTTATTTAATGTCTAAAAATTATAAAGAAAAATATAATGATGTAGTAAATCTTATTATATTTATAAATAGTATTTATAGTCAAAAATATGACTTGTATAACCCCATTTAAGAATTGTTTTAGTAAAACAACTCATGTTTGTGACATTTTTATTTTAACTTTACACAAAAAGGTATTAATGTCATTTTCCTACCAAAGTGGCTCCATGGGGTACCCAAGTTGACCCATGGTTTTTCTTGGTCGTCCATGACACATCCAATAAGGGTAGGACATGTTTCTAGGTCATTTAATATTATTAAAACATTATTTTTACCATAAACTACACTAATTACCTATAATCGCGATTAAAAACTTAAAAATTACTATTCACTAAAAAATTATTTTAATCCCATTGAACCACATTTTAATTCTTAATGACAACCATGTATGTCGGATTTTCGATATTCAAAACACGGAGATGGTAAAATTCTATTTAAACGAAAAATCAGTTTTTGAAGTACCACTTAGTGGTTTCACTATTCATCAAAAATTGCAGTTTTCCAGAAAAATACCAAAAATTCATCCTAAGCTATATTTGATATTCCGAATTCAAAAATTATGTCTATTTTAAAAAATTCAAAACATATAAGTTACATTGATTAATTTAATAATTAATTCCCACTGTCAGAGCAAATAGCGTGTTTTTATGAAACAATAAGTATCAAAAGATTGACACTGGTTTAAGTCCAATTTCAAGATGAAATTAATTCCAACGAACACTATTGGATTAAATGGTAAAAATATATTCTAATTTCACTTTAAAACCAATTCAAAATATAATCTAATCATACAAATACATTATATTAAAAAAAGGTTTTGAATTAAAATACAACATTTTCACTATTCATTAAAAATGAACTTTATCGGAAAAATACCAAAACTTTACACAAAGTAAATTTTGATGTCCCGATTATAAAGAAGAATTTTATTTTCTCAAATATAACACATAAAATTGTCAAAAAGTGGATTTAAAATAGTTTCTCCATCAATAGGAGGTTAATCAACCTTTTAAAGAATATTAGAATGTTTACGCTTAAAATTGGATTCATTCGCATTTTTAATCCTCTAAAATTTATTGTAAAATGTAGAAATATTTTACAATCATATATAATCATTTTTTAGTTATTTATGTTCATTCCCTTCATTAAAACGGCTAGGTGTTAACTACCATTTAAAATAAAATTATTTTATTATTAGAGTGCAACGTAAGATTTCAAAGGAACTCGTTGTTGCGTATTGGGTACGCCATCGATCATAGCGTTCCCTTTATGGTAATATTAATATTTTATTCAAAAATATGGATAAATATAAAAATTTCATATTCTTTATTTACCTGGGGTGTTACATCCTTCCCCCTTTTCAGAATTGCGTCCTCGAAATTTTAAAATTGGGCTCAGAAACATCATTGAAAGTCCCACATCAGAACAAGAGTCGGTAAAATAATCACTTTAAAAGAAATAAAGATAAGTACAGTGGTCACTCGAGTTAACCCATAATATAATTCCATGTAGGAAAACATGGATATAGAGGAAAAAACAAAGGGTCATGTTCTGAGGGAGAGTGATAGTAAAAATTTCTAGGAGAAAGTTAACCATACGAAAATCACAAACTTGTAATGGGTTAAACGTTATTCGATTCCCCAGTAGGAAAAGTTAATAGAATTTTTTTTTTGTTTTAAGTTACTCTTCATTGAGGAATTTATTTTTGATATTAACTAAATCATAATGAAACATACCTACTTGTCACGTAGACTTTCAACTTTTACTAGATTCCTTAATCAAACTCATATTTTCTCCAAAAGACGAGTATTTAGGAAGACTTGTTCGCATTACGAGTACTATAATAAACTTCTTGAGAATCACCTAATCCACAAAATAGAACTATATATTTCCCATGTATTTAGACCAAAACCAAATCCAAAATTGTTAGTATGAGATCAGATAATCCACAAAAGTATAATGCTTTATAAAAAGAAAATCTATTCTTAATCTCCAAAATTTGTCCATAAAAAACCCAAAGTTCAATGAAGACAATTCGATAAACAATTATCCATAAAATTATTCAAAGTAAACCAAACAAATATTTATACCCAAATATTTGAAGGATTTAATCACATAGTCTTCCAAGGTAAAAATTAAATTTTATCTCCAAATAACATCAGTTGCTCTTAAATTCTCATATTGAAAAGTAATTAACCTAATCACATATCCTCCATGATAGGTTAATCATTTCCATAGATAACCCAAAATAAACTTACTATTGATTACTAAAATCATATAAATAAAAAGAATTAGTCAAACTAACCAGGGAATTCACGTAGTCTAGTGGTTGGTGATAAATACCAGTCGCACTTTGGTTGTGGGTTCGATTCCTGCAGCTTTGTCTGGCACGACGGGTTGTCACACAGTCGACATGTTGTCCTTTTTCCAAAACTATATAATTCTTAAAACATTCCTCAAAACAAGATAAAATCATCAAAAATAACCATAACATATTTTAACCTCAATTTTACCACATGCCTTTCATTTTCCATCATAACATATAGTAACCCATAATTACCTCAAAAGTAATGATCATATAATCCCTAATGGTTAACTTTATAATTATTACCTGAACTTCCACATCAAGTTAGTCATCTCATACCTGATGCATTAGATAAATCACCATGGTTCAAGTGGTTGATCATGACTCCTTGATAGTTGGTTTAGAACAACCACGAGTTTCCTCATTGAATCCCCCATTTCATCCAGTCTCTTAATCAGAGAACCACCACAGTTTCCTTCAAACCTATTGTCACTTTGGTGCCTGCTAGATCCATCCATTCACTAAAAACAGAAATTTCAGTTTGATTATATCAACAAAACCACCATGTACTAAGGAAGGAGATAAACACTAAGATATACTTACTCATTCACTTTATCTAAAACTATGACTCATTCTTAAATCCTAACCATTATGGTAATTTCACTTATGCCTATAGAATACCCTAACCTCTAAAGTTATCTAAACCGACATTTGATACCAACTATAAGGCCCTGAACGTAAACCTTACTTAATATTGAATTAAATGAATAATTAACATTGAGGATATTTTCAGGTTTAGAGTTTTAGAGAATTAGGACATAACTATTACATCTCACAAGATTACAAAGTAGACACTTCTACTAAGTTTCCATTAAATTAAAACAATTAAAAAAGAAACATGTCTAGTTCCATGTTTTAGATAGCATGACTTTTCCATGATCCCATCCTTGTCCATGTTCCACTTTAAGTCCTGTGAAAAACATTTCAAAAACTTGGGATGAGCATAAAAATCTCATTAAGGGATACCCAATCAATGAAAACTGTTAGTTTTTCAAAACAAGTAAACCATGTATACTTTATAAAAGTAATACTTTTCACCTTTATGAAGTAGTAAAATATCTTCACTGAAATAAAAGATCATTACTTACCCTTTTGTAACCAAAATATTACCATAAAACCCATATAAAGATCACATAACATATATAGGTAACTTGGGACATAAACATACTTATGTGGAATAACCATACGGTCGAATTCCACAAATATCACTTAATGGAATAGCCATACGGCCGACTCCCATACCCAATGCATTGGAGGTTATAGCGTAACCACCCGTCCTTGTATTCATGGCACCACCTGTCAGATGGTTTGTCACGTAACCACCCGTCAACTGTCCAAGTACCATTATAAAATCATAAGACATAAAACAAATATAATGGAAAGAAAACATTTCCACACTTTTATCACAATATATAACTTAAATATATTGACATAAATAATCCATTATAAAAACCATTTTCAATACCAAAATACATAAAAGTGTATATGGTATTTGTTTCATTTTAAAAAACATCATGGATTGTTGAGGAAGCTAAAGGCCAAATAATACTCGTGGCGGCGGAAAAGGTCGTTGTCACCGCGTACATTAAAAAACATTACTTTTTTGTCATTTAGTAAAACGCTTCGTAGAAAAACATTACTTTTGTATAAAAGTAAAAGTAAAATGGGTTTATACACCATATAAAAGAAAGTTGTGTATAAAACTAAATATGCCTCAATGAAAGGAGATTGAGATGAATTCCCTTATAAAGACGGTATCCTTGGATTAAGGAAAAATCATTTACATAATTATGTGTGACAAACGAATACACCAAATATAAGTGGATATTAATTGTAAAACAATTAGAATAAATTCAAACATATTCATATAATGACATATTCAAGGAGTACAAGTTTATCCCAAAGAATCAAAATTGGGTTAAGAAGTTCCCTTGCAAAAATTCGACAACCTAACGGCGTCACTTCAAAATTCATCAAAAGAGTTGATGAGAGATAAAAAGGGGTATCTCATCACTTGGACATAAAATTTACATCAATAAGGATATATAATAACATATCCCAACATAATATTATGTGAATTAAAAGACATAATAGAAGAAGTCTTTTAAAAAGATGAGGGTGAAAGGTTCCCTTACCGACTTGGGTAACTTTCGAAATGTACACCCCATTGAAGAAGGGTCATACAATGAATATGTAAATACCCATAAATGAAATTATATTACACAAAGAGTATAATAATGGGAAGTAAATACACCACTCAAAGTAAATGGTGGAAAATTTAGCATAAATCTCACGGGACTAAATGTGAGATGAACAATCCCTTACGAAAACTCGGCAGCCTAACGGCGCCACATAAAACTTCCAAAAATGGATTGATGAGATCGAATATAGTCTCTAATAATATTAAAATAAAATTTACAGCAAGAGGAATATAAAATAACATCCCCCATCATAACAAAGAGGATCTTAAAATAAGTGACATAAAGGAGAGTACATAAAAAAGAAAGAGAGAGGTTAGATCTCTTACGAAAATTCGGCAGCCTAACAGCGCCACTCAAAACTTCCAAAATGGATTTATGAGAGAAAATATGATCTCTAATCATATGAAAATAAAAATTAAAGTATGAGTAATATAAAATTACATCCCAATCATAAGAATTATGATCTTAAAAGGAATGACATAAAAGAGTGTACTTAAAAAGAAAGAGAGGAGTAGGATCCCTTACCTCGTGTCCCGACATGACTCGATCATTCTTTAATCTCCTGAATAATAAAATTTGGTCAATTTATAATTTCATAAGGACCTACTTTAAAGATTATTATTCAGTTAATATCACATATTATAAGGTTATAATAATTGGTTTATAAAGTGAGTTCATATCAGACGTTTTTGTCGATGTTCGGTACATGAGTAAAAATCGAACTTGTTGGAAAAGAATTTTCAATGTAGTTATAGGTACATCATATCCAGAATAGTATTTATGTTTTAAATATCATATATATCCAGTATATATTCATTTTATACTATTCCATAGCATTTTGAGATAAAAAATTAAAAGCACCGTTCATGGAGACGGTAGGCCGTACGTACGCATGAACGTTACTTTCATTTTTTTGTCATATTAATGGAATTAAAACAAAATGAGAGATATATATATTATAATTCCAGAATGATATCCATAATTATGTTGTAATATATTACATATATATCCATTATAAATATGTACTTATAATAGTACATAACATTTGGAGAAAGGAATTGAAATGTACCGTTCATGGAGACGGTAAGCCGTACGTACGCATGAACGCTAATTTCATTTCTTGTTTTTTGTATTCAATGGAATTAAATAATAATGATATTAAGGTTTATTATAATTACAGTATAACATAATATATAATAAATTTAAATCCATCCTTTAAATGTCCCACATATGGCATTAACGAATCAAATCACTTTGAGGGGGTGGTAGTCCGCACTTCCTAAAATGAAGATATCACGTATACCCATAATGGAAGCCATAAAGGTATGCCATAAATGAGAAATACATAAGATTATGGAAAAAATAAACATATTATATATCATATATAAATATAGTGACATCTTAATGGCCACCTTTGAAGGTGTTAGAAGAATATTGAACAATCATCGTTTCATGAGGCAGAAATTCACCATCCACAGAAACAGTATGTTCTTTAACCATTAGATGTAGGTGTGTGTAAGTGTAGCTCCAATTATTCTTATAAAAAAAACCTAGTATATTGAAGATACTGGATTTGTTACAAAATATATGAATAAAAATAGTTTATGATGTTGGAGAAGCAAAATAAAACAAAAGAACACAAGTGAATACATTACCTTAAAAACGGGTAACTCTTTTTGATTTGAGCTCAAAGGCTTCCTTGGGAAGACTTCTGCCCAAAGTGAGACTTATAGGAGTAAGATAAGGATGTGGAGAGACAAAAAGAGCAGATATTGGCCGAACCAAAGGCTTGAGAGGTGTGGGTAAGGAGGTAGAGGTGGGGGTCTTTTATAAGAGGAGAGGAGGGGCACTCTTGGAAAGTTAAGAAAAGATACTTTATTATAAACTTATTTTCGGATAAAAAGGGTCCCAAAATTATATATTTAGAGGATAAGATGATAAGAGTTATAAATCCACCCATCCAATAGGTTTTTTACATGTGTAGGTATTATATGTTACATTATCTTTTCATTTTATTTAAATCATTAAATAATGAGGTAATCGCTGCATCATCATGGTGTCATAAACAATTTAATTTATTTAATGTCTAAAAATTATAAAAAAACTATCATGATGTAGGAAATATTTTTAGCTTTCTAATGAATATTTATAGTCAGACATATGACTTTAATAACCCCATTTAATAATTTGTTTAGTAAAACAACTCATGTTTGTGACATTTTTATTTTAACTTTAAATAAAAAGGTATTAATGTCATTTTCCTACCAATGTGGCTCCATGGGGTCCCGAAGTTGACCCATTGTTTTTCTTGGTCGGCCATGACACATCCAATAAGGGTAGGACATGTTTCTAGGTCATTTCATATTATTAAAACATTATTTTTACCTTAAACTATACTAATTACCTCTAATCACGATTAAAAACTTAAAAGTTACTATTCACCAAAAATTATTTTAATCCCATTGAACCACATTTTACTTCTTAATGACAACAATGTATGTCATATTTTTTAAATTCAAAACACAGAGGTGGTAAAATTTCATTTAAACGAAAAATCAGTTTTTTAAGTACCACTTAGTGGTTTCACTATTCATCAAAAATTGAAGTTTTCTAGAAAAATACCAAAAATTCACCCTAAGCTATATTTGATATTTTGAATTCAAAAATGATGTATATTTTACAAAATTCAAAACATATAAGTTACATTAATTAATTTAATAATTAAATCCCGCTGTCAGAGCAAATAGCGTGTTTTTATGAAATAATATGTATCAAAAGATTGACACTAGTTTAAGTCCACTTTCAAGATGAAATTAATTCCAACGACCACTATTGGATTAAATGGTAAAAATATATTATAATTTCACTTTAAAACCAATGAAAAAGATAATATAATCATATAAATAAATTAGATTAAAAATAGGTTTTGAATTAAAATACAACATTTTTCACTATTCATTAAAAATGAACTTTGTCGGAAAAATACCAAAAATTTACACAAAGTAAATTTTGATGTCCTGATTCTAAAGAAGAATTTTATTTTGTAAAATATAACACATAAAAATTTAAAAATGTGGATTTAAAAGAGGTTCTCCATCAATAGGCGATTAATTGACCTTTTAAAGAATATTAGAATGTTTACGCTTAAAATTGGATTCATTTGAATTTTTAATCCTCTAAAATTTATTATAAAAAGTAGAAATATTTGAAAAACATATATAATAATTTTGTAGTTAGTTCTGTTCATTCCCTTCATTACAATGGCTATGTGTTAGCTACCATTTAAAATAAAATTATTCTATTATTAGAGTGCAACGTAAGATTTCAAAGGAACTCATTGTTGCGTATTGGGTACGCCATCGAGCATAGCGTTCCCTTTATGGTAATATTAATATTTTATTCACAAATATGGATAAATATAAAAATGTTATATTCTTTATTTACCTGGGGTGTTACACCTAAGGTAAGGGAATTCTGTCTCACTTTTAATTTTTATGAGATATAAATCATGTTCACCACATATTTCTTGCATGTGGTGTTTTTACTTCCCCTATTATATTTTATATCATGAATACATTTAATATTATGGTATTTAAATATTCATTTAAAGATACAAGTCTTATTATTTAAATGTTCAAATTAGTATGGGATGCTTTGAATGTTTAAAGAATTAATCCTTTGTCCATTTCAATATTCTTGATATTATTTTACATCACTATTTATATGGATATAATAGTATTATAAAGGAAATTTTATGTATACTTTTAAATTCATACAAATTTTTTCAAAAAGTAAACTTTTTATGGTTTTATGTAAGGTTTAATTTCCCAATATATTTATTATCCGAGATTGCTTTTACGTAATAATTTACAGGGATATATTTATCATATATGACCATGTTTCATAAAAATATATTTCAACATATTATCAACAATTGATTAAAGTCATTTTTTATCAATGTTTTAATTTTCATAAAATGATTTAAAAGTAATATTTACATCTCTTTCCAATCTAGGTACATTATGAACACTTCGATAGATTAAGGACAGGATATTTTTTAACTTATACGGTGTGAGTGACTATTTAAGCCATCATGATTCCTTAACAACTTAAATATTCCCCTATAGTAATACAAGGTTATTTTTTAAATAAATTTTTATTTTATAAATGAATGACTTTTAAATTATTTCATAGTAAAAAATGGTTATTTCCCCCAAAGAGTTAATAATTTTCAAAGATTATTTTCATCAATGTCAACATCCTTTGTTAAATTTTATTCTTAATTGATGTTGATTTTTTATGATGAAATATTCCATATTGTATTGAATGGTTTATGATATATTTTACTGTGGATGTGATATTTATACACCATTTATGGTTTATGGTTAAAGTATAAACATTTCATATTGTAGTTTTAATAAAAATGTTTATTTTGGTTATGTTTTACCCCTTTCATAAGAGGAATGTACTAGAATTAGTAAGTGATAGGTGATTCCCTCTATAAACCTCAAAGAATCGGAAAGTCTTATGAAATGAGTAAAACATAACCAAAATAAATAGTTTTTTAATTAGTTGTCAACAAACCCTTCATGTTTGTTTCCAAGAAGTTTTAAATTTTCCAGAGGATTAATCTTGACAAAAATCAGATGGGTTTCTACCAACATTCTTAAACTTCCATAAGGATAGATCTTAAAAATATCTATCTTGAGGATATATATTTCCAGTGTAAACATTCAGAAATCTTCATTCTCTCATTACAATATTAGTTATTGATATTCCATGTGATTATTCGACTAGAAGAATATCCATGGTTATGTTAATTTTATATGGTATTATTTATTCTTTCAATACTATGCTTATGATTATATTTAAAGGGATTATGTTTCAGTTATACATATTGACATAAGTTTTATTATTATTTATTTATATTATCTTCCGTTGTACATTTACCCTTACTGAGCATCTGATTTCACCCATTTCTTATGTTTTATTTTCCTATGATTTCAAGAAGTGTATTATGACTGATATGTTGGGTTAATCTAGAATAATAATGGAATTCTCAAAGCATTATTTGTGTTGTATTTTATTTTTTGAATTATAATGTAAGGTTTGTGTATGTAATATATTTTCCAAGATTTCTAAACTAATCAGTCCTTTAGGATTTGATTCCTTTCAATCATGCCAATGTATTAAAATAATGCATCAGCTCCAGGATTTTGGGGGTGGGGTGTTATATTCATCACAAGGTGAGGCTTATAGGTTTATGGGATTGATATTGGGAGATTATTTTAACTTAGTTTGGGAGATCCAAATGGCTTAATAGGTGTGAATAAATGATAGGGTTGAGTACCTTTTAATAGTGGAGGAGGAGTGACATTCTTGTAAATTTTTGAAAAGGAAATTCCACCCACGTTTTTCCTATGAATAGTGGCTCAAATAATGGTCCAAATTAGATGAAAGAAAATTTAGGGTTAAAATATGGACATACAATAGAGTTTGGTCAAGTATTTATGTCATTTTGGCCCATAATTTTAAGGTTTAGTAACCTATTATGCTATTTCTTCTCTTAATCGATGTAATTAATTTTAATCACCTTCACTAATTTTTTTATCAAAAAAAAAGGTGAAATTAATATAAATTATAAATTATTGTTATTAAAAATATGGATTCCATTTTTCTAAATTGCAATAACAAAAGTGGAAGAAATTAATTTAAAATTAATCCCGCAGACGGGATGACAATGCAAGGTTTTAAAGTAAAAATGTTCAAAGGTTTGTTATGTTTTTATATCCAATTTCAAATAGAAATTAATTCCAATGACCTAAATTTTATTAATTTTTATATAATTTATATAACATGACATTAAACCAAATTTTAAATATAATTCAAAATTATAAAAAAAATAGACAAAAACTAGTTTTGAATAAAAATACAGAATTTTCACTATTCACCAAAAAATGAAACTTCACAGAAAAATAACAAAACATAACCATAAAATAATTTTAAAATTATGTTTTCAAAAAGAAATTTAATTTTTACATATAAAATTTATAAAATTTCCAAAAAATGGAATTAATATAGGTTCTATAATAAAAGGTGGTAAAACCATCTTTAGAAAAATATAGGTTTTTATGTATAAAATTGGGTTTATTCTTATCTTATGCCTATAAAATCTATTCGATGAATATAAAAAATATTTTATTGAATATATAACATATATATTTCATTATTTTCATTCATAAATAGAAATTAATTTAATTTATTACTATAAAACACATTTTTGAGAAATATTTTTCTTTATATTCAATTAGTTTTTATATTCATTTATAATTAATCGATAACCTATGAATTAATATTATATTTTTATAAAACATGTCTTTTTATAAGTTATTTAATACTATTCATACCTCTCATTTAATACCTAGTCCATGTCCTATTATATTAAATAATAATATTTTTATAATATATTGTTTTTCGGTAAAACTTGGTCCTGTGTGTAATAAAGTCATTGAAGAAACTCATTGTTGCGTACGAAAAAAGCTAAATATGTGTTTCATGCATTGAATTATTTAAAATATATTAAATTTATTTAAAATAGTAATTATATTTTAATGTCTTTGGATATTATATTCCCTCAAATTCTTGTTGTTGTGAGTCTTACATGCTATTGTATATAATGTTCCTATTTTATAATTTTGGGATATTACATCCACCTCCACTATACCTTCTCAATTTAATATTATATTTTTCAGTAAATTTATATATAAAATATATTAACAAAACTATATAAAATATATTTCCTTCAAACAAAAATAATTATTTTTAAATTAAAATATAAATTTCAAATTTTAATCTTCAATAAAAATAACTATCTTCAACTACTCTTGACTACATCTGAACCATTCCTATATTATTTGTTATTATCCTATTTTAGTTATATAATCTTTCCAAGTAGAATCTGACATAAAACATGACATAACCCTATGTTTTTTGGTATGATAAACCAATTTTATTAAATTTAAAATAGAAATTATTCTTCCTTCAAGATGGAAGAATTTTTTTATGTTGAATTAATGTTTGCAGTTGGTCATCATGGTGTAATATTCATCTTTATTTACTCAATATTGTATGATCTCAAGGCAAAATATCTCCATTGAGTAAATTTTTTTATCATTATTCTTGAATAAAAAAACACTTTGTGATATTTAATCCATAATTATTATATTTAGCATCATTTTATTTAAAAAAGATATTAAATTATCATTTATCTTCTAAAGACACTTCCTTTGAAACTCCTAGGTAATTTCTAAAATTCACTAGAAACTTCTAAACACCTCATATTATTTATATGTTATAAATTATACATACTAGAGAAAATATATTATTTATCATGTAATATTTACAAAATCTTATATATGAACTCAAAAAAATACATATACCATAAAATATATTATATATAATGTAATATTCATAAGGTTTTTTTGTATCCCATAAAAAATACATTACATATCATATATGATAATTTCCTCTATCAATTCCTCACCAATTTTTATTGAAAGACTTATGTATCAAAGGAGTTTCATGGCTTTATAAAATTTTCAACTATTCAGGTTAAAAACATTATACATTGAGTAAAATTTATGACTTTGTTTATTTTTAGATCTTTTAAATAATAACTTTACACTTCGATGTATAAAAAAAATTACATATCGAGGACTTTAACAAAATTAATATTGAAATATATTAAACTCAAAAAACAAACATATTACTTCTAATCAACATAAAATCTATCCAAGATATCTTCAAACATCCAAACAACTTTCACCTCAAATAAAAATCTTTGTTTTATGAAATTTTGAATACGATTTATATATTAAAAACAAAATTTAACATAGTAAACATATAATTTTTTATTCTTTAATTCAAATTATTATTTAGATTCCCACAATTGAAAAAAATTATTTGGGTCTCAACAGTCTCACTCAAGATCATGATCAATTTAGATCTCAGTTACTTCTACAACCATAGTATCAACAATCTCCCCTTTTGAAATTTGTTTGAAAAAATAGAACATAAATCACATTCAAACACCAAATACTTAGTATCAAAATATAATTAAATTATTCGAAACCCACTTGATATAATATAGTGTAAGAAATAAGAATATAGAATAATAAAATTATGCAATCCATAAACAATTACTTACAACCACTTTTTCATAGCCTTGTATTCTTCTTCATATCAATCGAAAAATACTTTAATTTATATAATAAAATCCATCCTTGGAACCAGTATATAAAAATTCAATAATATATTCTCTCTATATATGTGATAATAGTTCATAAATTGGAAAAAAACATACACTCACATGCTAACCTCACAACTTAACAATTTTACTAACTATCTCTATACACACACTCCTTTGAAATAAGTGATATCTATCCTAATAGGATAAACAAAAACCTTTATATTAACCCCTTATTTATTTTTATACCCTTCGTAAAGACATTCAAGAATTAAATATACAGAAATTTTGGTTTTCTTTAATGACATTTTAAAATAATATTAAAATAGAAAGTGAGAGATAGAAATGATTTTCCTTACCTTATCCATTAGAGGATTAAGGTTGAATTCCCATAATAGACCTCCATATTATAAATGTATCCTTAGGTAGTGGTTTTGTTAACACACTTGTTTTTTATGCATTTTAGAAAGAAATTATAGATTTAAATTTTTTTGATTCATATGTTCTTTGATGATGTTATATTTTATATCAATATAATTTGACTATGATTCATAAACTATATTTCTTGATAAACTGTTAATGCTCTGATTATCACAACCCATAAGAAGTGGTAGCTTCACTTACACCTTGAGATCTTCCAACTGAGTCTTCTTCTATATAAATTGGTTTATTTATTGAGTTAAAATGATATGTTCTGATTCATCAGTAGTCAAGGTCCCCGATCATTGTTTTTTTGTGTTCTAACAAACACACCTTTCACCTAAAAAGAATACATTATCAGATATTGGTCATCAATGAAATACATTTTCATTTATATTTCTTTCTAATTTTCATATGCATATCCTAATGTATAATGTTTTCTAGTACTATCATATATTAGTACATAATATATTGTACCTTTAATTTACCCAAGTATTCCATTTCTAGTAATGAAATTAGACCCCTTTGGGGAACTTTGATACCTGACATGTAATGTAACAACATATACAATGTCTAGTCTTGAAGTTTTTAAATAAATTAATCTTGTAGTAATCTTTTTAAATTATCTTGGGTCAAATTACTTCAACTTTTTATCCTCATACAATTTAGGTCCCACTTAAATTATAGTAGAAATTAACATTAAATCCTCTATCCTAAAATTTCATAGAATATCTTGATCATATTTTTCTTTAGAAATAAATATTTTATTTTCCTCTTGAGAATTCATAATACCAAAATTATTTCATTTCTCATATCATATAAATTTTAAAAAACTTATTTATAATGACCCAAGATTAACATACATGGATATTACATGATTTTAGATGAATATTCATCACATTACAAAAATATATTCTCCAAGACCATAATAGTTCTGTGTCTCTGGAAACTTAGAAGAAAATATCCTAACATGGTGAAAGTTAATCAATTTTTCTGACAAATATATTACCCTTTGGTAATTCAAATTAAATTATTTTTCATAAACATGGGAAAAGAAACATAAGAAAGGGGTGTTCTTGAATGTACAAAAATGGTAAATAAATGAAATACATAAGAATAACATGAACATAAGGGTGTAAGAACATGTGAATACAATTTTAAGATCACACCCTATATCTCAAATATTAGAAACATGAGACAATGCATAAATATTGTCAGTTAATAAGACATTAATCATAATATAATCTAGAACATGAACCATGTGAGCATTTCATATGCATAAGAAATATAATTTGTGGTAAACACATAAACATGTAACATGATTCACAATAATTGAAGGTGCATTTCCAAAACCTAAAAAGACACTTCATGGGGTTTACAACTACTAGGTGGGACACACCACCACCCAAAGTCATAATTATTTATTTATAAGGGATCAGTTTTTTCCATCTTCCTCTAGTGGTTTAGGTTTCTATATCTTCCCATAGTGGATTAGGTTTCCCCATATTCTATAGTGGATCAAGCCTGTAGGCTTGATTCCCATCATTATCTCATGAGATATATATATTTATTCAATGCATCGGAGGGATATATAGGTCCCACCTATCTCATAATAAAATTATAAATACATGTTCCACAAGATCATATAAAGTCATATCATAACCCATTAAATGAAATGGGCACCATCAAAATGTAATCATATTTTAACCTGTGAAAAAATATAGGTTTCATAATCATTTCATCAAATTATAAAATTTGAAAAGAAGTGGGTTTCATAAGAATATAACCCATGAAATATAAACAAGTTTCATAAAAATCATTCCATCAAAGCATAAAATATTCACAAAAAGAATTTGAATGGAACCTTTTGTAGAGAACCAGAGCTTGACGTACATGGACATTACATTACTTTTTCGGAATACTTAGTACATAACAAAAACACACACATGAGGACCGTAATAGTTTAGTGTCTTTGGAAACGTGGAACGTAATCTTCGAATAATGGTGAAAGATCTTCAACATCTCCCATAAAGATCTTCCTTTTTTTTCTTACCTAAAACCTTTCTTTATATCCTGGGGAAAAGAAAACATAAAAGGGTGAGCTCAAATGCTCAGTAAGGGTAAACAAAATAAATATCAATCACATAATATTCATAAGAACATATCTTTTGGAAATCTTAACCTGCAAAAGAGATCATAATTTCATAACATGGGATAAATCATAGTAGCGAAATGTAATCCCAATAATCATAACATAAAACATGGAACTTTGTGGCATACACACATAATCATAGAGAATCATTTCTTATTAGTCAAGACTCATTTCCAAGACCATCTTAGTGGACAAAGTCCCTTTCTAAACCGAGTTCATTCCTCGTTTCAGTCCTGTTTCACTGAACCGGTATAACCTACCGTTCCAACCATGTCTATATCATGAGATATAAAATCTTTACCCAATGAATTGGAGGGAGATATAGGTCCCACCCATCTCATAATGATACCATTCTTATGTGTGCCACAAAATCATAAATCATACATCATTGCATAACCCATGTAATAAAAATGGGATTCTTAAACAAATGACATCATAAAAAAATTCATATAAGATAAAGGAATTCATAAAATAATTCCATCGCAACATAATAAAATCAAATAGGGATAGAAACAGAATCCTTTATTATCTTAGATGGAAAATAATTTTGATAAAACACTTAAACTCCATTCTTGAGGAAAATATCATTTCTACATCAAAAACATTTTCCTTTCTTTACATGTCATACAATTCTAAAATAAAAGAAGTTGATTAAAAATAAACTTGAAAACTTGTAAGGGATGCTTCTTGGAAATAATGTTTTAAAAATCCATTCATGCCGTATAAGGTAAAAAAACATTCTTCTCGTACTTTTTTCGGAAAAGTCAAAAAGTACCTCGTACGAAAAATGACAAAATATTCCTTTCATATCTTTTACTAAAAACTCACCGAAGGGTAAAATTGGATTTAGACAATTGTATATGGATGGAAATAATATTACATATTGAGTAAACATGGATGTGGATGATAAAATACACCCCAGTAAATACCAAAGTATACACAATCTTGGATAAAAATGGGATTGTGATATTTCCCTTACCTTAGGTCCAATTTGCTTCGTAAGTGTCCGAACCTCCTGTATAATGATTTAAATAATGTCATTGACTTTTTCCAGAATCATACTCATTGATATGATATCATATATGGTTCACTTATGACTTTATATTACCCGTTCTTTTGTAAATTCCATGTTAAAGAGCGTTTTGGGTAAAATCATTTCATTTGTCATCTGTGTTTTGACTTGTAATTAATCATATGATTACTTAGATCATGATTAATTAATTCCAGAATATAAAACATGATTTATATATAATATATATTCATAATATACATATATATAATAAATCAGTAAATGGAAAGAAATACACCGTTCCTGGAGACGGTAGGTCGTACGTACGCATGAACGCTGTTTTCATTTACTTATTGAGTTGACTGGAATTAAGTAGATGACATACATATATACACACATAAATCCAGTATTATTATGTCATATATTTAATTATTACTTGTTATATATATTTTATAATCATTCATGAATGGTTAACGTGGAGAATGAATCTCATCGCGTCGTGGAGACGGTAGTCCGTACGTACGCACGAGCGATGATATCGTTCTCATGATCGTGGGACTGTATTGGAGTGCATGTATACTATCTCAGAATAAATATAACTTTAAAATAATAATATACAGTTATTATTTACACCGTTATACCCATCCAAGTAAGGTGGTGGTGAAAAATAGATTACACCACGGCGTGGAGACGGTATTCCGTACGTACGCACGCGCGGTGATTTCATTTTCCGTAGGATGGATAGATGGTGAAATAGGCTTGTTTCATACTTATAATAACATATAAGAATATTAGTGATACTAATGTTATTACTTAATAATGAAACAACCTAAGAAGAAGAAGTGGAAGAAGAAATAAAGTTGAAAGAATCGGTAACGGACATTACCTCTTCTTTGAAGCGCCTCTTTGAGATCTCCTTTTAGGGAACTAAAATTGGTCTTTGAGGAAGACCAGAACCTCTAGGATGTTTCTAGGGAAGTTTAGAAGATAATTTTTCAGGGGTGGGCCGAGCTTTAAGGCTCAAAGTGGTGTGAGGAAGAGAGGGACGAAGTGCCCTTTTATAAGGGAGGAGAGGGGCACCTTTGGAATAACTAAAAATATTATTTTATTATAAAGCCAAATTCGGTTTTAAATGGCTCCAAATTGATTTATTTCTAATCTAAGGTGGGGATGGGTAGCAATACTCTCACACAATAGAATCTAGACAAGTTTAGGTTCCTATTTTAACCTTATCATTTAGTTTTAACATTAAGTTAAATAATTTTACTTTTACCGTGTCTTCTTGTGTTCTTACACTATAAGGTTAATAAACTTACTATATCAAGACAAACGAACTCCAAGTTTTTTATTATTAATATATATAACCGTATCTAAGTCATTTGGCTGAACCATATATTTTTAGGAATAAAATAACAAATAATAATATAATATTTGTTTTAAAAACTATTTTATGTCAATTTTGACACTATTTGGTAATTGATTTTTTTAAAAATCATAACAGAATTATTAGTTCGAAAAAAGTTAATAAAATCAATACTAACATTTCATATTAACCTATAAAATTAGTTTAATACATAAAAAGTCTCAAATTACATTTATTTGGGTATTTATAACATCAATTATGTCAATATTCCATTAATAAGATAATTACTGCATCATTGTTGTGTCACAAATAAATTAACTTATTTAATGTCTAAAAATTACAAATAAAATATCATTATGTAGGAAATCTTTTTAGATTTCTAATGAATATTTATAGTCGAATTTATCGTATGTATAACCCTATAGTAAAAATGATTTACTTATTAAACATTGATTTTAATTATTTTAACCCTTCTTTAAATAAATTAATAATAAATGTCCTAATCTAATCCAAGTTGGCTTAAATGGTCATATTTTATTCCTAAGGTTGTTTTTGGTCGAATTAAACTTATCCAATAGAATTAGGACATGTGTTAGAGTAATAATAATATCATTTTTACCCCTAATTACCCTAATTACTTTTAACCGTGGTAAAAAAAAGTCAAAAGTTACTATTCACCAAAAAGTATTTTCATCTCATTGAACCACATTTTAATCCTTGATATTACCCGTGTCTCTTGGATTTTCGAAATTCCACTCACAGAAGCGGTAAAATTATGTTTTATGAAAAATTCAGTTTTTTAACTACCACTTAGTGGTTTCACTATTCATCAAAAAATGAACGTTTCCAGAAAAATACAAAAAATTAGGCCGAAGCTATATTTGATATTATGAATTCAAAAATGACGTCTATTTTACAAAATTCAAAACATATCAGTTACATTAATTAATTTAAAAATTAATTCCCGTCGTCAAAACAAATAGCGTGTTTTTAAGAGATAATAACTATCAAAAGATTGACACTTGTTTATGTCTGGTTTAAATGTGAAATTACATCCAATGTAAAACATTGTATTAAATTGTAAAAATGTTTTCTAAATATACTTTAAAACCACTCAAATTAATAATTTATCACTATTAATTATTTCTATTAAAAAAGTTGTTTTTAATTAAAATTTAGTAATTTTCACTATTCATCAGAATATGAAAGTTATCGGAAAAGTACCAAAATTTCACCCTAAGCTAATTTCGATATTATGAATCCAAAAAGGAAGACCATTTTGAAAAATAAAATTTACAAAATTTCAAAAATTGGTTATTACTATTCATAACAGCTAGTTTTAATAATATTTTAATAGCATATCGTTGTTTAGTGAAACTCGGTATTGCGTACTACAAATGCTATCGAGGAAGGTCGCGATTGCGTGTAATGCAAGTCAAGTCAAGGATGCATGTTGAGAATGCTCCTTATGGTGTAGCATAAAACACAATACATTAATTAAAAAGAATATTTTTCATAAAATCTCAGGGTGTTACATTCTACCCCCCTTAAAAGGAATTTCGCCCTCAAAATTAGTCGGGGTTATAAATGGTTTACTAGTAGAAAGTATCTTTGATAGAAACCCACATCGTAAAAAGGAATACCAAAACCAATCTTTAAAAACAAAATTATGAAACGTAACGGTTACCCAAATAAACTAATCATTGGGTTTCCACATAGGTGAAAATATGGATATGGAAGAGAAATCTAACCATCATGTTCTGAAGGAGAGTGATAGAGAACATGGCTTTGGAAAATCCAGCAATCACAAAGCCATAAATTTGTGACGATCTTAGGTACCATCTGATTCATCAGATATAAGAGCACTAGGAAAACATTTTTGGTTTTCAAGATCGTTTCCCTAAAGTTGATGAAATTGGAATTAGAAGAAATACTTTCGTGATTTTGCTATAGTCTCACCGTTGGTCATTCTTTGGAAAATTTCTACTTCATCTCTTAAATAAATGAAGTTGAATTTTTCATTCGTGATGTGTTAGCAGATCATGTGATAGAATGATGGGTCATTCCATCTGTCTCAAACAAAAGGTTAGAAATGTTATCAAAAAATACATAAGTCCATCTGTAGTGAGATTAATGATATATGGTTCCTAAAATGGACTTATACTTCATATATCATACTACTTAATATAATAAAACTAGTTTCTACTAAACAAAGACTTCCTGTAGGCCAGTGGTAGGCGATAAAGGCCAATCACACTTCGGTTGTGGGTTCGATTCCCACGGCCTTGTCCGACACGATGGGCTGTCGCCCGTCCTGCAGGTTATCCTTTTTCTAAAACTATATTACTATAACATCCCATCAATAATATCGAAAAAAATTTTATCCTTAAACAATACTAACTTATGTCCAACATAGTCTATTCTAATCTTTAGGCTTATCCATAATACTGCAGTCCACTCTCATAATATAGTGAAAACGATTACCAGAGATTTAATACCATCGTTGATCCCCATATATCATAAGATATGTCTTGTTGGTCACATTCCAAACATTCAAAGGCCTTAATCATGTGTTCTCTTGAATACCCATTGAACCTTAGTGAAAACATGAATGCAGTTAAAAGTTAACACTTTCCACATACCAAAACCCTCAAAATTCTATATACTCAAACCATGATATCACTTAGTCCTTATATCAATCATGAGCTCATGAATACTGTCAAATATGTCATTTTCTCGTTTTCCCTTCATTATGTGCATATCATCTTTTTTCCAAAAATATCTCAATCACATTCCATGGTTACGGGTACCATAAAATTATTGAAGACCACAATAGACCAATACATAAATATTCCAATACTCAACATTATTTTGGAATCCCATTACATAAATACTTAATCATTCCACCACATCGTTTTCATATTCAACATTGCCAATGGTGATCGCATGTGACTTCCCTTTGACATTTTCCTTAAGTGGTTTCTCATGTCAATCATCACTAACCCTTGGATTAGGGCATTTATTGGCATAATGTCCCATCTCCTTGCACTTGAAACATTGAAGTGTAGTAGGTTCATTCTGTGTATCCCTTCCTTTGTTTGCATCATTAGACATATTCTTCCCATCATTGCGGCATTAAAATTCCTGATGACCTCCCTTTCCACATTTGAAACATTTACTTGTCCCTTTAAGACAATCTCCACCATTCTTCTTTCCACACTTTGAGCATAAGGAAACATTCATCTTCTTTTCACCATTATTCTGAGATTTCTCCTTGAACTCCATCTTTCATTTCTTGACAAAACTATGAGATGGATAAGTAACACCAACTTCCATTTCTACCTTGATAGCACAATGCACAATTTCTTCATAGCTACTAAAGTCTTTTATAGCTAATGCCCTTAGAAGACTTGGTTTTAAGCCACTGAAGAATCAATCAACTTTACTTTCAGGTTGGATGATAAATCCATATGCATACCTTGAAAGCCTTGTAAAATTCGCTTCGTATATACCAACAGATTCATCATCCTTTTGCATTAGTTCAAGAAACTCCTTCCCCATCTTTGTTCGAAGAATACGAGGGAAGTACTTATTGAAAAATAAGTTCTTGAACTCGTCCCATTACATGGACTCAATTTCATCTCTTGGCCTCATATTCTTGATAAGATTCCACCATTGATCAGCTTCACCTTCCAAACGATATACTGATAAGATGAATTTATAATGTTCTGAACATTAAAGACTGAAAATATCTTTTCAGTGGTACTGATCCATTGTTCAGCAACAAGTGGATCAGAAGGACCACTGAAAGAAGGTAGACGTTGCCTCATGAAGTACTCAATAGAATATTGTTCCCTTCTCTACTCATTTGGAAGTCCAGAATGATTCATAGCTTGTGTAAGTATATCAATAAGATTTTGCACTCCATCTCCCATAATATTTGTTTGTTCAGGAGGAAAATCATTGCATTGTCCATTACAGTGATCAACATGGTTCCTTCGGGTTCCATCCATCGTCTAAAACCCAAAAAGAATAGTGTGAGAGGCAAAAATCATGCTAGGGAAAACCACATAATAAAGGGGGAGTACCCTTAATATCTAACATCTTAGGTTAAATTCTAAGATCATTACCATAGTTCTAGGACTATATCCTATACGTATACTTATCCTTAGAGACATCCCTAGACATACCTTAGAAATATCTCTAGGGATCTCACTAACGTTCTCACATCCTAGTTTCCAAAGGTTGACTAAACCTTTCCTTTGATACCAACTGTAGAGACCCGGAGCTTGACGTACATGGACATTACATTACTTTTGCGGAATACTTAGTACATAACAAAAACACACACACGAGGACCGTAATAGTTTAGTGTCTTTGGAAACTCGGAACGTAATCTTCTAATCATGGTGAAAGATCTTCAACATCTCCCATAAAGATCTTCATTTTTTTTCTTAACTAAAACCTTTCTTTATATCCTGGGGAAAAGAAAACATAAAAGTGTGAGCTCAAATGCTCAGTAAGGGTAAACAAAAGAAATATCAATCAGATCATATTCTTAAGAACATATCTTTTGGAAATCTTATCCTGCAAAAGAGATCATAATTTCATAACATGGGATAAATCATAGTAGTGAAATGTAATCCCAATAATCATAACATAAAACATGGAACTTTGTGGCATACACACATAATCATAGAGAATCATTTCTTATTAGTCAAGACTCATTGCCAAGACTATCTTAGTGGAAAAATTCCCTTTCTAAACCGAGTTCATTCCTCGTTTCAGTCCTATTTCACTGAACCGGTATAACCTACCGTAAAAACCGTGTCTATCTCATGAGATATAAAATCTTTACCCAATGAATTGGAGGGAGATATAGGTCCCACCCATCTCATAATGATACCATTCTTATGTGTTCCACAAAATCATAAATCATACATCATTGCATAACCCATGTAATAAAAATGGGATTTTTAAACAACATGACATCATAAAACAATTCATATAAGATAAATGAATTCATAAAATAATTCTGTCACAACATAATCAAATCAAATAGGGATAGAAACATAATCCTTTATTATCTTAGATGGAAAATAATTTTGATAAAACACTTGAACTCCATTCTTGAGGAAAATATCCTTTCTACTTCAAAAACATTTTCATTTCTTTACATGTCATACAATTCTAAACTAAAAGAAGTTGATTAAAAAAAACTTGAAAACTTGTAAGGGATGCTTCTTGGAAATAATGTTTTAAAAATCCATTCATGTCGTATAAGTTAAAAAAAACATTCTTCTCATACTTTTTTCGGAAAAGTCAAAAAGTACCTCGTACGAAAAATGACAAAAGATTCCTTTCATATCTTTTACTAAAAACCAACCAAAGGGTAAAATTGGATTTAAAAAATTGTAGATGGATGAAAATAATATTACATATTGAGGAAACATGGATGTGGATGATAAAATACACCCTAGTAAATACCAAAGTATAAACAATCTCGGATAAAAATGAGATTGTGATATTTCCCTTACCTTAGGTCCAATTTGCTTCGTAAGTGTCCGAACCTACTGTATAATGATATAAATAATGTCATTGACTTATTCCAGAATCACACTCATTTATATGATATCATATATGGTTCACTTATGACTTTATATTACCCGTTCTTTTGTAAATTCCATGTTAAAGAGCCTTTTGGGTAAAATCGTTTAATTTGTCATCTGTGTTTTGACTTGTAATTAATCATATGATTACATAGATCATGATTACTTAATTCCAGAATATAAAACATGATTTATATATAATATATATTTATAATATACATATATATAATAAATCAGTAAATGGAAATAAATACACCGTTCATGGAGATGGTAGGCCGTACGTACGAATGAACACTGTTTTCGTTTACTTATTGAGTTGAATGGAATTAAGTAGATGACATAAATATATATACACATAAATCCAGTATTATTATGTCATATATTTAATTATTACTTATTATATATATTTTATAATCATTCATGAATGGTTAACGTGGAGAATGAATCTCATCGCGTCATGGAGACGGTAGTCCATACGTACGCACGAGCGATGATATCATTCTCATGATCATGGGAATGTATTTGAGTGTATGTATACTATCTCATAATAAATATCACTTTAATATAATCATATATAGTTATTATTTACACCATTATACCCATCCAAGTAAGGTGGTGGTGGAAAATAGATTACACCACGGCGTGGAGACAGTATTCCGTTCGTACGCACACGCGGTGATTTCATTTTCCATAGGATGGATAGATGGTGAAATAGGGTTGTTTCATACTTATAATAAAATATCAGTATATGAGTGATTATAATGTTATTACTTCATAATGAAACAACCTAATAAGAAGAAGTGGAAGAAGAAATAAAGTTGAAAGAATCGGTAACGGACATTACCTCTTCTTTGAAGCGCCTCTTTGAGATCTCCTTTTAGGGCACTAAAATTGGTCTTTGAGGAATACCAGAACCTCTAAAATGTTTCTATGGAAGTGGAGAAGATACGTTTTCAGGGGTGGGCCGATCTTTAAGGCTCAAAGTGGTGTGAGGAAGAGTGGGAGGAAGTGCCCTTTTATAAGGGAGGAGAGGGGCACCTTTGGAATAACTAAAAATATTATTTTATTATAAGGCCAAATTCGGTTTTAAATAGCTCCAAATTGATTTATTTCTAAGATAAGGTGGGGATGGGTCGCAATCCTCTAATCCAATAGAATTTAGACAAGTTTAGGTTCCTATTTTAACCTTATCATTTAGTTTTAACATTAAGTTAAATAATTTTACTTTTACCGTGTCTTCTTGTGTTCTTACACTATAAGGTTAATAAACTTACTATATCAAGACAAAAGAACCCCAAGTTGTTTATTATTAATATATATAACCTTATCTAAGTCATTTGGCCGAACCATAGATTTTTAGGAATAAAATAACAATTAATAATATAATATTTGTTTTTAAAACTATTTTATGTCAATTTTGACACTATTTGGTAATTGATTTTTGTAAAAATCATAACAGAATTATTAGTTCTAAAAAAGTTAATAAAATCCATAATAAAATTTCATATTAACCTATAAAATTAGTTTAATTCATAAAAAGTCTCAAATTACATTTATTTGGGTATTTATAACATCAATTATGTCAATATTTCATTAATAAGATAATTACTGTATCATCGTTGTGTCACAAATAAATTAAATTATTTAATGTCTAAAAATTAAAATTAAAATATAATTATGTATTAAATCGTTTTATCTTTCTAATGAATATTTATAGTTGAATTTATCTTATGTATAACCCTATATTAAAAATGATTTACTTATTAAACTTTGATTTTAACTCTTTTAACCATTCTTTAAATAAATTAATAATAAATGTCCTAATCTAATCCAAGTGGGATTAAATGGTCATATTTTATTCCTAAGGTTGTTTTTGGTCGAATTACACTTATCCAATAGAATTAGGACATGTGTTAGGGTAATAATAATATCATGTTTACCCCTAATTACCCTATTTACTTTTAACTGTGTTAAAAAAAGTCAAAAGTTACTATTCATCAAAAATTATTTTCATCTCATTGAACCACATTTTAGTCCTTGATATTAACCGTGTCTCTCGGATTTTCGAAATTCCACTCATAGAAGCGGTAAAATTATGTTTTATGAAAAATTCGGTTTTTTAACTACCACTTGCTGGTTTCACTATTCATAAAAAAATGAACGTTTCCAGAAAAATACAAAAAATTAGGCCTAAGATATATTTGATATTATGAATTCAAAAATGACATCTATTTTACCAAATTAAAAACATATTATTTACATTAATTAATTTAAAAATTAATTCCCGTCGTCAAAACAAATAGCGTGTTTTTAAGAGATAATAACTATCAAAAGATTGACACTTGTTTATGTCTGGTTTAAATGTGAAATTACATCCAATATCCAACATTGTATTAAATTGTAAAAATATATTCTAAATATACTTTAAAACCACTAAAATTAATAATTTATCACTATTAATTATTTCTATTACAAAAGTTGTTTTTAATTAAAATTTAGTAATTTTCACTATTCATCAGAATATGAAAGTTATTCGAAAAGTACCAAAATTTCACCCTAAGCTAATTTCGATATTCCAAATCCAAAAATGAAGTCCATTTTGAAATATAAAATTTACAAAATTTCAAAAAGTGGTTATTACTATTCATAACGGCTAGTTTTAATAATAATTTAATAGCATATCGTTGTTTAGTGAAACTCGGTATTACGTACTACACATGCTATCGAGGAAGGTCGCGATTGTGTGTAATGCAAGGCAAGTAAAGGATGCGTGTTGAGAAAGCTCCTTATGGTGTAGCGTAAAACACAAGACATTAATTAAAAAGAATATTTTTCATAAAATCTCGGGGTGTTACACCTTTGGATCATTTTCATATAAATTCATGAGTAACACCAATGGATGTAATATTAGATGGAAAATAATATCAAAATATATTTTAAAAAACATTTCTGGAGGAAAATATCCTTTAATCATTGGAAATAATTTTTTACACATAAAACATTTTAATAAAATTTTCTTTGGAAATAACCTTGAAAACTTATATGGAATCTTGAAAACATTTTGAAAACTTTTTCCCTTGAAAAATTATAAAAGAATCTTTAAATCATTTTTTAAAACATTTTTATTGAAAAAATTATATAAGAATCTTGAATTTTTTTTGAAAACCAATTTATTTGAATATACATTTAAAAATAAAAAAAAATATTTGAGATCATTTAAATCCTCTTCTTTGAAAAAAACTTTTTGAAAACATATAAAGGGAGATTTGAAAATAATTTAAAACAAATTTTAAACATAAAACCATTTTTGAAAACCCTTTTTCATTGAAAAAATTTTATAATCAATAAATATATTGTAAGAACACTCTTTTTGCAATAAAAGACTTTGGAATATTCTCGATATTATTCCAGAGCAGCGCCTTCAGACGACGTGCGATTCCGAGCCTCGGTGTGGCTGGAATTAAATTTTCAGTGCGTTCACACTGGGCACACTAAATAAATGGGATAACTCCTAAATGGTGCTTCAGATCAAATATCCAAGTCTACGGATGGGTCCGAAATGGGGTGTTTACTCTAGGAATGACATACATCATTTCACCGCGGGACGTTTGGACCCCTCGCCCTCTACCAGAACGTTAAACAGATAAATTAATTAATTTATTTATTCATTTAATGGATAAACTCATGCATCTCTTAAACGGTAGCTCATATTGGAAAATCGATGGCACCATTGAGTCCGTAACATGCCGTTTACCCTAGGAGGGGTGTAAGTTTTGCGGGCACATGCCTGCTGTGAGAGTTGTCACCCAGGGGCAAAACCGTCATTTCGAAATGTCCACTTAGGGAATTTTATCACTGGCTTTATTTTTGAATTACTTTCGAAAGAAGTCTCAAAATTGAAATCCGAGACTTCCGTTGAGTTCAGAATGGGGCGTTTTTCCTAGGCGAGAGATAAAATAGGCGGGCGTGAGGGTTTCGGAATCTGCGCCCATTGGGAGAGTTTAAGTGAATTTCTATAAATTCACTAATTATTGGGAGCTCATTTTCTTTCTATCTCCCTCTCCCTCTCTCTCTCTCTCATGTTATTTGGCGTTCTTCGCCATTCTTCGATGGATCGAGGAGCGATCTCCGCCGGAGCCTTGGCGGATCGAATCGGGAGCGTCATGGACGCGTCGCCAGCGACGAACGAGCGATCCAAGGTAAGATTTTGGATTAAATTTCACACCTTCATGAAATTATTAGAGTTTTGTCAATTTTTTGTCTTAAGTTCATCAATTTTAGAATTTGGGGCATTGTACGAACGAACACGACCAACGCTCGAGCCCCATTTTGTTTATTGTTCTTGGTCATTCTTTGTCCAATTTTCAGATGCGCCAAATCGTGTCAGATCAACGGTTAGCGGTTGGCGCTGTGAAGGACTCGTTCTGAGGAATCCGAACCCGCATTCGATTTTGGAAACGGGCCCCCGGAGCGGTGGCGGCGACCGTCCGAAGACCCGGCTCCGGAAAGGGTGGTGGCCGGAGCTCGGGGTGGCGCAATAGAAGGTTCGGATGAGGTGGCCGGCGCGGATGGGGTTCGGTTTGAAGTGGCGGTGACCAAGAAGTGTCGGGTGTCGCCGTTTGGTGCCGGATCAGTGCGCGACCGAGGAGGCAGCACGTTCGAGTGGAGGAGCCAACGCGGCATGGTGGTCAGCGCGAGCGGAGAGCGGCAGCCGACGTCGGTCTGGCGTGCAGCATAGAGAGGAGGAGCCGGTGGAGGTCGAGCCGGTGGAGGAGGCATTGGGGTGTGGCGGCCTCGGGGTAGCGCGATGGTGTGGATGCGGAAGGCGGAGGAGCCAGGGGAGTCGGGATGGTAGGTCATGGTCAGCGGGGGAGGGCAGTACTGAGGCAACGACCTCAGGGCTGCAGAAGGAAGCAAGGAACCGCTGTTTGCGGGTCCTGCTGCCCCGACGAAGAAGACCGGCCACATGGCCGGTCGGTTGGGATGAACCGGACCCGCTAAGGTCCGGTGGCTTATGGCGGGCCATGGCCAGCGGGCCGTAACATGTTGGACCGGACTCACGGCTGGGCCGTGGGCTGGCAGTCCAGGACCGGGGCGGACGGTCCGGACCGGCCCGGTTGGCCCCCTATATTCGGGGGGCTGTAATTTCCAAACGGCGCGTCCATTTGACGCGCCATCTGTGGATGCGGAATCGTATCAGCAAGGCACCTTTTTTAAGATGATTCTAGGGGTTTTTAGGTTCCGTGCCCAAAGGCGAGTGATCCGAAACGCGTTAAGTTAATAATAATAAATTATTATTAATGTTGCGATGGATGTGGCTCGCGAGCGGCTCTCAGGCCAGCGAGTCCAGTGATGGTGCGGCGGCCGATGTATACATTCACAAAGACCCTGATAACCCACTTGTCAACTCTGCACACTGAGACACTTGTTGCAGGGAATTTGATTCATGCATCATATAGGATTGAGTCATTGACTTTCATTCTTGAGTCAGCTCCCAATCATTGTTGATATATATATGCTCATTTGACCGCGGTGCTCCTTGATCGGGTTCAGGATGTCTCCATGATGATAGCCAGCTAGGATACTAGCTCTGGTTCGTGATGACTATTCCGTGAGCGAAGAGGCCTCAGTTCAAGATCCATCATACGATTACCCTTTATCCAGGAGGACAAGCAGTAGCACCTCCACCTTGTAGAGTAGCGGATAGTACCGGTAGTGAGGGCCGATGATGAGCGCAGGCTGGGCGCGCTACGTGACTTCCAGCGACAGAGACCGCTGAGGTGCCATAGTGAGCCATACCCTCAGACAGTGAAGGGTTGTCTAGATTCGGTGGTCCGCCTCTTAAGTCTTGTTTCTACACTCACATGTTAGATGGAGGCTTTGACAGCCAGTCTTTTTCCACCCTGTAGTTTGGCGTGGTAGAGCCAGGGTTACTCGTATACTCGATGCGTCGTCACTTTCGTGAGGCGAATTTCATCTGCTATTTCGTGAGGAATTTTACCCCTCCTTCTTACACTCCGTTCGAATCCAGGATCTCCTGCAGTTTCATCAAGGAGGGATGACAGTGCCTGTGTACGTGACTAGTTTCGAAGACCGTGCACGTTTTTATCTGGATGTGGTCCGTGACGGCAACTTCCAAGCACAAAAGTTTGAACGAGATCTCTGTAGAGGAGATTCGTGTTAGTGTAGTGACCTTGTGCATCCTCACCCATATCAGGGTGCTGGAGCAGGCACTGGTGACAGAGAAATTTCTGGTAGAGGGATGTTGATGGGCGGGGCCTCGACGCCGAAGGTTTCCCCTTGATGAAACTCATGCACATGGTCGAGGACAGTGTAGAGCACAGAGATAGCCCAGGGAGGACTAGTTCTATGTTTGTGATGTG
This sequence comes from Viscum album, assembly GCA_963277665.1. Lineage (NCBI taxonomy): Eukaryota > Viridiplantae > Streptophyta > Magnoliopsida > Santalales > Viscaceae > Viscum > Viscum album. Next base: position 599,805,913 of record OY728140.1, read on the forward strand.
TGAGATCACGTGGCATGAGACTACTCGACCAAATGTGCTGAGTCTTCCATATAGTTGGTAGATGCACCGCCATGACAGAGGTAATGTCGTGATAAGAGAACTCCCAGGTGAGGACAGGGTGGTCACCATAGATGCGGTTTTGGCAGAAATCAAGAAGAAATGTGGTTGGTGGACGATGTTTCGAGGTCTTTCCACCACCACTAGGTGGACTACGTCAGGCTCAGGGAGCTGATGGATGGGTCATGGGAGGTTGTGTTCTGTGGTTGTTTACAATCTTGCAGCGCAAGAGATGACGAGAGGTACGCTCTGTGTCTTTTTCTACTTTTCTCAGTAGAAGTTTTTAGACACAGTGCGAGTTACTCTTTCCTCTAACTCCTTGCTTGAGGGGTTACTGAGGGTGACGTGGGGCGTTGGTGTAACCATGTGTTGATAACGTAAAAGGTATAAGACCTTTTTCTTTAGTCGATGGTGTTGACTCCTTCGCTCTCCGAGCGTGTAAGAGAGTCTTGGTTGCGAGACATCAACTATGTAACATTGCATGACCAGATATCCTTAGGTGTTTCACCATATGGATATTCTGAAGGAGGGAATCACAAGGCCTTGTCCTAGGTGCGGGCCATGATTCCAATCGCGGCATGCGATTTGGAGGTTCGATCGGGGAGGTGATATACCGCTCAGGTCATTCGGACCATTTGAGACCGTGCGAAGGGATCGCGAGGTTGTCTACCACCTTGTCCTGACCCCCAAAGTCGGGAGTGGGTGCAAGACATCTCCCGCAAGGCTTACCTGAGGAGATGTGTGCATGCTCTTGTGCGCTTCATCGACAAGGACATACCTCGCTTGAACAGATAAAATCCTTTGGTCTGTATGCGGTGACATAGAACTGTGCAAGAGTACTTCTGGGTACAAGAGAGCCAAGTGTGGCCTTAGCACCCTGATTTGTTCCCTATTTTTGCTTTTCGGGGATGAAACGATTGAAGGAGAGAATGATCTAAGAACCCGAATTTTTATACAAAAGCCTTTTGAATATTATTGATATTATTCCAGAGTAGCGCCTTCAGACAACGTGCGATTCCGAGCCCCGGTGTGGCCGAAATTAAATTTTCAGTGCGTTCACACAGGGCACACCAAATAAATGGGATAAATCCTAAAAGGTGCTTCAGATCAAAGATATGACTGTAAGGATGGGTCCAAAATGGGGGTTTTACCCTAGGAACGACATAAATCATGTCGGTGTGGGACGTTTGGACCCCTCGCCCGCTACCGGAACGTTTAACGGATAAATTAATTAATTAATTTATTCGTTTAATGGTTAAACTGATGTATCTATTAAATGGTGACACATATTGGAAAACTGGGGGCACCGTTGAGTCTGGAATGTGCCTTTTACCCTAGGAGGGGTATATGTTTTGTGGGCGCGGTCCTGCTGTGAGAGATGTCACCCAGGGGCAAAACTGTCATTTTGAAATGTCCACTTAGTGATTTTTATCACTGGATTTATTTTTGAATAACATTAAAATGAATTCTCGGAATTGAAATCCGAGACTTCCGTTGAGTTCAGAATGGGGCGTTTTGCCAAGGCGAGAGGTAAAATAGGTGGGCACGAGGGTTTCAGAATCCGTGCCCGTTGGGAGAGTTTAAGTGAATTTCTATAAATTAACTAATTGTTGGGAGCTCATTTTCTTTCTCTATCTCTCTCCCTATCTCTCTCTCTCATGTCTTTGGCGTTCTTCGCCGTTCTTCGACGGATCAAGAAGCGAACTCCACCGGAGCCTTGGCAGATCAGATCGGGAGTGTCATGGACGCGTCGCCAGCGACGAACGAGCGATCCAAGGTAGGATTTCGGATTAAATTTCACACCTTCGTGAAATTCTTGGAGTTTGGTCGATTTTGTAATCTTAAGTTCATCAATTTTAGAATTTGGGGTGTTGGCTGAACGAACACGGCCAACACTAGAGCCCCGTTTTGTTTATTGTTCTTGGGCGTTCCTCGTCCTATTTTCGGATGTGATAAATCATGTCGGATCAATGATTAGTGGAAGGCGCTGCAAAGGCATCGTTCTGAGGAACCTGAAACCACGTTCGATTTTGGAAACGGGCCACCGGAGCAGTGGCAGCGACCGTCAGATGACCCGTCTCCGACAAGGGTGGTGGCGGGAGCTCGGGGTGGCGCAGCGGAAGGTTTAGATGAGGTGGACGGTGCGGATGGGGTTCAGTTTGAAGTGGAGGCAACTGGGCAGCGGTGTGTGTCACCGGTTGGCGCCGAAGGGGTGTGCGGCCGAGGAGGCAGCACGGTCGAGCGAAGGAGCCGACGCGGCAGGGCGGTCGGAACGAGCAGAGAACGGCAGGCGGCATCGGCCCGACGTGCAGCGTAGAGAGGAGGAGCCGGCGGAGGTCGAGCCGGCGGAGGAGGCGTTGGGGAACGACAGCCTCGGGGTAGTGCGGAGGTGTGGCTGCGGAAGGCAGAGAAGCCAGGGGAGTCGGGCCGGTCGGTCATGGTCAGCGGGGGAGGGCAGTACCGAGGCATCGACCTCGGGGCTGCAGAAGGAAGAAAGGACCCACTGTTTGGGGGTCCTGCTGCGGCGACGAAGAAGACCGGCCACATATCCGATCGGTTGGGAAGAACCAGACCCGCTCAGGTCCGGTGGCTTGAGGCGGGCTGCGGCCATCGGGCTGCGGCCATCGGGCGGCGGCATGTTGGACAGGACCCGCGGCTGGGCCGCGGGCCGGCCGGTCCGGACCGGCCTGGTTGGCCCCCCTATATTCGGGGGGCCGTAATTTCCAAACGGTGCGTCCATTTGACGCGCCGTCTGCGGCTGCAGAATCATATCGGCAAGGCGCCCTTTTTTAAGATGAGTCCCGTGGTTTTTAGGTTCTGTGACCAAATGCGAGTGATCCGAAACGCGTTAAGTTAATAATAATAAAATATTATTAATGTTGCGATGGACTTGGCTCTCGAGCCGGACGTCCGTTTGACGTACCGTTGGAGGCGTGGTGGCTTCGGAGCTGTGAGAGTCCTTCTAAAGTTGGTTCGGAAACTTTGCGCTTGGTTTCATTGTTTAGTGGCACAAAATGCCAAATGTGAGTAATTAATTAATTAATTAATTAATTATTGCGTCGGACCTAACTCCTTTCTAGGATGTTCGATTGACGTGCCGTCAGCGACAACATGATTCCAGTCCATGTGCGGACTTTTTTGAGATGCTTTCTGAAGCGTTTGGGTTGGAGACAAGGTGCGGGCCCCACATGGCCTAGTTCTCATGTTTTACGGTAAAACATCACTTTTTCACCCGACATCCGTTTGGGGTGAATGAGCACTCATTTTTTAGTGTTTTTCCGAGGGGATTGCAATGACGCAATCCGCCTGCCTAAATTCGGGCTCGAGGTGTGGGTCCCATAGGTCCCTGTTTACGTATAACGTGGGGAATTGCAACTTTTGCATCCAGAGTTCGTTTTAGGCACCGTCAGCGGCATTGTGACCCTGACATCGAGACGAGGTTAACCAGGGTGGTTTCAGGCGATGAAGCTGGAGTTGAGGCGTGGGCCCCATGGGCCGTCTTTTGAGCTGTATGCATCGTATTACAGATTTTTCATTAGACGTCCATTCGGGGTGAATGAATAGTTATTTTGATGTGTTTTTCCGAGATCTTCACGATGGCACAGTTTGACCGACCTTTTTTGGGATCGTGGTGTGGGTGCCACCCGGGCTGGCTATGGTGAATAGTACCCTTTTCACCGGGTGTCCGTTTTGGGCGATTGAGTAGTCAATCCCGTGTGTTTTTTCGAGGGGATCACAATGGTGTGATCCGTTTGTTCATTTTTGGGATCTTATTGTGGGACCCACATGGGCTGGCTACGGTGAATAGTTCCATATTCACCAGTTGACCGTTTCAGGAGAGTAAATGGTCTATCTCGCGTGTTTTTCCACGAGGATTGCAACGGTGTGATTCATTCGGGCATGTGGAGCCTCGTTTGAGATCTTATTAAATGTGGAGACCTGAAAGGGTGTTGGATGGAGGTCCCTTTGATGCACTCTGAACCAACACACGATAGCGATGTGGGTAACACCCGGTGACGTCGGTTGCAGTGCTGAGTTATCAAACCCATTACCAGGTCTACCCTCCAGTAGAGACTGGGCAGTGGGTTTCCTGACGACTTATTTTGGGACTACCCTCTAGCATAGACTTGGCAGTGGGTCACCTGTCGACTTCTTCCGGGTCTACCCTCCAGTAGAGACTGGGCAGTGGGTCGCCTGTCGACTTCTTCTGGGTCTACCCTCTAGCAGAGACTGAGCAGTGGGTTGCTGGTCGACTTCTTCCAGGTCTACTCTCTTGTAGAGACTGGCCAATGGGTCGCCTTTCGACTTCTTTCAGGTCTACGCTCCAGTAGAGACTTAGCAGTGGGTCGCCTGTCGACATGTTCCGGGTTAACCCTCCGGCAGGGCTGGGTAGTGGGTCACCTGCTGATGTATTAGGGTTTCCCTCTAGTAGAGACTAGGAAGTGGGTCGCCTGTCGACTTCTTATTGGTCTACCCTCCAGCAGAGACTGGGCAGTGGGTCACCTGTCGACTTCTTTCAGGTCTACCCTCCAGCAGAGACTAGGCAGTGGGTCGCCTATCGATGAGCTCCAGGTCTACCCTCCAGCAAGGCTGGGTAGTGGGTCACCTGTCGACTTCTTCTGGGTCCACCCTCCAGTAGGGCTGGTTACTGGGTCACCTGCAAATGTATTAGGGTTTACCCTCCAGCAGGGCTGGGTAGTGGGTCATCCATTGGCATTTCAGACTCAGGAATTCTGATGAGGCTAGTCGATGACTTTTTCCGCCATGACTATCGGAGTAGGATCTTTGTTTGTGCAGATCGGTGATGTGACAACTTTGACATGAACATAGGACATACGAGAATGAGGGGGGATTTTCCCATCGAGATGCGTCCTTAAGACGCGACCTAAAAGCCCTGCGGGCGAGACAGTGCCACCTAAAGCGGATAGTATCAAGGTGGGGTGATTGAGCCCCTTTGACTTGTACCTCCTAGGTTGATGTGGAGGACGCTTAGGTTCAGTGTTGGATATCCTTTGAACTGTTGGTGACTCTTCTTGGGCTGAGCTTGAAGATAGAGATCCCCTTACCCACTCATTCAGGTTTCTCATTGAGCATATATCTACATCCTATTATTGTTCCCACTCCGTGGGTTCGACCACTCTCCTTCTAGGAGGGGCGAAGACGCTCGAGGTATGCCACGTGATTTCGGTGTCTAGCTCCACTTGGGTGGATGAGTCTACTCTCCTACTATAGGTAGCTAAGAATCGACAAGAAGTTCATCTTCTCATCGTCTCTAGCTCCTTGCATCTGGATGAGTCTGCTTCCTTTCTCTTGTTGGGTTGAACTGCGATCTCTTCCTCTCTTTTGCAATCTTACAATATTCTTTGCTCTGCCTACTTCTCCCCATTTTAGTACCTCCCTTGTTGCTCCCTTGAGATTTCAGGGCATCCTACTGAGTATTTTTATACTCACCCCTGCTTGGGATTTGCCCACCCTTGGTGTGCCCTTGCAGATGACGGACAGGTCGATCAAGACTACCGAGGAGCGTAGAGGACATAGGAGCTTGGGCTGGATTCGGTGGCCATATCAGGACTTCCTGGGTGTGAGACTCACTAGCAGTTTACCTTTTTTTACCTGTTTCTGGGTTGGGCACCTTTCTGTATGGGCACGTGTTTTTCACCTTTTACTATTCAGTGTAATTTTCAGCACTCTAATTGTATTGGTTAGAGGTCGATGCATGTATGTTGGTTCCCCTTTTTGTAGTAGTGTTGTATCTTTCTTTCTTTTCCATGGACTATTGCTTGAGTTGGCTGCGTGTGTGTGTACAGTTTCTTAGGCGAAGGCCTCCCCTAGATTACTGTGCCTTTGGCGCTAGTCGCCAGCCCCTGGCCTATGGAGGCGGGCTTGGGGTAGTTGCGTCTCGAGCCTCGTTACGGGTCAGTTAGTTACATATATATAATATTAGGGAAAAAATTTATTTAAAAAATAACTTTGTAAACTTAAAAAGAAAACATCAATGAAACGATGGTCCTGATAGAGGGTAAGTCTGCACATTCCAAACATTCCTTTTCACCTTAAAATTTAAGAAAAGTTACTTGATTGAAAAAAAATAATATTCCTCTTTAAACAAATTCTTAAAAGGTAATACATGGGTGAAACAGTCCTTTAAACATCATGTATTATGTCTCACAAAATATAAAATTGAGATGTGAAAACCATTAGCTTTAGCCTTGAATTTCTTTGTAGATGTTCAAAACTCCTATATAATAAATATATGTCTATTATAAATCTACAAAAACTATATCCTTATATATAATACCATATATTACTTTATTATGGATTTATATTACCCTTTCATTAATAATTCCATGTAAACATTATGTTTCGGGTAATATCCGCATGATTTTTCATATATGTTTTGACTTTTTATTTTTGATACTCTTAATTAGATCACGATTTAATTATTTAAATAATGAAAAATATGATATAAATATCATATATATTCTGTATATATATAATTATAATAATCTATAAAATATAGAATCATGAAATGGAATACACTATTCATGGAGACGGTAGGTCGTACGTATGCATGAACACTATTTCCATTTTATTTTTGTATTGAATGAAAGAATGTAAATGAAATATATATATATATATAACATAATTACAATAGAATTATTATTTCATATATATCATATAACTTCATAAAACTCATCCTTAATACATTCAATATAAAGTGTTAATGAATCACATCACTTTCAGGAGGCGGTAGTCCACACTTCCACAAACAAAGTTATCGTATTTATAGAAAATGGAAAGAAAGAAGGAATGTGTTATTAAATAAGAATAAATAAATCATAAATATCATAAATATCATAAATATCATAAAAATAGAGTTTTCATAATAATTCCCAACAATGAGAGGTGGTAAATGAAAAATGAACAACATCGTTTCATGAGGTGGTAGTTCTTCATATATAAAAACAATATGTTTGTCACCCATTAGATGGAAGTTTGTGTAATTATAGGTCAAAAATTTATAATAAAAACACATCAGTATATTTATAATATTGAGGTTATTATATAATAATTGAATAATAATATTTTAAGTGGTAGGAAACAAAAATAAAACAATTGAGCTTGAGGAAGGATGTTATATCTTTTTTGGGTAACTCCTATTGGTTTACACTAAATAGATTACTTGGATAGATTTATTCTAAAATTAAGGATTATAGGATGAAGGTATAGATTCTTGTAGTTTATTTGAGTATATTTTGGGGGTCAAAAATGGCTTGAGAGGTGGTAATATTTAGAAGGGGTGAGTGCCTTTTTATAGTAGAGGAGTGGCATTCTTGTAAATTTTTGAAAAGGGAATTCCACACACATTTTTTATTATGAAAAGTGGATCCAATAATGGTTTTTAATAGATAAAATGAAGGATATATTCTATATATGACCATCAAATGGATTTTGGAGAAGTTTTTAGGAATTTTTATGCCACAAGATTAAGGTTTAGTCTTTATTAAGAAAATGTTTCTCTTAATCGTTGTAATTATTTTAAATCACATTCACTAATGTTTTTAGTAAAAAAATAATTTGTACTTATCCGAAATTAAAAAATTATTTTTATTATATATATGGAATAGATTTTTCCAAATTAAAATCAGATAAGTGGTAGAAAATAATTTAAATTTAATCCCGTGGATGCGACGACAAAGTGAGGTTTTAAAGTAAAATGTTCAAAATCGTGGTAAGTTTTTATATATAATTTCAATGTTAAATTGATTACAATGACCTAAATTTAATTTATTTATTTATAATTGGTCTAATTAATTTTTAAAACTAATATAAATCATAATTTAACCATATTAATAACTTAGATGAAAAATCAGATTTGAATTAAAACTCAGTATTATTCATTATTCATTAAAAAAATGAAACATCCTAGAAAATATAAAACAATCACACTAATATAATATTTATTTTATGATTTCAAAAATGAAGTTCATTTTTTCAAATAAAAATTATAATAGTGTCTAAAATAATATTTAAGATGGGTTCTCCATTAAAAGGCAATAAAATTACCTTTTAAAAAATACATATTTTTATTCATAAAATTGTATTTATTCTCATCTTATACCTATAAAATATGTTGGATGAGTATAAAAAATATTTCATTGAATATATAAAATATATATTTCATTAATATAATTCAATAATTTTAATTAATTTAATTTATTAAGACAATACATCTTTGAGAGAATATAAATATTTTCCTTTATTTTCAATCGTTTTATATTTTCATTTCTAATTAATTAGAAACCATTGAATTTTTATAGACCATATATTTTCATAAGTTAGTTAATACTATTCATAACCACTAATTGAATGACTATTTTATATCTTATTACACTTTATAATAATTTTTTATTAATATATTATTGTTCGATAAAACTTGGTCTTGTCAATAACACAAGTCATTGAAGAAAGTCATTATTGCATTCAACACAAGATAACTTAGGGTTGCCTGAATTTCAAGGATATAATTCTTAAGAATATTAATAATATAGTAAAGTCTTAGGATGTTATATTCTTTTCTATGTTAGGTGTTTTGTGTCAAAAAATCTATTTTCAATGTCATGTGAAATGTAAAATGTCAAAATTTTAAATTAAATTGAAAAAAATAATTCAAAAAATCTCGGTGTGTTATATTCTACCCCCTTAAAATAAAATTTCCCTCCAAATTCTTCTGGGATATCAAAGTTATAATACTTGAAAGTTCATTTCTTATAATCCTACATCATAAAATTTAATACAAAAACATTCTTCAATAAAAGAAAATTAGAAACATAATGGTTAACCAAAGTAACACATAACCAGGTATCCACATAAGAGAGAATAGGTGGGAAGTGAAAACATGGACATGTAATAGAAATATATCTATCAAGTTCTGATGGAGAGTGATATAGAACTTGGGTAGGAGAAAGTTAACTATCCCAAAGCCATAAACCTATGATGATCTAAAGGGCCATTTGGTTTATCAGAAATGAAGGTACTATGATAATTTTTTTTTCAAGATCCTTTTTACTGAAGTTTAATAATTTTTCTGAGAAGATATATTTACTTGATTTCAGGACATCCTCACTCTTTTTTGTGTCTTGAAAAATTTCTACATTATCCCATATTCTATGAAATGAAGGTGTTTTTTCATTCCTAAATCATTAATAGATCATGTGATCCATAAATAGAATGATAGGTTATTCCATCTTTCATTAGTTAACATAACAACAAAAATTTTATGACAAGATATATAATATGAATAAATCCTTATAGGATAAGATTATAATTTAATCTTTAAAACCTCATACAAAGTTTAGCATAAACTATTCCATAAATGGTTCACCTTGTAACCCTTCCAGAATATGAAAAATAAAAAACTTTTGAAAGAGGTTAAATAAATAATCCTAACATTGATCCCTCATATATCATAAGGTAGGTCTTGGGTTTTTATACCAAACATGCAAATATCTTCATCATGTATTCTCTTGAAACATTGTAATAACCTGAATTACCATAAATCCTTATTGAAAACATACATGTTTCTTTATTCCAAAGTTTATTGGATATATTACTTAAATCAAATAACGATGTAAACTTCATCAATGATAGCATAAAAAATTATTCAAAAAACCCGTTATTAGTTCTGAGGTAATCAGTACTATCCAATTGAATTATTGATATCCAACACATCTGTATACAAAAATTATCATCTCAACATTAGTAATATATTAAGGGTTATATTTTCCTTAATCATGTGTTTCCACTGAACATCACCTTTCCATCAAATTAATTTTCTAGTCCATCAGAACCATTCAATGTATTTCTATAAATCGATAGGAAACAAACATAAAATAAACTATCTTTATATATTTCACCATTCATATAACATAATTCTTGAATCCAAACACATAAAAAATCAAATTATTCCACTTAATATCTAATCCATAAAAAGGATACCTCATCCAATTATTTAATACCTCTTTCCTTTCACATTTCATCTGTAGTATCATCATAATCACCAATATTACCATTAATAATTCCATATTGCTGATTTTATTCATGAGCTTTCCACTTGGTAAATTGATTTTCATAATGAACATTAATTCCAAACATAAATAATTTAACCTTCTATGATGTCTTAGGTAGGCCAATATTACCATCCAATGTGTTAACTAGACCCTTCATTTTTTACTTTGCATTTACATGCCTTATATCCTTCTTTTCCATAGTAAAAACATCTTGTTGTTACTCTAATACATTCACTTAGGTGATTATTTACACATTATTGACAAAAAGGAAACTAAATCCTCTTTCCTCCATGGTATCAAATACCTAAACTCTTGGTGAAATCCTTTATTCCCTTATTTGGTGAGTCCAAGAGTTGGTTAAGGTACACATTGTTAGTCATGCTGCATGAAAACTGATTAGGTATGATCACAACATCCTTCACTTAAATGATCATCCCATTTGATTGATCATAAAAAATTTCCACCACATTAAATTTTAATCTAGTTTTTTATAATTACCAAAATTGACTAAAACCCGATAGAATGGTTTGAGAATCACTTATCATAGAAAAAAACCACATAGTCATGAAAAAAATTACTTAAAGGATGTCTAAATTCAGACCCTTACTTCTTTAATATATGAAACCTCAGGTTTATTCTTGGTTATTCATAGTCATACTATATTTAAATCATTAACGATGGTTTATATAGAGTTTTTGAATTCACAGAGGATATCCTCTAGGAGTGTCAAAATAGGTGCGAAATAAGGCCCACTTTTGTGTATCAGGTTATGCTTGAGTCAGTCTCAACATGAATTTTTAGAGTTGTTAACCCTTGGTACATCTGTGCTAGAGCCACATCCACTTATATTAACTAGATAGTGATTTAATTATAGGAAACCACTCAATCTATCCTATACCAAATTCCGAATACATTTTCCTAAACTTTAACTCATCCATAAACGTATCCTTAGAGATATACTTAGACATACCCTTAGAAATATTCCCAGGGATCTCACTAAAGTTTTCTCAACCTAATTTCCTAAGTTTAACTAAACCTTTCATTTCATACCAACTATAAAGACCCAAGATTAACATATATGGATATTACATCAATTTAGATGAATATTCACCACCTTACAAAAATACATTCCCAAGGACCATAATAGTTTAGTGTCTTTTGAAACATGGAACAAAATATTCTAACTGGGAGAAAGATATTCAATGATTCCCACAATGATATTCCACTTTATTACTTATTCTAAAAAACTTTATTCATAACCTAGGGAATGAAAACATAATAAAGGGATGATCTTGAATGCTAATTATGGGTAAATAAAGAATATATTTAAGACTAACATGAATATAAGGGTAAGAAAACATTAGTATAACATTTATAGATTATACCCTGCATATCAAATATTAGAAACATGATACATAGGATAAATATTAGCATTCATAATATATGTATCATAAGATAATCAATAACATGAACCATGTGAGCATATCATAGGCATAATATATACAATTTGTGGAAAACACATAAACATGTAACATCATTACTAATAAGTCACGGTGAATTGAAAAACATAACAAGGAACTTCAGGGGGACTATACCAACTAGGTGGGACACACCACCATCCCTATTCACCATCCATTTCGTGTAAGGAATCAGGTTTCCCCATCTTCCCATAGTGGAACGGGTTTCCTCACCGTCTCATAGTGGATCGGGTTTCCCCAGCTTCTATAGTGTATCAATCCCATCAACTTGATTCCCATAATTATCTCATGAGATATAAATATTTACCCAATGCATTGGAGGGAGATATATATCCCACCCATATCATAATAAAATCATACATATATGTTCTAAAAGAACATAAACAATCATATCATAACCCATAAAATGAAATGGGTTTCATAAACATGTAATCATATCTTAAGCTGTGAAAAAAACATAGGTTTCATAATCATTTAATCAATTTATAACCCATGAAAATAAGTAAGTTTTATATTAATATAACCCACTAATTGTAAATGGGTTTCATAAAAATCACTAAATCAAAACATAAACCATTTGGAGAAAGAATATAAATGGACCCATTAGATCATTTCCCCATAAAGGCATGAGTGACACCAATGGATTTCATCTTAGATAGAAAATAAATTTGAAAAATATTTTAAAAAACATTTCTTGAGTAAAATATCCTTTAAATTATTGAAACCATTTTTTAAACTTAAACATTTTGAAGACCATTTTCCTTGAGAATGACCTTGAAAAATTATAATGAAGCTTGAAAACATTGTGAAAATGTTTTTTCTTGAAAACATATAAATGAAGATTTATTTTTTTGAAAATAAATTTAATACTTATAAAATATTCTTTGAGATAATTGAAATCATTTTCTTTGAAAACAAACTTTTAGAATCATATAGAGGGAGCTTCAGAAATAATTTAAAACAATTTTTAAACATAATTTTTAAAAAAAACCCTTTTTCTTTAAATTTTTTTTTAAAATTAAAAAATTTCCATAATATTAGGGAACAATTTTCTTTAAAAAAAATACCCATGTAAACTTATAAATGAATCATTGTGTAAATTATGGTCATGATGGTAGGTAACTCTATACATGACGAACATTCCTTTTTCACCTGAAAAGTTTATAAGTGCACCTTGATCAAAAAACAACAAGAATATTCCTTTAAAACAAAATTTTAAAAGTTAATACATGAATAAAAATGTCTTATAAAAATCAAGGATAATAGTAAAACTTTTTTTGAATCATTTTTAGAAAACACGATTTTGAAAGAACACAGATTTCTGACCGAAAGGAGAAATAAAGTGAGTTTTTCATAAAACATTTTTATAATTATCTTAAGTAAAAATGAGTGAAAATAGTATTATTACTTGTATATGAAATGAATAATCATAGATTAATAAAATTCACGAGATTTCTTAAGATATGAATCTTAATATCTCTTCAATGGAATCATAATTATAAACAATCTCAATAAACAATGAAATTTAAAAATAAACAGTTACCACTTTGGTATCATTGAATAATAAAAATAATAATAAAATTTAATTAATATTAAAATAAAATGAAAATAAGTATATTAATTATATAACTTGTAAAAGGAATTATATAACCCTCATATAAAAATATAGGTGAAAAAATGGCATGTGTCTCAAAGAAGGCAAATGGAGACACAATTACTTTACTGATTTTGTAACTTTTGAAACTTAAACCCCATAAAAGAAATATCATCAAATTTATATGTAAATATTCTTAAATTTAATTATAAGAATCATATAATACATAAAAGGTTAGTATAAACAACACATATACGAAATAATAGGTGAACATGGCTAGTGTCTCACGAAAAATAAAAGTGAGACGTGAAAACCCTTTTCTTAAGTCTTCACTTTCTTCATAAAAGTTCATAAATTATTTTATAATAAATAAAGGTTTATTATAAATCTACCATAGAAACATATCCTTATATATATTACCATATATTATTTTATTATAACTCCATATAACCCATTTATTAACAATGTAAATGTTACGTTTTAGGTAATATCCTCATTGTTTTTCGTATATGTTTTGAATATTTATTCTTGATACTCTTAAATAGATAAATATTTTAATTATTTAAATAATTTAAATTATGATACATATTCATTATATAACAATTTATAATAATCCATAAAATATATAATCATGAAGTGGAATACACCGTTCATGGATACGATAGGTCGTACGTACACATGAATGTTGTTTCTATTTGATTGTCGTATTAAAACAAAGTTTGTAAATGAAATATATGTTTTTATATATATATAATAATTGTAGTGGAATTATTATTCCATATAATTCATATAATTTCAATAAACCCATCCTTAATACATTTCATCTCAAGTGTGAATGAAACACATCGCTTTAAGGAGGAGTTAGTCTACACATCCACAAACAAAGTTATTGTATTTACAAAAAACATAAACCGTGAAATAATGTATTATATAATAAATAAATAATAATAAATACATCACAAATATAATATATATAATATAAAAATAGTGTGTCCATCCTAATTCCCAACCATGAGAGGTCGTAATGGAAAAACGAACTACATCTCTTCATGAGGCGGTAGTTCGCCGTACAAAAGAACGGTACGCTCGTTGCCCATTAGATGGAAGTATGTTTAAGTGTAGGTAAATGTTTTTTAATACAACCATCTCAGTATATTTATTACACTTATTATATTATATTATCATGGAATAAGAAGAGTTGAGAGGTTGTAGAATGAAAATAAAACAAAGGAGCTTGAGGAAGGATGTTACCTCTTCTTTGGGTAACTCCTCTTGGTTTGCACAGAAGGGATTCATTGGTGGGATTTATTCCAAAGGATATTCATATTTAATTAATTTTATTATGTGGGGATATTATTTGAGTATATTTTTTGTGACAAAAAAGGTTTTAGTGATGTGAATAAGTGGGATGGATGAGTACCTTTTTATAGTGGAGGAGTGGCATTCTTATACATTTTTGAAAAGGGAATTCCACCCACGTTTTTCCTATGAAAACTAGAACCAATAATATAAAAAAACTGATAAAATGGATGATAGGGTAAAAATATGAATATAAAATTGATTTAGGACAACTTTATTGGTCATTTTGGGCCTTTGGGTCTTGTTTAGTCCTTTATTAAGCTAATTTTTCTTTTAATCACTGTAAGTAATTTTAATCACTTTCACTAATATTTTTAGTAAAAAAATAAGATGAAATTATTATAAATTATAAATTATTCTTATTAAAAATATAGAATCTATTTTCCAAATTAAATTTATATAAGTTTTAGAAATTAATTAAAATTTAATCCTACAGACGGGACGATAGAGCGAGTTTTTAAAGTAAAAATGTTCAAAAGTTTGGTAAAGTTTTATATACAATTTCAAATTGAAATTTCTTCTAATGGCCTAAATTGGATTATTTGATTTATAATTTTTATAATTTAACTCTAAAACCAATCTAAAACATAATTAAACCTTATAAATAAATTAGATGAAAAAAGAGTTTTGAATTAAAATTCCATATTATTTACTATTCATCAAAAAATGAAACTTCACAGAAAAAGAAAAAATATTAACCCTAATATAATTTTTATGTTTCTATTTAAAAATTAATGTTTATTTATTCAAATAAATATTAAGAAAGTTTCGATAATTTTATTTAAAATGGGTTCGTTATTAAAAGGCGGTAAAATTACCTTTTAGAGAAATACATTTTTTTATTCCAAAAATTTGATTTCTTCTTATCTTATACCTTTAAAATCATTTATATTTTTATAAAAAATATTTTATTTTATATAAAACATATATATTCAATTAATATAATTATATAATTTTAATTATTTTAATTTATTAAAACAACATTCCTTTATTAATCTAACTCAGAGTTGCGTGAATTACAGGAATAGATTTATTTAAAATATTAAATATATTGTAAAGTATTGGGAAGTGATATTACATTATATTTTTGGTGTTTCGTATTAAACAATTTATTCTCAATGTTGTGTGAAATGAAAAATGTAAAAATATTAAATTAATTTAAAACAATAAATCAAAAAATCTTGAAGTGCTATATTATATGTCTCTATAGAAAAATATTCACAAACATGATATCAATTTATAGAAATAATGATATCATTGACATAAACAATAATAATTAGTGACACCTCTTTATAAACTTTAATGTAGAGGTTATCTTCTACTTTTTCTTTTTAAACATTAAATACTTCATGCATATAAATTTGAATATAATAATGTTGTGTCTTATTTTAACTCATATAGGAAATTATTTAACCTGAAAATATAAATTTCATATACACCGATCAAAAAACCATTAGGTTTATCAATGTACACTTCTTCTTAGAAATATCCATTTAGGATGGTAGACTTGACATCCGTTTGAAAAATCCTATATTTACTTTGTGAAAAAATAACAATAAATACTCTAATGGTCTCTAGTTTAGAAACCGAGGTGAATCTATCAATAAAAAACAATTCCTTAAATATTTGAGAACCCTTTTCACATAAGTATTTCCTTGTTTCTTACAAATTCTACAATTTTATTCTGTTAGTTTCAAAACACCCATTTTGTTTTGATAAAATTATTGTTTCAAGGATTGGGTACCCACTCCCATGTTTAACTCATCTCTATCTGATTTAATTATTCATTCATAGTATGAATCCAATATTGATGATCTAAGGCCACTTTTATATCTCTTAAATCAACTTGAGAAAATGGTGAGGTATGTGTTGTTGTTCTAAAATTTCTTTAAATATAAACATGTTTTACTAACATATTATTTTGGACTTTCACTTACTTTATAAAAATTTAATGAATTTAATTAGATTTTTTTCATTCATCGAAATAGATAAATCATTATCTTAAATCTACAAAACTTCAGAATCATTGTTATTTTAAGAAACCTCATCCGACTTCTCAACAAAAACTAGTTCATAATCATCACTTATAGAACATAATTATTTATGTGTAATATTATTCTTTGAGTGTTTTGAAAACATTACATTAGAAGTAGTTGAAATCTTCCTTATATGTTTGTTGCTACAATTTTATCCTCTTCTATTTGGAGGATAACCATGGAAGATTCCATCAACCCCTATCCACTCAAACTTCCTAATATTTTTTCCTTTCACTTTAATGTTACAAGGGATTCTAAACATTATTAAATATTAAATAGTTGTTGAATTATTTTAATACATCTTTTATAGTGGCATATCATAATTTATTATATAAAAATAATCGTTTTGAGTGTGAATCACTGCAACAATTTCTTATCTCCTGAAATACCAAGATGTTTCATACTCAATTAATATGGAATGAGCCATATCCACCAAACATATATTCCTCTATTCAAAAACACCATTTTTATGGAATCTATGGTGCACTTATTTCATATTGAATACTATTATTCTCAATATATACTTATCTTCCATTAGTATAATCTTCAATATTGACTATCAAAATCTTTTTCAAGGAGAAACCACACTCCCTTTCAACACTTCTTTGGAATATCTTTATCATTTTTAGGTCCTCTCTCTTATAAATCATAAAAAACACATAATTTATATGAGTAAAATCATTAATAAAGGAAATAAAATAATTATTTTCACTTTTTTATTGCCCCCTCATTGGAGACAAAATGTATGAATGGAAATGATCTAATGGATGAGATATTTGAATATCAAATTTCATGTGTAAAGAATTAACAATATTCCCCTTTTGGCATATAAACCACATCTAATTTCTCAATATGTCTTCAGTATAGGCACATCATATATGATCTCTCATCATGTAAACTTTCTCATGTTATATTTGAGTGGATCCTTCTCCTTTACAATTATATTTTTATATTTAAAAATTCCTCAGTTATTTAGAAATCCTCATTTTATCCTTATAAAATGAGTAAAAAAATTATTTTTATATCTTTATATTCATTTTGTTTCATATAAACAAATTTTAGAAAAAAAATCCTAAATATGGGTTTGGTTATGAATCATACAGACTCATATGTTATAGTATTTAGAATAATTTTATATTACTTTCATTAATTAATTTATTATAATTTCTCTCAGTATTATTTATTTATTTCTAAATCAACTTTATTGTGTTTTCTATGTAAATTGTTTTCATAAAGTATTATACAATCACTATTATATCCTATATAAGCCTTATAAAAGACCTATATAAACCTTAAAACCTTCGATATTAACCTTATGATTGTCTTCCATAACCTTATAACTTCTTATCCAAACCTCAAAAATTATTTTCATAACCTTATAGATGCTTGTCTTAATATTACAGTTGTTTATCTTAACCTTACAACTACTTGTCCCAACATATGTTGGTATTGTCTTACCATTATGATGGAATTTTAAAAAACTTAAAATGAATTAGATGAACCTTACAAAGTGAACCTTATAAGCTCAACTGTAGCACCCCAATGATTTTACAGTATGTCTCTTCTTAAATAAATTCAATTTCTTTGATAGTATAAATTGCACACAACACTGAACTTAAATGAACCATAATATAGTATTAAATATTATTAATTTAACATGTTCTATTAAGATGGATATTTTGAGTAGTACTAACCAAATTATGAAAATATAGTTCATGCATGTTTATAAAATTAATTCACTGGAAATGAAAATACAAATTCATTAAAAAAATTTTTTCCCAAAAGGTTATTTTATCAATATAAAATAAATTAATCACTATTAGTGATAGATATTGATGAAATATTCCCATTATATATTAATTTTTTTAAATCTATCTAATTATTTTTTTATAATTAATATAATAATAAAACCAATTTTAAGTATAAAAGTCTATATTTTTGTCTAAAGACAATTTTACCACCTTTTGATGACGTACTTTTTTAAATCAATTTTTTGAGATTTTTATAAATTCTATTTGAAAAAATAAAAAAATTATTTGAAATAGGAGAATAAAAATTTACTTTTGTTGATTTTTTTGTATTTTTCTGATAAGATTCATTTTTGATGAATACTGAAAACAAATTGCATTTTAATTTAAAACATATTTTTTTGTCTTGTAAAGACCCATAATTTTCCATGTAATTTTTTTAATTATATGGAAATATTATGAGTCTGTGAAAATTAACAGCATGAGATTCCAAGGCTCGGAGTGGACGAAATGAATTTCTGAACTTTTTTTCAGGTACGTTCAGTTAACATGCGGGCGAGAATTTGTAACTTTTGAACTGGTGCTCAGAATTGAAATCCAAGAACACCATTGAACCCGTAGTACTGATATTTAATTAAGGAGAACTTCTATTCAACTGTAGTATGCCAAAGGGAAGATATGCTTTTCCCTTTTTTCGTGGATGATTAAAATAAAAAAAATGTTTTATTTTTATTAAACTCCTTCCATTATTTTTTAAATTCTTGGAGGTGGGGACCACACGAGGGTGGTCGGGCATTTAATACCGGGCATTAAATTCTTGGTTACACAAAGTGTGTAACCATGAAACCCATAATTTAATGAAATATCATTAATGTAGGATTGAGATAAAGATATAGATACTCAATATATAAGAGGGGGGGTGAATTGTACACATAAAAAAATTTCCATAAACAAGGAATGATATAAGTTTAACAAAGTTAAACTAAAAAAATTCACAACACCACTAACACCAATTTGAAAATTGGAACAAGGTATGAAGTTAATAAAATTCTAGTTCTACACACTTGCTTAAATCTGGAAAGTGATTCTGAAAAACTGGTTCAAGAAATATGGATCCAGAAAGTGAAACTTAACCAAATTTACAATATGAGATTCTACCTTAAAGCATATAGAATCTAAATTAATCAGAGTATAAGTGTAATTAAATATAAGAAGATTATACTTTCCTTAAAATACACAATGCAGTGGAAAAACTTTTAACAAAAACAAGTAACAAGATATAGATCTTTTAACCCAAAGAGAAGGGTATCCAACAACCTTGGATAAAGGTCCCTTGATTTATACTTTCAAGCAATTATATCTTACCCACACTAGGGTAAGCCCTCGATACAAATATCGGAGTCTCTGTCTTGCTATCCCTGCAATCCCTCAACTTCAAGGTATTTGGAACCTCTGTCTTCCTCAGCAAGGAAGCCCTCAACTTCAAGGTAGTCGGAACCTCTGTCTTCCTATCCCCGGAAGCCCTCAAATGTAATCACTAACATTCAGAGTCGCACGAAGCAATATGAATGAGCAGTTCAGTACGCACATGTCATGAAAAGATTATCTCTCTATAAATCACCTTAACAGTGTGTGGTCTCTAGAGTGATCAACTTTAGTTATGAGCTCTTATTTATAGGAAAATTTCCATCGGTCGGCTCCCTCCTCCAATGGTCATATTTGACTTGAATTCTGGAGGGACCTGTACATATGTCACTAAACCAACTATTAGTTAGAAACATAATGGAATACATTGTTTTATAACAAAACATGTGTAACTAAAAGCATGACATCATTTTATAATGAAACGAGTGTAAGTATAAGAAAAACTAAAGTTTGTAATGTAAGAAAATAATAGTTTGGAGTCTAACCAAAAATGGAATTCAAAGTATATAATAAATAAATATTCAGATTCTGTTTTGTGGGAATTCGGAACCTGAATTCTGTAGAAATCCGGAGTCTGAATTTCTAAGGAAATTTGGATTCTAGTTTCACTAGAATTCAGAATCTGAACTTACAACGTTCCGAGTCGAACTGATAGATGTTCGAATTCAAACTGATAGAAGTTTGGAGTCAAACTCATAAAAGTTCAGAGTTGAACTCATAAAATTTTGGATTCTAACTAGTAAAAGTTTGGAGTTGAAATCATAAAAGTTCGGAGTCGAACTAGTAAAATTTTGGAGTTGAACTAGTAAAAGTTCGGAGTCAAACTAGTAAAAGCTCAGAGTCGAACTAGTAAAAGTTCGATGTTGAACTCATAAAAGCTCGAAGTCCAGAATTTGGAGTGGGAATTTCTTAGATTTCGTATCCATAATTCAGAATGGAACTTCATTATAGTTCACAACCTGAATTCAGAGTGGAACTTCGTTACAGTTCTCATCCAGAATTCGGAGTGGAACTTCATTACAGTTCTCATCCAGAATTCGGAGTGGAACTTCATTACAGTTCACATCCAAAATTCAGATCCTAAAACAGAATGCTTCATATCTAAGCATTATATGATTCCGAGGTGTTGAGAAAGAATCAGATTTTTACACTTAAGGAAAAAATATTGACACGTATAAGGAAATCTTGGTTAGGGTAAATTTTCTTAAGGAAATAAATTTTCCTTAGAGAAGTAAAATATAGATTTTCTTAAGTATAAGGTGTTTGGGATTTTCAAAACAAGAAGGAATGGAAAAGTCATAAGGAATACCTTATTGAATCAACAATCTCCCCCTTTTTGGAAAGAACAAACAACCTTACGAATAATAATATAAGGACTTTGAATTTTTTTATTAGACTTTGAAATTAAAACTTATCTACCTTTGTTCATAGATGATATTGAATACAACTAACTCCCCCTTAGGCATTGAAACTCTAAGGATTCTATTCTGAATTTCTGGAGTGGAGTTTTCATTATCATAGGAATGGAAAACTTCATAATGAGAAACTCCCCTTACTTTAAGGATATATTTACTTAGAAATTTTTCCTTCTCTATTATAAATTTTTCTTCTCCTCTTTTGAGTAGTTCTTTTTTCCTTCCCCCCCCTTTTAAGTAGTTCTTTTCCTTCTCCCCCTTTGTGATTTTCAAAAAGATTTTAAGAGAATGGAAAAGAAATAGAGTACCTGAAACATTAGTATATAACAACACAAGATACAACCAACCAAAAATTTCATTAGAGTTGAGAGAATTTTTACAAGGAAAGAAAAATGAAACAAAAATAGGATTTAGTTTATTTGTCTTCCTTTTCCTTCGGGATTAGCTTCTTCAACAAGGTTTTCAGTTTCCTCAAATCTCTTTGATCCTCCTCAGCATGCCTCTCGAATGATTTTATTCTTTCATCTTGATCTTTCAAAACTTCTGCCTAAGCCTTCATGGCCTCTTCTTTCTTCTTCACTAAATCATATATTACTTTACAAGTCTTTTTTCGAGCTCAATCCGGAGATCTCTATCCCTTATAAAATTATGAGCAAGAGAGTTAGCCTTATCATTCAGTTCTTTCACTTGTTGATTCTGAGAACTTTGTTCAATGATCAGCTCATCCTGAACATTCTTAATCTTTTTATCCTCGGTATCAAAGGCATCTTTTACCTCATTCTGAAAACGATCAAACTCAGCCATGACTTCATCAACTTTCTTAGAACACAAAGTGATTTTGATGCAAGATTTCCTGTGTACATCATAATTGATAAGGAAATTTCTATGGTCAGCTTCAATTTTCACACACTTATCCATCACCAAGGATAGGGATTACTATTTCTGATTTAGACTATGTTGCAGCATCTGGCATCTGGAGTCTATAGTGGGAAATATCGGAATGGTGTCCACCAATTTCTTTAGAGATACAACAACAAAGTCATGGTCATGTGCTGATGACTCTGAATTAGAGACCTTTCTAGGAGATTGCTCTTCCTCAACCTGGATTAGATTTCTTCTAAAAGAACCACAAACTTCTTTCTTTCTGATGATATCTTTTATTGGTGTATCCATGAGCACTTGCTTACCTTTTTTTTTTCATAATGGTTTGACCATCTGGAGATACTTCCTCACTCTCTGATAGTTGAACAATTTTTTCTTCATCAATTTTCTCCTTCTCTGTTCCTTTTTCAAGAAAATTCTTCTCATAGGATTCTTCCTCATCATAAAAAACATTTTCTTCCTCTTCCTCTTACTTATCATCATCCTTCCTACTTTCATTCTGAACTCCTTTTCCTGGAGTGACTAATTTTTCGGATTCAGACTTTTCTTGATAATCTTATACTTGTTTGATTAGGTCATCAAGATCAACACTTCATTCTTCTTCTTCTTATTCCTATACTCTCTCAACAACTTCTTCTTCTGTTCATTCAACAACTTCTTTCCCTTTGGACGTTTCTAGAGTGATGTACTTCTTGCCAGTAGTCTTTTTTAATGATTGGACATCAATGGTTTCCGGAATGGGAATCTTCTCAGAGGCCATCTCTATTGCTTTCAAAAGAGATTGAACAATCTCTTCTTCTGACATATTTTTCTTCAACTTCTTCTATTTTTCTTGTTTTTCTAACTCATCCGAAGCTTTTTCTCTTAAGGCCTTCTCCTCGGCAGGGTCTAATAAAAACTGTGGATCCCCTTCTTTCCTCTTCTCCTTATCTTCTCTCCACTTAGCATCCACCTTCTCTGGATATGCTTTTTGTTTTTTCGGATTGGGAGGTGCGGACTGGGTTACCTTAACTTTATGGGTTTTATCTTCAGCAATCCCTTCCTTAAGCTTACTCTTCTTACTAACTTTCTTAACTGGTTCAACCTTCTCCACATTTTCCGGAATGGTCTCAGCCTCTCCCTCTAGTAAAGGGTAGAAGTCTCTGGATTCATCAGAAAAACCCATTTTCATCCTCTTTAATGTATCATCACTTACTAGCATTACCTTGAAATTTATTTTCTTAGAAGTGAAAGAAACATTAAATGAATCAAGAAATCTGATGATAAGTTTAGAAATCAAAGCCGGATACATTATGATCTGAGCTTTCAGATTCCCTTCTTTGATATTCTTAACTGTAATCAAAACATGCCTCAACAAATTTATCTTCCTTAGATTTACCAGGAAATCTTAGATGTAAATGCCACTCTTCGTGATATTGTCCTTATCACATCTTCTTGGTAGGGGAAAACCTTGTACCCACAGCTATAGAATCCGATTATTCGGAGAGAGATGAGCAATATTAGCAGTCTTGACATCTTTAAGTCCAAGTTATTTCAATGCCTTCACTTTGTTGAAACTTCCTTACTCATACAGAAGCTTATGTGAACAAAACTCAGCTTCTCCTTCATACGTTAAACCCACCAAACTTGCAGCCTTGGTGTAGGATATTTTGTAAATCTTATCATAAGACTTGAAAGAAAAGAACTCTCTGCCATCTTCCTCAAAGAAGGAAACAGACTCATAGAACTCAACATGCAAATCTGTATATACCGGATCCTGTTTCTCTGGCTTCGATAAGCAAAACTCCTCCCAACTATTCAATTTGATATTTTTAGATATAAGAGAATCATACTTGAAAAAACTGAGATGCACTAACCTCTCCCCTTAAACTAACCATTTAGAGATTGGTTTTGAGGTAGACATATCTTGGGATGTATCTTCAACAGACATTCGGAATGGAGAGTTCTGGAAGATTCGGAATGGTCCTTGACAAAGATCGGAACGACCTTAAGAAGTGAGTCAGGGCTTCGAGATGCGAAAGCTTTGAAAAAATGATGTGGGACGACTCTCGGGGGTCCCCTTTATATAGGCGATGGAGTTGACCTTTGAACTTCCAAAAACCATCTAACAGTTGAAAAAACTTTTGATCTGATCTGACTGTTGAAAACATACCGACAAGGAAAACTTGACTCCAATATTTTGAGGTTTTAAGAAAAAACATTCGGATTTAAGAAAACTAGAATCTGAAAATATTTAAAACATAAAAGAAAACACCACCAAGTAAGATATTATTACAAATAATTACGTAAGGAAATAATACCTTTCGGATTGGCTAGAACGATTGTTCGTAATTGGTAATATTATTCTTGAGGGAAATTTGATTAAGAAAAAACTCACTATGAAAAAATTAATTGCGAAAAAGTCAGTACAAAGCTTTAAGTTCCAAAAATTTTCATTCGGAAAATTTAAGTTCCGAAAATTTACATTCCGAAAATTTCAGTTCCGGAAATTTTCATTACGAAAATTTGTGTTGCAAAAGTTTGAAAAAAAGCTGACTACGAAAATTTTGATTACAAAAGCTTAAAAAAATTTCTACAAAAATTTTGATTACAAAAGCTTAAATTTTTTTTGATTATGTTATCATGAAAATGTAATCCCTCTATTAAAAGTAGTTTATTACTGTAAGGAGAATTGTTTAACAAGAAGTTAATGAAGAATAATTACCTTACAATTATCATTCATAACTTCTTTTTAATGTATTCAAATCTATCATATGGTAAAGATTTTTTGAAAATATCAGCAAGTTTATCTTGCATTCTGATAAACTGAAGAATGATATATTCTTTAAGTGTGTGATCCCTAAGAAAGTGATGCATAATATATGTGTGTTTTTCCCGAGAGTGATGTGTAGGGTTTTTACTAAGGCCAATGAAACTTGTGTTATCACACAAAATTTGAGTCTTAGTAAAACTCAAGACATAGTCTGTGAGTGTGTGTTGCATCCAAAACACTTGAGCACAACAACTTCCAGCTGCTACATATTCAGCTTCAGTAGTGGAGACTGCTACTGAGTGTTGCTTCTTGAATGACCAAGAAACTATCAAATCTCCTAAGAAATGACACGTTCTGTATGTACTCTTTCTATCGATTCTATATCCACCAAAGTCAGCATCTGAAAAACTCTTTAAAATAAAATCATTTCCATAAGTATAAAATAATCCTATATCCATGGTTCCCTATAAGTAGTGAAAAAATCTTTTCACTGCCTTTAATTGAGATTCCTTAGGATTGGATTGATATCTTGCACATAATAATACTGAAAACATCAAGTCTGGTTGACTAGATGTCAAGTAAGGTAGACTTCCTATCATACCTCTAAAAGATGTTTGATCTACTGGTTTCCCATCTTCATCAAGATCAAGTGTGTTTGAGGTACCAATAAGAGTACTAATACTCTTAGTGTTGTCATACCCATACATTTTAAGAAGATCTTTAATATTATTATGTTGGGATATGTATATTCCTTCTAGTTTTTGAGGAATTTGAAAACTAAGGAAAAAATTTAACTCACCCATCATACTCATTTCAAACTTAGATTTCATTAGATCAGCAAAGGAATCAGTTACATATTGCTGAGTTGAACCAAATATAATGTCATCAACATATATTTGAACAATCAAAACATTTTTCTTATCTTTCTTTATAAAAAAAGGTTGGATCTTCATTTCCCAACATAGTTATTTTGAAGCAAAAATCCTGTAAGTCTATCATACCAAGCTCGTGGGGCTTGTTTAAGGCCATACAAAGCTTTGGTAAGTCTAAAAAAATGATCTATATGTTTTGTATCTTCAAATCCAGGAGGTTTTTCAACAAAAATTTCCTCTTGAACATAACCTTTAAGAAAATCACATTTCAAATCCATTTGAAAAAGCTTGAAATTGATGAATGTTGCAAAGGCAAGTAAGATCTGAATAGATTCATGTCTAGCTACTGGAGCATAGGTTTCTTCATATTCTATTCCTTCTTGTTGATTATAGCCTTTACCAACTAGTCTAGCTTTATTTGTAACAATGACTCCATTTTGATCACACTTATTTCTGAAGACCCATTTTACTCCAATAAAAGAAGTTTCCTTAGGTCTTTCAACCAAGGTCCAGACTTTATTCCTTTAAAATTCATTTATCTCATCTTGCATAGCTTTGATCTATTCATCATCACCTAAAGCTTCATCAGTGCTTTTTGTTTCCAATTTGGAAAGGAATGCTAGATGTTCTACTTCATTTCTTAAGGAATATCTAGTCCTTACAGGTTGATTGACATCACCGATGATACTATCACTAGGATGATTCTTTAGAAACACCTTACTTGGGTTTTGTAAAACCTGTTCATCAACATAGGGTAGAAAGTCTTATGGGGTAAATGTTTCATAGATATTTTCATGAACATTTTCCTTATCAGAAGGATCTTCTAACAAAGGTTGATAATCCGTTTTTGAAAACACAGCCGAGGATGTAGGGTGGGATGGTTTAAAAACAAAAGGATCAGATTCATCAAATTTTACATGCACTGTTTCTTCAATAGTACAAGTGTTTTTGTTGAAAACTCTATAAGCCTTAGAAGTTGTAGAGTAGCCTAAAAAAATCCCTTCATCAGATTTTGGTATGATTTGTGTAAGTTATCATTAATATTCAGGATGAATACCTTGCAACCAAAAACCATGAAGTAGGAAAGTCTAGGTTTTCTACCATTTCATAACCCATAAAGAGTTTTATTAAGAAAAGGTCTAATCAGAACTCGATTTATAGTATAACAAGAAGTACTTATAGCTTCAGCCTAGAAATGTCTAGCTATAGAATATTCACTCAACATGGTTCTAGTTATCTCTTCAAGAATTCTATTTCTTCTTTCAACTACACCATTTTTTTGAGGAGTTCTAGGTGCTGAAAAGTTGTGAGTAATACCTTTTCTACTACAAAAAGTTTCAAAATAAAATTTTTGAAATTCTCCTCCATGATCACTATAAATAGTTTTCAGTGGAAGGTTTTTCTCATTTTTAACTTGGGATATAACACTTTTGAAATAAGAAAATACTTCAGACTTTTTGGATAGAAAATAGACCCATGTAAATCTAGTGTAATCATCAACTAAGACAAATACATAATACTTTACCCCAATACTTCCAGTTTGTGTTAGTCCAAAAAGATCCATGTGCACCAACTGTAATGCATCAGTTGTTAAGAATTCACCGATTGATCTAAAACTAGATTTATGTTGCTTTCCATATTGACAAGGATCACAAAATTTAGAAGAATCAATTCTAAGTTCTGGTAGATCCTTAACTAATTTCTTCTTAGAGAGTTTACATAAGTTCCTAAGGTTACAGTGACCTAGTATTCTATGCCATAACCAAGAATGATCTTCCATTTCACTTAGGAAAGATAAGTCTTGGCTCATAAGATCTCTTATGTTTAATGTGTAGACATTCTCTTGCCTATTGGCAGAGAGAATAAACTCTTCCTTTGAATTTTGTACTAAGCATTTATCATTCCTAAAATTAACAAGGTAACCTTCATCACATAATTGACTTATGATAATTAGATTGTGCTAAAGACCCTTGACAAACAAAACATTTAAAATCAAAGTTTTACAAAAAGAACAATATTACTTATTCCAACAATTTCTCCCTGAGCATTATCTCCGAATGTTACTTTTCCTCCATTTATCTTGATAATCTTTTCAAAATAGTTTTTGTTTCCAGTCATATTCCTGGAATATCCACTATCCATGTACCATGTATTGTTGTTGGTACTTCCATTATATTCCTGAAAATAAGAAATGAATTAGAATTTCTGAATCCAAACTTGTTTGGATATGAGATTTTCAGATAATTTTTTTGGGTATCTACATTTGTTTAGAGAAATATGCTTTATCAAACCCAAGATATTGAACTGAATTCAAAGAACATTTTTTCTTCCAATTCCCACCACTTTGACACATAGTAGAAAAAAGAGCTTTAGAAGAAACAAAATAGTTGTTTTTGAAAACTGGTTTTTGGTGAGTATAACCTACTCCAGTAGTGTTTCCATGAGGTTTAATTTGAGAATACATCTAGTCAAAATTTTCCTTCCCAGAAGTAAATTTTTTGAGAAGTTTCTTAAGAGAAAATATTTCAGATTTCAGTCTAATGAAAAAATTCCTATTCTCAGGAATCATTTCCTTAGAGTTAGATTTTTCCTTAAAAACTTTCATATTTAAAAAAACATTCTTAAGTTCTGTAGAAAGTTCTTCCTTATCAGAATTTTATTTATCAAGGTCTTTAGAAACTTTTTCTAAAAAAATCATCATTATCTTTAAGATCTGTAGAATGATCTGAAATTTCTTTTGAATAATTTCTTCCCTAGTATTTTCCTTGTGTAATTTCTTATAAATTTTACAATTTTTTGCTTCAAGTAACTTGGAAAATCTAGATACTTAATCACATGAAGGTTCTTCATTTTCTGAGGATGAAGTATCTTCAAGAGAAGTACTATTTTCAGAATAGTAATTCTTATCAAGGGATAAATTTGTTAAAACCTCAGCAGAGCGTACCTTAGCTGTAAGACATATATGTGGAAAAGAAGTATTAGCAATGAATCCCATATTCTTCTGAGTTGATGAATCATATTCCGAAGACTCACTTTCTAAAGATTCTCCACAGCTAGCACTCCAAGTAGTATTAACTTTCAGAATTTTCTTTGCTTTGGCTTTGTAGAACTTCTTCCTATTCCTTTCAGAATGCCTCTCTTTTCTTTGTTTCATTTTTAGCATAGGGAAATCAGGTCGTATGTGTCCACTTCTCTTGTATTCATAGCTTGTGACCTCTGAATATTTCTTATCTTTTATTTACTTCTTCTTGTACATGGATTGTAAATTTCTTTGACCAGCTATCTTGTTCATTCTTCGGGGAAAGATTTGCTAACTCATTTTCTGAGACTTCACTCTCACTAAATTCAGATTGGATAGTAACCTTCTTAGACTTGGATCTAGTTACTCTCTCAGGAGTCTTATCTTTCATGTGATTTGAAGTTATAGTAAAAGTGGCAATACCATTCCCATTCTTCTTTTTGATGTTGTCAGCATCTCTCTTCATCCTTTTTTCATGTTGGAGAAGAGTTCCAAATAACTCATCTAAGGAAATTTGAGTAACCTTCCAGTTCTCATCAATAGCTTTTCTCTTTGATTCCCACTCATTGGGCATAATATCAATGATCTTGTCAATAAGAGCTTCATCATCTAGACCTTTCACTCCCATATATTGTAAGCTATTTATGATAGTCATGAATACTTGTTGTACCTTACAAATGGGTTCTCCATAAGGATAATTAAAACAATGATATTCTGCTCTCAACATAGCTCTTCTTGTCTCAATCACTTTGAATTTACCAAAATGAGTAACTTCATGTTTTTTCCAATTACAGTTAGCTATTTCACAAGATGAAATTTGGCTATTAATGTTCCTAGTCATTGAACATAGTAGAGTATTGCGTGCCTTATAGTTTAATTGATAATCATGCTTCTCTTGGTTTGTGAAAGTACTTACTTCCTTATCATGAATTTTATAACCTCCAGTAAGCATAACAAAATTATCTACTCCAGTATTGATAACGAAAGTCTTAATTCGATCTCTCCAGTACTCATAATCATTTCCATCAAAAATTGGTGGTCTTGTAGGATTTAGATTGTCTATGGAGCCAACATTTAAACATGCCATCTTTAAAAAAATCATTCTACATAGAAACTTATTAATAACAAAAGTTCAGATTCAAGGAAAATATTCCTAAGCAAGGAAAATATAAAACAATGAAAAACTGAGCAAGAAAAACATATATGTGAGTATAAGTATTACAGAAACCCCCTCTGATACCAATTGTAGGATCGAAATAACGATGTAGATGCTCAATATACAAGAGGGGGGGGTGAATTGTACACTTAAAAAATTTCCTTAAACAATGAAAGATCTATGTTTAACAATGTTAAACTAAGAAAATTGACAACACCTCTAACACTAATTTGAGAATTGGAACAAGGTATGATGTTAATAACCTTCTAGTTCTACACACTTGCTTAAATCTGGATAGTGATTCTGAAAAACTGGTTCCGGAAATATGGACCCGGAAATTGAAACATAAACAAAGTTTACAATATGGTATTCTAACTTAAAGCGTATAGAATCTAAATTAATCAGAGTACAAGTGTAAGGAACTATAAGAAGATTATAATTTCCTTACAATACACAATGCAGTGAAAAAACTTGTAAAAAAACAAGTAACAAGATATAGATCTTTTAACCCAAAGAGAAGGGTATCCAACAACCTTGGATAAAGGTCCCTTGATTTATACTTTCATGAAAGTCTGTCTTACCCACACCAGGGTAAGCCCTCAATATGAAGATCAGAGTCTCTGTCTTGCTATCCCCGCAAGCCCTCAACTTCAAGGTAGTTGGAACCTCTATCTTCCTCAGCAAGGAAGCCCTCAAATTCAAGGTAGTAGGCACCTCTGTCTTCCAATCCCCGGAAGCCCTAAAATGTAATCACCAACATTCGAAGTTGCATAAAGCAATCTGAACGAGCAGTTCAGTAAGCACAAGGCATGAAAAGCTTCTCTCTCTAGAAATCACCTTAACAATGTGTGGTCTCTAGAGTGATCAACTTTAGTTATGAGCTCTTTCAAATGAGCTCTTATTTATAGGAAAATTTCCAACGGTCGGCTCCCTCCTCCAACGGTCATATTTTCCATGAATTTCGGAGGGACCTGTACACGTGTCACTAAACTAATGGTTAGTTAGAAACAGAATGGACGACATCGTTTTATAACAAAACATGTGTAACTGAAAGCACGACATCGTTTTATAATAAAACAATTGTAAGCATAAGAAAAACTAATATTTGGAATGTAAGAAAATAAAAGTTCAGAGTCTAACCAAAAATGGAATTCAGAGTCTATAATAAAGAGATATTCGGATTCTGTTTTGTAGGAATTAGGAACCTGAATTCTGTAGAAATACGGAGTCTGAATTTCTAAGGAAATTAGGATTCTGGTTTCACTAGAATTCAGAATTTGAATTTACAATGTTTAGAGTCAAACTGATAGAAGTTCGGAGTCGAACTGATAGAAGTTCCGAGTTGAACTCATAAATGTTCGGAGTTGAACTCATAAAGGTTCGGAGTCGAACTAGTAAAAGTTTGGAGTCGAACTCATAAAAGATCGGAGGCGAACTAGTAACAGTTTGGAGTCGAACTAGTAAAAGATCAGAGTCGAACTAGTAAAAGTTCAGAGTTGAACTAGTAAAAGTTCAGAGTCGAACTCATAAAAGTTCAGAGTCCAGAATTCGGAGTGGGACTTTCTTAGAGTTCGTATCCAGAATTAGGAATGGAAATTCATTACAGTTCACAACCAAAATTCAGTGTGGAACTTCATTACATTTCTCATCCATAATTCGGAGTGGAACTTCATTACAGTTCACATCCAGAATTCAGATCCTAAAAAAGAATGATTCATATCTAATCATTATATGATTTTGAGGTTTTGAGAAAGAATCCGATTTATACACTTAAGGAAAAAATATTGGCATGTATAAGGAAATATTGGTTAGGGTAAATTTCCTTAAGGAAAGAAATTTTCCATAGAGAAGTAAAATATAGATTTGCTTAAGTATAAGGTGTTTGTGATTTTGAAAACAATAAGGAATGGAAAAGTCATAAAGAAAACCTTATTGACTCAAAAATTAATGCCGAGTTAACCATTAAATTAACTTAAATGAGAGGGGATCCTTACCTCTTGTTGTTGGGGGGAATTATTGTCAAACCAGTTTGGTGGAGAACTCTTGGTGGATGAACAAACCTCTAGATCAAGAATGAGGAACCGATTTTCAATCCCGAATCCGAAGCATGTTGCGGGACGGACGAATTTCAGCGTCTCCTTTAATGTCTTCAACCTCTTCCTAATTCCCTCTCTAATGAATGATCGAGGTAGGGAAATTGTTAACATCATTATTCATGATAAATCGTTGTCTGAAATATATGAACCTCCATCTATTGATCTAATGTAGATGGTGCAGGCCAAATGAACACGGCCTGATCCCTATGCTACTTCATTTTTTGACGTGTTCTTCATAGGCGAATCGTTGGGTTGAGCAGAATCTGACCACGTTGCAAGAATCTAGTTCCAGTAGGGTTCAAGACGGTGGTTGGCACATCGTCAGGCTGTGATGGTTGCAGCAGCACAACCACACCACCGAAAGAGGCTGCAGCCTGTCAGCCGTAGCGGAAGAGGGTGGCAGTCAAAAAGATTGATGGATGTGTGGGAGCTGGGGCGGCTTGCGTCTGCACTGCTGAAGTTGGAGGATCGAGCTGCTGGGCCGTGGTAGAACACTCGGATGGTGGAAACACCCTTATGACTGTGGATGGAGAAGCGGCACTGTCACGCCGCTGGAAGAGGCATTGGCCGGCCACGTCTCACAGAGTAGGACCCGCTCCATCGAGTCTCGTATGCCAGCAGACAGCACCACGTGGTGCCATCAGGTTGGCCAAAACTGAATGGTCCAATGCACCATTTGGGAAATCCCGGGGGGGCGTCTTCCACTGGTGGTGGCTAGCGTGGGCCTCGCCACAGCTGAAGGCACCCAGCCGCGGGCTGAGCCCTGTGGGCCGCGCCCAGCAGGCCATGCTGCTCCCTTAGTGGGCTGGGTTAGACCACAGCCCAGCAAGCTGGGCTCTCCATGTCCTGGAACATCTGGGCCAGACCTAGACTAGGTCGGGTCAACACGAATTGGGTCGGGTAGGCCCAGGCTATGTCTGGCCGGGTCAGAATGGAACCAGGCTCATCTGGACCTAGATATGCCTTTTTGGCCGTATCTTGGGAACCAAGCGTCTGTTTGATTAACCATTTATGGTTTTGGAATACTTGGATTGAGATGGTCCTTTTGGTATACTCCAACTGAGTTTTGGATAAATTTGGAATACCCCCAGGTTGGATCGAACCCGAATCCAATAGGGCGCTCGGAACAGAAATGCTAATAACTTACAGACCGGGTGTCCGATTGACACGCCGTTAGTCGCATTGAGTCTCTTATGACATGACAGACCTTCATGAAACTTATTCATGGGAATTCATGGCAGTTGAAGTGTGATCGATGGCTTTAGGAGAATATCCTCCCGGAATCAGGCATGCTTAGTGCGGGAACCCTGTTGCTTGCTGTACTTGAAGAATCTACAGATCCTGTGTGGGTCATCTTTAGATCCTATGTGGGTAATATTCAGCTCTTGTGTGGGTCATCTTTGGATAATTTTTGGGTCAACATATTTAGATCTTGTGTGGGTCATCTTTAAATCCCATGGGGGGCATCTATGATCTAGTGTGGGACAACAGCAGAGCTTCTCGACGAAGTAAGATGATCTAGCAATACAACTAATAATCTATACTTTAATTCTTAAGTTATACCTGGTGTGATCTGGGTCTTTAAATTTTTGATACACTTTTGTGTGGTGATACCTTTTTGTTATACTTCTGTGTGGAGTTACCTCTGTGGTACTTACCTTTATGGAGTTACCTTCATGGAATAGTTGTGTTTTAAATAAAGAGTTGGGCCTTGTGTTTCCTCATGAACGAGATGAGCATACTTGGTAACTTTGGTATATGTATGGGAATACACCTAAGTAGAGTTGACTATTGATTCATGCTTGTAATTTTATTCTTTCTTTGTGGATTATCCGATGTGGATTTTGAGAGACCATGGGGGGGGGGGTCTCGGGGTCTATAATGAGTATCGTTATACTCACCCTTTCACAGGCTATGCCCACACCTTTTTATGTCTTGTGAAGATGACATACAACGCTCATCAAGGTCATGGGTACCAGGACTTGAGGCTTCTTGGAGGTGGATCTTAGACGAGGCGAACCAGAGAGATGACCATTCAAGATCTGTACCTACCCTTCAGGTAGGATCCTTGGAAGGTGTTCACAGGAGTTGTTTTCAGTTTTACTTGTACTTTCCTATTTGGGCTTGTATTCCGACCCCTTTACTTACTTTACTCACCCTATTTACTATATATTTTAGTTTTTACTTGTATCTTACTGTGTGCTTGGATTGTGTGAGTTTGTAGGTTAAAAGTCAATGCTTTCATTTTTTAAGGGATATGCCTTTTTGGTGCTAGTCGCTAGCCCCTAGCCTATGGATGGCGGCTTGGGGTAGTCATGACACTGGCCCCAAGGGACAGTTCGTGACAAATTGGTATCAGAGGAGTCGGTTATTCTGGAGAACATAAACTTTGATCTATTGATTTGGAAATTGTGTTTAGTGTAATGAGTGTGGTTTTCAGTTTGGGGAATCTAGTGTTGGTGCGGCGACTGACGTATCCATACACCAGGCCCCTGACTTCTGATTTCTGACTCAGTGCATGAAAACACTGACTGTGTGTGTGTTTTTGAAAGGAATTATTTGTGATCTCTTTGAGTTAGTTCACCAGGTATATCTTATTGACAGTGGAACACCTATTTCTTTCTAGGATTCCTCTATAAAGACAACCATCAGGGGTTCTAGGTAGAATATACGATGACTGCCCACCGAGCGATGAGGCTTCGGTGTAGGGCCACCTTTCAGTAGTTGTACCATCGGGTGGAGTACCAGAAGCACCACTACCCATTGGGCAGCTGATGCCACCAGCCCTAGCAACAGATTGCTCACATCAATTGAGCACGTTGCATGAGTTCCAGTGCCAGAGGAAACTGAGGTTCCGGGGTAAGACAGATCCATAGGTGGCTGAGGACTGACTGGAGGTCATGTTCAGAGTATTCTGACTGGTAGGGACAACAGATGATCTTATGGTCATCCTGAGAACTATGTAATGACCCGAAAATTCCATGGAATTGTTTTTAAATACAAGGTATTTTTACGAGTCTGTGAAAATTTATGGTGCTTGATTATGAGCCCATGTGTTCCTATAATCAATTTATGATGTTTTTTTAGGTACATTCAGTAAACATGTAAGTAGGATTTTATATCTTTAGAACCGGTGCTCGGAACTGAAATCTGAGGGCATTGTTGAAATCACGACGCCAATATTTTCTTAAAAAGACTTTCACCTTGACGACAGTTGATCGAGAATGAAAGTCAGTTATTA
The DNA here is from genome assembly GCA_963277665.1 of Viscum album. Classification (NCBI taxonomy): domain Eukaryota; kingdom Viridiplantae; phylum Streptophyta; class Magnoliopsida; order Santalales; family Viscaceae; genus Viscum; species Viscum album. The sequence goes on from OY728140.1 coordinate 599,841,113, forward strand.
GAGTATTTAAGAATAAAATTTAAATAAAAATAAGTGTGTAGCTTATTTTTATTTGGTGGTTAGACCTCTAAGAGGAGGTTAGAGGTGGGGGCCACCACACCATAACCTCCCATAAGAGGTTATGGGGGTGGGGCCCACCCGAGTTCTAAACACCTCTTATCAATTAAAGAGGTGGGGAACACATTGGCTTTAAACCCCCTTGAACTCTCCATAAGTGGGGGGGGGGGGCTCTTGAACTTCCCTCATAAATGTTCCAATCCACCAAAATTAATTAATGGAACATTAATTAATTATTTTGAAATCTTTTGAATACTTGGCCAACAATTAAATAACGGGTTATCTTAACCCATTATTTTTGGTTGACATATTCATTTATTTGAGCATTGGGAGAGGGGTTGGAAGAGATTAGAGGAACAAATTCTCCCAACAAACAACGCCTCTTCCACCAATGATGAACAATCTTCAACCGGTGCAAGAAAGGGAAGTGCCGTCCTTGAAGAATGCCGATGAAGTCATACTCAAATTCTTCAAATTCTTTTAGATGTCAATGGAATGATGTCCACCTTTCCGCAACATCGTCAACTAATATCAATACGAGGTAGGGAATTTGATATTTAATTTTTTTCCGTTCTATGTTGTTCAATCTTGGGTAATGATTTTTCCAATTGATATCACCATAACGTGGAAGGTTCGGGCCGCACGAACATGGCCAAACCCTCCCCATTTTGTTTTCCTCACTTATTGACGAAAGCGGAGGAAAAATGACTCTTCCAGAAGAGTGAACCACAGTGGAGCAATGGTGGACAGCGACGGGTCGACCGTGAAGAAACCGGTGGCGCCAGGCTGTCGGGTCGCCGAAAGGGAGTGGCACCGCCATGCTGCGTGGAAGAAAGGGCCACGACCAGGATGGGCCATGGAGAAAGGGAGAGGTGCCGTGCGGAGGAAGAGAGATATGGCCAGGGTGGGCCATAGAGGAGGGGCCCGACACCGTTGCACCGTGCGGAGGAGTAGAACCGCAACCAGGGTAGGCCGCAGCGGAAGAGCAGTGGCGGCACGTGTCAGGCCGGCTGCTTTTGGAGCAGTAGTGGCTAGATGCTAGGCCAGGCCTAAGTAGTGGGACCTCTCTGGGTCCCACGTGGAATGAACCAGTGCCACTTGGTGCCGGTTTGGCTCCCACCCAAATGACCTTTCCATTCGGGATCTCCAGGGGGCGTGCGGTTACCCCCTGGACGCGGCTTAGGCGAACCCCATGATCTGCCGGGCTGCCGAGCCGAACCCAGTGCAGGCCAGACCCAGCGCGGGCCAGACCTAGAGTGGGCCAGGACACCCCCTTGGGCTAGGCCACCCTCAAGCCGGGTCTCCCCCTCAGGCAGGGTCGGACCCGCGGACCAGGTCGGACCCCAGTCCAAACCCGTTTGACCTGAATACACCATTTCACCCATAATTTGGGCTATGGGTTTCCGATCGACGAACCATCTATGGTGACGAAAAGGTTAGAGAGAGATGGATTTTTTGGTTTATCCTACTTGAGGTTTGGACATAGTTGGGGTATGATTGGTTTGGTTTGAACCTAAAATCCAACCGGGCCCTTGGGACGGAAATGCCTAAAACTCACAGACCTGGCATCTGATTTACACAACTTCTGTTGCATTGTGACCCCTATGACAAGGAGGACCTTTGAGATACATGTAAATGGGACTTCGTGACAGTTGGAGTATCAAATAGTATCTCGTCGATGTGATCCTTCCAGAGGTGAGAGGACAGAGTACGGAGACCTAGTAGCTGGCTGAGACCTGATGACTAGTCGACCGTTTCGACTCGGAGTGACTTGACTTGCCCAGTGGGGAGTTCCTCTATGTGACGCGATAGAACCATGGTGGGGAGTGCCTCTATGTGAGCACGGAAGACTCACAGTACCCAACAAGAGGAGTACCTCAGCAGGCTACAAGGTGGAGCGACTCTTTGTGAGCGTGGAAAACCCGTGGTGGGGAGCACCTCTGTGTGACGCAGCAGACCCATAGTACTCGATAGGAGGAGTACCTCAGTAGTCCAAGGATAGTGGGAAGAACCTCTGTGTGACACGGCAGTCCCACTATACTCGATATAGGAGGAGTACACCATCAGTCGAGGATCCGACAGTGTGACTGGGGTGGTTACTTGATACTACCCCCTAGAATAAAATCCTTGTTTGAGGTGAGTCAATGACTTTTGTGTTTTCCTCATGACTGAGATGGATTACTAGATAACTTTGGTATAATTATGGACATATACCTAAGTTATGGTTAACTGTTGATTTCATAATTTTTGGTTTATCCTTGTTGGATTTGGTGAGACCTTGTGGGTCTTGGGGTCCCTACTGAGTATCGTTATACTCACCCCTGCATGGTCTATGACCGCACCTCATTGTGTTGGTTACAAACGAAAGACAATGCAGACTGGGGGAGAGAGTATCAGGACTGGACGATACCTAGAGGTGGAAAACTTGGCGTGATGGTATACGAAGCGGACGGACAGACGTGGAGTGCTGAGGAGGCCATCTGTACTTACCCTTCAGGTAGGAACCCTAGAGGATGACCCGATATCTGCTTTAATATTCTTCAGTTGTTCTTGAATTTCAGTTGTATTTGTACTTTCCTGTTGGTCTTGTATTTCCGGTCCTTTACATTTCATCACTCTTTTGTATGCAGCTCTGTTTACTGTTTTACTTCCAGTACGTACTCTGTTGTGTGTGTTTCAATTTATAAAGAAAATTCATTCCCATTTTAGGGATTTACACCTTTGGTGCTAGTATCCAGCTCCTTGACTATGGAAGGTGGGCTTGTGGTAGTCACGATACGGGCCCTGGGGGACGGGTCATGACAAATTGGTACCATTGGAGTCAGTTCTACCACATAACATAGGACTCTGATCTTTATTTTCTGTGAAGCAATAATGTTAAGGGTACTAAGTGTGGTTTTCTGTTCAGGGAGTCCAGTGTTGGTGCGGGTGGCCGACGTATCCATACACTATGACCCTGACTACTAATTTCCGACTTAGTGCACGAAAGCACAAATTGTGTGCGCGTCTTTAAAAGTTTTCTTACGTCATATCACCAGGTCATCTCACCAGGCATAATCTTTTGACCGTGTCACATCTATTTCTTTCAGGATGCCTCCCCACGTAGCCCCGAGAGTCATATGCTCAGAAATTCCACCGAGAGACAAGGCCTCAGTGCAGAGCCCTTTACCAGCAGAGGCACTATTGGTACCACTTCCCCTTGGGCCATCGATTCCACCAGCCCCAGCTGCAGATGATGCACGCTGCTTGAGCGCATTTCATGAGTTCCAGCACTAGAGGCCACCCAGGTTTCAGGGAGATATGGACCCACAGGAAGCTGAGGATTGGTAGGAGGATGTGGTGAGAGTCTTCAGGCTAGTAGGGACACCAAAAGACTATATGGCGATCCTTGCCGCAAGTCTTTTTCAGGAAGCAGCTGGTAGATTGTGGAGCTTGATGCTCTAGGTCCACGATGAGGCGACACTTCTCTGGGCAGACTTCGAGAGATTTTTCCGGATGGAGTTTGTTCTAGCGACCCTACAAGCAGTAATAATACATGAGCTACTGCATCTACAGTAGGGTAGCATAACGGTGGTGCAGTACTCAGGGAGGTTCACCAACCTCTCATGATAGTCCACAGATATGGCGTAGGAACCATTCTTCAGGGCTTGGACTTTCGAGTAGGGGATCATAAAAGAGATCAGGGCATCGATGATCTCCATCAGTATCCCAACGTAGGCGGGGGTGTTAGATATATCCCTCCTAGGGGAGAGTTTCCTTGTTGAGTAGTCACCAGCAGCAAGACCCACTACTAGTCGACATGAAGAAGAGTCACAGGTGGGAGACTACAGGACTTAGGATTTGTTGTGCGGGGCACCTGGGGAAGTGACATACCTGCCATGAGCAGGCAGTGTTACTCATTCAGTGGGCAGGGTCGCATGGCTCCTTATTGTACTACCCGCCATTCAGATGATCAAGAGACAGTTGAGGTACCTCCTAGGCATAGGTAGAAGTTCAATCGAGGCAGTCCATAGGGCACGGGCAGACGTGGCAGAGGAGCTGTTCGAGAAGCTGGAGATGGACGATGTTATAAGGTGATACCACCACCAACACTAGGAGGACCACCCCGACCACAGGGAGCAGGTGGACAGTGGAGAGATCAGCTTCAGGCAGCTAAGGCACATGAGCATGGAGCTCCGGAGGTGATTCGAGGTATGATCTGTGTCTACTCCACCTTATCTGTAGTTCTTATAGACACAAGTGCCAATAATTGTTTCATAGCCACTACCCTCGTTCGGATCTCGGAGATTCCGATGGAGCCGTTGGATCGATCCTTATAGATAGATACTCCTACGGGATACGACTCGACAATTACGCACTGGTGCTGGCAGTGTGAGCTTACTCTAGGAGGTGAGAGCTTCGGCTAGGATATCCTCATAGCGGTGTCGAGGCCTTATGATGTCATCTTGGGTATGGACTGGTTATCTATATTCCATGCTCAAATTGATTGTATTAGTAGAAAAGTATGGTGTTTCTGCATGAATGGGACCAGGTTCACCTTCACCGATGAGAAGGGAACCTTTTCAGCATAGGACAGATTTACTCGGAGGAGGGCACAACTGATCACTCACCAGTTGGCTTACCTTACCCTCGTAGCAGTTGATGTGGAGAGTCTGACTTATCCTGTAGTGGTGGACCAGTAGAAGGATGTTTTCCCTAACGATGTTCCAGGAAAACCTCCTCATAGAGAGGCGGAATTCTACATTGACATGTGCCCCGTGATGACACCTATATAAAGTCCAGCATATCAGATGGCTCCCGCTGATCTTCGTGAGCTGCGGGTACAAATGGAGGACTTGCAAGGGAAGGGATTCATCTGGCATAGTGTTTCTCCCCAGGCATCCCCGATTCTCTTCTCCAAGAAGGAATATGGGATCTTGAGAATTTGTGTCAACTATCGTTGCCTGAACTAGGTGACTGTGGAGAAAAAGTGCCCACTCTCGAGGATTGAAGACATCTTTGATCAGCTCAAGGGAGCATGATGGTTCTCGAAGATAGACCTCAGATCATGCTATCACCAGCTTAGAGTTCGAGACGAGGATGTGCAAGAGATGACCTTCAGGTGTAAGTATGGCCACTACGAGTTCTTGGTTATTCCCTTCGGCGTAACCAACACTCCAGGAGTGTTCACGAGTCTGATGAATAGGATCTTCAAGCCTTTCCTCAATCGCTTTGTTGTGGTCTTCATCAACAACATTCTAATCTACTCAACTACTGAGGAGGAGCATGCCTACCATTTGCAGGTAGTACTGGACACACTCTGAGAGAACCAGCTTTATGGTAAGCTGTCATAGTTATAGTTTTGGATTCGAGAGGTTCACTTATTGGGAAATGTCATCTTGGAGGCTAGAGTTGCAGTAAATCCAGCAAATATTGAGGTGGTACTTGCTTGGGAGCCACCCAGGAGTGTGAAGGAGGTATGGAGTTACCTGGGATTGATGAGATACTACCAGAGATTCATTCCAGACTTCTCCAGAGTCGCATCACCCCTATCAGCCTTGAAGAAGAAGGGGAAACCATTCTTGTGGTCGGAGAGATTCCAGCAGAGCTTTCAGGAGCTGAGGTAGAGGCTGACTAATGCCCCCATATTAAGGCTTCCAGAGGAAGGTGTAGGGTACATAGTCTACTGTGACTCATCAGGGACCTGACTCGAGTGTGTCCTGATGTAGGAGCGAGCTGTGATCATGTATGGTTCTCAGCACTGATACAACACGAGCAGAACTATTCTACCCATGAGCTTGAGTTAGCAGTAGTGGTCTTCACCTTGAAGATGTGGTGAAATTATCTGATGGGTGAGCGTTTTACTGTGTACTCTGATCATAAGTGTCACAGGTATATCTTCTATCAGAAGGACCTAAACCCGAGACAATGTTTTTGGTTTGAGTTCCTCCTAGATTATGACTTCGAGATAGTCTATACTCTTGGGAAGGGGAATGTTGTTGCGGATGCACTTAGTAAGAGATCTGGTATACAGCTTCTAGGAGATGTGACAAAGAAGATGTCTGGTTTTCAGATTTCTTATTTGGACCAATATGGAGCAGCTTTCCTTCAGTCTCTTACAGTCACTCCTCTACTTCTTCAGTGAGTCAGGGAGGCACAACGTGGAGACGCTGACTGTGAGACACAATGTGCTCAGATATCCACAGGGCAGGCACCTGATGTATTTTTAGAAGGTGGGGAGCATGTCATCCTCTTCATAGGACGTACCTTGGTACCATTTTCACTTCAGGTTGAAGTGTTTATGGAGTTCCACACTTCCCCTCTTGCAGTACATCCAGGAGTGGTAAAGACGTACCAGGACCTCCGACGACAACACTGGTGGCCAGGTATGAAGAATGCGGTAGCGGAGTTTTTCTCTCGGGGTCTCACTTGTCAACAAGTGAAGGCAGAGCACCAGATACCAGCATGTTTCGTTTAGTCCTTAGAGGTCCCAAAGTGGAAGTGGGATGGGATATACATGGAATTCATGATGGGTCTTCCACATACATCCAGGAGTCACGATTCGATATGGGTGATCATTGACTGACTCACCAAGTCATCCCACTTCCTACGGATCAGAGAGCAGGGATCAGTGGAGAGATTGGGATGACTCTATGTGCATAAGATTATGATTTTACATGGAGTACCTTCTTCTATTGTCTGTGACCGTGACACACGGTTTACTTTCTGGCTATGGAAGGGGTTGTAGGTGGCTCTTGGGACACAGCTTCGCTTGAGCACCACCTTCCATCCTCATAGAGATGGTCAGACTGAGCAGACCATTCACAACCTATAGGACATGCTCTGAGCCTGTGTCCTCGACTTTGGTCATAGCTGAGAGGATCACTTACTGTTGGTAGAGTTTTACTACTACAACATCTATCACTCCACCATCGGTATGGCACCTTTTGAGGCCTTGTATGGTCGACCTTTCAGATCGCCACTATGCTGGACTGACCCAAGGGAGTCAGCACTAGTGGGACCAGAGATGGTACACTCTACCACGGAAAAGGTGCAGATCATCCAGGAGTGGATGAAGACTGCACAGAGCAGACAGAAGACGTATGCAGACAGGAGACAGAGACCTTTGGAGTTCGAGGATGGCGACTATGTCTTCCTACAGGTCTCTCCTCGACAAGGTCTACATAGATTTGGCCAAGGCAGCAAGTTATCTCCATGATTCATTAGACCTTTCCAGGTCCTCAATAGAGTAGGTGAGGTGGCATACCGCTTACCTCTTCCACCTCAGTTTCACCGGGTGCACAACGTCTTCCACGTATCTCAGCTAAGGAAATACGTGAACGAACCATCCAACATCATCGACCATAGAGAGCTAGACGTCGATGATGGGGCGACTTTCATGGAGGTTCCAGTAGAGATTGAGGATCGACAACAGCGGGTCCTGCGTGGATGGTCGATACCTCTGTTATGCGTTTGCTGGAAGCACGGGAACCTCCAGGAGAGCACATGGGAGCGAGAGGCTCAGATGCATGCTCAGTACCCCTATTGGTTCCCTTAGTTTGAGTTATAGCTTATGGGGATGTAAATCCCTGAGGTGGGGAGAATGTAAAGACTCAGAAATTCCATGGAATATTTTTTAAACATATGGTATTTTTACGAGTTCGTGAAAATTTACGGCACTTGACTCTGAGGCCCGTTGTACCTAGAATCAATTTCTGAAGTTTTGTTCAGGTACGTTAAGTAAACATGCGAGCATGATTTTATAACTTTTGAAACGATGCTCAAAACTAAAATCTGAGGGCACCATTGAACTCGAAGAGCTAGTATACTCTTAATAAGACTTTCACCTCGACGATAGTTGACCGAGAATGAAAGTTAGTTTTTAGAGTTTTTAAGAATAAAATTTAAATAAAAATAAGTGTGTATCTTATTTTAATTTGGTGGTTAAACCTCCAAGAGGATGTTAGAGGTGGGTGACACCAAACCATAACCTCCCAAGAGAGGTTATGGTGGTGGGTCCCACCCTAGGTCTAAACACCTCTTATCAATTAAAGAGGTGGGGACCACATGGGCCTTAAACTCCCTTGAAATTTCCATAAGTGGGGGGGGGGACTCTAGAACTTCCCTCATAAATTTTACAATCCACTCAAATTAATTAATGGAACATTAATTAATTATTTTGAAATCTTTTGAATATTTTGCCAAAAATTAAATAATGGGTCAGCTTAACCCATTATTTTTTGTTGGCATATTCATTTAGTGGAGCAGTGGGAGAGTGGTTAGAAGAGCTAGGAGGAACAAATTCTCCCAATGAAGAACGCCTCTTCCACCCATGAAGAACGATCTTCAACCAGGGTAAGAAAGGGACGCACCATCCTTGAAGAATGCAGACGACATCGTCCTCGACTTCTTCATATTATTTCCGAAGTCAACGGAATGAAGTCCACCTTTCCGCAACATCGTCAACGAAAAACAATATGAGGTAGGGAATTTTGAGATTGAATTTTTTTTGTTCTACATCGTTCAATCTTGGGTTATGAATTTTCCGATCGATATCACCATAACCTGGAAGGCTCGGGCCGCATGAACATGCCCCGACCCTCCCCCTTTCATTTTCCTCACTTCTTGATGACAGCGGTGGCACAACGGCACCGCCAGAAGACTGAACCACAGTGGAGCAACGACGGACAGCGGCGGGCCGGCTGTGAAGAAACCGGCGGCGCAAGGCTGCCCGGTCGCCGAAAGGGCGCGACATCACCGTGCCGCATGAAAGAAAGGGTCATGGATAGGATGGGCCACAGTGGAAGGGTGCAGTGCCATCGTGCTGCGCGGAGAAGAAGGGGGCTGCGGCCAGGGCAGGGTGCGACAGAAGGGTGCGATGCTGTCATGCCACACAGAGGAGGAGAGACGCGACCAGGGCGGGCCACGGAGGAAGGGCGCAGCACCATCACCCCACGCGAAGGAGCAGAATCATGGCTAGGGTGGGCCGTGGAAGAAGAGAAGAGGCGACCGACATCAGGCCATCCTCCAGTGGAGCGGGAGTGGCTGGAGACACCTGGCACCGGTTTGGCTCCCACCCCACTGGCTTTACCCTTCGGGATCTCCAGGGGGCGTGCGATTACCCCCTAGAGACAGCTTAGGCAGAACCTGCGAGCCGCCGGGATGGACCTAGCGTAGGACGGACCCAGAATGGGCCAGAACCAGAGCAGGCCAGTCTGCCCTTGGGCCAGGCTTCCCCCTTGGGCCGGGTCGGACCCCAGTCCGAATCAATTTGACCCAAATACACATTTTCACCTGTAACATGGGCTACAGGTGTCTGATCGAAGAACCGTCTATGGCGACATAAATCTTAGAGTGAGATAGTTCTTTTGGATACCCCACTTGAGGTTTGGACATAGTTGGGTTACGTTCGGGTTGGTTTGAAACTAAATTCAAACTGAGCCCCCAGGACGAAAATGCCAATAACTCACAGACTGGGCGTCCGATTGACGGACCGTCTGTTGCGTCGAGGCCACTATGACAAGGTGGACCTTTGAGATAATTCTACCTAGGACTTCTTGATAGTTGGAGTATCAACCAGTAGATTGTGGAGGGGATCTTTCTAGAGGCGAGCGGAAAGAGTATGGAGACCTAGTAGGTGGATGAGACCTGACGACTGCTTGGCAGTTTCAACTCGGAGTGACTCGACTGGCCCAATGGTGTGTGCCTCAATGTGACACGGTAGACCCACGGTGGGGAGCGCCTACTTGTGAGCATGGAAAACCCACGGTACTCGACAGGAGGAGTACCTCAACTGGATATGAGGGGGAGTGCCTCTGTGTGAGTGTGGTGGACCCATGGTGGGGAGAACCTCTGTGTGACGTATCAGACCCACGGTACTCAACAAGAGGAGTACCCCAACAGTCTAAGGACAGTGGGAAGCACCTCCGTGTGACACGGTAGGCCCATTGTACTTGATAGGGGAGGAGTACTCTATCAGCTGAGGTTCCGACAGCATGACTTGGGTGGTTACTTGATACTACCCCTAGAATAAAATTCTGTTTTGAGATGAGTCAATGAATTTTGTTTTTTTCTCATGATTGATATGGGTTACTAGATAACTTAGGTATATGCACGGGCATATACCTATGTTATGGTTAACCATTGATTTCATACTTTGTGGTTTATCCTTGTTGGATTTTGTGAGACCTTGAGGGTCTCGGGGTCCCTACTAAGTATCGTTATACTCACCCCTGCACGGGATATGCCTGCACATCATTGTGTTGGTAGCAGATGAGGGAAAGCACTGACTGAGGCAGAGAGTAGCAAGACTGGATGGTACCTGGAGGTGGACAACTCAGCGTGACAGTATACGGAGCAGAAAGAAAGACGTGGAGTGCTGAGGAGGCCCTCTGTACCTACCCTTCAGGTAGGAACCCCGGATGATGACCTAATAGCTTCTTTACCTTTCTTCAGTTGTTCTTTCATTTTAGTTGTACTTGTACGTTCCTGTTGGGCTTGTATTTCCAGCCCCTTTACTTTTCAGCACTCTTTTGTATACAACTTTGTATAGTGTTTTACTTCCAGCATGTACTCTCTTGTGTGTGTTTCAGTTTATAGAGAAAATTCCTTCCCAGTTTAGGGTTTTACGTCTTTGGTGCTAGTCTCTAACCCCTGTCCTATGGAAGGCGGGCCTGGGGTAGTCATGATACGGGCCTCGGGGGATGGGTTGTGACAAACTAGTCTTCTTCATGAAACAATAGGGAGATGGTGGAGCTTGATGATCCAGGTTCACGACGAGGTGACTCTCATCTAGGTGGACATTGAGAGCCTTTTCAGGGAATATTTTGTCCCAACAACCTTACGCTCAGTGTGTATACAAGAGATTCTCCACTTGCAGCATGGGTAGTATGACCGTGGCTCTGTATTCAGGGAGGTTCACCAACCTCTCATGATACGCCACTAACATGGTGCAAGACCCTTTGTTTAGGGCTCAGACCTTCGAGAAGGGGGTCAGATGGGAGATTAGAGCTTCAATTATTTCTATCAGCATCCCGATACTGGCTGGGGTGTTAGAGAAAGAACTATTAATGGAGAGATTCCTTGCTGAGAAGTCACCGGCAGTGAGACAAACTACTAGACGTCAAGTAGTAGAGTCATCTTCTGTTGGATGTTGACAGATGACATAGAGGTCCAGGAGGACTAGACCTATAGGTGGACGATGGAAGGATATCAGGTTAGTTGTGTGGGGATCTAGAGATTGAGCATGACAGGAGAGGAGCATGCAGTGTTGCTCGTGTGGCGGGCAGGGTCAAATGGCTCGCGACTACCCAACCCTCCGTACGGATAAACAGTATAAGGTCGAAGGACCACCTAATAAGAGTTGAAGATTTGATCGATTAGGTCCATAGTTATCATGCGAACATGGTAGAGGAGCTGGTCGTGCAACAGGCGGTGGGCAGAAATTCGAGGTTCTACCATCACTACCTTCAGGTGGTCCACCCCGACCATAGGGAGCAGGTGGACAGGGATGAGCTCAGCTCTAGACAGCTGAGGCTTATGACCATGACACTTCAGAGATGATATGAGGTATAATGGGTGTCTACTAAACCTTATCTACAGTACTTATAGACATAAGTTCCAGTAAGTCTTTTATTTCCATAGGCCTCATTCAGAGCTCGGAGATTCTGGTGGAGCCGTTGGATTGATCCTTACAGCTAGAGATTCATATTGGAGAGGATTCGATGATTACACACTGGTCCCTGTAGTGTGAACTTACTCAAGGAGGTGAGAGATTCGGCTGGGATTTTCTAGTAGTGGTGTCGAGGCCTTACGACGTTATCTTGGGTATGGATTGCTTATCTAGAGTCCATGCTCAAATCGACTGTATTAGGCACAAAGTGCAGTGTATCCATAGGGATGGGACTGATTTTTCCTTCATTAGTGAGAAGGGAACCTTTTTATCACAGGATGGACTTACCCAGAGGAGGGTGAAGACGATCACACATCATTTGGCAAGCCTTCCCCTCGGAGTGGTTGATATTGAGAGTCTGAGCTATCCTATTGTGGTGGACCAGTACACTGATGTTTTCTATGATGATGTTCCGGGTCTACCTCCTCCTAGAGAGGTGGAATTTTACATCGACTTGTACCTTGGTACAACATTGATATCTACACCAGCATATCGGATGGATCCCATGGAGCTTTGAGAGCTGCAAGTACAACTGGAGGACTTGCAGAAGAAGGGGTTCATTAGGCCTAGTGTTTCTCCTTGGGATGCCCCGATTTTGTTTGACAAGAAGGCATATGGGAGTTTGAGACTCTGTGTGGACTATTGGAACCTGAACCAGGTGATCGTGAAGAACAAGTATCCACTCCAAGGATTGACAATTTATTTGATCAGCATAAGGGAGCACAATGGTTTTCGAAGATAGACTTTAGATCAGGCTATCTCCAGCTCATGGTACGAAACGAGGATGTGCAGAATATGGCCTTTAAATGTTTGTATGACCTCTATGAGTTCTTGATTATTCTATTCAATGTGACCAATGCCCCAAAAGTGTTCATGGGATTCATGAACAGGATCTCCCAGCCATACCTCGACCGCTTTGTGGTTTTCTTCATCAACGACATCCTGGTATACTCAGCTATAGAGGAGGAGCACTCCTATCATCTGCATATAGTTCTGGACATACTCCAAGAGTACAAGCTTTATGGTAAGCTCTCGAGGTTCCAATTCTAGATCTGAGAGGTTCACTTCCTGGGTCACATCATCTCAGAGGCTGGAGTTGTAGTGGATCCATTGAAGATTGAGACTATTTTTTCTTGGGAGCCATCTAGGAGTGTGAGGGAGGTGAAAAGTTTATTGGGTTTGGTAGGTTACTACTAGAGGTTTGTGACTGACTTTTTCAGAGTGGAGGCACCCTTATCAGTGTTGAGGAAGAAGGGGAAACCCTTCGTGTGGTCAGAGAGATGCCAGTGGATTTTTCAAGAGATGAGGTAGAGACTGACGAGTGACCCTATATTGAGGTTATTAGAGGAGGGCATTGGGTATGTAGTCTACTGTGAGGCATCAGGGACCATTCTTGGATGTGTCCTGATGTAGGAGCAAGCAGTGATCGTGTATGGTTCTCGATAGCTGAGATATCATGAGTAGAACTATGCTACCCAGGACCTGGAGTTAGAAGTAGTGGTATTCACCTTGAATATGTGGCAATATTACTTTATGGATGAACATTTTACAGTTTACTCTGATCATAAGAGTCTCAGCTATATATTCTCTCAAAAGAATCTGAACCTGGGACATCGACACTGGCTTGAGTTCCTCCAGGTCTATGACTTTGATATAGTCTATACTCCTCGGAAGGGGAACGTAGTAGCAGATGCACTCAATATGAGATCTGGTATACAGTTGCTAAGTGAGGCAATGGAGTAGCTAGCCACTTTGCGGATATCCTACGTTGATCGGGATGGAGCAGTTTATCTTCTGTCTATAATAGTCACTCTCACACTCCTTCAGCGAGTCAAGGAGTCGCAACTTGGGGACACTGACTGCAAGGCTCGACGTGCTCATATATCTATAGGAGAGGCACCTAATGGATTTTTCTGAAGGTTGGGAGAACGTCATTATCTTCATAGGATGTACTATGGTACCCGTGGTTCTACGAGAGGAAGTGTTGAGGGAGTTCTATTCGTCCCCTCTAGCAGTACATCCATGAGTGGTGAAGATGTACCAAGACCTTTGGTGTCAGCACTGGTAGCCGGGAATGAAGAAAGCAGTGGAAGAGTTCATCTCACAGTGCCTCATTTGTTAGCAAGTGAAGGCAGAGCATCAGGTTCCTGCAGGCTTAGTTCAGCCACTAGAGGTTCCAGAGTGGAAGTGTGATGGAATCTCTATGGACTTTGTGACATGACTTCCATGCACATCCAAGGGACATGATTCCATCTGGTTGATTATTGACCGACTCACCAAGTCATCCCACTTTCAGCCTATCAGAGAGAAGGGTTCAGTAGAGATCTTGGGACACCTCTATGTTCATGAGATTTTATGGCTTCATGGAGTGCCTTTGACGATTGTCCCCAATCGTGATGCATGTTTTACTTCCCGGCTATGGAAGGGGTTTCAGGAGGCATTCAGGACACAACTTTTATTGAGCACTACCTTCCATCCATAGATGGATGGTCAGGCAGAGCTGACCATTCAGACCCATGAAGACAAGTTGTGTTCTTGCGTCCTTGATTTTGGACACAACTGGGAGGATCACTTGCCCTTGGTGGAGTTCGTGTAAAACAATAGCTATCACTCCACCATCGGTATGGAACCTTTTGAGGAAGTGTATGGATGAACTTATAGATCACCTCTATGCTGGACTGACCTAGGGGAGTCAGCAATCATGGGACCAGAGATGGTATGGGATACCACATAGAAGGTACAAATCATTCGGAAGCAGATTAAGAATGCACAAATAAGGCATAATTCTTATGCTGATAGAAGATAGATACCTCTGGTGTTTGAGGATGGTGACCATGTCTTTTTATGGGTCCCACCTCAATGAGGTTTGAGGAGGTTTGGCCGGGGTGGAAAATATCTTTGAGGTTCATAGGACCCTTTTAGGTACTCATCATAGTTAGCGATGTGGCATACCGCCTAGCCCTTCCCCCTCAGTTCCACCGAGTGCAAGGCATTTTCCACATATCCCAGCTGAGGAGGTACATACATAATCTTTCACACATCATTGACTAGGGAAAGCTGAACATCGATGATAGAGTGGTGTTTTCGGAGGTTCCAGTAGAGATAGAGGATCAACATAATAGAGTACTTCATTTGAGATCGATACCTCTAGTGCACGTACATTATCATCATGGGAAATTTTTAGAAAGAAAATCAGAGTGGGAGGCTCAGATTCATGCTTAGTACCCCCACTTGTTTCCCTATTTTGTGTTGTGGCTTCTAGGGACACAAATCCCTGAGGTGGGGACAATGTAAAGACCTGAAATTTTCCATGTAATTTTTTTTAATTATATGGAAATACTTTGAGTATGAGAAAATTGACGGCGCATGATTCCGAGGCCCAGAGTGGCTGGGATGGATTTCTGAACTTTTTTCGGGTATGTTCAGTTATCATTTGAGACAGAATTTGTATCTTTTGAACCGGTGCTTGGAATTGAAATCTGAGAACACCATTGAACTCATAGCACCGATATTCTCTTAAGGAGACCTTATCTTCAACCGCAGTAGGCCGAGGGGAAGATCTGGGTTTACATGTTTTTGTGGAGGATTAAAATAAAACAAATGTTTAATTTTTATTAAACTCCTTCCATTCTTTTTTAAATTCTTGGAGGTGGGGACCACAAGAGGGTGGTTGGGAATTTAATAATGGGAATTAAATACCTAGTTACCCAAAGTGTGTAACCATGAAACCCACCATTTAATGAAATATCTTTAATGCTGAGTTAGTCATTAACTTAACTTAAATGAGAGGGGCTCCCCACCTCTTGTGGTTGGGGGAAATTATTGGAATACCAGTTTGGTGGAGAAATCTTGGTGGAAGAACAAACCTCTGGATCAAGAATGAGGAACTCATGCTTGAGCCCGGATTAGAAGCGTGTTGCGGGGGTGATGAATATCGAAATCTCCTTCAACGTCTTCATGATCTTCCTCATGTCATCTCCAATGAACGATCGAGGTAGGGAAATTTTTCATATCACACTTCGTGATAAATTATTATCTTCAATCTATGAACTACCTGCTTTCGATCTAACGTGGAGGGTGTGGGCCAAACGAACCTGGCCCGATCCCTCCGCTACATCATTGTTTGAAATGTTTTTTGCGGGAAGATCATAGGGCAGAGTGGAACCTGACCATGTTGCTGGAAACTGGTGCTGGTAGGGTGTAAGGCAGCGGCTGGCACATCGGCTGGCCGCGACGGTGGCGGCAGCGCAACTGCGCCGCCGATGGAGGCCGCGACCCGTCGGCCGTGGCCGAAGAGGGTGGAGGTCGGCATGCCAACCGGCCATGTGGGAGCCGGGGCGGCGCATGTGTGTGCCACCAGAGTTGGAGGCCACGGCTGCTAAGTCGTGGTGGCGCACTCGAAGGGCAGATGACACCTGGCCGACTGTGGATGGAATAACAGCACCGTCGCGCCACTAGAAGAGGTGGCGGCCGGAACCCTGGCCCACCACGTCACGCCGAGCAGGACCCACTCTGGTGGGTCCTGCGTGATAGTAGATGGCGCCACGTGGCACCGTTGGGTTGGCCAAAACCGAATGGTCCAACCGAACCGTTCGGGAAATACCAGGGGGGGTGCCTCCCCCAGGAGGTGGCTAGGGTGGGCCCCACCATGGCGAACCGCACCTAGCCATGGGTTGAGCTCTGCGGGCCGCACTGAGTGGGTCGTGCCCAGCTTGGTGCGCCAGCGGGCAGAGCCCAGCGGGCCGGGCCGTCCTCTTTGCGGGCTGGGCCTGCCGTGGTCCATCCCATCTGGGTAGGATACAGACTGGGTCAGGTTGACCCGAACTCGGTCGGTTCTGCCCATTCCGGGTCGGGCTGGGTCGATCTAACCAGGTCAGACCATACCTGGGCTCTTCTTAACCCAGATACGACTTTTTGGCCATATCTTGAGAATAGAGCGTCTGTTTGACAAAAAGTCTGTGGCACTAGAATACTTGGATCGAGACAGTCCTTTTGGTATACTCCAATTGAATTTTGGATAATGTTTCATTATAGCTGGTTTGGATCAAACCCGAATCCAACCCGGCCCTCGGAATAGAAACACTAATAACTTACAGGCCGGGCATCTGATTGACATGCCATTTGTCGCGTTGGGTCCCTTATGACATGACAGAACTTCGTGAAACTTCTTCATGGGACCTCATGGTAGTTGATGTGAGACTGATGACTTGAGGAGGGGATCCTCCCTAGATCAATCATGATTGGTGCGGGAACCATGTGGCTGACTATACTTAAAGAATCTACAGATCTTGTGTGGGTCATCTTCAGATCTTGTATGGGTCATCTTCAGATTTTGTGTGGGTCATCTTTGGATCTTGTGTGGGTCAACATCTTCAAATACTATGTGGTTATTCTTTAGATCATGTGTGGGTCATCTACAATCTTGTGTGGGTCAACAATAATGCTTCTCAATGAAGTAAGATGATCTAGAAATATAGCTAGTCATTTATACTTTCGTACATAAGTTATACCTGGTGTGAGGTGAGTCTGTACCATTATGGTACACTTCTGTGTGGTGATACCTTTTTGGTATACTTCTATGTGGCATTAACTTTATGGTACATACCTTTTTAGTGTTACCTTCATGGAATAGTTGTGCTTTGGATAAAGAGTTGGACCTTGTGTTTCCTCATGAATGAGATGGGTATACTTGGTAACTTAGGTATATGTATGGGCATATAACAAAGTAGAGTTTATTGTTTCTTTGTGTTTATAATTGTAGTCTTGCTTTGTGGATTATTCCATGTGGATTCTGAGAGACCATACGGGGTCTCGAGGTCTCTACTGGGTAATGTTATACTCACCCCTGCCCGGGCTACTCCCGCACCTTGCTGTGTCTTGTGCAGATGACAGACAACGCTGATCGAGGTAGAGGGTACTAGAACAAGAGGCCTCTTAGATTTGAACCATAGATGAGGTGAACCACAGATACAACAATTCGAGAGTTGTACCTACCCTTCAGGTAGGATCCTTGGTGGGTGTTCATTGGAGCTGTTTTCAGTTTTACTTGTACTTTCTAGTTTGGTATTGTATTCAGACCCCTTTACTTACTGTACTCTCCCTATTCACTATATAGTTTACCTTGTACTTGTATCTTGCTGTGTTCTGGGATTGTGTGAGTTTTCAAGTTAAAAGGAAATGCCTTACCAATTTTTAGGGAATTTCCATTATGATTCTAGTCTCCAGCCCCTGGCCTATGGAAGGCGGGCTTGGGTTAGTCACAACACGGGCCCTGGGGGACGAGTCGTGACATGTCTAAATAATTTATGGTATTAAATTATATTTTAGATTGGTTTTAAAGTATAATTATATCATGTTTGTATTATTTAATCCAATTTAGTTCAATACAATCCAATTCACATTGAATTTTGATATAAAAACTTTTCAATATTTTGATGGTTTTTACTTTAAGAACTCATTTTCTCATTCCTTCAACGGGGTTAATTTTTACTTAATTTATGAAATTTCTGTGTTTATAATTTAAAAAAATGGATTCAATATTTGGAATTATAAGGTTAATATCTATTAAATAGGTCCCTTTTATTTTGGGACAATATGAATTGTAACTTTAGTTTTTTTAATTATCACGGTTAAGGATAAATCGGGCAATTATAGGTAAAAATAATATTATAAATATTATAAAATTACCTTAAACCTTTTCATAATTTTACTGGATGATTATTTTTTCCTTATGAATTAAATGATACATTATGAGACTTATGACCTTTTGGATTAAAATATATCATTTATATTATTATATTTAAAGGAAAGTCAATTTTGTCACACTTTTGTTTTTAACAAGAGAAATATTTTTAATGTGGGGTTATATAATGGGTGTGTTTGACTATAAATAGTATTTGGAAATATAAACTTTTTGTCTTCTTTATGGAAATTTATTTATAATTTTTAGTGATAAAATAATTACCTCGAATTGTGACACAATGATGATGCAATAATTATTTAAATAATGGAAATATCAAATAAATGATATTAAAAATATTAAAATAAATATAATTTTATATAATTAATGTCATAAAAAAATTTAGATTAATTTGACATGTTTTTATATGTTTTATAAGTATTTTGTTTATATTTTATCTTGTCCTCGGGATTTTTTTAAAATGTCAAGTAATGAATAATGTCAAAATTGACACTAATGACATTTTAAAATAGACAATAATTTATTAAATGATATAAAATTCATAAAAATATAAAATTTATCCAAATTATTAAGGTAGAGTTTAAAATTTTATTCATGTCTCATTTAAGGTTCTTTTTTTTCGTTTTATAGTAGCAATATTAACCATTAAGGAGTAAAAATACATGTTGTCACAATAAGAGTTTAAGGTATTAAAGAAAGGTTAAAGCCAAAAGATAAGGGTATGAATGTGACCTAAAATTGGATAAATTTATTTTAGGAATATTATTATACCCTTATCACCTTAGAATTTATTTTTAGTTATTTAATTGACACTTTTCCATGCAAATAAATTATATATTATTTAAATCAAAGATTGTTACAAAATGTCACTCCCTTTATATTTAATATCTTTTATGTGTCCACATAAGGGAAAATAAATATATGAACAAAAATAAATATCTATTTTGATATTAATGAATTTATTTTCATTTTAAAATCTTATTTTTATTTGTAGAAATTATATATTTACATTAAATGTTTCTTCAATGCTAAAAAGTATTTATTTCGTTAACAAACAAAATAAAATAATTGATTTTAAAAGTATTGTTTTTTATATATTTTTGGATTAGAAAATGTTTATAATGAATTTTATAGATCTATATGATATATTAGAGATTATTTAAAGTATTTTATTCTAATTCTCACTTTGTCTTGATGTATTTAAAGTCAAATGAAATGAATACTATAAAATTGGACAATGTCGACATTTTATTGAATTAATATATTATCAAATTATTAAAAAAACAAAAAAAATTAAACAATTAAAAAGGGGGTTATTTATGGTCGAAAAATTCCTCCCATATTCATTTATAGGCCACTTAGAAGTTTTTGGATCTAGAATAGCCTTATTATATTTTAATATTTTCAAGATTTTTGAAAGTGCCGTCACCTAAATTATAAATGGGAACCTCCTTCATCACTTATTCATACCACATTTAATATTATATTTCAACCAAAACCTGGAAATTTATCATCAAAACATCTTTATACATGTTATGTATATTTTGGTTCTTCCAAAAGCCTACCCTAAATCACATATAAAGATATTAAAAAAAGTCTGCCGAAGAAGAGGTAATCGTCTTTATCGACTAGTTAAAGTTTTTTTATTCTTACAATTCCTATTTAGGTATTGTTTACTTTGTAAAGTAATAAATCCAATGTTATATATATTCTTATATGTTATTATCTTATTAAAAATGAAAGCACTATGCGTGCGTACATACGACTTACCGCCTCCACGCCATGGTGTAATATATTTTTCATCACCACTTTAATTGGATGAGTATAATGATGGAAATAATGGATATATATAATAACCATGACATGATATTGATTCTTTAAAAATTAATATACCATACACTTCCTTACCCTTTCACCATTAAGGGAATGATACCTTCTCTCATGCGTATGTATGACATACCGTTTCAATGACACGATGAGATACATTTTTCAATATAAATTTTAAATAATGATTATAAGATTGTATTTAATGATTAAATATAATATTTATAACATTAATATCATCATGGATATGTTACTTCTATATCCTTTTCAAAATAATGGAGTCATTCATGACATAACATGCATTGGAAAATGAAGCAGTTATCACCTGAAATAAAGGTAATAACAAAATAATATCAACAAAATGATATAATAGGATCATATATGATATCATAAATAGGGATAAAATTATTTTTTAAATTAATAACATAATTTAAACCATTATATGAGAGTCTAAATCATGTTTAACTAACAAAAAGCATAAGTTATGGGTTTTCTCATCTCACTTTTACTTCTATGAGATACATGCCTTGTTCACCACTCATTACTTGCGTGTGGTGTATGTAATTACCTTTGATATATTATATCATCAATATACATATTCTCATGATATTATAGGTCTAATTTAAGGTTATTAATTCATAGTATTTATGATTTAACTATTTCAATGTGGTATGGGACACTTTGGAATGTTTAATGATTATTTTTCCTCAATAATTCTTCAACAGTCCCATTTAAAATTATCTTCATCTATGTCAACATCCTTTGTTAAATATTGTAATTCATTATGTTTTATCTCTTAAGATAACATCTAATACATTTTATTTAAGGTTTTTATATCATTTTTATTGTAGATGTGCTATTTTGATTCCATTCATGGTTTATGGTAAAAGTATTCTCATTTAGTATTCTAGTTTTTCAATAAAAATGTTTATATTATTTATGTTTTACCATTTCATATGCGGAATTTATTGGACTTAGTAATTGATTGGAGGGTCCTGATATAGAAATTATAGGCATCGGTAGGTCTCATGAGACAAATCAAATATGGACTTGGATGAGGCCTTGCCCATTTATTTTCATGTATGGATTGGGATGAGTCCTTGACCATTTATTTTTAGATGTCTTGGATGAGGCTTCGATGGTATGTTTTAGATGTACATCATTATGAATTCCATAATTGTGATATTAGTTTTTGATTCCCATGTGATTATCCAACTAGTATAATATCCATAGTTAAGTTTCCTAGCTCATGTGATTATTTAAATGGCATGTGTTTCAGTTATTTTACTTTTCATATTATTTATTCCATATTTACTTGTAGATTCCAATGTATGATTACACTTATTGAGAATTTGATCTCACCCATTTTATATGTTTCAATTTTACCTAAGGATTCCATGAAGTTTATTATTACTGATCTATAGGTTTATATAAAGGGGGAATAATGGAAGAGTCAGTGAAACTCCTTTTGTATTTTATGTACTAAAATGTAATGTGGAATTAAATTATATATCTATTTTACCAAGTATAATAAACTATTTAGTCCTTTGGGATGCAATTTCTTGTATCTTATGATAATTTAGAAATGTAAGGCATCGAATCCAGGCTATTTGGGTCGAGTTTGTTATAACTGGTATTAATGAAAATTTAGTAGAAACCTTGGTAATTAGATTTTGGAAATAATATATTAGAAAAAATAACTCTTTGACTGACTTTTAGGATAGTTATAAGTATAGGATATCATACTATGGATTTAGTAATTCCATGTATAACTTAGCTTATACCTATGGACTCATAGATTTTGAAAAAATATTTGATGGTTTAGACATCCTATACACGATTCTTCAAGACCACATCACTATGATTTCTGTTTCTCTCATTGTGCTTTGGGTTTTGGCCAATGGTTAGAATCAGAAAGGTTATAAAAGTAATGGTTATACTACTAATGATGAAGAGACTACAAGATAAAAATTTACGGAAGGAGGTATTAATGAATAAAATGATGAAACATAGTTAATGATTTAATAATGAAGTAGAATTATTAATGCTCTTGTGTATTTGGATTAAATAATTATTTCATAAATGGTCATATGTATATAATAATCATTAAATATATAAGGATTATGCTGCAATACTTATTATTTAATGATTTTCATTCATAGAAGTTTTCATTAAGAGTTTTAAGGCGATAAAGGTATTTATATAAGTGGTATGTGAAAACATGAGCTATATTATGTGGTTTGGAGAATCTAATGTTAATATTGATTTTCAAAATTTAGAGACTATTTTTTAGACTGTGAGTTTATACCAATATATTTTGGATGAGTCTTAAGGTAACTACTTATGCAATGGATTATGTTGAACTTTGGATATTATTATATGAGGTTAATGTATTATTTATCATATTGGGTAAGCCATGCTAACCATTTTGGTTTCATTAAATATTTAATGGATGAATTAATGACTGGTGTATCTTATGATTAATTTAAAGTACTTCATGCTTGAAAATTTCTTCTTGAAATACAATTTTTAGGTGTAAGGGATGAAGTGAAAATTGATCAAAGAACAACTAAAGGATGACATTATGCTCATGAAAGTAAAATTAATCAATTTTGTTTATTTTATCAATTACTTATTTGAATATTAACGGAATCCCTCATATATAGAGAAAATAATTTTGGTAAAAAATGTTATATTTTTAATTTTATTACTGAGAGATCAATGGGCTCTCGAACCCATCATTGATTTACAATTTTCTGAGGTTAGAATTTATAATGACCAAATTATATAACACTATCCACCAGATCTTGATGGTTTTATTTCTATTCCAGTTACCACTTTTTAATTTCCACTATTGTTATCCAATTATAAACCCTCATTTTATGGTGGCCTGTCACATTTTTCTTTCCCTCTTATTAAGAGGATTTTTTGTTTACCCTATTTCTAGTGTGGGATTCCCATAAATATTTTTTCAGTATCAAACTTTGATTTGTGACGTGAAATTTAAAATTACGAGGACATAATATATTAAAGGAGGGGAGAGTGTAGAACCCTAATATTTTATGGTATGTTTATTCTAAAATAAATTTAATTTTTTTCAATAGTATATGTTTAACGCAACACAAAACTTAAACGAAACACGATATATTATTAAATAATTTTATTTTAACACTATAATATAAGTTCTATATTTTGAATAGAATCAAATAAATAAAGAAAATATAGTTTACACATGTTTGTAAAATGTATTCATTTTAAATAAAAATAAAAACAAATTTAAAAACTATTTTTGGAAGAGAATGAAATTTTATCATAATAAATTAAATTAATATCTATTAGTGTAAGATATTAATGAAATATATATGTTATATATTCAATTTTTTTAAATCCATCTAATAAGTTTGATATAAATAAGATAAGAATAAAACCAATTTTAGGCATAAATGGCTATATTTTATCTAAAGGATGTTTTTCCAACTTTTGACGATGTGTTGGTTTTGAATAAAGTTTATAACAATTTTATAAATTAAATTTGACAAAATAAACTTATTATTTCAATTTTTAGTATCAAAATTTAATTTTACTTAATTTTTGGTATTTTTTTGATAAGATTTATTTTTTGATGAATATGGAAAAAATATTACATTTTAATTAAAAACATCTTTTTCATTTAAATAATTTATGATGTAAAATTATATTTTTGATAGGTTTTAAAGTATAATTAGATAATATTTTTATTATTTAATCCAATTTAGATCATTGGAATTCATTGCACATTGATTTTGGTTATCAAAATTTCAATATTTTGAAGGTTTTTACTTTAAAAAATCATTTTATCATTCATACAATGGGGTTATTTTTTAATTAATTTATGAATTTTATTATTTGTAATTTAAATAAATGGAATCCATATTTGGAAAAATTAGTTAAATAATCCCCTTTTTTTGGACAATATTAATAGTAACTTTAGTATTTTTATAATCATCATGGTTAAGGGTAAATTGGGTAATTATGGTTACAAATGATATTACAAATAATATAAAATTACATTAAAATTTCCATAATTTTATTGGATGATTATTTTTCATACCAAAGAATTAAAGTATCAGTTATGAGCCATTTATCACCTTTTGTATGAGAATATAACCGTTGTAATATTATATTCAAGGGAAATTCAAATTTACCACACTTGTTTTTAACAAGAGAAATATTTTTAATGTGGGGTTATATAAGGGGTATGATTAACTAAAAATAGTAATTGGAATTATAATTTTTTATCTATGTCATGCTAATTTATTTACATTTTTCGTGATAAAATAATTACCTTAAATTGTGACACAAGAATGATGGAGTAATTTTTTAATTAATGAAAATATCGAATAAATGATATTAAAAATATTAAAATAAATATAATTTTATATAATTAATGCCATGCATGAAGTTTTTAGATTACTTTGACATGTTAGTGATTTTTTAGAAGTATTTTTTTCATTTATTCAAACTGTTATGATATTTTTAAAAATTCAAGTAATGAATAGTGTAAAAATTGACATTAATGATATTTTAAAATAAAAAATATTTTATTAAATGATATAAAAATAATTAAAATATAATATATGGAAAAAGTATTTGTATAATGTTATAAATTTCATCCATGAATCATTTAAGGTTCGTTTGTCATTTTAAAGTAATAATATTAACCCTTAAAGAGTAAAAACACAAGTTTTCATGGTAAAAGTTAAATGGATTAAATAGGGGTTAAATCCAATATATAAGGGGAATAATTTGACCTAAAATTGTATAAAAATTATTGGAGGAAAGAGATTCAACCCTTATCACCTTATGATGTAATTAGAGTTGTTTAATGAAAACTTTTCCTTGAAAAGTACATATATATTATTTAAATGAAAGATAGTTACAAAATGTCACTCTCTTCGTATTTAATATATTTTATGTGTCCACAGAAGAAAAAAATGAAGATATGAATGAAAAAATATCTATTTTGATATTAATGAAATTATTTTCATTATATATTTTTTTTTGTAATTTTTTGAAATTATATATTCACCTTAAATGCTTATTTAATGATAAAATAATATTTTTTAATTAATATGAAAATAAAATAATGGATTTTAAAAGTATTAATTTAGATATATTTTGGATGTGATAATATGTCTAATGAATTTTAGATATTTATATGATATATTAGAGATTTTTAAAGAATTATATTCGAATTTCCACTTTTTCTTGATATATTTAATGTCAAATTAAATGAATAGTATCAAATTTGACAAAAATAATTTTTAATTGAATTAATATATTATTAAATTATTAATAAATCAAAAAAATGTAAAATAGTCATAAAAGGGATAATATATGGTCTAATATGTATTCCCATATTCATTTATAATCCATTTTTATGTATCTTTATAGAACCCAAGTCTTTTACACATATCATTACATGATTTTAAGAAAAATTAAACAACAAATTACAAAAGGATCATAAATTCAAGTGTCTTAAAAGAATAGGTACATAAAACTGGAAACATGGTAATAGATAAAAAAATTATTTATTTATAATCCATTGTGATATTCTATCTTCCTTTTATCCCTTACATATTCATAGGATGACCTAGGGATAAAATGAATGAAGGGATGAGCTAAAAAGCTGAGCAAGTGAATAAACATTAAAATAAAGCTTAGCATATGGGTTAGAAGGCATAACACACACACACACCAATATATATATAGTCATGGAACATGATTAAACATAAGGAATCAAAACTAATAGAACATGGGATCATATAATCATGGAATTATAGTAATGGGTAAGTAACATAAAACATGACTTTAACATGAGTCAAAGCTTATAGCACATAGAAGATCATGAGCTAAGATTCATTGAACATAGAGGATCATGAATGAAGGATATCCCTTGAGACAGTTGTATAAAATGTATCATGATAATAAAATTTACCCAATACATTAGATTGCTATATGAGTTCACTCGTCATAACATTTTCATGAATATGATTTCCACATAATGAATCATACATATATAATCAGACATAAATAAAAGGATTACTCCTAGAAAGAACTAGGTATCATAATCCTGTCAAAATGATAATAAATGGGTGTATCAAAAAAGTGTCCATGAAAGAAATTAATTAAATAATACATGGACATTCATAAAGTAATATAGTCATATATCATAATAATATATTTTAAACTGTAGTGAAAAGAGTGTTTAACAAACTTTAGGAATAAAACATGTTTGTTCGGTTTAAGGGAAAATTTCAAGATTATTTAAAATGGAAAAGGCCTAATTGTTTTTGTAAAACCATAATTGAAACAAGGTAGATTTTCATGTTAAAATGAGTGATTTTAGAAAAATAATGTTGGCTTAAAACATATTATGAAGCACACTTGAAAATGGGTAATAATTCAAGAATTTCCCTTAAATTGGGAATTCTTATCAAGAAGAATTGATTAGGGAACCTTTTAAAAACACGTATATCCCTGAAAAAAAGGAAAAAAATATCATAATATATATTTTTGGAACATTTCCAACAAAATTATAATATTTACATAAAAATAAAATAGAATTTCTTTTAGGTAAAAAGAGAGAAAGAATAACCTGAAGGAATAATGGATGTTCGGGTAGAATCCATTACCTTATGTCCTAAAATATTTTTCACTTAATATAAATTTCTTGAATTATCAAATTAGATTGATTAGTTAATAAGTTTAGAACCATTTATACATGTATTTTATTTATTATAATTTAATTAAGTTCCTTTATGTTCTTTTTCATTAGTTAAGAAATTCAATTTCCTAGTTTGGGAGCATTGTTTTCCTTGGCTTTCATGATCAGATTGCTTGAATATGTGTATGGAAGATAATTTAGAATGAGGATAGTTGTCTAAAACTGAACTTATATATTATTAATGAACTTATATAATATTAAAATACCATTTTTTCTGGGATTGAGGATGATTAATTAGACAAATAATTAATTATAATCATTTCGATTAATTTAGCATTTTTTGATTAGAACAGACTTTTTTGATTTATTAATTAATATAAAATGTAAAAAATGATTCTAGAACACTACATAAAATACAATACATATATTATAATCTGTTTTAACCATAAAAATGGTTCCATTACCATCTTTGAAGATGGAATTGAAAGATGAAAGCACGTCTCCCACGAAGGTGGAAAATCAACACCTCACAAATGATGTTTTCATTATTAAAGTAAAAGAGAGATAAGAAGAGCTTGATGAAGAATTATTCCATAAAATGATAAAATTACATTATATTTAAGATAATATATTTTTGATTCCATTTGAATGAGGTTAGGTGAGGATAGAATAATAAAATAAAGGAAATTGAAAGAAAGCATATGATTGTTTTACCTCTTGATTCCTTCTTATTATGAACCTCCTTAAGGGATTGGTTTTGGTCTTTTGTTAAGCCCAAAAGACCCGGTACATGTGGGGGAGGTTTGGGGAAATTATTGGGCTTAATTTAGACAAGTATCAAGGATTTATAATTGTGAGGAGAAAAGGGTATGAGGGGTTGTATTTATAATGGAGGAGAGGATGGATTTTCATTTATTTTAATCATTATGTTATTATTTTGATCAAGACAAGAAAAAATGTTTTTTACCATGTTTAAAAATATTTATTAGTGCATGTGATTTTGAACTAAGGGTCACTAAAATATAAGAACATCATCGATGTAAAAATAATTGATGTATTTAGCTTATTTCATAAATTATCATATTTAACTATTTACAAAAAATTCAAGTATTTTGGAAAAATCTCAAAAATTCACCCTAACCATTATTAAATGTATAGAATTCAAAAATAAACTGAATTTTATGAAAATAATTTTCTAAATATGAGAAATTAAATTTATAATTGAAATGATAATTTACTCAAAAAATATATATTATAAAATTATAACTGATTTTATATCACATTGAAAAATTAAATAAGGTCTCATAAAATTTTCTTTTAATCATAATACATCAAAATATTAATTTATGAATACATTTTATGAAAATCAAAATTATTTTAAATTGTTAAATTATTCATAATATTGTAATTAAGTAGTTATAACTTACAAAAATACCAACACTTAATTTATTATTTTTAATATATTTATTTACATATACTATTATATATGGTCACCTATAAGATGAATAAATTTTATCCATAAATTCATTTGTGAGGATACTATTCAATTCTTTGGTTTACTATTTATAAGGGTCATGTTACTATTCCAAAGTTTAAGTTACCATTCCTTTGGTATATGCTCCCTAACTTCTAGAAACGCTACTTATTTAATTTATTTATCACTTACAAATATCTTATCATGTTCTCTTATGTGATTATACCATATGATATAATTATAAGAAGTGAATTTCTATAGATAAATTTTGGGTCATTATATTCTTCCCCCCATATGAAATTTCAGCCTTGAAATTTCTTTTTTACATAATAATTTGAAAACAGGTGTTGGTATTTTTACTTCATCACTTCCTTCAGTTCCCATGTTTCCTCAATGTACTTATGGTTTTTCCAAAGTACTTTGACAAGGTGAGTAGTCGTATTTCATAGAATTGTATCTTTACGATCCAAGATATTCACTAGTTTCGCATCGTAAGAATGATCATTCTCCAACTGTATAACCTCTTAAGTTAGTACATGTGACAGATCTAGTATGTACTTACTTAAGAGGGATACATGGAATGCATCATGCACTTGAGACATGGTTGGTGGAAGTTCTAGTCAATAGGCCACATCTCCGACACGATCTGGGATCTAAAATGGGACAACATACTCGGGACTTAGATTTCCATTCTGCCTGAATCTCATGATCCTCTTCCATAAAGATATTCATAGAAATACCATGTTTCCAAACAAACTCTAGGTGTTGTGAACGATTGTCTAAATAGTTATTTTTTGACTTTGGGCGGCCGTGATGTGCTACTGAATGGTTTTCATCTTCTCCACCATTTCTTCAAAAATTTCTTGTCCTAGCATTTTACATTCACCAACTTTATCCCAACATGCTAGTTTTATACAACTTTTCCTATAAAGGGATTTATATGGAGCCATTTGGATGCTCGATTGGAATCTATTATTGTATAAAAATTTTATTAGTGGAAGATTTTTGTCCCATCCTCCTTGGAAGTCCATAGAACATGATATCAACATGTCTTTGAGTGTCTAAATAGTCTACTCAGATTGGCCATCAGGTTGAGGATGATAGGACGAGATGAAGTTCAGCTTAGTTCTTAGAGCATGTTGGATACTTCTCCAGAACATTGAGGTGAATATCAAATCTTGGCCAGATACAATAGATAGTTGTACTCTATGCTTCCTTACTATATCTTTGATGTATATATGTGCAAGTTGATCCAATGAGAAGTCCAATCAAATTGTGATAATGTGATTTTTCTTTGTAAGACAATCCATAATAACCGATATAGCATAATTTCCTATGGATATCTTTAGTAGTCAAATGGAAAAGTCTGTGGTGATGTTTTCCCATTTCCATGCTGGTATAGTTAATGGATTCAACATTCATTTAGAATTTTTCCTTTTAGCCTTCACTTGCTGACATACCAGGCACTTTGATGTATATTCAGTGATTTCATTTTTCATATTGTCCCACCAAAAGTTCTCCAAGAGATCTCGATACATCTTTGTGCTCCCTGGGTGAATAGAGAAGATTGAGCTATGTGCATCATTCCGATGATATATCTTCATCTATGGATTGGATTATACACATATTTGTTATGAAAATATTATGACTCCATCCCCTCCGATATTGAACTCATATAATTTATCATTTTTGATAGCTTCCACCCTTTTCTGAATTTCCACGTCATTTCTTTGAGAATCCATTATTTTCTCCACAAGGGATGGTTGAGTAATCATTTGAGAAAGGATTGATGTTGTTACTCCCTCAGTAATTTCCATGTATATACCTTTTAAGTCTAAGAATATTGAATCCTTATCAATTCTCATCATTGATAAAGATGCAAGATCCTTTATACTAAGAGAATATGACACCTTATTTTTATTACTAGGATGGTAGTGGATTACGTAGTTATAATCCTTGATGAGATCTAACCATATTTTCTAGAAAATATTAATCTCCTTCTGTGTTAATATATATTTAAGACTCCTGTGATCAGTACATATCTCACACTTCTCCCCATAGAGATAATGCCACCATATTTTCAAAACAAAGAGCACAACTACCAACTCCAAATCATGTGTGGGATAGTTTTTCTCATGTATTTTCAACTTTCTTGAAGTGTAGTCTATCAATTTATCATTTTACATTAGTACATAGCTGAATAATTTATTTGAAGCATCACTGTACCCCGCAAAGAGTTCTCCACTTTTCATGAGTGTGAGTAATGGCATAGTGATAATCCTCTTTTTGAGATCTTTATAGATTTACTCATATTATTGAGTCTAGAAAAACTTCACTCCCTCTGGTTTCATCTTGGTTATTGGATTTGAAAATAATGAGAAGTTCTTCAAAAATTGTCGGTAATACCCGACTAGAACAAGAAAGTTATGGATCTCTGTTATAGATATTGGCATTGACACTATTTTATTGCATTTATTTTGAAAGGGTCTATATATATTCCTTTTCTAGTGATATCATGGTCCAAGAATGATAATTCCTCTATCCAGAACTCACATGTATTATTCTTTTAATGTAGTTTATCCCTTCACAATGTTTCTAGCATAGTATTCAAATTATCCCCATAATCCTCCTTATTCTCGGAGTATATCAGAATATCATCAATAAAGACTACCAAAAATTTGTTGAGATAATCTCTAAATAATCTATTCATTAAATACATAAAAATGGCGGGAGCATCATTGAGTCCAAAAGGGAATCACTATGAACTCATATTTTCCTTACCTTTTTTTGAAAGGAATTCATGGGAATATATTCTTTCATCACCTTAAATTAGTGATATCCCAACCAAAATTCCATCTTAGAGAAATGGGATACTTTTTATTTATCATGATTTTATTAAGTTCATGATAATTAATTTAGAGGCGCATTGATCCATCCTTTTTTTTGACAAAGAGGACTGGTTCACCCCATGGTGATTCACCCAGGCATATAAAACCCTTGTCCACAGTATCCTATAACTAATTCTTCAGCCCTTCCATCTCAATGGTGTTCATTCTATAAGGTGTATTTAATATAGGGAGAGATCTAGGAATATGTTTTATTGAGAACTCAACCTCTGAATCAGGATAAAGAGCATAAAATTCTTCAGGGAAGACAACAGTGTAATCCCTCACAATGGGAATTTCTTATAGCATGATATTCTCATTTGTCTCAATCATTTTAACAAGATATTTTTTCTTATAAGGTATTAATATCCACACTTGAGATGATGATTCTAAAGGATATTCATCTTCCTCCTTACACTTGTAAAGAATTGGAGGATGCTTCAGGATGTTTAGAGTAATATCCCTTTCCCGACAGTTGATGTTGACTTTATATAAAGATAGCCAATCCATTCCCAAAATAGCATCAAACTACACCAAAGGAATTATGAAAATAGTTAATGGGAGGTTCAGTTAACAAACATTAACTTGGGAGGATTTATATACTTTGGATGCCATAATTTTCTAATTAGCTGTTCTCACAGGTAACTCAAGTTCCAAATTTTGAGGTGGTGTATGAATAGTTCTAATAAACTTGAAATATATGAAATAATGCCTTGAACTAGAATCAAATAGTACATTCTCTATTTTTGAATGAATAACTAGCGTACCTATTACCACATTACTGTCTAGCTCCACACACTACTACAAAAACGGTCTTTATCAGTGCTCAAAATAGGATATAACAACACCAAAAAGCATTGTAAAGCTCAGTGTTGATAATGGGAGGGGTCCCTTTATCAGTGCTGATAAATTCCCTACCTACTGTAACATCAAATTCTGCAGTAGCACACCCAAACAAGACCTGAAAAAAGTCAGCATATCAAACAAGCAGTTCACACAGATAAAATATGTAGTGGTAGTTAATTTGGGATCGAATGATGGGAAAAAATCGATACCTAATGTGATATAATAATTATTCATTTTGATTATCAAAAGGTAACATTAAGTATTTTCTCCTCCAAATGATATCATACATTACATCAGATAAAATATATATTTAGAGTTCCATGTCAAAACCTTAAGAAAAAATTTATTAGAGCATGCATGCGAGTCATTCTTTTTGTGGTTAAGATTCTTGTCAAGCTTGGATATGGAATTTTTTTATAGATTTTGAGTTCCTTTTGGGATGTTTTTCCTTAGTACTTTGAGAGTTTCCCCTGTATATTCCTCATGGTAGATGGATTTGGGTGATTCTTGGGACACATAAAGAAATGTGTTCTTGTGGTTCATACCTTGATCTTATGGTATGTTGTCTTCTTTTCATGCCATTTATATAATTTATAAATTATGGGGAGATATATTATTATTTGTTTTCCATCCAAGACTCTTGAATAGTATTCATGTAGTGCTTTTATTGGGGGACACAATTTAGAAGAACCCATGTGGGTACACTTTCATAAGGAAGTTTCCGATTCATTTTGAACTTTTACTGTTTTACATAAGTAACACCCCGAGATTTTATGAGATATATTATTTTTAATTTCTTTGATTTATTCTATTATACACTACACCAAGATTATCTTGTACTATACACAACTCTATATTATCTTGCAGTATACGGAACACTATTCTTGGCTCATGTTACACACAATTTCATGTTCGTTTTGTAGAAATTATTCTATGGAACATTAAGTATCAATTTTGTTTAATGTATAAATGAAATAAGTTTTTATTATGTTATACGCAACAACAAAGGGAGCTTTCACTACACGCAACCTTGACTTGGCTTGCATTACTCGCAATCGTGACCTTCCTCGATAGCATGTGTAGTACGCAATACCGGGTTTCACTAAACAATGATATATTATTATAATATTATGAACTAGCTGTTATGAATTGTAATAAATAAATTTTTAATTTTATAACATCATAATTCATCTTACACATTTTATAGAACATGGTATGATAACAAAATAAATTTTTCGGGTAAAATAAGTATTTTTAAAAAAATGCAGTTTTGCTGCTTTTTGATGGCGCACCCAAAATAAATTTAGTTTTTGACATGTTTATAAGTTCAAATTGACAAAATAAAAAATTTCTTTTAAATCCGGATATAAAAATTTACTTTGGATAAATTTTGGATATTTTTCTGATATGTTTCTTATTTTGATGAATAGTAAAAATAAGATAGATTTTAATTAAAAATAACTTTTTTCTTTGAGATAATTTATATTGTCAAATTATAATATTTAATTGTTTTAAAGTATAAATATAATATATTTTTACCATTTAATATAATGTATGTCATTACCATTGATTTTACATTGAATTCATAGGTAAAATCATTTCAATATTTTGCAATCTTTTAACTTTTAAAACTCGTTTTCTTAAAATTGAGATTAATTTTAAATTAATTTCTACAACTTCTGTGATTTGAATTTGGAAAAATGGATTCCATATTTGGAATCATTAGGTCCAAATTATGTTAATAGTCTACTTTTTATTTTTGGGCACTATGAATAGTAACTATGGTAAATTTTATTTACCATAGTTAAAGGTAAATCGAGTAATTAAGGATAAATATAATATTATAAAATTACCCTAACACTTGTTATAATATAATTGGATGATTATGTTTTACCCTAAATCATATTTGGGTCGAAATTGAATCTAATGGAACCCACTTTTATTTGATTAAGACCTTTTATTTATTTTATTTAAAGGAAAGTGAAATGTCTCACTCAAACGTTAATAATGAGATTATTTTTAATATTAGGTTATAAAGAATATATATTAGATTATAAATACTAATTTAAAAACTAAAAAGTTTTTTTTATCATGGTAATTTATTTGTAATTTTGAAGAAATATTTAATTACCTTAATATCTTATACATTAACGATGAAGAAATTCTTTATTTAGTGAAAAATAAATAATATAGTTTTTATTAAAATAAAAATACCAATACAAAGGACATAAAACTTGAGAAAACATTATTGGTCGAGTATATCTATACCCTAAGCATCAAAGGATCGATTTGTGGACTATTTGGAGCCATATAAAACCGATTAGGACATTTATATTATATTATTTTAAATGATGTCAAAGATGTCACCTTCATAATTTAATAAATATAAACATTTAAATGTTGTGATTTTAAGATGATAAATTAGAGTAAATATATTATTATGAAAGGTATTATATTTATAATCATCATAGGATTTTATTTTTAATTTTTATGCAACAAATATGTATATTAAATAATTATACAAAAATGTTATCGTAATTATTTTATTAAGAGATATACCAAATAAATGGTTTTAACAATATTAAAATAAATAATATATGAACAAATTAATGTGCCACATGAATTTTTTTTGATAAATATGACATGTTAGGAATATATTATATATATTTTTTCGAATATATATATTCTATTTTAATTTTATTTAAATTCAAATAAATGAATAGTGTCAAAATTAACACTATTGTTATTTTATAAAAATAACATATTATTAAATTGTTTAAAAATCACATAAATTTTTAAAAATTATAAATTGAAATTTATATCGTCTAAAATGTCATAAAGTACCCAATTATGGATAATTCACAACACATAAGTAATTATTTATAACAATTTAATATTTAGAATATTATTACCACAAATAAGATTAAATAAATTAAAAAAGGATAAATCAAATTGATAAGGTTTAAAATAAAATCCCAACATGTCTAAATTTTCTTGTCTTATGAGATTAAAACCCTATATCATCTCATCTTCGGATTTAAGTCATTTATGGAGGTTTTTAAGTGGGTTCTAAATTTATTATAAATTAATATTTCTTATGTTTCCAAAGGTTCCCCTCTCCTCCCTTATAAAAGAGAACCTCATCCCTATCCTCTTAACAACACTTTGATCATTCATGATCATCCAAAACCTGACCATTTCTCTTCTCCATTTCCCTAGAAACATTCTGGAGGTTCTGGTCTTCTCAATAGACCAACACTAGTCCCTTAAGAGGAATCCTAAAAGAGGAGGTTCAGATACATTCGAAGCATATCAGACATAAGGTAAGTGATAACTTTTCCAATCTCATTTTTATCCGAGATTGTTTTTTCGTATGTATTTACTGGGGTTATATTTATCATCCATATCTATAAAAATGTTTTCATAAAGTGTTTAATATTATAACATGTATATTTAAAGTTATTTTTACCCCTATTGACTTTTACTATGTAGTATGGAAGGAATCTTTTTTTTACCATACGAGGTACTTTTTGACTTTTTCGAAAAAAGTACAGGAAGAATGTTTTTTAACTTATACGACATGAATAGATTTTTATGGTTTCATAAAGCCATATTTTCATTATGCTTCCTCTACAAGATTTCATGATTATTTTCACCAAAATCCTTTTCTTTTAAAATAGAATGACATTTTTTTAAACGAAAATGATTTTGAAGAAGAAAGGATATTTTCCTCAAGAATTCATTTCAAGTGTTTTATCAAAACCATTTTCCATCTAAGATGACATTATTTCATATGTGTATGTTTCAAGTATAATTTATCTATGATTTACATGGTTTCACTTTTCTTATGATGTAATGATATCCATTTGTTTTATATGGATTATGTTATGATGGGTTGATGTTTATGAAACCCATTTTATTATTTGGGTTATGATGAATGATTTATGTTTATGTTGTGGAAAATGTAATAATGATTTCATTATGAGATGGGTGGGACCAATAAATCCCTCCAATGCATTGGGTACAGATTTATATCTCATGATATAGACATGGCTGGAACGACCAGTTAATCTGGTTCAGTAATACAAGACTGGAACGAGGAGTGAACTCGATTCAGTAAGGGACTTTGTACACTAAGATGGTCTTCACAACAATGCCTTGGATACTATGGAAATCATATCATGTGCTTAATGTTTTTCCACAATTACATTTTTTATTCCCATTGTATTTTATCATGATTGATGTCCCATTATGATCTATGACTTACGTACTTCCATGTTGTATGTCATTACTCAAGATTTTGATGTTTAAACATTATGTTTATGTTTTTAAGTTCAAATGTATAAGGTTTGTTTTATTTTCTCCATGCTTACCCTTATTGAGCATTTGATCTCACCCTTTTTTATGTTTTCCTTTTCCCATGATATAAAGAAAGGGTTTATATGGGAGATGTTGAATATCTTTCACCAAGATTGGAAGATTATATTCCGAGTTTCCAAAGACACTAAACTATTAAGGTCCTTTGGTCTCAGTTTTTGTTATGTATTAGATATTCTGAAAAAGTAATGTAATGTCCATGTACGTCAAGCTATGGGTCTCTACAGTTGGTATTAGAGGAAAGGTTTAGTTAACCTTTGAAAACTAGGATGCGAAAACTTTAGTGATATCCCTAGAGATATTTCTAAGGTATGTTTAGGGATGTCCCTATGGTTACGTATAAATATAGTTTATTGTCCTAGAATTACGATAAAAATCTTATAATTTAACCTAAGATGTTAGATACTGAAGGTAATCCCCGTTGATTATGATTTTTGCCTCTCACACTATTCTTTTTGCGTTTTAGAAAATAGCTGGAAACAGGAAGATTCACAATAATGGAGGATATGATGGACAACAGAATGATTTTCATTATGAGGAACCAAATGAAATTGGATGTGGAAGTCTACATATTGTTATTATTCCTAATCCGAAATCTCATAATATGATCAATAATCTCAACTTTGTTAAATTTCCCGACTCATCTAATAAGAGAAAGATGGAGTTTCATGATGATCATAGAGGAAAGAAAGTTCAATTTCCCTCATGTAAATCAAGTGGGATAAAGCATCAGGGATAATGTTTCAAAGGAACTGGAAGATTCTTTGGGTGTGGAAAAGAAGGACACAAAGCCAGTAATTTTAAAGGAAAATGTTCAGTTAACACCATGGACTAGTATAATGGTATTTCTAAGACATTAACAATGGTTAAATGTTTTAAATGTGGAACATACGGGCATTATGCAAACCAATGCCCTAAGGGAAAATCACATGAAGAGAATTAGCGTGGTCTGATGGGTAGTATTTATGTTGATGATGATGAAGAGACTAAAAATGATATGTGAGATGAATGAATTTTTGAAGCTCGGTCAATTGTTTAGGAAGGTAGTGGAATGATTGTATGTTTATCAAGAGTTATGTTGTATAGGTAATTTAATGGTACTATGGAATAAAGAAACATATAAGGATTGTTACACTTTTGTTTTTCTTAAAGTATTTGAAAGTATATATTGAATGGTACCAGTAACCATGAATGATTATTCAGATATTTTTTGAAAGAATATGATATGTGCATAATGAAAAGATAAAGAGATAATGAAATGTTTGATAGTATTAATGAGATCATGACTGATATAAGAGAAAAGTGATATCATGGTTTGAGTATATAGAAATTCTGGGATTTTGGTATGTGGAAAGAGTTAACTTATGACAACATTCATGTTTTCACTAAGGTTCAATGGGTATTCCTTTTAAAGAGAATACATGATTAAGGTATTCACATGTTTGAAATGGGACCAGCAAGACATATCGTATGATATATGGGGGATAAATGATGGTTTTCACATGCTCAGTAGATGCCATTTCTAGTAATTGTTTTCTTTATACTATGATCTTGGACAGAAGTATTTTGGATAAGCCTAAATATTGGAATGGATTATGTCGAACATAAGTTAGTATTGTTTAAGGATAGAACTTTTTTTCGATATTATTGATGGAATATTATAATAATGCAGTTTTAGAAAAAGAGAAACCTGTAGGATGAGCGGCAACCCGTCACGTTGGACAAGGCTGTGGGAATCAAACCCACAACCAAAGTGCGATAGGCCTTTATCGCCTACCACTTTCCTAAAGGAAGTCCCTTGTTAGTAGAAGCTAGTTTTATTATATTAAGTGGTATGATATATGAAGTATAAGTCCATTTTAGGAACCATATACGATTTATATCACTATAGATGGACTTATGTATATTTAATAACTTTTTATATCCTTTTGTTTGAGATAGATGGAACAACCTATCATTCTATCACATGATCTGCTAACACTTCATGGAAGACAAATTCAACTTCATCTCTTTAAGAGATGATTTGGAAATTGTTCAAGGCACAAACAACACTAAGATTGTACCAAAATCAAGTAAGTATTTCTTTTAATTCAAAAATTCTCAAGCTTTAGGGAAATGATCTTGAAAAAAAATGTTGTCCTAGTGTCCTTATATCTGATAAATTAGATGGTACCGTAAATCATCACAAATTTATGGCTTTTTTATTATTGCCTTTTTCATAGGCATGTCCTCTACCACTCTCCATCAGATATTGATGGTTAGATTTTTCTTTCATATCCATATTTCCACCTATGTTCTCCTACGTGGAAACCAAGTGATGAGTTAATTTGGGTAACCGTTATGTTTCATACTTCACTTTTTAAAATTATGGTTTAGTATTCCTTTTATGATGTGGGTTTCTACGAACGAAACTTTCAAGTAGTAAACGATTTATAGCCCCGACGAATTTCGAGGGTGAAATTCATTTTACGGGGGTAGAATGTAACACCCTGATATTTTATGAGATATATTATTTTTAATTTATTTTATGACTTCTATTTTACACTACACCAAGATTAGATTGTACTTACACAACTCCGTATTAGCTTGCAGTATACGCAACTCTATTTTTGGCTCATGTTACACACAATTTCAAGTTTGTTTTGTAGAAATTATTCAACGCATCATTAAGTATAGATTTTGTTTAATGTATAAATGAAATAAGTTTTTATTATGTTAAAAGC
This sequence comes from Viscum album, assembly GCA_963277665.1. Classification (NCBI taxonomy): domain Eukaryota; kingdom Viridiplantae; phylum Streptophyta; class Magnoliopsida; order Santalales; family Viscaceae; genus Viscum; species Viscum album. The sequence goes on from OY728140.1 coordinate 599,880,355, forward strand.
AACAACAGATGGATCTTTCACTACACGCAACCTTGACTTGACTTACAATACTGGAAATCACGACCTTCCTCGATAGCGTGTGTAGTACGCAATACTGGGTTTCACTAAAAAATGATATATTATTATAATATTATGAACTAGCCGTTATGAATAGTAATAACTACATTTTTAATTTTATAACATTATAATTCATCTTACACATTTTATAGAACATGGTATGAGAACAAAATAAATTTTTCGGGTAAAATAAGTATTTTTAAAAAAATGCAGTTTTGCCGCTTTTTGATGGCGCACCCACATTAAATTTAGTTTTTTACATTTTAATAAGTTAAAATTGACAAAATAAAATTATTTTTTTCAATCAGGATATAAAAATTTACTTTGGATAAATTTTTGATATTTTTCTGATAAGTTTCTTATTTTGATAAATAGTAAAAATACGCTAAATTTTAATTAAAAATAACTTTTTTCATCGAGATAATTTATATGGTCAAATTATAATATTAAATTGTTTTAAAGTATAAATAGAATATATTTTTACCATTTAATATAATTTATGTAATTATCATTGATTTTAAATTGAATTCATAGGTAAAATCATTCCAATCTTTTCCAATGTTTTAACTTTTAAAACTCATTTTCTTAACAACAGGATTAATTTTAAATTAATTTCTGAAACTTCTATGATTTGAATTTGGAAAAATGGATTCCATATTTGGAATCATTAGATCAAAATTATGTTAATAGGATACTTTTTTATTTTTGGTCACTATGAATAGTAACTACGGTAAATTTTATTTACCACAGTTAAAGGTAAAACGGGTAATTAAGGGTAAATATAATATTATAAAATTTCTTTAACACTTGTCCTAATATAATTGGATGATTATATTTTACCCTAAATCATACTTGGGTCGAAATGGAATCTAATGGAACCCACTTGTATTTGATTAAGACCCTTTATTTATTTTATTTAAAGGAAAGTGAAATGACTCACTCAAACGTTAATAATTAAATTTTTTTTAATATAAGATTACAAAGAATATAAATTCGATTATAAATACTCATTTGAAATCTAAAAAGTTTTTTTTTTATAATGGTGATTTATTTTTAATTTTTAATAAATATTTAATTACCTTAATAGCTTATACATTAATGATGAAGAAATTATTTATTTAGTGAAAAATCAATAATATAGTTTTTATTAAAATAAAAATACCTATAAAAAGGAACATAAACTTGACGAAACATTATTGGTCGAGAATATATATACCCTAATAATAATAGGGTCTTTTTGTGGACCATTTGGAGCCTTATAAAACTGATTTGGAAATTTATATTATATTATTTTAAATGATGTCAAAGATGTCACCTTCATAATTTAATAAATATAACAATTTAAATGATGTGATTTTAAGATGATAAATTTGAGTAAAAATATTATAATGAAAGTTATTATATTTATATTCATCATAGGATTTTATTTCTAATTTTTATGCAACAAATATGTATATTAAATAATTATACAAAAATGTTGTTGTAAATATTTTATTAAGAGATATACTAAATAAATGGTTTTAAAAATAATAAAAAAAATTATATCTGAACAAATTAATGTGCCCCATTAATTTTTTTGAGGAATATTACATGTTATAAATCTATTATATATTTTTGTTCGAATATATCCTCTGTGTGGGTTTTATTTAAATTCAAATAAATGAATAGTGTCAAAACTAACACTATTGTTATTTTATAAAAATAACATATTATTAAATTGTTTAAAAATCACATAAATATTTAAAATTATAAATTGAAATTTATATGGTCTAACATGTCATAAATTACCCAATTATAAATAATTCACAACACATAAGTAATTATTTATAACAATTTAAAATTTAGAATATTATTTCCACAAATAAGAATAAATAAATTAAATAAGGATAAATCAAATTAATAAGGTTTAAAATAAAATCTCAACATGTGTAAAGTTTATTGGATGATGAGATTAAAACCCCATATAATCTCATATTTAAATTTAAGTCATTTTTGGAGGTTTTTAAGTGGGGTTTGAATTTATTATAAATTAATATTTCTTATGTTTCCAAAGGTGCCCCTCTCCTCCCTTATAAAAGAGAACCTCCTCCCTCCCCTCTTCACAACACTTTGAGACTTCAAGCTCGGCCAACCCCTATCCATTTCTCTTCTCCACTTCCCCAGAAACATTTTGGAGGCTCTAGTCTTCTCAATAGACCATCTCTAGTCCCTTGAGAGGAAGCCTAAAATAGGAGGTTCGGAAACATACGAAGCCTATCTTACATAAGGTAAGGGATAAATTTTCCAATCTTGTTTTTATCCTAGATTGTTTATTCATAAGTATTTACTGGGGTTATATTTATCATCCATGTCTGTAAAAATGTTTTCATAAAGTGTTTAGTATTCTAACATGCATGTTTAAAGTTATTTTTACCCCATTTTGACTTTTACTATGTAGTATGGAAGGAATATTTTTTTACCATATGAGGTACTTTTTGACTTTTCCGAAAAAAGTATAGGAAGATTTTTTTAACTTATACGGCGTGAACATATTTTTACACTTTTGTAATGCCTTATTTTCATTAATCTTCCTCTACAAGATTTCATTATTATTTTGAACAAAATCCTTTTCTTTTAAAATATAATGGAATTTTTGGAAAAGAAAATGATTTTTAATAAGACATGATATTTTCCACAAGAATTCATTTCAAGAGTTTTATCAAAACCATTTTCCATCTAAGATGACATTATTTAATATGTGAATATTTCAAGTATAATTTCTCTATTATTTACATGGTTTCACTTTTCTTATGATGAAATGATATCCATTTGTTTTTTATGGATTATGTTATGATGGGATGATGTTTATGAAACCCATTTTATTCTTCGGGTTATGATGAATGATTTATGTTTATGTTGTGGCACACGTAAGAATTATTTCATTATGAGATGGGTGGGACCTATATCTCCCTCCAATGCATTGGGTAAATATTCACATCTCATGAGATAGACATGGCTGGAATGACAAGTTAATCTTGTTCTGTGATACAAGATTGGAACGAGGAGTGAACTTGATTCAGTAAGGGACTTTGTCCACTAAGATGGTCTTCGCAGAAATGCCTTGGATACTATGGGAATCATATCATGTGATTAATGTTTTTACACAATTACATGTTTTATTCCCATGGTACTTTATCATGATTGATGTCCCTTTATGATCTATGCCTTACGTACTTCCATGTTTTATGTCATTGCTCAAGCTTTTAATGTTTAAACATTATGTTCATGTTTTTAATTTCAAATGTAGATGGTTTTTTATTTTATCCATGCTTACCCTTACTGAGCATTTGAGCTCACCCTTTTGTATGTTTTATTTTACCAGGATATAAAGAAAGGTTTTAGGTAAGAAAACAAAAGGGGAAGATCTTTATGGGAGATGTTGAAGATCTTTCACCAAGATTAGAAGAATATTTTCCGAGTTTGCAAAGATACAAAACTATTACGGTCCTTTGGTGTCAGTTTTTGTTATGTATTAGATATTCCAAAAAAGTAATATAATGTCCATGTACGTTAATCTTTGGGTCTCTACTACATACATAGGAAATGGATGGGTTGTATGACTCTATGTAAAAACCATGGAACTTACATTTTTGAGGGAGTTCTTAGGAACATGGGTTTTCCACAGTTAGTAGAAACAATGTGGTATGGATCTATAGTTTAACTAAGTCATTTTGAATTATTGGAACACAGTTAGTTAACTATTTGTCCAAACTATGAAGAAGAGAGTTTCTTATCCAATGGATCCCAAAATGACGGTGAACCATTTAGAAAACTGCCCAACCAGACCATGAATGTTGTCGATGATATGACATAATTTAAGGTATTTCAACAAATTTCCACCCATCCCCTTCCAGAAAATTAGTTTAAGAGCCCTTTATCTTGAAAATTTATCCAATTTAAATCCTTTATTCTTTTTTTCTTTCCCTTTCATTCTTCTCCCCCTCCCTTTCCTCTTTGTTTTCATTCCTCACCATGAACTCTAGGGCTAAGGGTTTATATTTATGGTGTTTGATCAATTACTAATGGGGGTTTATTATATAAGGAATAATTAAGACTCTATTAGGTTTTTAAAAATGTATTATGTCATAGGTAATGACTTTTGGATTGATTTCCATACACCAGTTGTTGTTTTCACTTAAAAATTATGTCTATTTTAAACTAAAGAGAGACACTTTGAGTGATACTTGTCCAAACATGCCTCATATTGAGGAGGGGTTGACTCATAAAAGTCAAAAATGACCCATGGATCATTCTACTAAAGTATCAACACAATCTAAATGCTTTTGGTTGGTTTTTTGTATGTAAGTTGTTGTTTTCACCTAAAATTCTGTCAATTTTAAACAAAAGAGAGACACTTTGAGTGATATCAGCCACACCGTGGATTATATTAAAGAGAGGTTGAATCATACATGTCACACATGACCCATGTATCGTTGGACTAAAGTATCAACATGATCAGAATGTGTTTGGTTAGCTTACCGTATGTCACTTTTTGTTTTCACTTAAAATATTGTCCATTTTAAACAAAAGAGAGAAACCTTGAGTGATACCAGTCACACTGTGACTCAAGTTGAAGTAGGGTTAACTCATACACATCAAAAAGGACCAATGGACCATTCTAATAATGTATCAACCCAATCCAAATGCTTTTGGTCGGTTTTCTGTATGTTAGTTGTTGTTTTCACATAAAATTATGTCCATTTTAAACAAAAGAGAAAAACATTGAGTGATACCAGCCACACCATGCCTTGGATTGAGATGGGGTTGACTTGTACATATCCCAAATGACACATGGATCATTTTCCTAAAGTATCCACACAATATGAATGTGTTTGGTTGGTTTTTAGTATGTCAGTTGTTGTTTTCACTTAAAAGTCTATCCATTTTAAACAAAAGAGAGAACTTTGAGTGATACATGCAACATTGTGCCTCAGATTGAGGTGAGGTGGAGTCGTACACATAAAAAATGAGGCTTTAATATTTACCCAAAATTATGAACACAATCTGAATGTGTTTGGTTGGTTTTCCATATGTCAATTGTGGTTTCACATAAAATTCTGTCCATTTTAAACAAAAGAGAGACACTTTGAGTGATACCAGCCACACTGTAACTCAGATTGAGGCAGGGTTGACTCGTAAATGACACATATGACCCATAGATAATTTAAATAAAGTATTAACACAATAATAAAGTGTTTTGTTAGTTTTATGTATGTCAATTGTTGTTTTCACATAAAATTCTGTCCATTTTAAACAAAAGAGAGACACTATGAGTGATAACGGTGAAACTGTGCCTCAGATTGAGGTGAGGTTAACTCATACATATTATAAATGGCACATGGATCGTTATACTAAAGTATCAACATAATCTGAATGCGTTTGGTCTGTTTTCCATACATAAGTTGTTGTTTTCACTTAAAATTCATTCCATTTTAAACAAAAGAGAGACACTTTGAGTGATACCGGCCACACCGTGCTGAGGATTGTGGTAGGGTTGATTCGTACACGTTATATATGACCCATAGATCCTTGGACTAAAGTACCAACACAATATGAATGTGTTTGGTTGGTTTTCCATAAATTAGTTGTTGTTTTCAATTAAAATTCTATCCATTTTAAACAAAAGAGGTACAATTTGAGTGATACTGGTCACACCGTGACTTGTATTGAGGACGAGTTCACTCATAACTGTCAAAAATGACCCATGTATTGTTATCCTAAAGTATAAACACAGTCCACATGTGTTTGGTTGGTTTTCCACATGTGAGTGTTTGTTTTCACTTAATATTTTTTCCATTTTAAACAAAAGAGAGACACTTTGAGTGATACCGGCCACAACGTGCCTCAGATTAAGGTAGGGTTGACTCTTACACATCACACATGACCCATGGATTGTTGTAATAGAGTATCAACACAATCAAAATGCGTTTGGTTAGTTTTCTCTACGTCAGTTGTAGTTTTCTCTTAAAATTCTGTCCATTTTAAACAAAAGAGAGACACTTTGAGTGATACTGGCCACACTATGACTCAGATTGAGGTGGGGTTGACTCTTACATGTCAGATATGACCCATCGGTCATTGGACTAAAGTATCCACACAATCTGAATTCGTTTGGTCAGTTTTTAATACGTCAGTTGTTGTTTTCACTTAAAATTTTTCCCATTTTAAACAGAAGAGAGATAATTTGAGTGATAGCGGTCCCACCATGACTTAGATTGAGGGGGGGGGGGGGTTAATGTTACATGTAAAAAATGACCCAATGATAGTTATCCTAAAGTATCAACACAATCCGAATGTGTTTGGTTGGTTTTCCATATTTTAGTTGTTGCTTTCACTTAAAATTTTGTTGATTTTAAACAAATGAGAGACACTTTTAGTGATATTGGTCAAACCATGCCTCATATTGAGGTGGGGTTGAATCTTAAACATCAAAAATGACACATGGATCGTTTTCCTGTTGTATAAACACAATAAAAATGCGTTTGGTTGGTTTTCTGTATGTCAGTTGTTGTTTTCACATAAAATTCTATCCATTTCAAACAAAAGAGAGACACTTTGAGTGACATCAGTCACACCATGCCTCGAATTGGGAGGGGGGGGGGAGTGACTCGTACACTTCATAAATGACCCATGTATCATTTTCCTAAATTTTCAACATAATACGAATGCATTTTGTCAGCTTTCCATATGTTAGTTGTTGTTTTGACTTAAAATTCTGTCCATTTTTATCAAAAGAGAGACACTTTGAGTGATACCGATCACATCATGCATCATATTGAGGCAGGGTTGACTCATACATATCAATAAATGAACCATGGATCATTATCCTAAAGTATCAACACAATATGAATGTGTTCGGTCAGTTTTCTTTATATCAGTTGTTTTCATTTAAAATTCTAACCATTTTAAACAAAAGAGAGATACTTTGAGTGATACCGGTCACACCGTGCCACATATTGAGACGGGGTTGACTCTTACATGTAAAAAATGACCCATATACCATTAAACTAAAGTATCAACACAATCCAAATGTGTTTGGTTGGTTTTCCGTACGACAGTTTTTGTTTTCACTCAAAACTCTGTCCATTTTAAACAAAAGAGATACACTTTGAGTGATACCGGTCACACCGTGACTTAGATTGAAGAGGGGTTGACTAGTACACATATTAAGTCACCCATGGATCACTATACTAATGTATAAACATAATCTGAATGCGTTTAGTCATTTTTCTGTATGTCAGTTGTTGTTTTCACTTAAAATTCTTTACATTTTAAACAAAAGAGAGACACTTTGAGTGATAGTGATCACAATGTGTCTCATATTGTGGTAGGGTTGAAATTTAAATGTCACAAATGACCCATGTATCATTATACTAAATTATTAACACAATAAAAATGCATTTTGTAAGTTTTCCGTACGTCAGAAGTTTTTTTTAACTTAAAGTTTTGTCCATTTTAAACAAAAGGCAGACACTTTGAGTGATACCGGTCACACCGTGCCTCGGATTGAGGCGGAGTTGAATCTTACATGTCATAAATGACCCATGGATCGTTATACTAAAGTATACACACAATCTGAATGTTTTTGGTTAGTTTTTCGTATGTCACTTTTTGTTTTCACATAAATTTCTGTCCATTTTAAACAAAAGAGAAACACTTTGAGTGATACCAGTCACCCCGTGCCTCGGATTGAGGTGGGGTTAACTTTTACACGTCAAAAATGACCCATGAATCATTCTACTAAAGTATCAACATAATCTTAATGCGTTTGGTCAGTTTTCCCTATGTCAGTTGTAGTTTTCACTTAAAATTCTGTCCATTCTAAACAAAAGAGAGATACTTTGAGTGATACAGGTCACACTGTGCCTTGTATTGAAGATGGTTTGACTCATAAATTTCCCAAATGACCCATGGATAGTTCTACTAATGTATAATCACAATAATAAGGCATTTGGTTAGTTTTCCATATGTCAGTTCTTGTTTTGACTTAAAATTCTGTCCAGTTTAAACAAAAGAGAGACACTTTGAGTGATATCGATCCCACCGTGCCTCATATCGAGGAAGGGTTAACAAGTACATATCATAAATGACCCATTGATCATTTTCCTAAAGTATCAACTGAATCTGAATGTGTTTGGTCAGTTTTTTGTACATCAGTTGTTGTTTTCACTTAAAATTCTGTGCATTTTAAACAAAAGAGAGACCCTTTGAGTGATACCAGTCACACCGTGCCTAGGATTGAGGCAGGGTTGACTCATAAACCTTAAAATTACCCATGTATATTTCTAATAAATTATAAACTTAATATGAATGAACTTGGTCTGTTTCCCCTAGGTCAGTTATTGTTTTCACTTAAAATTATGTCTATTTTAAACAAGAGAGAGATAATTTGAGTGATACCAGTCACACCATGCCTCAAATTGAGGCAGGGATGACTCACACACATCATATATGACCCATTGATCTTTGGGATAATTTATAAACACAATAAGAATGCATTTGGTTGGTTTTTCTATACGTTAGTTGTTGTTTTCACTTAAAATTCTGTCCATTTTAAACAAAAAAGAGACACTTTGAGGGATAATGGTAACACCATTTCTCAGATTGAGGTGGGGTTGACTCATACACATCATAGATGACCCATGGGTCTCTATCCTAAAGTATCAACACAATATGAATGTTTTTGGTCAGCTTTTCATATGTCAATTGTTGTTTTCACTTAAAATTCTGTCCATTTTAAACAAAAGAGAGATACTTTGAGTGATACTGGTCACACCATGCCTACGATTGAAGTAGGGCTGACTCTTACACATCAATAATGACCCATGGACCGTTCTAATAAAGTATCAACACAATAATAATTCATTTGGTTAGTTTTCTATATGTTATTTGTTGTTTTCAGTTAAAATTCTATCCATTTTAAACAAAAGACAGACACTTAGAGTGATACCAGTCCCACCATCCCTTATATTGAGGCAAGGTTGAATCTTACATGTCATAAATAACTCGTGTATTTTTCTTCTAAATTATTTACACAATCCAAATGTGTTTGGTCAGTTTTCCGTACATCAGTTGTTGTTTCCACGTAAAATCTGTCCATTTAAAAAAAGAGAGACACTTTGAGTGATACCAGTCACACAATGCCTTGGATTGAGGCGAGGTTGACTCTTACACATCAAAAATATCTCATGGTTTTTTCTCTGAAAGTTTCAACATAATCCAAATGAATTTGGTTGGTTTTTTGTATGTTAATTGTTGCTTTCACTTAAAATTCTGTCCATTTAAACAAAAGAGAGACACTTTGAGTGATACCGGTCACACCGTGCCTCAGATTGAGGTGGGGTTGACTCGTACCCATCATAAATGAACCATGGATCATTTTGCTAAATTGAAAACTTTGATTTTTGGGGGGAGACCCTATAGAGGAAGGAGGTTCCAACAATTTTCATTTTCTTATTATGGACAATCAGAAAACATACAATTTTTACTATTGAAAATGATCAACGCATGAGAATCCAATTGGTATCTTGATGCTCATATTGTAATCAATTTAGGGAAGATATGTTTACTCATATTTTCTTTGAATGTGAGTGGGCATGCATGATATGAAGGTATTTTTGATATTTTACTAGTTTTTATTATCCAAAGCCCAAAGAATAGTGGTCCATCAATCTTGCATGTTGCTGGTGCATTTCATTTGTTAAAAATGAAAAAATGACTCAGTGGAGAAATGATGTATTATTTAATAACAATTATAATTTTCCTACAAACATTTAAAAACAACAATTTTTCATCTTTTGATCTTCGTGAACACCTCTCAAAAATTTCCTCCAATTGTACACATCACCAAGTCAGATCTTCATGCTATTTGTGTACAATATTCCATCAGGCATGCAACCAACTCATTTCTAAACAAATATATATCATCTTTTGAATATGAGGATTTTTGAAAGTCAGAGTAGTGATGCAAAATATATAAATAATTAATTAATAAATAATTTAAATTAAATAGTAGTTTTTTTAAAATACCTCTTTAAGGATGCTAATTTGTTGATGGAAAACGATCTATCTCATAAATTTACAAACATAATAACAACAATATTTTTTCATTTGTTTGTTTTGGACACTGCTAAAACTTTGATCATTAGGTGAATAAGTAACTTTTTTTATGTGTTTGGATAGTGAAATTTTATTATATATACCTTGATACTTGTCCAGACATAGTACTTTATCGCCTCCTTATACTTATCCCATATCCTCATTCCTTTTATAGGTGATATTGATACACCACCCTATCATAATTGAATCCTTATTAAATGATAATATAAATTATATAACTTGATGTTTAGACAAAAAATGTAGGATGTAGTGTCTTCCAGATTCACAAAATCCATCATGTGTGGTCGGTTTGTTGGATAACCTTGCATTGAATCCAGAAAGTAAATCTTTGGAGTATCCATGTTCACTGCAATTAGCAGCCAATGTTGCCTAAAAATACAAAAAGGAATAAGTAATGAAATAAGTGAAAATATAATTGATATACTTTAATTGTAGAGTTTTACCCCTGCATGGTTGGTATTAGAAAGAGTCTTTCATCCGTAATATTTCTTTCAAATGTTTTCATCAAGCCTTTAACTATTTCATCCCTTATTGATAGCTCTAATTTTGTTAGTTGTGTCGATGTGGTATGAGGACCAACGAGTCCGAATTTTGGCTCATGGGAAAATCCCTTCAACTGTTTTTCATATATACACCTACCAATAATATAAAATGCATTTAGTCATAATTAGTACATTATATTAGCTTTTATAAAATCAATTCATGATAACATACCTCATATATAAATTTACTACTGTGATGCCCAGCCAATCATATTCAAATATTTAATTTACATTTTTAGCAGCAACGAAATATTTAATTTTCTCTCTGTATACATTCTTTTCAAAAACAACTATATGACTACTACCACTTTTTAGCTTCGTATCCATAGGAGTCTTCAATGATGGTAAATGTGGATAGAAAATAAGAGGTGTAATTGTGCTTTCAATATATCTTTAAGATCGGTTGGTTGATCCTTTATATGCTTTTGATCCCACATTTCTTATCAGCCCTTCCCTTTCTCTGTCTATAATAACATTAATTGGTTCACACCATTTTTTCATTAATTGTTAAAGGTTTAGCTTAAAGAAAATGGAAATAAATACCTCTTTGTCCACATATAATCTTACAAGTTGTGACAACCATGCAATGAATGTCCCAATATCCTTTTCAACCATATGAATATCATTGTCATCAAGTGGAATAGGTAGCTCTACATTTGGATCATGAGATACAATAATTGTCAATTTCAGATGATCCGTTGGAAGTGGTCTATTATGTAGCTTGTCCTCTGGGATGTTTAACACTATATCCCTTGCTAAAAGTTGATAGGTGGGTGTTGATAGATATAAATCATAGTCATTATCACCCTGTAGAAGATCAGTACTGTAAAAGTATCAGTGTTTGTCTGATTCACATTTAATGTGATCAATTATTAGAATATTGATTACCATGACTAAGACATCTCTTTGAGGGGAATGGATCACCTCAAAGATGGTGGGGTGTGAGGAGGGATCTGCACGCGCAGGTTTTTCCCGAGATGTGTCTTCTCCTTGCTTCTCAACCATAAAATTTTCTAGCAACTCTCCATTCCATTTGAATTTTTGTTCAAGAGTTTCTAGTATTTCCCTCATTTTTTTCATTTCTTCATTTATATCATTCGTATGTTTTTTACCTCAAAATATACTCGGGGTGTCACCCCAAACCCCACACCTATGACACGACTGTATTGTTCTAGCCGCTTCAAAGCCCCAAATAATAGGTCTGCATCCACTACAGGAGTAGCTGATTCATATGACTGTCTGATATAGGAAAACAATTAATTATTATGTAATATAAATTTTAAAAAAATATTTTTACTGTGTCATACTTACAAATATTTTCCACACTTTTTGTGTGTTTTCATCTACTAGCTTCCCTTCCTTATTCACACATTCCTCCTTCCATAGCACATGATGTGGTATGGAAGTGTCTTTGGATTTAGACTCATCAATCTATATATTAATATAGAAAGATAATTATGATGTTGTTTCTTGGAACATAAAAATATTACTATAAATTTAAAATACATACCTTTTTACTTTCTAGGGAAGCATACCCCATCCTTTCTTTATGATAGGGGTATATTGGTTTTGATGAACGTTCCTTATTTTCAATACTAAGTTGTTGTTTCATAAATGAATGATTGACAATCAAAGTGAGGAATATACATATCTTCAAAAAATTTATTATCATCCACAATGTATCTGCAACTTCTTATCCACACAATGTCCAATAAATGCATCTCATGCTTCTTGGGATATAAGGTGAACGTATACAAGGGGTGGTTGTGGGTTTATTTTACCTTTATAATCCTTTAGGTGACATTTTGTTATAACAGTGCAAAAACATTGATGAATCCTTCCTACATTCCTTAGTACAAAATTCTTGTGTGAATCATGTACTATAAAGGTACTATGCAAGGGATTGAGAAGAGTAAGACACTATTTCATTATTTTATTTTGTATTAAATTAAAGAAATAATATCATAATGTTACCATAATTTCTTCCTAGATCAGAACCTTCAGTCCAGACACAACATGGTGCCATGAATCTATGTAAATCAGCACACCTTTCCGAGTGAAGATTCCAATGTAACTACTAAAAATAGCATTTTTGGGATTCACATGTTTTCCTCATGCATTCCATCTGACATCAAATTTGATTCCTTTGATTTTATTCTTAATAACTTTGGCGAACACCACCAAACTATGACGCACCTGTGTTTTCTGTGACGTCGGTCCTTCATCCCTGGCCATTTCATCGATATGTTAATCTGAAATGGTAGCAACAACATGTGCTGATGGTTATTGTACCTTAACAATAGGAGCATCAACAAGTTCAAAAACATGTTTTTGCTCTGCACTATGAGTAGTAGTAGCAGAAACAGCTTGAGAGACTTGTTCGGCCTTGAGGTTAGGAGCACTAGAACGTGCATAAGTCATCATCTGCAAAAGTGGTTGAATATTTATTTTAGATTAAACAAATTCAGTAATGAAAAGATAATAACATGAGATAACAAGATCTATATTACAAAAAAATATAACATATATATTGAACTCTCTTTCTTTCTTTCAAAAGATGAATTGATTTGACACCTCTATAGATTATCCAAATCCCTTAATTGTGGACTCCTCTAACATACAAAACGTCATCTACAATGGGACTACTACGAAATGATTGTGACATACCACTGAAAGGATCATCCTAAATTAAATTTTCATTAGACCCCTTATTAATTTTGGATTGTAACAGAATAATCAACCACTTTCGGTTTGAAGTATCTGGAACATAAAATACTTGTACCGCTTGTGATTCCATTATAAACTATTTGTCTTTGTACCCTTCTTTACTAAAATCCACTTTTAGAAATCCCAATTCATCTATTTTAACACCACTGTTGTAATCAACCCATTTTCATTGAAAAATCGGCAATTGGAATTTCATATAATCCAACTCCCATATTTTTTTCATAATGCCAAAGTATGACATATTCACATAAATTGGATTTTTATCCTTACTACCAAAAGCATGCATCACTTTAACCACAAGTGTAACTCCAATATTTGTGCATGGTACTATCTTTATCATGTTTCTTTGTATATAATGTATAACCATTAATTACATAACCATCTTAAAATAATACATACAAAATTTTTCCAACGTCTACCCATCGAAGTCGTTCTGAAATTGAATTTAGATTTTCATCCAACTCCTTAAAAATATAGTCCCAAAACCATCCTATAAACTGGGGATTTTGCGTATTTGATATCCATTTTTTATCCCTTTATGGATTCAACATCCTAATAATTTCATTTTGGGTTTCAATATATGGAGAAAACTCCCAACTGCTATGAAAAACATAAAGGTGGTCCTACTCCTGATCTGTAATATTGATTATCACATCATCTATTCAAGAAATTATCTCACCCTCAATGCATCTAGTGTGATGAGATTTTGGGAGACCAATGCCTTCCACATCAGATAAGTATTTGGTACAAAATTCAATGGCTTCCTCAACAATATATCACTCAACAATACAACCCTCTGACCGACTTCTATTTTTGATGCACCCTTTCAAAACATTCATATACCTTTCAATGGGTTATATCCATCTATAGTACTTAGGACCATAAAGTAGAATCTCTCTCACCAAGTGAACCATCAAATGAACGATCATATCAAAGAATGTTGGTGGGAAGAACATTTCTAATTCACATAATATGATGAAAATTTCTCTTTACATAGATAGAAATTTTGATGAGTCTAAAACTTTGCTATATATAGCTTTGAAAAAGAAACAATGTCTGGTTAATGTATGATGAACATTCTTGGAAAAAATGAAACGTAATGCTATAAGAATTAAATATTGCATAAAAAATGGCAGTCATGTGATTTAAAACCTTTTAACTTTAAATCATTCATTGACATAATGTTCTTGATATTCGATGAATACCCCTTTAGAACCTTTACATCATTGAAGAAGTTGTAAAACTAATATATATCCTCCATGGAAAGAGTGTAAGAAGTTGGAGGAAGAAACATTAGATTTTAACCCTTTACAGAAGCCAAATAATCTCGTATTCCCATGTCAACCATGTCCAACCATGCCTTAATTCCATCCTTTGTTTTCTCAGGGGAATTTAGCAACATTCTGATAACACTGTCAAATAAATTTTTCTCCACATGTATCACATCAAGAAAATGTATAAGGTATAGACAATTCCAGTATGGTAATTCAAAAAAAACCCTGATCTATTCTTCCCACCGATTTTCATAAGGTTTTTCAAAAATTGTTTACCAAAATCAATGTTCACATCTTTTAATTTCTCAAACAGTTGATCACATGTTAGTGTTTATAGTTTTTTGCATTGTTCTAAACTTCCATTGAATGATGTCATCCAAGATCGGTACTTATACCGATGGGGTAGAAATCTACGATGTCCTAGAAACACAGATTTCTATGAATGTTTCAACCTAATTGATTTTGTATCTTCTTCACACATGGGACACCCTTGAGTTACTTTAATGATATATCCTGAAAAATTTCCATAAGAAGGGAAATAATTTATCATCCCATACAACATCTCTCTCAACGTGAAGTATTCACTTTTATAAGCATCATACAACATAACACCTGAATCCCACAATAACATCAAATCCCCTATCAAAGGAGCCAAATAAACATCAATATCGTTACCTTGTTATTTTGGTCCTGATATAAGCCTAGATATCATGATGAATTTCGGTTTCATGTATAAACAGGGTGGAAAGTTATAATTTACTAACATAACAAGCCATGTAATGTGAGTGCTAGTTTGAAAACCAAAAGGATTCACTCCATCTGTATATAATGTAGGACGAAGGTTTCTCATCTCATTTCCAAATTCAGGATACTCATGATCAATTCTCTTCCATTGAAGAGAGTCGATAGGGTGGCATAATTTCCCATCTTTATTTCTTTTATCCACATGCCACAATAATTGTCTAGTAGTTTATTCACTTCCACATAGATTCCTAAACCTTGTAATGATTGGAATGTGTCATACAAATTTCATAGGAATGGATTCATCTTCCTTATATTGAGAAGCACAACACTTTGGGCATTCTATAAGTGATTTTTTCTCCATGCGAAAAAATATACCGTCTTTCAGGTAGACATGTATTCTTTCAAAAATCATACCCATCAAGCGTAGCATTCGTTTAGCTTCATATGTCCTTCTTGGTAGCTCCTTATCTTCCTGGAGCATGTCATTCAAGAGATCAAGTAGTTCGGTAAAAAAGAAATCACTCAATCTGTTTCATACTTTCAATTTATACAACTTCAGTACAACTAAAAATGCTGTATATTTAGTGCAACCATCATATAATGACATCTTTGTACAACTCTTTAACTTCTCAAACAATTTTGGGCAATCATGGAGTTTATCTTCAACTGTCCTTGTTATTTCCTTAATACGATCTTCATCATCATTGATATCTATAATCACATCCTTCAAATGGTCTTCTTCATTATCCATATTTGTAATCATATCTGTTGATCCATAAAATGCAGTTTTATCCCAACTAGTAGCTATATTTTATTTTTCTCTGTGATTATTCAAACATTTATAACTCTAATATATTCCATGACATATTAAATGTTCTTCCAACACCTATAGAGTAATTAGTCTAGAATAACAACAACATAAACATAGACAATGGATTTGAGAAGGATCCTTTACATGATCCTTTACAAACATGATGAACTCTTTCACTCCGTTCTCATACTCTATTGTCAAATGATTAGTACCCATCCAATATTTATTTATCTCCATCCTATTTGAATCTAAAATATTATTATTTATGATTCAAATACACAAAACAAGAATTCCAAATATAGTATAAGCGAACCACTTCCTTATAAAAATAGAGATTAATAGAGCCTAACCATTTCGAATAAAGATTTGGAAATAAACAGAATTAGGATAGACCCCCATTAAAATAAACACACTTTCCAACCACCTTACCAATAGTTATATCTCCCACCACCATTTCAGAAAAATATTAAACATCCTTTTATCCACCCCTACCAGCCACCTCATTCATAATAAAATAGTCACATTAAACAACCCAAAAATAGGGACCAAAATCTAATAAAATGAAAACAAGGATACAATTTTGATGATAAAACTAATATAGTAGATACATTTCCAAACACAAAGGGGTTTGCGTGGGAGACAAATAACCTAGGTTTATACAAAATTACTATGGAATATCTTAGGTTTTGTTTCCCAAATTAACATAATAAATAGAAAATTGAGGCCAGTGAACATAAATTCTATCATGAAGATCTAAATGATATTCAATAACTCTCCCCCACCTTCCCCACACTTGTAACTAATATCCATAAATAGTCTTATGTTCATTATATAAAAAAGAACATTTTAATACAAAGGGATAAACATCAATCCCTTAATGTTAAAAAACTCACACATGAGGGGATAAAATTATCAAATAGTGATAAAACATCCTTCAAAAGGGGTGAATTGTTAAAGGGTAAATCAAGAGGTCCAAAAATGATTTAAAAGATACACTATATAAAGGGTATTCTAGACATTTACCATAAACAATAGAATAGAATTCTAATCCAGTTCACACTTCATAAATCCTCACTTAATATAAATTAAAAATTTATTTGAATCAAAATCACACCATAAAAACATTTCTAAGACATCATTTAAATAATTTTCCTTTCTCATTGAAATATTAAGAAATCCAAAGAAGGCTTCAGGAAACCTACTCCTCTACAACTCAACGCCTACAATTTCAAGGAAATCTCCATTTTCCATATAACAAACCATTTTCTATTTTTACTCACACCAAAACCCCTTTCAAATACATTTTCCATTACCCACACATTTGAAAAATTCCATTTTTATGAAACACAAGAAGAGCATAAAGTTAATAAACCAACTTCATGGGTCGAGCCCCCTTTCTAAATCAAACATAAACCAAGAATAATTTCAAAACAGGACTTTCATAATTTCAGCGACTTACAACTCATATTTAAAAATTCACAACAAGAAAAACATGATATATTATTATGTTTCCTTTTTAAAACATACAAACAAACCCATTCTCACCTCTAGTTCCTTTGAAAACATATTTCACACCATTTAAACACCCCATAATACCCTTTATAAGAAGTATTAAATTACAGCACACTGAAAACATAAATATTTCCTTTATTAAAATTCATTTCAAACACATAGGCATGAAAAATGCTTCGAAAAAACAATTTTCACCACATAATTAATTTATAGATCAAGAATAAATGCACAAAAAAGCATATTAAAAACATCAAAAAAAATTAGGACATGGAACCACTGGGTGAAGAAATTTCTGAAATCCAATGTGGAACCCTAATGACAACTCAACTGCACCACAAAGAAAACCTAGAAAGGAAAGATTTACCCAAAAACAATAATATTAAACCCTAACACACAATATTAAATCCTATCAATGGAACCGTACCCTCAGGGAAGGAAAAAACTAAAAGGAGAAGTGGAAGACTTACCTAGATTAGATCACACCCATGATGAAGGGAGAGAAGAAGCATCAATCAGTTAGGGAGTCTTCTGTGCAATGTTAGGAGGGGATGGCGTGACCCCCGGAGGGGGAGGTGTACAGGAGAAGCCACCAACCATTGATAAATGGAGGAGTAGGGTTCACGGGGAGTAGGGTAAAGCAGGGAGGAGGATAAGTAGGGTTCTCGAGGAGGAGGATCCGCAGAAGAGGTTTGAGGGGGAGGATAAGGGGTAGGGTTCGCAACGGAGTAGGCCTAACAGCGGAGGTCTGATAAAGAGAAGATCGAGGGGGGGGGGGAGTTTTCACATGGGTACAATACCACGAGAGCTTAAGGGCTCGATAAAGAGAAATAAATGCTCACCCCATTTTATAAAATGGTACTATAGTTATATCAGTGCTAGAAAAGCACTGATAAAGTGTGCTCTTTATCAGTGCTAAAATTTTAGCACAAAGTCATCGGTTTTCTATCACTGATAAAGGGATCCTTTATCCGCGCTTTTAATTAGCGCTGATAAAGAATTTCCTTTATCAGCGTTTTTTTTTTCTTAGCACTGATAAAATGTGGTGCTTCCCTTGCCAATTTTTTTAGTAGTGACATTAACATTAGGGATAACAAAAGACCTTCTTTATTTCCTTCGAGGATATTGTTGGTTACCATCGAAACCCCTAGGCTTAGGGCATTGGTTTTCAAAATTCCTATATTCCTTGTAGTTGAGACATTACACAACTGGATGAGTGTTGATATGAACCTTGATTTCTTCTTCCACGATAGTAGGATTCCTCATATACCTTCAGTAGTTATTTTACAGATGAACCATTCTTCCACAATTGAATAATTTCTCAATTCCGTTTAGAGAGTTCTAAGTATATTTCTTCCCACAATTTTGACATGTGGGATATTCAGTGTTCTTTTCCATTATGGGATTTACTTTCATATCCACACATACTTGAATCCATTTTTCTCCTTTTTCACCGGGCCCATAAGATCATTTTTTTAAGCGGCAAAGAAAAAAAATTTATTAAGAGAGAAAAGAGAGAGAAAGTTTACATGAAACGAAAAGATGGAATCTTATTAAAATCTCTAACAAAATGGGGAAGGTGCTCAACCGACATAGAATCATTCCATGTCATGGTTTGTTTGACTCCTTTTTTGGAAAGACCATCCTCAACCATGTTTGCTTCTCTGTAAGTATGAGTTGCAATGTGTCTGATTTCAAGAAGGGATTTGAGAGAGTTCATCCATCGAGAAATGATAGGCCATGCAAGGTGAAGCACTCCATTCCAAATAGCTTTCACAATGGTAGTGGAGTCACTCTTTATCCAGATGTTATTCCAACCTTTTATCTTGACAAAAGCAATGGCCTAAATCACCGCCATCATCTCAGCCTCTAAGGTAGAGGTAGTGCCACAACTTTTAGAACCGCCAATGATTTTCATAGAATCAAATTTTTTCAACTAAAGAAGTGTTCCAACTTGCTTTAGGTGTTCATGTGAAAGACAGAGATGTATCTTTCAAGCCTTGTACACTATTCTTCACACTCCCTAATAGACTCATCTTCATTTTACTTAAGTCTGAGGAACTTTCTTTCCATTTTGAGATGGTGGGTTCAAGGAAAATATTTATTGAAATATATTTTCTTGAATTCCTCTAAATCCATAGAATCAATTTTATTATTGGAATTCATATTTTTGATCAGTTTTCACCACTGATCATCTTCCCCATCGGAACTATAGACCGCCAACACAATTTTCTCTTCTTCTAAGCATGAGAGGATAGAGAATATATTTTCAATGGAGTTAATCCACTGTTCTATGAGGAGGGGATATGAAGATCCACTAAAAATGGGAGGCCTTTTCCATATGGTAGATTTTTACAAAAACTTGATCTCTCATAGGATAAGAAGATATTTCCACATGATTGAAGTTATTATTCATAACTTGATCCAATTGAGCATGTACTATCATGAGGTTTTGAGAACCTGTTTCCATCATATTTGGAATTTAATTAGGGAAATCATCACATTCACTATCACATTGATTTTTTGAATGTGTTATTGTATTTCCCACCATTATCTAACAAAAATAAATTGTAATTATAGGGATTGAATACTTATCATAATAAAATAAAACATTTAACTTAAAGGGATAAAGTTGTACAAGAAAAGTATATCCTAACTTGTGATTCCCTAGGTTTCAATCTAGCTTATCCATGATCTATTTCCTATAATATATTATTATGTGAATTTTCTTTATTCCATTAATAATTGTTTGTAATGATATTATGTATTTACCAAATAAAACCCCCCATAAGTGTTAAACCCGGTGCATAGTAAGGCCCGTTGTTGTGTAATAGGATACCCTAAATCAGGCCTAGAATACCTTGTTGGAGTTTTCACTCTTAGGTAAATCTGTTTCAGAACCATGTCCAATTGTAGTATCCAAACATGGGAACATTTTATTGATAAACCACTTAATCTATACTTACCAAAATTTAGGGATGTTTTCTCATATTAGTCATATCCTTAGGGTTCTTACTATAGAGATTTATTCCTAGTATCCAAAAAAATTAAAATTTTCCTCCAATACCAACTATAGAAACCCTAGTCTTTTATAAATAACATTACATTATTTTATGCATAATTAAACAACAAATTACAAGCCAAGGATCATAAAGTCTAGTGTCTTGGAAGACTAGCCACATAAAACTGAAAACATGGAACTAAATAAAAAATTTCATTATTTATCATCCATTATGAGATCCTAACTTCTTTTGATCCCTTAAATATTCATAGGATAACCTAGGTATAACATGAAAAAATGTATGAGCTAAAAATCCTAGTATAGGAATAATCATTAAAATAAAGCATAACATATGGGTTAGAAGGCATAACACACACACACACACACATATAAAGGCATTGAGCATTATTAAACATAAGGAATCATAACTAATATAACAAGGGATTATATAATCATGGAATAATAATAACATGGAAGAAACATAAAACATGACTTTAGCATGAGTCAAAAATCATTGAATATTGAGGATCACGAGTCAAGGCTCATTACACATAGAGGAGCATAAGTCATGGTTATCCACCAAGACTGTTGGACATAACATCTCATGAGACTAAACCTTACCCAATGCATTGAATCACTATTTGGGTTTACCCATTATATTATATTCATTAATATTCAATCCACATAAAGAATCAAACATATATAATCAAACATAAAAATAAGGATTACCCATGGAAAAAATTAGGTATCATAATCATGTCAAAATCATAATAAATGGATGTATCATAAAAGTTTCTATATAAGAAATTAATTAAATCATACATGGACATTAAAAAAGGAATATTGGAATATATCATAATAATATATGTCAAAATTTATTGAAAATAGTGTTTAATAATTTTTTGGAATAAAACATTTTGGTACAGATTAAGGGAAAACATTCATGGTTATTTAAAATGGAAAAGAAATAATTGTTTTTATAAAACTAGAATTGAACCAAGGTAGTTTTTTAGAATAAAATGAGTGAATTTAGAATAATAATGGTGTATTAAAACAAATTATGGAGCAGACTTGAAAATGGGTAAGAATTCAACAAGTTTCCTTAAATCGGGCTTGCTTATCAGGAATAATTGAAGAGGGAACCTTTTAAAAACACGCATATCTCTAAAAATAAGGATGGATGGATATTGATACATGAGTTTGGAACATATCCCAAAAATTTAGAATATGTAAATAAAAATAAAATATAATTTCATTTGGGTAAAAAGAGACAAAGAATGACCCAAAGTAATAATAGAGGTTTGGTTAGAATCCCTTACCATATGTCCAAAACGATTTTGCACTTGATATTAATGTCCTGAATAATAAAACTATATTCATTAAATAATGCATATAGTACCATTTATATAGGTATTTTATTTATTATAAATTTATTAAATTATTTTCTAGACTTTTTTTTGGGTTAAGAGATTCAATTTCATCGTTTGGGAACGTTGATTTCCTTGGTTTTCATGATTGGTTTACTTGTATATGTGTCTAGAAAATCATGTCGAATGAGGATTGTTTTCCAGAGAAGAATTTTCAGGTTTTTAATTAACTTATATAATATTAAAATACCATTTTTTCCAGGAGTGAGGATTATTCATGAGATAAATCATTAATGATAATCGTTTTGATTAATTTATCATTTTTTATCACAACAAACTCATTTTGTTTTATAAATCAATTTCATGGGTAAAAAATTATTACATAAAATTAAATAATATATAATACATATTTTATAGTATGGTTTAACCATAAAAATGTTCTCATGATGAGCCTCGAAGATGGAATTGAAAGATGACAACATGTCGTCCACGAAGGTTGTAAATCGACACCTTACGAACGATGTTTTCATTCTTAAAGTAAATGAGAGAAAAGAAGACACTGCTGAAGAATTATTCCCTAAAAATGATAAAATTTAGTATATGTAAGATACTAAAGTTTTCACCCCATTTGGATTAGGGGAGGTGAGGAGAGAAAAATAATAGAAAGGAACTTGAAAATAAATTGAAGGAAATTTGATGAGGGTTTTACCTCTTGATTGATTATTCTTGAGAACCTCCTTAGGGAATTAGTTTTGGTCTTTTTTTAAGAGAAAAAGCTTCTAGATGTGGGGTAGATTTTTGGTTAGAGTATTGGGTGAAATTTGGAAAAGGATCAGTTCTTGAGAAGTGTGAGGAGAAGAGGGGGTGAATGTGGTATTTATATTGGAGGGGAGGAGGGTTTTCCCATTATTTTAATAATTATTTCATTATTTTGCTCAATACAAGAAATATTGTTCATTATTGTGACCAAAAAAATTAATTAGTGCATGTGATTTCTAACCAAGGGTTCTTAAATAATCAAAAAATCATCCATGACTCAATAATTCATGTATTTAGCTTATTTTGTAAATTATCGTATTTATCTATTCAATAAAAATTCATGTATTTTAGAAATATCTCAAAAATTAACCCTAAATGTTTTTCAATATGTAGAATTAAGAAATTAACAAAATTTAGTTAAAATAATTTTCTATATATGGTAAATTTAATTTCTGATTAAAATCATAATTTACTTTAATAATATATATTTTAAAATTATAACTAATTTGATATCCCTTTGAAAAATTAACTAAGGTCTCAAAAAAATATATTATAATAAAAAGATATCAAAATATTAATTTATGAATATGTTTTATGAAAATAAAATTTATTTTAAATTCTTACATTATTCATAAAAGTTTAATTAAATATTTATGATTTACAAAAATACCAACACTTAATTTATTATTTTTTAAATATTTATTTATTTATACTATGATATATTTTCACTTATAATATGGATAAAATTTATTCATAATTTCATTGGTGAGGTTACTATTCAATTATTAGGATTACTATTCTTAAGGGTCATATTACTATTCTAAATGTCAAGTTACTATTCCTTTGGTATACGTTCTTTAACTTCTAGAAACAGTTCTTATTTCATTCATTCATCAATTATAAAGCTTGTATCATGTTATATTATGTTTTTATACCATATGAAATAATTATAAAAAGGGGATTTCTATAAATAATTCTTTGGGTCGTTAAACTTTGTATCTATAGTAGCCTTATTAGATTTTAATATTTTCAGGATTTCTAAAAGTGCCCCCGCCTCAATTATAAAAGGGAACCTATTACCTCACTTATTCACACTACTATGAGCCTTATAGATCAGAAAAATCTTGACCATTTATCCTCCCAAAATCCTTATCCACCTTCTGTGGATTCTGGTCCTTCCAAAATACCTAACCTAGATCTCATAAGAAGAGATTAAAGGAAGTCAGACAAACAAGAGGTAAACATCTTTTTTCAAATCATCAATGTTTGTTTCTTATTACACTTCCTCTTCATGTGTTTGTTCCATTATAAAGTAATAGATCCAGTAAAATATATATTCTATTATGTTATTATGATTATGGGACAACCATATTCTAACTTTTATCCATCATATGAAAAATGAAAGCACTGTTCATGCGTACATACGACTTATCACCTCCACGCTATGGTGTAATATGTTTTTCATCACCACTTTACATGGATGGGTATAATTATGGAAATAATAGATATATATAATAAATATGAAATTATATTCATTCTTAAAAAATTAATACATCATATACTTTCTTACCCTTTGACCATTAAGGTAATGATATCGTCGCTCGTCTGTACGTACGACCTACCGTCTCCATGACATGATGAGACTCATTTTCCATGATAACCATTAAATAATGATTATAAGAATGTATTTAATGAAAAAATATGAAATTTATAACATTAATATAATTCTTGAGATGTTAGATCTATATCCTATTCAAATTATCATAGTCATTCAAGATAAAACATGCAGAGGAAAACGAAGCAGCTAACACCTGAAACAATAGTAATAATGAAATATTATTATCCAAACAATATAAGAGGACCATATATGATATCATAAATATATATATGGTTCTAGTATCAAATAGTAACATAATTTAAACCATTATACATGTGTTTAATTAATTTTCAACTAAAGTAATGTACAAGGTAAGGGTTTCCTCATCTCACTTTTAATTCTGTGAGATATATTCGTTTTTCACCCCTTATTCCTTATGTGCGGTGTATGTAACTAAATTTAATATATAATATCATGAAATAAAATATTATAATGATATTATAAGTCTCATTTATTTTTTTTATTGGTATTATGATTTAAAGGTTTTAATTTGGCATGTGACACTTTGAATTGCTTAAAGATTATTTTTTCTCAAGAATTTTTTGACGGTCTCATTTAAAAGTATCTTCATATATATCAACATAGTTTTTTAAATATTTTAATTAATTAAGGTTTATCTTGTAATTAATTAAGGTTTATATTTTATGATACCATATAATATATTTTATTTAAGGGTTTATGATCATTTTGACCATGGATGTTCTATTTTGGTGTCATTCATAGTTTATGGTTAAAGAATTCACATTTCATATGCTAGTTTTTAAATGTGAATGTTTATGTTGTTTATGTTTCTCCATTTTCATATGATGAATTTATTAGACTTAGTATGTTATGGTAGAAACCCACTATATCCCCTCGATGTATTTTTAGGTCTCCTAATAAAAATCAAATATGGACTTGGTCAAGGTCTTGCCCATTTATTTTCATATATGGATTTGGCTAAGGCCTTAACCATTTATTTTAATAATTATTAGCCAAGGACTTGAAAATATACTTCATGTGTCTTGATTTATTCATTCCACCATTGTGAGATTAGTTATTGATTTTAATGTGATTATTTGACTAGTATAATATCCTTGGTTAAGTTTCCTAGCTCGTATGATTATTTAAATGACATGTGTTTCAGTTATTTACCTTTCTATATTGTTTTTTCCATATTTACTCATAGATTTTGATACACTCTTACCCTTAATGATAATTTGAGCACACCTATTTAATATTTTTCAATTTTCCAAAGGATTACAAGAATTATATTATGACTGATATCAAGGGTTACACAAGGGGGGGTAATGGAAGACTCAATGAAACTCTTTTTGTAATTTATGTTTTAAAATATAATGAGGAATTCAAGAATGTATCTATTTTACCAAGGTTACTAAACTATTTGGTCTCTTAGAATGTTATTCATTAAATATTTTGACAATGTAATATAGTCAGGCATTGACTCCGGGCTACTAGGGTTACGGTTCTTAGAGTTGGTATCAGTGTAAGTTTAGTAGAATCCTTGGGAACTAGATTTAGGAAATCATGGATCAGAAAACATAACCCAATGTATAACTTTGATGATAATTATAAGTATAGGATATCATCCTATAGATTTAGTAATACCATTTATAACCTAGTTTAAACCTATGCACTCATAGATTGAGAAAAACATTTCATGATTTAGACATCCTATAAATGATTTTTCATAACTATATCACTATGATTATAATTTCTCACATCATGATTTAGGTTTTGGTCAATGGTTAAAATTATAAAGGTTATATAAGTAATGGTTATACTGTTTATGATGGAGAGACTATAAGAGAAAAATAAAAGGAAAGAGGTATTAATGAATAAGATGATGAAGATCAATAAATGATTTATGGAGAAAGTAGAATGATTAATGTTCTTGTGTATTTAGATTCCATAATTATTTCATCTATGGTGCTTTGGTTATAGGAATCATGAGATATATATATAAGGATTATACTGCAGTAATTCATCTATAAGGATTTGGAAGCATGGAAGTTTTCGTTTTGTGTTTTAAGGGGAAAAATATATTCATTTATGTGCTATGCCATAATAAGATCCACATTATGTGGTTTTGAGAATATAATGGTAATATTGATGTTAGAAATCTAGAGACTATATTTTTGGACTATGAATTTAGATAGATATATTTTGGATGATTTTTAAGGAAACTCCTTATGGAATTAATTTAGTTTAACTTTGGATATTATTATTTGAGGTTAAAGTATGATTTATCATATTGGGTAACCTGAAACAACCATTTTGGTTTCAATAAATATTTTAAGCATGAAGGAATGATTTATGGATCTTATGATTCATTTAAAGTGATTCAGACATAAAAAATTTATCTCTAACCTTCATTTCCTAGTGTAAGGGATGAAGTGAAAATAGATCAAAGAAAAAACAAAGGATGAGATTATTCCCATGACATTTAAAGTAATCAAGTAAGGTTATTTTCTCATGTTCTTATCTGAATATTAAAGGAATCCCTTATCTATAGGTAAAATAATTTTGGACAAAAACATTATCTAATTAATTTTCTTATTGAGAAATCATTGACCTCTTTAACCAATCACATTTTAAGATTTTGTGATGGTAGACATTCTGATGATCATGTTATGTAACACTCTCCATCAGAAATTGATGGCTTGATTTATCTTCTATGTCTAGGTTTTCACATTGCAATAATGTTATCCTATTCTAAAGCCTAATTTTGTGGTGGCCTTCACATTTCTCTTTCCCTATTTTTAAGTGGTTCTTTTATGAACCCAATTTTCATTGTGGGTTTCCCACAAAGGAATTTTCAAGTATCAACCTTTATTTTCTGAAGTGAAATTTCAATTTGTGAGGAAATAATTTATTAAAGAATAAGAGAATGTAGCACCCCCATGATTTTATGGTATGCCTCTTCTTAAATAAGTTCAATTTCTTTGATAGTATTTGTTTCATGCAACACCAAACAAAAACAAAAAAAATATGGTATTAAATATTATTATTTTAATAATTATCGTTAATTTAGAAATTTTGAATAGGATTAACCAAATTATGAAAATATTATTTATGCGTGTTTATGAAATGAATTCATTAGAAATTAAAATAAAATCCAATTTAAAAACTATTTTTCTGCACATAATGGTATTTTATCAAAATAAATTAAATTAATCACTATTAGTGAAATGTATTAATGAAATATATATTTTATATATTCAAAGAAATGTTTTTAAATACATCCAGTAAGTTTGATAGAGTTAAGATAAGAATAAAACCAATATTAAACATAAAAGGCTATATTTTTTCTAAAGACAGTATTCCGCCTTTTGATGGCATGATTTTTTAAAATCAAGTTATTGACACTTATACAAATTTTATTTGAAAAAATAAACTTCTTATTTTAAATTGGATTATAAAATTTTAATTTGGTTGAATTGTTTGTATTTTTATGATAAGACTTATTCTATGATGAATAACGAAAAAATATTGCTTTTTAATTTAAAAGTAAATTTTCAACTAAATAATTCAGGATGTCAAATTTTTTTTGATTACTTTTAAAGTATAATTAGATAAATATTTTATCATTTAATCCAATTTAGGTCATTTTAATCCATTTCACATTTAATTTGGATATAAAAACATTTCAATCCTTTGAAGGTTTTTACTTTAAAACCTCATTTTCTCATTCCTTCAATATGGTTAATTTTTAAATAATTTCTATAGTTTATATGTTTGTAGTTTTATAAAATGGATTCCATATTTATAATTATAAGTTCTATATTTATTAAATAGGTCTTGTTTATTTTTTTACAATAAGAATAATAACTTTAGTATTTTTTTTAATTATCACGGTTAATGGTAAATTGGGTAATTATGGGTAAAAATAATATTATAAGTATTATAAAATTAACTTTACACTTCTAATAATTTTTTTAGACGACTAGTTTTGGCCCCTAAGAATTAAATGATCAGTTATGAGACCATTTATGATCTTTTGGATGGAAATATAACCTTTATAATATTATATTCAAAGAAATGTAAATTCTGTCACACTTTTGTTTTTAACAGGAGAAATATTTTTAATGTAGGGTTATTCAAGGTATATACTTGACTATAAATAGTTTTTGGAAATCCAAAATTTTTATCTATATCATGGTAATTTATTTATAAATTTTAGTGATAAGATAATTACCTTAAATGGTGTCACACTGATGATACAATAATTTTTTAATTAATGAAAATATAAAATAAATAATATTTACAATATTAAACTAAATATAATTTTATATAATTAATTTCATACATGATTTTTTATATTCATTTTACAGGTTAGTGATGTTTTATAATTATTTGTTTGATTTTATGTTTTGGTTATGATAGTTTCAAAAAGTAATTTAATGAATAGTGTCAAAATTGCCAGTAATGATATTTTAAAATAAACAATGTTGTGTTAAATGATATAAAATTAATAAAAATATAAAATTTTTCCAAATTATTGAGAAAATTTTAAAAATTTCATGAATTACTTATTTAATCTTTTTTATTTATTGTAACAATATTAACCCTTACGAAGTACAAACACTTGTTTTCACGGTAAGAGTTAAAGGAATTAAATAAGGGTTAAAGCCAAACTATAGGGGTAAAAATGTGACCTAAATTTTTATAAAAATTATTGGAGGAATATTATTCAACCATTATAACCTTATATTTTTATTTTAGGTTTTTAATGGACACTTTCCCATACAGATGACTTATATATTATGTAAATCAATGATAGTTATAAAATGTCACTCTCTTTACATTTAATAAATTTTATGTGTCCACATAATGAAAAAATAATGATATGAACAAAAATAAATGTTTATTTTTATATTAATAAAATTATTTTCGTTATATAATTTTATTTCCAATTTTTATAAATTAAATATTTACCTTAAATTCTTCTTCAATGCAAAAATACAATTTTTTAAATTAACAAAAAAAATAAAATAATTGATTTCGAATGTATTTATTTTGAAATATTTGGAATTATATAATGTGTGTAATGAAATTTACAGATCTATATGATTTATTAGAGATTTTTTAAAACCATATATTTTAATTACCACCTTTTCTTGATGTATTTAAATTAAAATTAATTGAATTGTATCAAATTTGACAACAATGATATTTTGTTGAATTAATATTTTATTAAATTATTAAAAAAATCACAAATAATGTTAAATAATAACAAATGGGATAATATATGGTCTAGCATTTCATAAAATATACATTTATTGGATGTTTTAATGTCTTTAGATCTATAAGTTCCTTATTATATTTTAATATTTTGAGTATTTATGAAAGTGCCCCTCACCTCAATTATAAAAGGTAACCTACTCCATCACTTATTAACACAACTTTGAGCCTTATAGCTCAAAAAACCTATCCATTTATCCTACCAATATACTTATACAAGTTCTATATATTCTTGTCATTCCAAAATACATACTCTAAATAACATAAGAAGAGATTAAAGGAAGTTTGTCGAAGAAGAGGTAATCATCATTATCAACTCTTTCATGTTTTATTCTTCTTGAAATTAATCTTAATGTGTTTTTCCATTATAAATTAATAAATAAAGTGTAATATATATTATTATATGTTATTATGAATATGTTACAACCATATTTCACCATTTACCCATCCTATGAAAAATGAATGATCTGTGCGTATGTATGTACTGCTTACCCCCTCCATGCCATGGTGTAATATGTTTTTCATCCCCAATTTAATTGGATGGATATAATAATGGAAATAATGTATATATATAATAAATAAGAAATTATATAATTATTTAAAAATTAATATACCATACAATTCCTTATATGACAACCCTGCTTTTTATTACAACTTAAACATGATTTATTACATAAAACATCACTTGATACAAAAAATAAGATCAAGAGGTTTAGTGTATTTGGGGATTAGGATCATTAAATAAAAACTTAAAACATGAAATACAACATCTTTATTGAAAACTTCCTTTTCATGACCACTACATTCCTTCGTACTTAGCATTGCATGGGATAACCTGAGGACATGCACAAGAAAAGGGTGTGCTATAAAGACTAGTAAGGGAGTACACATGGAATAACATGAGGAGTACAATAAATGTTAGACAACAGGCATAATCAATATATCAAAAAAGAAACAGGAACATAAAGGCATGATAAAGCATGATAATCATAACAT
This sequence comes from Viscum album, assembly GCA_963277665.1. Lineage (NCBI taxonomy): Eukaryota > Viridiplantae > Streptophyta > Magnoliopsida > Santalales > Viscaceae > Viscum > Viscum album. Next base: position 599,911,201 of record OY728140.1, read on the forward strand.
GGAGATGTGGCAACAACACTTATCATGGAATTATCATGAGCCAAGGCTCATTGCACATGGATCATGAGTAAACCCTCATTGCACATAAAGCACAAGTAAACCATTGTTGTACTTGAATTAGAATGATTCAACACTCATTTCACATGACGTATCATGATAGTATACTTTACCCAATGCATTGGAGCGCTATAAGGGTGCACCTTTCTTAAACATTTCATTTCATGCATAAGTGTGCCACATGGATCATAAAACATGGATTCATAAAACATAATCATTAATTACATGATAAAGGAATGTGGAATTCATACATGAAACTTTACAATCAATAAGTAAATGTCCATAAAGGTGAATACCCTTTATGAAGAAAAGGGCATGGTATCCACTAGACAATGGCATTGGCTTAAAAAATCGGTGCAATTTCAGCAGCATAACGGCATGACATAAGAATTCATAAAAATGGTTGATGAGAGAGAAAGGGGTTCCTAGTTATATTTACATGGAATGGAAAGTAAGGAGGCTATATAGATACATGTCCCAACAATTTTAATGGAATTTATATTCATGATACAGAATTATTGCTTGAATGTAAAAGAAGAGAGAGAAGTTCCTTTCGGAATTTTGGCATAGTAACAGGTGTACATGGGAAGCATTTAATGAGAGATGAAGGGGTATCCCATCATTAAAAAAATAATAGGGCAGTATGGGGGAGGTGTGAAACCATACCCGAACATTCATAATTGAAATTAAAAGGAAAAACAACTTAATGAAAATTAGACAAAATGAGAAAGGAAGAAAAAACCCTTACTTGGAAGTGTGCTTCCAAAGGCTAGAGAGAGGCTTGTGAGAGGCTTCTTGGGAGCTTGGGGCACCTTGGGAGGATTCTAGAGAGAGTTGGGCAGTGGTTGGACAAACTACAAGGGCTTTGAGTGAGGAGGAAGTGGGAGCTTGGGTGGGTTTATATAGGAAAGGTGAGGGAATTATTTATTATTTAGGTTTGGGTCCCCTTACATTAAATTAATCCAAACCACAAACCATCACATGGTTTTTGCCCATGGTTTTTGTAAAAGGGAAGAGGAAAACAATATTTTATAAGACTCAAGTCCGAACTTCTTAAAATAATAAGGTTGCTTATGTGGAGGTGAGTCACACTCCCATGGAAATTAATTTAAAAAGGCAAAGTGTTGAATATGTATTGAGGGGTCCATTAATGCTTTGAAAAGTAAGTCAAACAAACCCAAAATCACATTATTTTAATTATAAAACATATATTGGCCTAACATAAGGATTATGGTATTTTATTACATCACCATTGGGTCATTATGATGTCATAAAACACATTATATATTTAAACAGTATTTAATTTTTACCCAAAAATTTGACTGTCTCAGAAAATTATGAAAAATTAACCGTTGGATAATTTTGACATCCTGATTCCAGAAATGACATTTATTTTATCTAATTTTTTTTTCTTAATATGTTAATTTTAACTTTTTAAATAAAAACTGACATTTATCGAAAATTCACGGGTTTTGACAAAAATGGCTTTCAAACCTTAATAAAAAATTTTAATTGCATTCATAAAATTATAAGATCATTTATATTTAATAAAAAATTAATTTAATAATAATAATATTATTTTATTATAATATTATTTAATTCAAAAATCCCTTAATTTAATAAAATAGATTTCTTAATTAAATAATAACTAAAAACACCATTTGTACTTTAAAAACTATTTACAATGTATCAAAAATGAATAGAAATTATATTCATTATTATATACAAAAATAATGTACATGAACATAATACTACTTATTTGTTACATAACCCCTTAAAACAGCCACATAAGACCTAATGGTAAGGTGTGTGATGATGACAGACTCTTGGGGTGGCTCAGATAACATCGCTCAAGTGGTAATTTCAATCAACTTCCACTTTTCCCATAGATGGTCATGTTCGAGCTTGACATGATGAATCTAAACTTGGGCTTGGTCAAGGGAGAAGCCCAATGATGCCACCTCTTTTCCGAGCTCTGACAAATGGGCTTCTTATGGGGTAATTCTGCTAGATGAGGCCATCACTTATTTTTTCTGAGTGAAATTGGATTTGTTAAAGTCATATATTTATACTAATCATGTGATCACTATTCAACGACTATATTAGCAACGGTCAAAATTCTTAACATAAAACCAATGTAGTTGACACTTTATATAAACATAAAGAGACATTTAATTAGATCAATATGGATTTCCATTAATGAAACTTTGGGTCGTTACAACATTCCCCCCTTAAGAAATTTCTCCCTCGAAATATTTCCTTCTCCCACACTAAAACAGATGTGGGTAACTCAGCTTCATCATATCCTCCAATTCCCAAGTCACTTCTTCAAACTTGTGGTTTCTCCACAACACCTTGACAAGGGGAATTGTCTTATTTCATAGAACTTTTTCTCTACGATCTAAGATCTTCACTGGTTGCTCCTCATAAGAAAGATCATCTTCCAATTGTACCACCTCAGAAGAGAGTACATGTGAAGGGTCCGGTATGTACTTTCTTAAGAGGGATACATGAAAGACATCATGTACATTGGCCATAGTATGTGGAAGTGCTAGTCGATAGGCCACAACCCCGACACAATCAAGAATCTCGAAGGGGCCGATGCACCTTGGACTTAACTTCCCTTTCTTTCCAAACCTCATGACCTTCTTCCACGGAGATTTTCTTCGAAAAACCATGTCACCAACTTTAAACTCAAGGTCTCGTCGATGATTATCTGCATAACTCTTCTGTCGACTCTAGGCTGCCTTGATATGCTGTTGAATACTTTTCACATTCTCCACCATTTCTTCGACCATTTCTGGTCCAAGCAGCTTATGTTCACCGACCTCATCCCAACATGCCGGTGTTCTGCACCTTTTCCCATACAGGGCTTCATATGGTGCCATTTGGATGGTTGAGTGGAAACTGTTATTATAAGAGAACTCAACTAGAGGAATATGTTGATCCCATCCTCCTTTAAAGTCTATTGAGAATGCTCTCAACATATCCTCAAGTGTTTGGATAGTCCGCTCGGATTGGACATCAGTTTGAGGATGATAGACCGTACTGAAGTTCAGTTCAGTTTTCAGAGCATGTTGAAGACTCTTCCAAAACATAGAGGTGAATCTTGGATTTCGGTCAGACACAATATATAGTGGTTCTCCATGCAACCTTACCACTTCCCTAATATATATCTGTTCCAGTTGATCCAAAGAGAAATCTTCCCTAATAGAAATGAAGCGTGAAGTCTTTGTAAGACGATCCACAACAACCCAGATTGCATTGTTGCCTTTAGATGTCCTTGGAAGTCCGGTTACAAAGTCCATGGTGATGTTCTCCCATTTCCATTCTTGTATGGGCAATGGTTGCATCATCCCATTAGACTTCTGCCTCTCTGACTTCACTTGCAGACACACTAGGCACTTTGATGTATATTCAACGATCTCCTTCTTCATATTATTATAAGGCCCCTGCCTTAAACCTTACTTAATCTTGAGTTATTACAAGATTACACATTGAGGATCTTTTCAGGTTTAGAGTTTTAGAGAATTAGATCATGAAACTTGCATTACATTCCACATTTAAACAAAGTGGTTACATAAAAGACAATATTCATTCTTCCCATCAACGGAAACATATTTAAAATAAAATATGGATTCTTTCTTGACACATCCTTGACACTATCATCACATCATGTACCCTTCCCTTGACCTGTGAAAAACATTTCAAAACTTGGGATGAGCATAAAAAGCTCAGTAAGGGATATATAGATATGGAAAGAAAACATGAGTACATGTATACATAAGAATGAAATCATACTTTACCCATAAAACATAGGCATATCAAATCATGAATAAATCAAAGAAATCATAAGACACAAAAGGTAACTTGAGGCATTCATAACATTCTTACGTAGGGAGTAACCCTCTTGGTTATGTTTTGGAATACCCATCACAGTATATTCCCTAAATCTCTTCGGAGAAACCTAAATGTTTCACTCCTTCGCGTTACCCAATGCATTGGAGAGCTATATCGGGCTCACCCGCCCTTAGTTTATCGCGGAACCACCTGTTTTCATAAAAATTCCCAAGAACCATAACATAAATGTATCACATAAAACATGTATAAAGGAAACATAACATTTCCGCATTTCAATCACAATATAACATTTTAGTGTATTGAAATAATGAATCCATTAAAAAAGAAACCATTTCCAAAACCATTTAAAACATTTAATAAAGAGATTTTTGAATCAAAGTGTCCCATACCACCTTGAAGCTTAAAATTTTAAACCATTAATATCCTTATAAATAAATCCTTAAAACCATTTTGAAAACATGGATATTAATAAGAACAAATAATTAAAACATTTAAAACGATATTTTGGTTAAAGGGGTTTTACCAAAATTAGAGACACTTGAATACAATAATTGAGGAATAACATTTAGTCAGAACTTTATAATATCATGAGAATAAATGGATTCATGATATAATACTCCAAAGGACAGTATATACACCATATAAGAGTGAATTGGTGCATAACAACAATGAACCCTCAATAGAGATGACAAATGTGATGAAATCCCTTATAGAGAAGGTATCCTTAAATTAAGGACAAATCAATCTCAAAAATATGTGTGAAAAATATAAATACACCCAATATAAGTGGATATTAATTTTAAAACAATAAAAGTTCATTCACACATATTCAATGGATGACATATTCAATTACTACATCTTGAACCCAAAGAAATCGAAATTGGGTTAAAAAGTTCCCTTGACAGCCTAACGAGATCACATCAAAATGAGTTGATGAGAGATAAAAAGTGTATCTCATCACTTGGACATAAAATTTACATCAATAAGGATATATGAGAACATATCCCAACATAACAATATGTAAATTAAAAGACCCAACAAAAGAAGTCTTTTAAAAAAAGGAGGGTGAAAGGTTCCCTTACCGACTTGGGTATCTTTAAAAACATACACCCCATGAAAGAAGGACAATAGATCATTGATGTAAATACTCATAAACGAAAGTATATTACACAAAGAGTAGAATAATGGGCAGTACATACACCACTCAATGGAATTTGTGGCAAATGTAGCATAAATCTCATGGGAATAAAAGTGAGATGAAAAATCCCTTACGAAAACTCGGCAGCCTAACGACGCCACATAAAACATCCGAATATGGATTGATGAGATAAAATAGGGTATATCATCACATTAAAATAAAATGTACAGCCAGAGGAATATAAAATAACATCCCCCAACATTACAAAGAGGAGTTTAAAAGAAGTGACATAAAGGAGAGTACTTAAAAAGAAAGAGAGAGGTTAGATCTCTTACGAAAGTTCGGCAGCCTAACGGCACCACTCAAAACTTCCAAAATGGATTGATGAGAGAGAATAGGTTCTCTCATCACATGAACATAAAAATTACAGTAAGTGTAATATAAAAGATCATCCCAATAACAAGAAATATGAGCTTTAAAAGGAATGACATAAAAGTGTGTACTTAAAAAGAAAGAGAGGAGTAGGATCCCTTACCTCGGGTCCGACTTGACTCGATCGTTCTTTAATCTCCTTAATAATAAACTTGAGTTAATTTATAATTACATAAGAACCTTTTTTAAGTTCATTATTCCTTTTATATCACTTATTACCATGTCATAAACATTATGTAATCATTTAAGTTAATAATATTTGTTTTGCCGATATTTGGTTCTTAAGTCGAAAGTGAACTTCTTACAATTACATGTTGTTCGTGTGGCCAAATTTTTATTATATCCAGAATTGTATTCATGATGTAGATATAATATATGTCATATATATCCAGTACATTCATGCATTTATAACATTACATAATCATTTAGAGGTAAGAAATGAAATGCACCGTTCATGGAGACGGTATGCCGTACGTACGCATGAACGCTACTTTCATTTCTATTTCGTATTTTATAGAATGGAATAATAATGATATAAAGGTTTATTATAATTCCAGTATAATATAATATATAATATCATAGTTCCATCCTTTATACGTCCCACATATGGTATTTAACGAATCAAATCACTTTGAGGGGGCGGTAGTCCGCACTTCCTTAAATGAAGATATCGCGTTTACCCATAATGGAAACCATAAAGGTATGCCCAAAATGAAAACAACAGAAGATTAATGAAAACATAAACATATTATATATCATATATAAAAATAGGTACATCATAATGGCCAGCTTTTAAGGTGTTAAATGAGTATTGAACAATCATCGTTTCGGGAGGCAGAATTTCGCCATCCACGGAAACCGTATGTTCTTTAACAATTTGATGTAGTTGTGTGAGAGTGTAGCTCGAATAAATCTTATAAAAACATCCTTGTATATTGAAGATACTGATGTTGTTACAAAATAAGTAAATAAAAATATTTTAGGGGGTTGGAGAAGAAAAATAAAACAAATGAACATGAGGGAATGAATTACCGTTAAAAGTGTAACTCCTTTTGATTTGAGCCTAAAGTCTTCTTTGAAAGGATTCTGCCCAAAGGGAATCCTCTAAGATGAGGAGAGGGATGTGGAGAGAGTAAATGGGCAGGGGTTGGCCGAGCCAAAGTCTTGAGGAGTGTGTGAAATTAGGTAGAGGTGGGGGCCTTTTATAAGGGGAGAGGAGGGGCACTTTTGGAAAGTAAGAAATATTACTTTATTTGAAAATGTGTTTCGGTTTTAAAAGGTCACACATTGATATAATTCGTGTATATGGTGATAAGGGTTCGAAATCCACCCATACAATAAGTTATTTACATGTGTAGGTCATAGAGTTTACATTATCTTCTCATTTTATTTAAATCATCAGATAATGATGTCATCGCTGCATCATTATGATGTCATAAATAATTTAATTTATTTAATGTCTAAAAATTATAAAAAAATTACTATGATGTAAGAAAGATTTTTATCTTTCCAATGACTATTTATAATAAAAACTCTGACTTGAATAACCCCACTTAAATATTTTTTTAGTAAAACATATCATGTTTGTGTCATTTTTACTTTTACATTAAATAAAAAGTTATTTATGTCATTTCCCAACCAAAGTGGTTCCATGGGGTCCCCAAGTTGACCCATGGCTTGTCTTGGTCGGCCATTACACATCCAATGAGGTTAGGACATGTGTCAAGTTCGTTTCATATTATTAAAACATTATTTTTACCTTAAACTACACTAATTACCTCTAATCGCGATTAAAAACTTAATAAGTTACTATTCACCAAAAAATTATTTTTATCCCATTTAACCACATTTTACTTCGTAATGAAAACCATGTATGTCGGATTTTTGAAATTCAAAACACAAAGATGGAAAAATTTCATTTAAACGGAAAAATCAGTTTTTATAAGTACCACTTAGTGGTGTCACTATTCATCAAAAATTGATGTTTTTCAGAAAAATCCCAAAGATTCATGCTAAGATATATTTGATATTCCGAATTAAAAAATGAAGTCTATTTTAAAAAATTCAAAACATATAAGTCACATTAATTAATTTAATAATTAATTCCCGCTTTCAGAGCAAATAGCGTGTTTTTATGAAACAATAAGTATCAAAAGATTGACACTGGTTTAAGTCTGTTTTCAAAGTGAAATTAATTCCAACGACCACTATTGGATTTAATGGTAAAAAATATATTCTAATTTCACTTTAAAACCAATTAAAAAGATAATCTAATCATATAAATAAATTAGATTAAAAAGAGGTTTTGAATTAAAATACAACATTTTACACTATTCATTAAAAAAATGAACTTTATAGGAAAGATACCAAAAATTTACACAAAGTAAATTTTGATGTCCCGATTCTTAATAAGAGTTTTATTTGGTCCAAAAAAATGTTTAATAGTGAAAAAAACTATATTTAATTATGGTTCAACATCAAAAGGTGATAAGTGAACCTTTAGTGAAAACTAGGGCATATACGCCTAAAATTGAATTCTTTCCATATTTTAAGCCTCTATCCTTTATTGGATAAATGTAAAAACATTTAAAAACATATATAATCATATTTTAGTTATTTCTATCCATTACCGCTATTACAACGGCTACATGTTAACTACCATTTAAAATAATATTATTTTATTATTAGAGTGCAACGTAAGATTCCGAAGAAACTCGTTGTTGCGTGTTGGGTACGCCATCGAGCATAACATCCCATTTAAAGTCATATTAATATTTTATTCACAAATATGGATAAATATGAAAATTTCATATTCTTTATTTACCTGGGGTGTTACATCCTTCCCCCCTTTTGGGAATTGCGTCCTCGCAATGTTTAAAATTATGCTTGGAAACATCCTTGAACGTCCCACATCGGAACAAGAGTCGGTAAAACAATCACTTTAAAATAAAGTAAGATAAGTACAGAGGTCACCCGAGTTAACCCATACTAGGATTCCATTTAGAAAAACATGGACATGGAAGAAAAATCAAAGGGTCATGTTCTTGAGGGAGAGTGATAGTAAACATGTCTAGGAGAAAGTTAACAATGAGAAAATCACAAACTTGTGATGGGTTAAAAGGTATTCGATTCCCCAGTAGGAAAATCTAATAGACAACATTTTTGTTTTAAGTTAATTTTTAGTGAGGAATTTATTCATAAGGAAACATAATCACTTATCATGTTGACTTTCAACTTTTACTAGATTCCTTAATCAAACTCATATTTTTTCCAAAAGACGAGTATTTAGGGAGACTTGTTCGCATTAAGAGTACTATAATCAACTTCTAGAGAATCACCTAATCCACAAAAGAGAACTATATACATCCCATGTCTTTAGGCTTTAACCAAAACCAAAACCAAAAAGGTTAGTACAAGGTCAGATAATCCAGAAAAGGATAACCCATTAAAAAGAAAATCCATGCTTAATCTCCAAAATTTGTCCAACAAAACCCAAAGTTCAACGAGGACCATAAGATAAACAATTTGTCCATAAAATTCTTCAAAGTAAACCAATATAATATTGAAACCCAAATATTTGAAGGATTTAGTCACATAGTCTTCCAAGTTAAATCGTAACATTTATCTCCAAACAACATCAGTTGCTCCTAAAGTCTCGTATTGAAAAGTAATTAACCTAATCACATATCCTCTATGATAGGTTAATCATTTTCATAAATAACCCAAAATCAACTTACTCTTAAAAAAAAGAATCAGTCAAACTAACTAGGGACTTCACGTAGTCCAGTGGTAGGTGATAAATACCAGTTGCACTTTGATTGTGGGTTCGATTCCCGCAGCATTGTCCGACGTGAAGGGTAGTCACATGGTCTACGTGTTGTCCTTTTTCCAAAACTATATAATTCTCAAATAATTCCCCAAAAAGGGATAAAATCATAAAAAATAACCATAACATAATTTAACCTCAATTTTATCTCATGCCTTTCACTTCAATCATAAAATATAGTAACCGATAATTACCTCAAAAGTAAGGATCATATAAACCCAAATGGTTCTTTATAACTATGTCCACAAAAGAAAAGATAACTATTAGTTGAATAAAATTTGCCTATATTAAACATCAGGGTTACACATAATATAAAAAGTCTTCTAATGTAACCCCATCATCAAAAGAGACTTAATACTCTTAAGAATTTCACCATAACTCTTGAATCCCTTATATGTTGACATCTTACTCATTCAACATTCTTCCTGATCCATTATCCATTCCTTTCCAACTTATTCCGAAATACCTCTTTCCTACAAACAAAATCATGAATCATATCCTAAGATTCCAAAATAGGAAAACAATAGTCATGAAATAGTACATACGTTTGATTGGTCATTGTCAGTTTCTTCATCCTCAATCGGAATGGCATTAGGTATTGGTAAACGAATATTGGTACGCTCTTGGTGACCCCATTCTCGAAACTTCTTCATAGGACATGTGTTTGCATAATGACCATGCACACCACATTTAAAACATTCAATTGATCCCTCAGAAAGAACTTCTTTCCCTTTCCTCAAGTCAACTGGATGCTTCCTTTTTCCATGGCAGGTTCTTGCTTTATGACCTTCATTTCCACATCTATAGCATATTTCTGTCCCTTTGAAACATTTTCCTAGGTGTTTCTTTCCACATCTTTGACACATATGTTTTTGAACACACTTACCTTTATGATTATTACCTGTACATCTGTAGGGATTTGTTTCTTGCATATATGATTCCGTAGAGAAATCTCCAAGGTTTAGGTGGTCAATCATGACTCCAGATAGTTGGTTGAGGATAATCACAAGAGTTCTCATTGCAGCTCCCATATCATTCAGTTGCTTGCTCAAAAAACTGTCACAGTTTCCTTCACATCCACTGTTACTTTGGTGCCTGCTAGATCCAGCCATTTACTAAAACCAAAAAGGTCAGTGTGAGTATATCAACAAAACCATCATGTACTAATGAGTAATATAAACACTAATATATACTTACTCATTCACTTTATCTAAAACTAGGACTCTTTCTGAAATCCTAACCATTATGGTAATGTCACTTATGCTTAAAGAATACCCTAACCTCTAAAGTTATCTAAACCTCCCTCTGATACCAACTATAAGACCCCAGCCTTAAAACTTACTTAATATTGAGTTATTACAAGATTACACATTGAGGATATTTTCAGGTTTAGAGTTTTAGAGAATTAGATCATGAAACTTGCATTACATTCCACATTTAAACAAAGTGGTTACATAAAAGACAGTATTCATTATTTCCCTCAACGGAAACATATTTAAAATAAAACATGGATTCTTTCTTGACACATCCTTGACACTATCATCACATCATGTACCCTTCCCTTGACCTGTGAAAAACATTTCAAAACTTGGGATGAGCATAAAAAGCTCAGTAAGGGATATAAAGATATGGAAAGGAAACATGAGTACATGTATACATAAGAATGAAATTATACTTTACCCATAAAACATAGGCATATCAAATCATGAATAAATCATAGAAATAATAAGACACAAAAGGTAACTTGAGGCATTCATAACATTCTTACGTAGGGAGTAACCCTCTTGGTTACGTTTTGGAATACCCATCACAGTATATTCCCTAAATCTCTTCGGAGAAACCTCAATGTTTCACTTCTTCGCGTTACCCAATGCATTGGAGAGCTATATCAGGCTCACCCACCCTTAGTTTATCACGGAACCACCCGTTTTCATAAAAATGCCCAAGAACCATAACATAAATGTATCACATAAAACATGCATAAAGGAAACATAACATTTCCACATTTCAATCACAATATAACATTTTAGTATATTCAAATAATGAATCCATTCAAAAAGAAACCATTTCCAAAACCATTTAAAACATTTAATAAAGAGATTTTTGAATCAAAGTGTCCCATACCACCTTGACGCTTAAAATTTTAAACCATTAATATCCATATAAATAAATCCTGAAAACTATTTTGAAAATATGGATATTAATAAGAACAAATAATTAAAACATTTAAAATGATATTTTGGTTAAAGGGGTTTTACCAAAATTAGAGACACTTGAATACAATAATTGAGGAATAACATTTAGTCAGAACTTTATAATATCATGAAAATAAATGTAATCATGATATAATACTCCAAAGGACAGTATATACACCATATAAGAGTGAATTGGTGCATAACAACAATGAACCCTCAATAGAAATGTCAAATGTGATGAAATCCCTTATAGAGAAGGTATCCTTAAATTAAGGGCAAATCAATCTAAAAAATATGTGTGAAAAATATAAGTACATCCAATATAAGTGGATATTAAGTGTAAAACAATAAAAGGTCATTCACACATATTCAATGGATGACATATTCAATGACTACATCTTGAACCCAAAGAAATCTAAATTTGGTTAAAAAGTTCCCTTGACAGCCTAACGACATCACATCAAAATGAGTTGATGAGAGATAAAAAGTGTATCTCATCACTTGGACATAAAATTTACATCAATAAAGATATATGAGAACATATCCCAACATAAAAATATGTAAATTAAAAGACCCAACAAAAGAAGTCTTTTAAAAAAAAGGAGGGTGAAAGGTTCCCTTACCGACTTGGGTATCTTTCAAAACATACACCCCATGAAAGATGGAAAATAGATCATTGATGTAAATACTCATAAACGAAAGTATATTACACAAAGAATAGAATAATGGTCAGTACATACACCACTAAAGGGAATTTGGGGCAAATGTAGCATAAATCTCACGGGAATAAAAGTGAGATGAAAAATCCCTTATGAAAACTCGGCAGCCTAACGACGCCACATAAAACTTCCGAATATGGATTGATGAGATCAAATAGGGTATATCATAACATTACAATAAAATGTACAGAAAGAGTAATATAAAAGAACATCCCCCAACATTACAAAGAGGAGCTTAAAAGAAGTGACATAAAGGAGAGTACTTAAAAAGAAAGAGAGAGGTTAGATCTCTTACGAAAGTTCGGCAGCCTAACGACGCCACTCAAAACTTCCAAAATGGATTGATGAGAGAGAATAGGGTCTCTCATCACATGAATATAAAATTTACAGTAAGTTTAATATAAAATATCATCCCAATAACAAGAAATATGAGCTTTAAAAGGAATGACATAAAAGTGTGTACTTAAAAAGAAAGAGAGGAGTAGGATCCCTTACCTCGGGTCCGACTTGACTCGATCATTCTTTAATCTCCTGAATAATAAAATTGAGTTAATTTCTACTTCCTTAAGAACCTTTTTTAAGTTCATTATTCCTTTTATATCACTTATTACCATGTCATAAACATTATCTAATCATTTAAGTTAATAATATTTGTTTTGCCGATATTTGGTTCTTAAGTCAAAAGTGGACTTCTTACAATTACATGTTGTTCGTGTGGCCAAATGTTTATTATATCCAGAATTGTATTCATGATGTAGATATAATATATGTCATATATATCCAGTACATTCATGCATTTATAACATTACATAATCATTTAGAGGTATGAAATGAAATGCACCGTTCATGGAGACGGTAAGCCGTACGTACGCATGAACGCTACTTTCATTTCTATTTCATATTTTATAGAATGGAATAATAATGATATAAAGGTATATTATAATTATAGTATAATATAATATATAATATCATAGTTCTATCCTTTATACATCCCACATATGGTATTTAATGAATCAAATCACTTTGAGGGGGCGGTAGTCCGCATTTCCTTAAATGAAGATATCGCGTTTACCCATAATGGAAACCATAAAGGTATGCCCAAAATGAAAAAAACAGAAGATTAAGGAAAACATAAACATATTATATATCATATATAAAAATAGTGACGTCATAATGGCCACCTTTGAAGGTGTTAAATGAGTATTGAACAATCATCGTTTCGGGAGGCAGAATTTCGCCATCCACGGAAACCGTATGTTCTTTAACCATTAGATGTATTTGGGTAAGAGTGTAGCTCGAATAAATCTTATAACAACATCCTAGTATATTGAAGATACTGGTTTAGTTACAAAAGAAATAAATAAAAAGAGTTTAGGGGGTTGGAGAAGCAAAATAAAATAAATGAACGTGAGGGAATGAATTACCTTTAAAAGTGTAACTGCTTTTGATTTGAGCCTAAAGGCTTCCTTTGAAAGGATTATGCCCAAAGGGAATCCTCTAGGATGAGTAGAGGGATTTGGAGAGAGTAAATGGGCAGGGTTTGTCCGAGACAAAGGCATGAGGAGTGTGTGAAATGAGGTAGAGGTGGGGGCCTTTTATAAGAGGAGAGGAGGGGCACTTTTGGAAAGTAAGAAATATTACTTTATTTGAAAATGTGTTTCGGTTTTAAAAGGTCACACATTGATATAATTCGTGGATAAGGTTATAAGGGTTCGAAATCCACCCATAAAATAAGTTTTTGACATGTGTAGGTCATAGAGTTTACATTATCTTCTCATTTTATTTAAATCATCAGATAATGATGTCATCGCTGCATCATTATGATGTCATAAATAATTTAATTTATTTAATGTATAAAAATTATAAAAAATTACTATGATGTAGGAAATATTTTTATCCTTCCAATGACTATTTATAATAAAAAATCTGACTTGTATAACCCCACTTAAAAATTGTTTTAGTAAAACATATCATGTTTGTGTCATTTTTACTTTTACATTTAATAAAAAGTTATTTATGTCATTTCCCAACCAAAGTGGCTCCATGGGGTCCCCAAGTTGACCCATGGCTTGTCTTGGTCTGCCATTTCACATTAAATGAGGTTAGGACATGTGTCAAGTTCATTTCATATTATTAAAACATTATTTTTACCTTAAACTACACTAATTACCTCTAATCGCGATTAAAAACTTAATAAGTTACTATTCACCAAAAAATTATTTTTATCCCATTGAACCACATTTTACTTCTTAATGAAAATCATGTATGTCGGATTTTTGAAATTCAAAACACAAAGATGGAAAAATTTCATTTAAACGGAAAAATTAGTTTTTATAAGTACCACTTAGTGGTGTCACTATTCATCAAAAATTGATGTTTTCAGAAAAATCCCAAAAATTCACCCTAAGCTATATTTGATATTCCGAATTCAAAAATGAAGTATATTTTACAAAATTCAACACATATAAGTCACATTAATTAATTAAATAATTAATTCCCGCTGTCAAATCAAATAACGTGTTTTTATGAAACAATAAGTATCAAAAGATTGACACGAGTTTAAGTCTGTTTTCAAAGTGAAATTAATTCCAACGACCACTATTGGATTTAATGGTAAAAAATATATTCTAATTTCACTTTAAAACGAATTCAAAAGATAAGCTAATCATATAAATAAATTAGATTAAAAAGAGGTTTTGAATTAAAATACAACATTTTACACTATTCATTAAAAAATGAACTTTATCGGAAAGATACCAAAAATTTACACAAAGTAAATTTTGATGTCCCGATTCTTAATAAGAGTTTTATTTTGTCCAAAAAAATGTTTAAGAGTGAAGAAAACTATATTTAATGATGGTTCAACATCAAAAGGTGATAAGTGAACCTTTAGTGAAAACTAGGGCATTTACGCCTAAAATTGAATTCTTTCCGTATTTTAAGCCTCTATCCTTTATTGGATAAATTTAAAAACATTTAAAAACATATATAATCATATTTTAGTTATTTCTATCCATTACCGCCATTACAATGGCTACATGTTAACTACCATTTAAAATAATATTATTTTATTATTAGAGTGCAACGTAAGATTCCCAAGAAACTCGTTGTTGCGTGTTGGGTACGCCATCGAGCATAGCATCCCCTTTAAAGTCATATTAATATTTTATTCAAAAATATGGATAAATATGAAAATGTCATATTATTTATTTACCTGGGGTGTTACAATTATCCCACCAAAAGGTTTCTCAGAGATCTCGATACATCTTTGTGCTCCCTGGGTGAATAGAGATATTTGAACTATGTGCATCATCCAAAAGTTCCTTCTTCAGCTCCGGACATGATGGAACACATAGTCTTTTCTCAATCCTCACAATTCCTTCTTCATTAACATTAAACTCCGAGGATTTCCCCTTTTTGATAGCTTCCACTTTTTCTTGAATTCCCACATCATACTTTTGAGCATCCTTTAACCATTCCAAAAGAGATGGTTGAGCAATCATTTGTGAAAGGATTGATGATGTTCCCTTCTTTATGATTCCCACGTCCATCTTCATCAAGTCTAAGAAGATTGGATCCTTCCCAATTCTCATCATTGATAGAATTGCTGGGCCCTTTCTACTTAGGGCATCTACCACCTTGTTCGCTTTCCCAAGGTGGTAATGTATTAAACAGTCATAATCCTTGATGAGATGTATCTATCTTCTCTGGCGCATATTAAGCTCATTCTGTGTGAATATATATTTAATACTCTTGTGGTCAGTATATATCTCACATTTCTCTCCATAGAGATAATGCCGCCAGCTTTTCAAGGCAAACATCACAGCCGCCTACTCCAGAACGTGCAGTGGATAGTTTCGCTCATGGATTTTCAACTTCCTTGAGGCATAGGATATCGCGTTATCATTCTACATCATCACACAACCTAAGCCCTTTTTCGAAGCATCACTTAATACCACAGAAAGCTCCCCACTTGTGGGTAAAGTGAGCACAGGTGCAGTGATAAGCCTCCCTTTCAAGTCCTTGAAGCTTTCTTCGCACTCATCACTCCAAGAAAAATTTACTCCCTTTCGAGTTAGCTTGGTAAGAGGGTTGGACAATCGTCAGAAATTTCTCACAAATCGTCGATAATATCCTGCTAACCCCAAGAAGCTACAGATATCCGTTACCGATGTTGGCCTCGACCATCCCTCAATTGCATCTTTTTTGGCGGGGTCCACAGATATTCCATTGCTTGCGATGATATGGCCCAAGAATGAGACCTCCTTCAACCAGAACTCACACTTGCTGTACTTTTTATAGAGATTCTCCTTGCGCAAAGTCTCTAGTACAGTTTTTAAATGCTCCTCATGATCCTCCTTGGTTTTGGAGTATATTAGAATATCATATATAAAGACTACCACAAATTTGTCAAGGTAATCTCTAAAGACTCTAGTCATCAAGTACACGAATATTGCTAGAGAATTGGTGAGTTCAAAAGGCATTACTATGAATTCATAGTGCCCGTATCTTGTAAGAAAAGCAGTCTTGGGGACATCTTCCTTCTTCACCCTTACTTAATAATATCCCGACCGCAAGTCCACCTTAGAGAAGTATTGTGCTCCACGCAGCTGATCGAACAAGTCATTGATTCTTGGGAGAGGATGCTTGTTCCTTATCATGATTTTGTTAAGTTCATGATAATCGATGTAAATCCGCATTGAACCATCCTTCTTCTTGACGAAGAGGACTGGTGCACCCCATGGTGAAGCACTTGGGCGTATAAACCCTTTATCCAGATTCTCCTGTAGTTGTTTCTTTAGCTCTTTATGCTCTACAACAGCTATTCTATATGGAGTCTTGGATATTGGTAGCGCCCTAGGTATAAGTTCAATTGAGAACTCAACATCTCTTCTTGGAGGAAGACCAGGCAGTTCCTCGGGAAACACTTTAGTGAATTTCCTCACAATAGGAATTTCTTCAATGATGGTTTCTTCCTTGGACTCAATCATCTGAGCCAGATATGCAAGATCATAAGGCATTAATATCCGTGCTTGAGATGATGGAGCTAAAGGATATTCATCTTCCTCCTGACACTTGTAATGAATCGAGGGTCGATTCTCCATATGGAGTGTGATTTCCCTCTCCCGAAAATTTATGTTGGATCTATATAAGGAAAGAAAATCCATGCCAATAATTGCATAAAATTCCACCAGAGGGAGTATGACGAGGTTCTCCTAGAAATTAAATCCACAAATTATAACAGGGGAGGACTTATACTCATGGGATGTAATGATTGCGCCATTTTCTGTACTCACGGACATCTTTACATCCATGATTTGTGGTGGTGCTGGGATTGTTCTACTAAACTTTTGAGATATAAAAGAATGCGTAGAACTTGAATCAAAAAGTACGTTTTCTATTCTTGAATGAATAACTAGCATACCTGTCACCACTTCATTGTCGGGGTTCACTTTGGCAGAAGTGATGGAAAAAGCTCTTCCTTCCTGTCATGGAGGTTGTTGGTTGCCTCCGATAACCCTTGGATTAGGGCACTGATTTGCAAAATGACCCGGTTCCTTGCATTTGTAGCATTGAACAATGCATTGAGGTTCGAACGGAGCATTCTTCTCTTCTTTCGCAGTCGTGGGTCCTTCTTGTCAACAGTTAACATCTAGGTGCCCTTCTCTTCCACACATGAAGCATTTTCTCCTCCCCTTAAGGCAATTTCCAGGGTGCTTCTTTCCGCACTTTTGGAAAGTGGGGTGCTGGAGCTTCTTAGCACCATTTGATTTATCCATAGGACCACCATCATTGAAGTCCACCTCACACTTTTTGTCCCCATGATACCCCTATGATTCCCCGATCTCCATTTCGACCTTGAGGGAACATCGGACAATTTCCTCATAGCTGACGAAGTCGTAGATCGCTAATGCTTTCCGCAAGCTAGGATTTAGCCCACAAAAGAAGCGGTAAACCTTGCATTCGGGGGTAACGACAAAGCCAGAAGAATATCATGCAAGCCTTTTGAATTTTTCCTCGTAAGTTCCAACAAATTCTTCATCTTTTTTCTTGAGGGGAAGGAAGTCCCTTTCCATGTTAATCCGGAGGGTGCGTAGAAAATATTTATCGAAAAACATCTTCCGGAAATCCTTCCATTCCAAATCCTCGATCTCCTCCTCAGGCTTCGTATTTTGGATCAACGTCCACCATTGATCAGCTTTACCCTTCATACTATAAGCATCCAGGAGAACCTTCTATTTTTCAGAACATTTTAGGATGGGGAAGATATTTTCAATGGAGTTGATCCATTGTTTAGTGATCGTGGAATCAGATGATCCACTAAATGTAGGAGGCCTTTGTCTCATGAAGCTCTCGATAACGACTTGTTCATTCTTAGTGGGGGTTGAACGTTTCTCATGACCCGTGTTTCTATTCAAAACATGAGTTATAGGAGAGAGAATTGTGACAAAGTTCATGATTACCGCTCCCATTGGATTTGGCATCACATTAGTACAATCATCACATTGATCTTCACAATGGTTGTTAGCCTGATTCCTCCTATTACCGTCCATTGGATGGAATAAAAGGAAAGTTAGGGGTAACAAATAAAGGGTAATCCAAAGACAAAAGTTGATGACTCAAAAATAAACATTTATTTCCTTAACTCATGAGTCTATAGGCTTCAACATAGGCTTTTCATGATCTACATTCTAACATATATTCCTAGGGGAATTTTTCCCTTTATAAGGGTTCATACTAAGATTGTGAATTTATCAAAACATATCCCCCGGGAGTGTCATAACGAAGAGTGCAGCAAGGCCCATTGTCGTGCACCAGTTCCCATTCGAGTCCAGCTCAAAGCGGTGTTTTCGGGTTTTACCCCTAGGATACATATGTGCCAGAGCCGCCTCTACCTGCTCGTATCCAGAAAGGGATGTATTTGTTTGATAAACCACTTAATTAGTATTTACCAAAACTTATGGATGTTTTTATTATACTTAGTCTTGTATCTAAGGCTTTACTAGTGTTTCCTAATCCCATAATATCTAAACCTATCCTTTGATACCAACTATGAAAACCCTGTTTTTTGTTACAACTTAAACATGATTTATTACATAAAACTTCACTTGATACAATAAAGAAGATCAGGAGGTTTAGTGTCTTTGGGGATTAGGATCATTACATAAAAACATAAAACTTGAAATACAACATCTTTATTGAAAACTTCCTTTTCATGACCACTATATTCCTTCTTACTTAGCATTGCATGGGATAACCTGGGGACATGCATAAGAAAAGGCTGAGCTATAAAGCCCAATAAGGGAGTACACATGGAATAACATGAGGAGTAAAATACATGTTAGAAAATAGGCATAATCAATTGAGCATAAAAGAAACATGAACATAAAGGCATGATAAAGCATGATAATCATAACATGAAGATGTGGCAACAACACTTATCATGGAATTAGCATGAGCTAAGGCTCATTGCACATGGAGCATGAGTAAACCCTCATTGCACATAATTCACGAGTAAACCCTCGTTGCACTTGAGTTAGCATGATTCAACACTCATTTCACATTACATATCATGATACTATACTTTACCCAATGCATTGGAGCGCTATAAGGGCGCACCCTTCTTAAACATTTCATTTCATGCATAAGTGTGCCACATGGATCATAAAACATGGATTCATAAAACATAATCATTTATTCCACGATAAAGTAATGTGGAATTCATACATGAATCTTTAAAATCAATAAGTAATTGTACATAAAGGTGAATACCCTTGATGGAGAAAAGTGCATGGTATCCACTACACAATGGCATTGGCTTAGAAAATCGGTGCAATATCGGCAGCATAACGGCGTGACATAAGAATTCATAAAGATGGTTGATGAGAGAGAAAGGGGTTCCTCATCATATTTACATATAATGGACAGTAAGGAGGCCATATAGATACATGTCCCAACAATTGTAATGGAATTTAGATTCATGATACAAAATTATTGCTTGAATGCAAAAGAAGAGAGAGAAGTTCTTTTCGGAATTTCGACATAGTAACAAGTGTACATGGGAGGAATTTAATGAGAGAGAAAGGGGTATAACATCATTAAAAAAATAATAGGGCAGTATGGGGGAGGTGTGAAACCATACCCGAACACTCATAATTGAAATTAAAAGGCAAAACAACTTAAAGAATATTGGAAAAAAATGAGAAAGGAAGAAAAAACCCTTACATGGAAGTGTGCTTCCAAAGGCTAAAGAGAGGCTTGTGAGAGTCTTATTGGGAGATTGGGGCACCTTGGGAGGATTATAGAGAGAGTTGGGCAGAGGTTGGACGAACTCCAAGGGCTTTGAGTGAGGAGGAAGTGGGAGCTTGGGTGGGTTTATATAGGAAAGGTGAGGGAATTCTTTATTATTTAGGTTTGGGTCCCCTTACATTAAATTAATCCAAACCACAAACCATCCCATGGTTTTTGGAAAAGGGAAGAGGAAAACAATATTTTATGAGGCCCAAGTCCGAACTTCTTAAAATAATAAGGTTGCTTATGTGGAGGTGAGTCACACTCCCATGGAAATTAATTTAAAAAGTCAAAGTGTTGAATATGTCTTGAGGGGTCCATTAATGCTTTGAAAATAAGTCAAAAAAACCCAAAATCACATTATTTTAATGATAAAACATATATTGTCCGAACATAAGGATTATGGTGTTTTATTACATCACCATTGGGTCATTATGATGTCATAAAACACATTATATATTTAAAGGGTATTTAATTTTTACCCAAAAATCTGATTGTCTCAGAAAATTATGAAAAATTCACAGTTGGATAATTTCAACGTCCTAATTCCAGAAATGACATTTAATTTATCTAAAAAAAATTCTAAATATGTTAATTTTTACTTTTAAAATAAAAACGGATATTTATCGAAAATTCACGGGTTTTGACAAAAAATGGCTTTCAAACCTTAATAAAAAAATTTAATTTCATTCATCAAATTATATGATCATTTATATTTAATAAAAAATTAATTTAATAATAATAATATTATTTTATTAAAATATTATTTAATTAAAAAATAACTTAAATTAATAAAATAGATTTCTTAATTAAATAATAACTAGAAACACCATTTGTACTTTAAAAACTATTTACAATTTATCGAAAATGACTAGAAATTATATTCATTATTATATACAAAAATAATGTACATGAACATAATACTACTTATTTGTTACATAACCCCTTAAAATAGCTGCATAAGACCTAAGGGTAAGGTGTGCGATGGTGACAGACTCTTGGGGCGGCTCGGATAACATCGCTCGAGTGGTAATTTCAATCAACTTCCACTTTTCCCGTAGACGGTCATGTTCGAGCTTGACATGATGAAGCTCAGCTTGGGCTTGTTCAAGGGAGAAGCCCAATGATGCCACCTCTTTTCCGAGCTCCAAAAAATGGGCTTTGTATGGGGAAATTCTACTGGATGAGGCCATCGCTTCTTTTGTCTGAGTAAAATTGGATTTGTTAAAGTCATATATTTATACTAATCATGTGATCACTGTTCAACAACTATATAAGCAATGGTCAAAATTATTAACATAAAACCAATGTAGTTAACACTTTATATAAACATAAAGAGACGTTTAATTAGATCAAGAGGGATTTCCATTAATGAAACTTTGGGTTGTTACACCTTACCGTTTCACCATTAAGGGAACAATACCATTGCTCGTGCGTACATATGGCTTTTGGTCTCCATGATATGATGAGATTCATTTTCCATGACTACCATTCAAGAATGATTATAAGAATGTATTTAGTTATTAAATATTATATTTATAACATTAATATCATTATGGAGATGTTGTATATATATCATATTCAAAAGAACATAGTCATTCATGAAAAAAACATGCATTGTAAAATGAAGCAGTTAACACTTGAAACAAGGGTAATAACAAACTATTATTAAAAAAATGATATAAGAGGAACATATATGATATCATAAATATGTATATGGTTCTATTATAAATTAATATAATACTTTAAACCATTATACAAGAGTTTAAATCATGTTCAACTGATGTAATGTACAAGGTAATGGGTTTCTTGTCTCACTTTTCTTATATGAGATATATGACTTGTTCACCACTTATTCCTTATGTGTAACACTGCAAGATTCTACGGTATGCTTCTCATTGAATAATAAAATAACGTGTTTTGTACGCAACTTTGAGTTCAAACACACACCACAACCAATATCAACGTCAAGGATACCAAGGCTTCTTTCCGGTGGGCCTCCGTCTCCTTTGGAAGGACAATATCGACGTCATAATTTTGTATTTTTCCTTGCACCATGTGGCAGTGACTATTCAGACCGAATCTCACCTATCCTGGAATTTTTTGGGATTCTATAGCTGGCCGTCCCATAATGATAAGGTAAATTCATGGGACCTTCTTAGAAAGATTCGACATGATTTGCTGAGCCCTATCCTCTTTGGAGGTTATTTCAATGAGATTATGTTTCATAAGGAAAAGAGGGGCGGAATCATCCAACCAGAAGCGTCGATGTCAATATTTAAGGATGCGGTCCTTCAGGCAGACCTAGTCAATCTGGGGTACACAAGTAATCCTTTTACGTCATTTCGGGGCAGTACTGAAGGCAACCGCATTGCTGAGTGGCATTATAGACTTCTGGGTTCCTCTGATTGGATTAATCTGTTCAGCTTGTTTCATGTTGGCCATTTGGCCCTTAACTACTTGGACCATTGTCCAATTCTCATGGATTGTACGCGAGGTGCAAGTAATAGACCACTGAGTAGACCCTTCAGGTTTGAGAGCTTCTGGGAAAAAGACCAGGAATGCAAAGAGGTGATCCGATCTTGCTGGTAACGTACCCACGTGGATGTCTGTTTCAACCTCCAACAGGTCTCCTCTGAGCTGAGGTCTTGGAGCAATAAAAAATTTCACCACCCCGACCGGAACTGTGAGGTCCTCGAGAAGAGACTGAAGACCCTCCTCAAACAACCCACATCCAATCGCATCCTATCATTGATTGGATCTACACAAAGAGAGATGGATACAACCTTTCGCTTCAAGGAAAGCTTCTGGGCTATGCGGGTGCGGGATCTCCACATTAAAGAAGGATATGCTAATACTCGGATTTTTCACTAGAAATCTTCTTCCAGGCATCAGAAGACCTCTATTAACTGCATCTTACAACCCGATGGAAGCAAAGTTACTGATTCCAGTGGTATTCACGAGGCCTTGGTTCAATTTTTTAGAACATATTTACTGTAGGAACCCCTTTCATGTCCGCTGAGGTGGAAGATTGTATAAAAATTATGATCACCGAGGAGATTAATAGGCAGCTCACCAAAGCCGTGACAGAGGATGAGATAAGCCTGGACCTAAAACATCTTCATTCGACTATGGCCCCGGGACCGAACGAGTTCCATGCACTATTTTTAAACAATACTGGCACATTATTGGTCCCGACATATGCACCATGATAAA
This sequence comes from Viscum album, assembly GCA_963277665.1. Taxonomy (NCBI): domain Eukaryota; kingdom Viridiplantae; phylum Streptophyta; class Magnoliopsida; order Santalales; family Viscaceae; genus Viscum; species Viscum album. The sequence continues at coordinate 599,934,937 of OY728140.1, forward strand.
AAATATATGGATTGGGAAGATGAGCATTACTGCCATCAATGAATATGTCCTTGTCCTCATCCCCAAAATTTAGATACCCCTGGAGATCCCAGATTTTAGACCAATCAGCCTCTGCAATGTCTCTTACAAGAGCTTCTCAAAGATCATTGTCAATAGGCTGCGACCTTGGCAACCTGATATTATCTCTGAAAATCAGAGCGCTTTCGTGGCCAAGAGATTGATTACAAATAATGCGACTGTGGCCCATGAGGTGTTTCATTCTTTGAAGTCACACTCCACCGCGAAAAGAGGAACCATGGCTTGGAAATTGGATATGACCAAGGCCTACGATAGAGTGGAATGGAACTTCCTACGAGTCATTTTGCTAAAAATTGGTTTCTGCGCTAAATGGACATATTTGTTCATGGACTGCATCTCGACCGTGCCATTAAAAATCAAGGTCAATGGGGAGATTACCAGAGGATTCACCCCATCTCGAGGCCTCCTCCAAGTAGATCCTCTCTCCCCTTTTCATTTCATCCTGGTGGCTGATGTGTTTTCTAATCTTATTTCCAGGGCTGCATCCTCAAATTCTACTCATGGGGAAAAGGCCAGCCGTGTTGGCCCACTAGTGTCGCATCTCTTCTTCGCTGAAAACCGCCTCATTTTTTTCAGAGCCATAGTTAACGAATGTCGGGTGATCTGCCAAGAAATCCACCAGTACGAGAGGGCATCTGGCCAGTCGATCAATCATGGAAAAATGAAATTTCTTTCAGTGTAGGGGGGCCTCATTCTAAGAGGGAGGATCTATGTACTTTAGATGGTATTCATATGGTTGCAAAGCATCAGAAGTATCTTGGGATTCCCACGGTGATCGGCCACTCCAAAAAATAAATCTTCGGATCTCTTATTGATAGAATTGAGCAGAAAATTCTTGGCTTGTCCCCTAAAAACATTTCTAAAGCTGGAAAAGAGACACTCATCAAAGCTATAATCCAGTCTATCCCTATCTATTTTATGTCCCTGTTTAAGATCCTGTCATTCATCGTCAACCATATCCACACACGCATTGCTAATATTTGGTGGGGTAGGAATGATGGAAGGAATCGACCCCACTAGATAGCCTGGGAGGAACTTTGCAAACCCAAATCAATGGGAGGGACCGGTTTCTGGAATCTCCTTCTCTTCAATGATGCTCTATTGGCCAAGCAAGGATGGTGCCTGATTAACCGTCCTTCGTCTCTCTGTGCACGGGTTTTCCGAGCTAAGTACTTTCCCCACACGGACATCCATGCTTCCTCTCTCAATCCCCGCCCCAGCTTCCTATGGAGAAGCATTTGGGGGAAAAATGGCTCCTGGATAAAGGACTGGGCTGGAGGATTGGGTCTGGCTCATCGGTCAATATCTGGACTGATCCTTGGCTTATCGATATGGATGGTATGCGGGCTACATCCCTCGTCCAACCAGATTTTTAAGATGCCACTGTCAGCTACCTTTTTTCCGACCAGGGACAAGGGTGGTGTGTGGAAAATATCCTTGATTGGATTAATGAAAGGGACCAAATAATCATCCTTAGCATTCGCTAGATCCCTGAAGCGGGCCCCGACCACCTTTTCTAGACAAATGACATCACAGGCGAGTACACAGTTTGGTCTAGCTACAGACTGGCCCTTGGCCACCACCCTGCTGGCTAGGATGAGGGACCTTGGAAATCAATCTTGACACTCAAAGTTCCCCCTAAAATTTTCCAATTTTGGTGGCAGGTTTGCACGGGTACCCTCCCAACCATGAGCCTTCTCACTTACCGACATAAGGCCAGTTCTGCATTTTTCCCTTTCTACCCGCACACTTTTTAAACTCCTTTACACACCATCATTCACTGCCTAGGAGCTAAGCAAGTTTGGGGTAAATGGGACCCATCCTCTACCATTTTTCTGGCTTTGGCCTCTGACCTTCCCGATCTCCTGACGCGTTGGTGATCCTATCTTACCTCAGTCTCTCATGTTCCCTTTGCATGATGGCCTGTATTATTTGGATCCAACGCAATGATGCCAGGTTTCTTCAAGCTCACAATCCTCCTGAATTCTGGATTGACAAGGCTTTTTCTTGGATTGATGGCTGGAAAGACCACAAGGACCATTTTATGACAGGAGATGCCCTCATCCCACCCTCTCAGTGGAACCCCCCAACAGAAGGTACTCTTAAAATTAACATGGACGCGTCTCTCAAAAATGATGGGCTTGTTTCCCTCGGCCTTCTGGCCCGTAATCATCTCAGGAAAATCCTTGCTACAAAATATGTTCCACACCAGGCCTTCTGGGAACCGGTGGTTGCTGAGGCCATGTCCATCCTTACTGGTTTGATGCTCACTGTGGAATTTGGATGGAGCGACATTTTTGTGGATTCTTACTGCCTTGCTGTCATTAATGTTATCAACAACAACGATGGTGGACTCCAGCCTTTTGGTACCATCATTAGGAGGATTCTCTCACTTGGTCAGTGATTCACTTCTTGCACCTTCTCCTTTACAAAAAGGGAAGGAAACAATGCATCCCATCAACTGGTGGCCTTAGGCCCTTTTGACTCCATCCAGCTCTGGTCGGACAATTTCCCTTCTTGGCTTTGTACTTGTACTTCTGCATATTTTCATCATTAATGATATCTGTGTTAATAAAAAAACCAATCAAACTAGCCATTATAAATAGTAATACCCACTTTTTGAAATTTTATACATTTTCTCTTTTAAAATGGACTTAATTTTTGGATTTTGAATATTGAAATTATCTTAGGGTGAATTTTTGGTATTTTTATGAAAACTTTCATTTTTTGATGAATAGTGAAAATCACTAAATTTTAATTAAAAACAACTTTCTTAATAGATATAATTAATAGTGATAAATTATGAATTTGAGTGGTTTTAAAGTATATTTAGAATATATTTTTACCATTTAATACAATTTTGGTTATTGGATATAATTTCACATTGAAACGAGACATAGACAAGCATCAATCTTTTGATAGTTATTATTTCTTAAAAGCACGCTTTTTGTTTTGACAGTAAGAATTAATTTTAAATTAATTTATTCCACTACAATGTTTTTAATTTTTAAAAATGGATTCCATATTTAGAATAAGGAGGTCCAAATTTTGTAAATAGGTAACATTTATTTTTAGACATTTTGAATAATTACTTCGGTAAATATTTTATTTACCCTGGTTAAAGGCTAAATCCGGTAAATAAGGGTAAAAATTAATATTATAATAATAATAAATTACCCTAAAACGTGTTCTAACACTATTGGTTGATACATGTCCGACCAAGGGCATCTTTGGGTCGATTTTGGGACCCCATGGATCCACTTGTAAGTGATAATGACAATTTATATTAATTAAGTTAAAGTAAATACAAAAAATGCCATAAGCATATATCTTTTAGAAAAATAATATTTACATGGGGTTATATATGTTATATTTTCGACTATAAATATTAATTTTAAATATTAAAAAACATCTCTTACATAATTGTATTTTATTTATAATTTTTAGACATTTAATAATTAAATTTATTTATGACACAATAATGATACAGTATTTTCTTTATTAATGAAGGAATTAAATAATTAATATTATAAATGTTAAAATAAATATAATTTGAAAGTTTTGATACAATACAAAAATTTTATTAGTTAATTTGACATGTTAGTATTGCTTAAATGAATTTGTTTCGAATTAATAAAGTTGTTATGACTTTAACAAAAATCAATTATTAAATATTGTCATAATTGACTTAAATGAGTTTTTAAAACTAATATTATATTATTAATTGATATTCTATTCCTAAATATCTAAGGTTCAGAAAAAGGACTTATATAATGATATTTTTCTCATTAATGGACCACTTTGGGGTCTCTTGGAAGTATATATTATATTTATTAACCATATAATATAAAAATACAAAGTGACATGGTACATGTCAAACTATTTAACTAAGAGTTAAATATAAATGATATGGTTAATATAGTGACCCGAACATGTATAAAATATATTGGAAGAAATTATTTAGACCCATACCCACCTTATACTTTTAATAATCCACTTTGGAGCTATTATAAACCGAATATGAAGTTATTATAAATTAATACTTTAAGTTTTTCCTAAAGAGCCCCTCCTCCCCTTATAAAAGGACACCTCTTATAACCAATTATTCATACCATAAAAGCCTTTTGATTCGGACAAACTCTACCCAAATACCCTCTCAAATATCCTACCTTAATCCTAGAGGCCTTCCTTAAGTCAGAAATCCAACCTATGGATCCCCTTTGATCAAATCAAAAGGAAGAACCCGAAGAAGAGGTAATGTTTTCACCACCCTTTTTCAAGTTCCTTTCTTATTCAAATTCTTATTTATTTGTTGTTTCCATTATAAAATAATAAATACAGTATCTTATATATACTGTGATGTTATTATAAATATGGTACAACCATATTCAGTATTCTTTCCATCCTTTTAATGACATGTCACCATACGTGCGTACGTACAACCTACCGTCTCCACGTCGTGGTGTAATTGTTATTCAATACATTATTATTTTTATGGGTATAATAATAATGATTAATTCATGTAAATAATAAATATAACATGATAATTATTCTTTATATAAGATATACCAACCAATTATATATTATTTTAATATAAAAAGAATGATATTGTCGCTCGTGCGTACGTACAGACTACCGTCTCCACGAACACGATGAGATTCATTCCCCATCATATCCATTCAAGTACAATTCTCATTTGATGATTAAAAATAATTTTTAAGGACTTGATAGCATTCATTATATGAATAATATCCAACCTACCCATAAAAAACACAACTTATGTAACAAAACATATAAAAGAAAACGAGTAAGTTAACACCTGAAACGACGATAATACTATTATATTATTAACAAAGCAATGTTAAAAGATCATATATGATATCATATTAATGTATATGATACTTTTATAATTAAATAACAATTATTTCACCACTATAAAGGAGGCTAACATACCCTCGACCAAGGAAAAAGTACAAAGTAAGGGGTTTCTTATCTCACTTTTAATTACGTGCGATTTCCATTGTTCACTACTTATTTATTGCATGTGGTGTGTGTACATCCCATGATTGTATTAATTGTGTAATATAATTTAATTTAGGGATATTTAAATAATCATTGTATGATCCTTCTTTAATGGGTGTATGTTTCGTAAGTTACCAAATCGATAAGGGAATTTGAAATTTCAATTTCCACTCATTCAGTTTTACGCATACTTTATTGATTTTTTTACTCCAAGATTATGTGTGGGATCATTATTAATTTACATATGTCATAATTTCAACTACCCTTTCTGTGGATATACTTTTGAAACATATAATCACTCCATTTATAATTTCTCAAGTTATCGATATGAACTTGATAAGAGTAATTTTAACTCAATCTTTATTTGTTGAGTTAAATATCCATTTCATTGGTGTTGTCTTTACAAGAATATGTGTGAATGTCCTCCGATTGATTTATACTGAATATCCAATCATATTGGGTGTATTTATATTTGTAACACATAATTTTGTCATTGATTCATCATTCACTTATGGATACAGTATTTATAAGAGATTTCATCTGGAATTACATTCCATTGAGACTTCTTTGTTGTTATACGCCAATTCACATTTATATGGTGAATATAATGTACTTTCACATAGTATATCAGGAATCTCTTTATTATCATGATATTAAAAAGTTTTTATTACCTCAGTTATTTGTATTCAAGTGTCTTTCTTTTGGTTACGAACTCTAACTAAAATATCATTTTAAATGTTTTAAAGATTTATTATTCTAAATCTCTCTTTAATGTCCATGTTTTAAAAATGGTTTTAAGGATTTATTTATATGGACATTAATGTTTTAAAACTAAAATTCCTTTTAAAAGTTTCAAAGTGGTATGAGACACTTTGATTCAAAAATTTATTTTTAAATCGCTTCTTCACAAATAGTGTTACCTTTAAATGATTTCAAGTAAAAGGGGGATATTTCTCTCTAATAGTTTTGATGATTTTTTTCATCTATGTAAATTTCCCTCATTATTCTCGATTGAGGTTAAACTGATACAATACAATCTTCCATATTATATCGAATGAGTTATGTTTGACTGTGGATGTGCTAATTTTATACCATTCACGGTTTGTGGATTAATTATTGACATTTCGTATGCTAGTTTTAATAAGAATGTTTATGTTATGTATAAAACTGTTCATATGAGGAATGCATTGGACTTAGTAAGTTACGGGTGGAGCCTACTATAGCTCCTCGATGCATCAGTAGGTCTCATGAGAAAAAATAGTGTCTTGGCACAAGGCCTTGTCAAAATCTTATTTGTAGTATTGGCACGAGGCCTTGACTTTGTGGTTATGATAGTCTGGAATTATGCATTCCATCATTATGAAATTGGTTATTGATATTGCATGTGGTTATTCGACTAGTAGAATATCCATGTGAATATGTAAATGGAATTATTTCATTTTATCTTTTCCATATTATGCTGATGTTCAAGTTTAAAATGCTATTGTTTTAGTTATACATTACCTTAAATGTTTATGCTTATTTATGAAGTTTCTGCTATATTGTTATCCATAATGAGTATCTGAGCTCACCCTTTCAATGTTTTATTTTTCCCAGGATATGAATAAGTAATTTATGAATGACCTGCAGGGATATTATGAGGGGATATGAAGAAAATATGTTGTTGTATTTTTTTTACATTATGATTTAACGTAAGACTTATAAATATATCTAGTGTTTCCAAGTCTACTAAACTAATAGGCCTTTAGAGACTTGATCTTTTGTGATCATGAAAATGTTATGTAATAATGCACCAACTCTGGGTAACTGGGGTCAGGGTGTTATAGTTGGTATCAGAGGAATTTTAGTATAAACTTTAGAAACTAGATTTAGATAAACTCTGATTAGAGCACATAGCCCTAAGATAAACTTTGAGGATTAGTATAGAAGAACTTCCTAGAATTTTGGTATTGTATAGATTTTGTGATTTTTCCCAGCAATACATCCCTGTCTGGATACAAGTAGGTAGAGGTGGCTCTGGCACAGATGTACCTAGGGGTAAAACCCGAAAACACCACTTTGATCTAGACTCGAATGGGAACTGGTGCACAACAATGTGCCTTGCCGCACTCTTGGTTACGACACTCCCGGGGGATATGCTTAGGATAATTTACATTTTATTTACAAACCAATTTTACGTATTTTAATATAATATGAGAATAAATGAACTTGGTTAATCCTAAGGTGTTTCAAATTGAGAATATGGTGTGATGATATTTTATAAATGATATTATGACTACTGTTACTCATACAATGATTTCTGGTTTTAGTCAATGGCTGGAGTCCATGGAAGTCATAGTAACATTGAGAATGATGTACAAGGTGGGAACGATGGTGGAAATGAGCGACAAAATGGAATGTTGATAGGCATGAAAGATATCGTTCTCATGCCAAATCAGTTTTCCAAAAATATGATCAATAACATATATATTAACCAACTTCTGGACTCAACAAAGAAGAGGAAGATGATGAATGATAAGAGCTCCAGCAATGGAGACCATGGGGAAAATAATCCTAAACTTCCATCATGCAGGAAATGTGGAAGGAGACACCCAGGAAAGTGTCTCAACAGAACAAAGAAATGCTTTATGTGCGGGAAAGAAGGACATAAAGTAAATAATTGCCGAGGAAAAATGAAGAGTACTATGGAAGAAAATAAAAATGGTCATAATAATCCATTTACAGTCATTTGCCATAAATGTTGGGGACCTGTCCATTAGCCGAGAGAATGCCCTATTATATAGGATATTTTCTTGGTCAAAGAAGAAGTTATGTGGAAATAAATGGTTGGAGAAATGTTTAAAAGTATTGGTGCTCCTTGTTGATGGGATTACATTGGAATAATTTTCTCTTATATTTGTAACCCTGTAGTTTTCCATGTGAGAATGATATTTGAGGAAGTCTTATCTTTTCCCTTGTGTATATATTTATAAATAACCATTTGGTTTTATATAATCATTGGGTTTGAGGAAATTACAAGTTATTATATTTTTGGATGAAAATGCAAGGTATGAGATAAAATTTCTGGTTAAAATTATGTTATGGTTATTTTGAGGAATTCATCTTATTTTGGTAATGTTATAAAATATAGTTTTTGAAAAAGGACAACACATAGACTGTGTGACAACTCGTCGCGTTGCACAAAGCTGTGGGAATCAAACCCACAACCAAAGTGCGATTGGGATTTATCGTCTACCACTGGACTACGTGAAGTCCCTGGTTAGTGTGACTAATTATTTTTAGTTAAATGATTTTATTGATCAATAATAAGTTGATTTGGGTTCATATGTCTTATCAAATAAATACCCTAAGTATAGGAAAATGATTTAGTGATTAAGTGATAAATGTTATTTTGGAAGCTGTTCGCTTTGTTGGGAACACTATATGCACAAGGAAAATAGAATACTGTGGGGTTTCATTTGATGAGTAATGGTGAATTTTTATATACATTTTTATTTTGTATTTATTGTGATTTGTGTTATTTATGGAAATGATTAACCTATAATAGAGAAAATGTTATTAGGTTAATTACTTTTAAGTATGTGATTTTAAGAGTAGTTGATGTCATTTGGAGATTCAATTTAACATGGAAGACTACATAACGAAATTCATCTATGTTTTGGGTTTCAATATTAGTTTGGATTATATTGAAGGATTTTAATGAAAATTTTTTATTTAATGGTATTTATTTATATTTGGGGTATTTTTGGTTTAAATTTAGAAATTTAGATTAGTGTTTCTTTCTCTAAAAGAATATCCTTTTGGGGGATCATCAGATCTTGTACTAACCATTTTGGTTTTGATTAATCTCTAAAGAAAGGGTTAATATATAGTTTATCCTTCCTGGATCATGTGATTCTATAGAAGTTTATTCTATCTCTTCTAGTGTGACCAAGTCTTCTTGAATACTCATCATTTTAAAAAATGAGTTAGTGGTGGAAATTTATTAAAGAATGAAACTCTACTTAAAAAGTAAGTATATCTCTTTATTTTATTAGTCAATGTCATAAATGAATTCCTCGTCTTTATGTGATTTAACTTAAAAAAATGTTGTCCTTATACTTTTCCTACTGGGAAACTAATGACCGTTTGTCCCATCACAAGTTTGTGGCTTTCTTATTGTTAAATTTCTCCTAATCATGTTTTCTATCCCACTCCATCAGAAGCTGACACTTATTTTATCTTCCATATCCATGTTTTCCTACATGGAATCCTAGTATGAGTTATCTTGGGTGACCTTTGTACTTCTCTTTCATTCTTTTAAGGTGATAGTTTTATTGACTCTTTTTCTGATGTGGGACTTTCCATTATATTTCCATGCCCAATTTTAAAAATTTCGAGGTCAAAATTATTTTAAGGAGGGGAGAATCTAACACCCCAAGAATCCATGGTATGCTTCTCTTTTAATAATATAGTAGCGTGTTTTGTACGAAACTTCGAGTTCTAACACACACCGCAACCAATCAAACTAGCCATTATGAATAGTAATACCCAATTTTTGAGATTTTATACATATTATCTTTCAAAATGGAATTAATTTTGGGATTCAGAATGTTGAAATTATCTTAGGGTGAATTTTTTGTATTTTTATGAAGAATTTCAATTTTTGATGAATAGTGAAAATCACTAAATTTTTATTAAAAACAACTTTTTTAATCGAAATAATTAATAGGGATAAATTATGAATTTGAGTGGTTTTAAAGTATATATAGAATATATTTTTACCATTTAATCCACTTTTTTTCATTGTATGTAATTTCACATTTAAACCGAACATAAACAAGCGTCAATCTTTTGATAGTTATTATTTCATTAAAACACGTTTTTTGTTTTGACAGTAGTAATTAATTTTAAATTAATTTCTTCCACTTCTATATTTTGTATTTGGAAAAATGGATTCAATATTTAGAATCATGTGGTCCAAAATTTTTAAATAGGTAACTTTTATTTTTTAGCATTTTGAATAATTACTTCGTTAAATATTTTATTTACCATGGTTAAAGGGTAAATTCGGTAAAAAAAGGTTAAAAAATAATATTAAAATAATAATAAATTACCCTAAAACATGTCATAAACTTATTTTTTGATACATGTCCGACCATGTCAATCTTTTGGTCGATATGGGGACCCCATGGATCCACTTGTAAGTGATAATGACAATTTATATTAATTATGTTAAAGTAAATACCACAATGACATAAGCATATATCTTTTAGAAAAATAATTCTTACATAGGGTTATATATGTTATATTTTTGAATAAAAATATTCATTAGAAAGATAAAAATATTTCCTACATAATTGTATTTTATTTATAATTTTTATACCTTTAATAATTAAATTTATTTATGACACAATAATGATGCTATATTTTCCTTATTAATGAAAGAATCAAATAATTAGTATTATAAATGTTAAAATAAATATAATTTTAAAGTTTTGATGCCATAAAAGAATATTATTAGTTAATGTGACATGTTAGTTTTTCTTAAATGAATTTTTTTCGAATTAATAATTTTGTTATGAATTTAACAAAAATCAATTATTAAATATTGTCAAAATTGACAAAAATGAGTTTTTAAAACAAATATTATATTATAAATTTATATTATTTTCCTAAAAATATAAGGTTCATAAAAAGGACTTATATAATGATAGGTTTATCATTAATGGACCACTTGGGGGTCACTTGAAAGTATATTGTAATTTTATTAACTATATAATATAAAAATAATAAATGACTTGGTAAATGTCAAACTATTTAACTAACAGTTAAATATAAATGATAAGGTTAATGTAGTGACCCAATCCTGTATAAGATCTATTTGATGAAATTATTTTGACCCATACCATCCTTATAATTTTAATAATCCTCTTTAATGCCATTAGAAAACAAATATGTATTTATTATAAATTAATACTTTACGTTTTTCCTAAAGAGCCCCTCCTCCCCCTTATAAAAGAACATCACTTCTAACCAATTATTCATACCATCGAAGCCTTTTTTTCGGAAAAACTCTGCCCAAATACCCTCTCAACTATCCTCCCTTAATCCTAGAGGCATTAATTTAGTCATAAAGCCAACCTAAGGATCCCTTTTGATCAAATCAAAAGGAAGAACCCGAAGAAGAGGTAATGTTCTCCCCACCCTTTTTCAAGTTCCTTTCTTCCTCAACTTCTTATTTATTTGTTGTTTCAATTATAAAATAATAACTCCAGTATCTTTTATTTACTGTGATGTTATTATACATATGGTACAACCATGTTTAGTATTCTATCCATCCTTTTAATGACATATCAGCATACGTGCGTACGTACGACCTACCATCTCTACGTCGTGGTGTAATTGTTATTCAATACATTATTATTTGGATGGGTATAATAATGATGTGTAATTCATGTAAATAATAAATATAACATGATTATGATTCTGTATATATGATATAACATCCAATTATATATTATTTTAATATCAAAAGAATGATATTGTCGCTTGTGCGTACGTACAGACTACCGTCTCCACAAACGCGATGAGATTCATTCCCTATTGTATCCATTGAAGTATAACTCTCATTTGATAATTAAAAATAATGTTTAAGGAATATATATCATTATCTATATGAATAATATACAACCTACCCATAATAAACACGACTTATGTAACAAAACAAATAAAAGAAAACAAGTAAGTTATCACCCGAAATGACAATAATACTAAGATATTATTAACAAAGCAATGTTAAAAGATCATATATGATATCATATTAATGTATATGATCATTTTATAATTAAATAAAAATTATTTCACCAATATACAGGAGGATAATCTACCCTCGACCAAGGAAAAGGTACAATGGAAGGGGTTTCTTATCTCACTTTTAATTCCTTGAGATTTCCATTGTTCACCACTTATTTATTGCATGTGGCGTGTGTACTAACCATGATTTTATTCATTTTGTAATATAATTTAATTTATGGATATTTAAATAATAATTTCATGATTTTTATTTCATGGGTGTATGTTTCTTAAGTTACCAAATCGATAAGGGAATTTGAAATTTCAATTTCCACTCATTCGGCTTTATGCATTCTTCATTGATTATTTTACTCCAAGATTATGTGTGGGATCATTATTCATTTGCATATGTCATAATTACCACTACCCTTTCTGAGGATATACTTTCGATACACATAATCGCTCCATTTATAATTTCTTAAGTCATCGATATGAACTTGATAAGAGTAATTTTAACTCAATCTCTATTTGTTGAGTTAAATATCCATTTCATTGGTGTTGTCTTTACAAGAATATGTGTGAATTTCCACTGATTGATTTACAATTAATATCCAATCATATTGAGTGTATTTATATTTTTCCCACATAATTATGTCGTTGATTTATCCTTAACCTAAGGATACGGTCCTTATAAGAGATTTCATCTCAAATTACATTCAATTGAGACTTCTTTGTTGTTATACGCCAATTCACTTTTATATGGTGTATATAATGTACTTTGACATAGTATATCATGAATCCCTTTATTATCATGATATTACAATGTTTTTATTACCTCAATTATTTGTATTCAAGTGTCTTTCTTTTGGTTAGGAACTCTAACTAAAATATAATTTTAAATGTTTTAAAAATTTATTATTTTAAATCTATATCATTAATGTCCATGTTTTAAAAATGGTTTTAAGGATTTATTTATATGGCCATTTAATTTTTAAAACTAAAATTCATTTTAAAAGTTTCAAATTGGTATGGGAAACTTTGATTCAAAAATCTATTTTTAAATTTATTCTTGACAAATAGTGTGACTTTTAAATGATTTCAAGAAAAAGGGGGATATTTCTCTCTAATAGTTTTGATGATTTTTTTCATATATTGTAATATCCTTCATTATTCTCGATTGGGGTTAATGTGATACAATACAATCTTCCATATTGTATCGAATGAGTTTTGTTTGACTGTGGATGTGTTATTTTTATACCATTCATGTTTTGTGGATTAAGTATTAACATTTCATATGATAGTTTTAATATGAATGTTTATGTTATGTTTAAAACTTTTCATATGAGGAATGCATTTGAATTAGTAAGTGACGGGTAGAGCCCTCTATATCTCCTCGATGCATCGGTAGGTCTCATGAGACAAACTAGTGTCTTGGCACAATTCCTTGACAAAATCTTATTTGTATTCTTGGCATAAAGCCTTGACTATGTGGTTATGATAGTCTGGAATTATGCATTCCATCATTATGAAAGTGGTTATAGATATTGCATGTGGTTATTTGACTAGTAGAATATCCATGTGAATAAGTTAATGGAATTATTTCATTTTATCTTTTCCATATTATGCTGAAGTTAATGTTTAAAAGGATTTTGTTTTAGTTATACATTTCTTTAAATGTTTATGCTTATTTACAAAGTTTCCGCTATATTGTTATCCTTACCGAGCATCTGAGCTCACCCATTTAAATGTTTTATTTTTCCCAGGATGTGAAGAAGTAATTTATGAATGACCTCTAGAGATAGTATGAGGGGATATGAAGACAATATTTTATTGTAGTTTTTTTAATTTATGATGTAATGTAAGACTTATGAATATATCTAGTGTTTCCAAGACTACTAAACTAATCGGTCTTTAGAGACTTGATCTTTTGTGATCATTCCAATGTTATGTAATAAGGCATCGACTCTGGGTAACTGGGGTCGGGGCGTTACATTATGTGTGGTGTATGTAATGCCCTTTCAAATATCATATAAATAACATAAATATTATCATTATATTCTCAATTTTATTTAATTTTATTCATTTATAGGGATTCTGGTTTAAATTTTTCTAAGTGGTATGAGACACTTTGCAATGTTTAAGGATTATTCTTCCTCAAGAATTTTCTATGGTCCCATCTAAAATAATCTTCATCTATGTCTACATAATTTGTTGAATATTGTAATTCATTAAATTTTATCTCTTATGATACCATTTACCATATTTTATTTAAGGTTTTATGATCAGTTTGGCTATAGATGTGCTATTTTTATGCCATTCATGGTTAATGGTTAAATATTCACATTTTTATGTTAGTCTTTAAATATAAATGTTTATATAGTTTATGTTTCACCCTTTTAATATAAGTAATTTTTTAGAGTATGTATGTGATGGGTAGGGCCCATTATAGCCCCTCGATGCATCGGTTGGTCTCATGAGATAAATTAGATTTGGACATAGCTGAGGCCTTAACCATTTAATTTCATATATAGATTTTGTTGAGGCCTTAACCATTTATATTTAGATGTCATGGATGAATACTCGTTGATATGTTTTATATATCAATCATTTATCATTCCATCACTGTGAGGTTAGTTATTTATTTACATGTTATTATTTGAATATTAAAATATCCATGGTTATGTTTTATAGCTCACATTTATTTAAATGGAATGTGTTTCAGTTATTTACCTTGCCAAATTATTTATGCCATATTTACTCATAGCTTACGTTTTATGATTACCATTACTGATCATTTGATCTCACCCCTTTAATATTTTTCAATTTTTCCCAAGGATTACCAGAATTATATTATAATCGATATGAAAGGTTACAAAAAGGGGGAATAATGGAAGACTCAATGAAACTTTTTTATTGTATTTTATGTTTTAAAATATAACATGTAATTAATGTATATATCTATTTTACAAAGAATAATAAACTATTCTGTCATTCGAGATGATATTCCTTGTATCTTATGTCAATGTAACAAGTAAGGCACCATCTTCATGCTATTGGGGTCAGGGTCATTAAATCAACTATATTTTTCGAACCATATAAATTGAGATGATCTTTATTGTGTCAACCTTATGAGCTTTTCTAAACTTCTTGAAATGAACCTTATGAGATACTATGAACTTCATAAAGTTATACAAATTTTCTACTATAGGCCTTTTGATTTTATCTCTTATTATTTTTGTATGATTAAGCTAATTAATTTTATTATAAATTACTGTTTATATTTATTGATAATATTCAAAGGTATTTTTATGCATTTAAAATAGAGTTCATATTTTTTTTAAATTTTTATGTATCTACTGCATGTTTTCAGAAATATTTTTGAATTTGAATTTTTTTTTGATGGAATATAAGTTGTGCGAATTATGGGATACCCTTTACTGATTGTTATGGAGGATATTTTGAGAATGTTCAATGATTATTTTAATGTACTGGAAAATGATGAAGTATTTTTTTATCATTTACTCAAGAATAGTGGGAATAAATAATTTATTATTCATGATAATTACATTGATAATTCTAGTGTCTATGATATGACCCAAACTTTTGAATAAAATTTTTTACCTAAATTTTTGTGTTATTTTATTTTGTACTCAACAAAACTACATCCTTTTATTAATTGAGTGAGAATAATTGAAATGAGACCTTTGGGTTTCGACCGTTATATAACTATTGGTTAATTATGACCGTTGGTCCATATGAATGATGGTCCATATGACTGTTTGAAACTAAACTCTTAAAATTATGATTATTGTTTATAAATACAAGTGATCATGGTTAATTAATACAGAAAGAAGAGTCGATGGCCTCATCCAGTAGACTCAGGCCACACTAAACCCATATTTCGGAGCATGGGAAGGAGGTAGCATCACTACGATATGCTTTGGACAATCCCAACCTGAGCTTCAACATGTGAAACATAAAATTAATCACCTATAAAAGAATTTTAAGCTGATATAAATCCCCACTTGAGCCATACAAAGCCCGTACGAAGCCCATATTTTGGAGAAATCTATGGGATAAGTTCAAGCTCATCCAGTAAAATTGGGCCATATGAAGCCCATATTTTGGAGAAGTCTTCAACATGATTTTATTACTTAAATCAATTTATGTACGGCTTATCACCCACAAATAGATGGAAAGTCTGGAAGGACTATTATAACACTCAAGGACATGCTGAGAACATGCTCAACAGAATTTAAAGGTGGATGGGATCAACATCTCTTATTAGTTGAGTTCTATTATAACAACAACTTCCACTCGAGCATTTAAATGGACCCTATGAAGCTCTAAATGGGAAGAAATGTAGAATTCCCACTTGTTGGGATGAAGTGGGTGAGAGAAAGCTTCTTCGGCCTGATCTTGTTCAAGAGATGATAGAAAAGTTTCATTCCATACTTCAACACATTAAGGCCACTCAGATTCGGCAAAAGATGTATGCCGAAAACCATTAAAGGGACATAGATTCTGATGTTGGTGACTAAGTCTCTCTTAGAATTTCTCCTTGGGAGAAATTCATGAGGTTTGGGAATAAAGGGGAGCTCAACCCTAGGTACATTGGACCCTATGAAATCCTTGATCAAGTAGGATTAGTGGCCTATTGAATTACACTTCCTCCAAATATTGCACAAGTTCATGATGTCTTCCACGTATCCCTCTTTAAGAAGTACATACCTGACCCTTCACATGTACTAAATATAGAGGTGGTACAACTGGTATATGACCTCTCTTATGCGGAGCAGTTAGTGAAGATCTTGGATCGTAGAGACAAGGTTATACACAACAAGACTAACCACCTTGTTAAGGTATTATGGGGAAACCAAAAATGTGAAGAAGCTGTGTGGGGACCAGAGGAGTCTATGAGGTAGAAGTACCCACAAATTTTCTCTTCTGAGGGTACGAGTTGAAATTTTGGGGATGAAATTTCTTAAGTGGGGAAGAATGTAATGACCCGAACTTTTGAATAATATTTGTTTCTTAAATTTGTATGTTATTTTATTTTGTACTCAATAAAACTACAACCTTTTATTAATGAAGTGAGTATAATTGAAATGAGACCTTTGGGTTTCGATCGTTATATAACCATTGGTTAATTATGACCGTTGGTCCATATGACCATTGGGAACTAAATTCTTAAAATTATGATTATTGTTTATAAATACAAGTGATCATGGTTAATTAATAAAGAAAGAGGAGTTTATGGCCTCATTCAGTAGACACAGGCCATACAAAGCACATCTTTCAGAGCTTGGGAAGGAGGTGGAATCACTAGTCTTTGCTCTGGACCAACCCCAAGATGAGCTTCAACATGTGAAGCTTGAATGTAATCACCTATGAGAGAAGTTCAATATGATATAAATCACCACTCAGGCAATGTTTTATGAGCCACCCCATGATTCTATCACCATTTCACACCTTACTCTTAAGTCAAATGCGGGCGTTATAAGGGGTAATGTAATGAGGCCTTAGTTACTTTGTGTAATCCCTTAGTATAAATAAAATTTATATTTTATCATTACTGATTTAGAAATAGATTTTCTTAATAAAGTATATGTTTAATTATGAAAAATTTGATAAATTGGTTTTAGAAGTAAAAAATGTACTTTCATAGATTTTTCATACATATATAATTATTATGGTAAAATAAAAATCACTTTTGAATTTCAAATGTCAAAATTAGCCTAGGATGAATTTTTATAAGAAGTTTCATTTTTATCAATAGTATTTTATGAATAGTTCTTTTTGAAGAATAATATTTGATGAATAGTGTTTTTTGATGAATAGTAAAAGAATATTTTTTTATCAAAGAACTTTTTATATGAAATTATTTTCAATAATCTGAGATACATGGTTGTAATCATGGTGAAAAATAAGGTTCAATAAGATCAAAATAATTTTTGATTGAATAGTAACTTTACCCTTTAGAATAATAATTTTACCCGTATGAATGGTAATTTTACCAATAGAATAGTAACATCACCTAAGGAGGTATAAATATGGTTTGTTCATCTTAAGTGGTAATGAGATATAAATATATTATAGAATAAGTAAATAAATGTTTTGAAAATTATTAGTCAAGTATTAATATTTTAGTTAGTTAATTTATTTTAAAATGAAATTAATTTTTTTAAAATGTAGTTCACTTTTCGATTCTACACATGAAAAAATGGGAATGATGATTTCTTGGGATTTTTCTGAAACAATTGAATTTTTAGTAAATAGTAAAAATACAATTTTGAGTTTTGATGTGTTTAATGACATCATTAATGATGCAATCATGATGTAATAACTCTGGTCAAATTTCATACAACAAGAGTTTTTATGAGCTATCCTAGGTGTCCAATACCATTAGCAAGCCCAGGGTTTTACAAATACCACAAATGAGGTGTCCCTTAGAAATTAATAAAACATTCTCTCATTTTTTCTATAAATACCAAACCATTCCTTCATTTATTTCATTCCAAATTCATCATCAATTAATATCTGGTCTTTTTACCTCCCAAGGAGTCATCCCAAGGTTCGCTCAAGCCCCCCAAGTTCCCAACCTTTGAGTTTTTGATGCTACTATTCAAGGTAAGGGTACCTTTCGCCCTCCTCTTTTAATCATGAATTCCTTTATGTTATGTATTATAGATTCCATTTTATTAGGTGGGGTTATGTTCTTCTGTATCCTTATTTCTGTCCATTTTATATACAAATGATGAAGATATCCCTTTTCACTCTCATCAACTGATTTTCTGAATTTTTAAGTGACGTCATTAGGCTGCCGAATTTTCGTAAAAGAAATCACATCTTCTCTTTTCTTTCAAGTTTTACCTTTCATGTTGTATGAAATCAAAAAATCTATACCATGATATTATTTATATTTTATTCTGTCCCTATATTGTATTATGAGTTATTTATGAGTGGGTGACCCCTGTACCCTCTCTTTTTGATGTTTTATAAAACCATGTTACATAGCCGTTATGCTGCAGAATTTTCATCTCAAAATCGCTCTCTTTTTCTCAATAAATTCTCTTATTTTATTTATGTGAATACCCAAATCTAGTTTATTTCCAGGGGTATTAATAAATACATAAAAATGATATATTTTATTCTTTAATTGACATATATATTACTGTCATTTACTTTCCATGGGTAATAAATGACATAAGGATCTTTTTTTTAAAAACTTTTTAAAACGTCACAATTTTGATATGAAACCCATTTCTTTCATTATCTTTGGGTTATTTATGAAATTTATGACTGTGATCCATTTGGATAACATGAAAATAAATACATATTAAGGGTGCAACTTAATATCTCTCCAATGCATTGGATAAAGAATTTAATCTCTAAAGATGACAAGTTTTACGATACCTTGCTGGATAACATTAGTAATTTTTATGATTCCTTGGGGATGGAACTTCGTGATATGTTCATGAATGTCTAAAATAAATGTTGTATCCACATTATCAAGATATGTTTAATTTTTTCATTTATATGATATGCCTCATTATCATTCATTTATGATATTCCCCATGTTCTTATTGATATTGCTCAAGTTCACATGTAAACTATTTCCCTTATTTTCCTTACAAGGCCTTCTGTTAACCCTTTACTTTGATGTATGTCTCTAGGTTATGAGATGAAAGAACTCTACTTAGGATTTACTTTTAAATAATCTTTTTAAGGATATTAAAATAATGTTTTATGTTTTCATGTTTTATGTTCCTGATTTCTAAGAAACCAGACTTTGTAGATCCTCTCTTTGTAAACTGGAATGAAAAGTTATGTAATAAAAAGGAGGGATGATATAGTATATATTATTATTATTATTATTTTTAATTATTATAAATACTTTATATGGTTGTTTATATATTTTAGTTCTTATTTTAAGGGAACAAAAGATGAATGAAAATATATAACAACGACACCTTCTAAACTCATACACATTGTAACTCACTGATCTGCTAAAAGAAATATCTAATCCCTTGTGAAAAAATGTCAATATACTAAAGGACTATCAAGGACTGAAAAAAAAATTATATAATAATTATTTCATTGAAGATATGAACTAATACACTGGTTGAGAGCAGTGATATGCCTCAATTTTTGTTCATCAATTATTTTTTCTAGTTTCTTTGTGTCTATGCTTAATGTTTTCTATCTTTTTACGTGTTCTTAAACTATTTATGGTTTATTATTTTCCCTAAAAAAATAATTCACGTCTTAATGTTGTGATTATTATACTAATTAAGTATTTAGATGACACTACCTTTCACAATGTGTCCTTTGGTTATGTCTATGGGATAAAAATTTAGTGTTATATTAAGTTATGACCGTCCTTTAAAAGACATCGTTATTTATGTGGTTGTGCCACCACTAGAAAATATATTTATAATAGGGTTATATAACCCCTTAAAAACCAATTTCATTTAATTCATACCATATCTCTTATGATAAAAAGGTGTAAATATGAAAAATATGATCATTTGGATTCGAACTGCTACAAAATTTACCACACTATCTAATTAAATTTATGCTTCATATTTTCTTATGCATGAAATTTTTACATTAATTTATATTTTCTTAAAAATTTTAAAATATTATATTCAACCTCCCCTTGATACCTTTGACTATACTAACTGGGACTAATAATTGATACCAGAGTATTGGCTCTAGCAGATTTTTTAACTAACCATATCCTAGACATAACCAGCCAAGGGAATAATTTTTAAGATGGAAAAAACATCAAATGATGTATGGATTGTAAATAAACTACCAAAATTTTTTGGTATAGACTATGGATATTAGAATATTTAAATGGAAACTTATCTTAAGAAACATTGTATTGATCATTGGACTACAATGGTAAAACCTTATAAATTATCATATTATAACCTCAATACTCTTAGAGGAAGCGATGTGAATACATATTTTTTAAATTATAAAGTTATGAATATTATTTATTATGCTTTAATAAGAAGTTTTTATCCATTTTTCTTGCAATAAACCCATATTTTCTTTGTATTTTCATTGAAATAAACATCAGGTATTCGATATATTTCTTTACAGGAAACCCCAAGTCTAAATGAATTGTGATATAGTAATCCTATAAAACTTAGACAATAAATTTGAAGGTTTGAATAGTAATAAATAAATTATAAAATTTTTATAAATTTTTGAAAAAATAAAAATTTCATGGTTAGTTCATAAAAAATAAGTACACAATTTTGAGTAATGTCATTTTATGTTTCAAAAATATGTTTTATTCCAAAATGGGATTGATTTCATTTTGTTCACTAAGATTATAAATAATTTATATAATTTTTAGGTATATTATTTTATTAAATTAATATAATTTTTAAATTATAAAATTCAGTATTATCTTATGGTGTTTTTTATAAATTTTGTAAAAAAATTATTTTCCAATGAATAGTAAAAATAACATTTTTTGTAAAACTATTAGTTATTTTAAAGTAGTAATCTAATTATTGTTTAAATTTGATCTTCAATTAACAAAAGAATACTATAATTAGAAAAAATATAATTAATTACATATGAATCCTCAATACACTTGATTTTTGTATAAGTTCATTTTTGTGCTTAAGAACACATTTTTCTAAAAACTATTTTTATGTGTGCCATGTGTTTTTATCATAAAAATTTAAATTAATATTTTTTTATTAATTTTTTAATGAAATTTATAGATATAATATTAAATGATATATTTTAATATTCATTTTATTGTTTTTTATAAGGAAAGTAATGTAATTAAATTTGGTTTTGTGCTTTAAAAATAAATTTTCTGAAATGGGTTTTCATTGCATTTTTCATACTTATTTCAAATTAAATGTTACCAATTATAAATATTGATTTTGGTAAAATGGATTAAATATTTTTGAATCATTATAATTAATATAATTTAATAGTGTCAATATAAATTTTGGTCCTAGTGAATTGGAAAACAATAAAATTTTATTACCACAGTTAATGTTAAAATGCGTTTACTAGGGGGAGGTTATACCAAGTGATATGGGTAGGAATAACACCCAAAATTGTTTAATTATTATTTTTAAGAAATTTAAAGCTTATTTTATCATAAAATTTAATTATTGGACATTTGGATCAACTTTCAATTGAACTTGACCTTATATTATATAAAATATTTTAAGAAATTCAATGTGTTCCCCTCCCATCACTTATAAAAGGCCACCTATTCTCGTCCCTTATTCAAAAAATTAGAGCCTTATACCTGAAAAATACATACTATAAAACATTAATTTATTCATTAATTCATTTTATATCCATTTATATTATCTTAATACCAATATTCAAAGGATTGAGGTTTAATCCAAAGGAGATCCCTCAAAGAAGAGCTATAAATCATAACTAAGAACTTTTAATTTATTATTCTTTTTATAAATCATATAAACCTATTTTATATATCATAACATTAATAATATATTATCATAAATATAATGTGATGTTAATATTATGAATAAATGATAATTTTCACCTCTGATCAACCAAATGGGAGCTAAAAGTATCGCATATGCGTACATGTGGATTACCGCCTGAACGTAGTGATGTAATTAATTTTCCATCACGATATTTCATAGTTGGTTATTATAATATTTTTAATATATATATATATGAAATTTATTATATAATAATTATTATATAATGTTTAATTATTATTTACCATTCTTTCTCCATATCCACTATAAAAAGAAAACATTATTGTGCGTATGTATGGACTACCATATCCATATAGTGATTTAATTCATTTTTCATCACCACTTTATATGAATAATTATAAATATGTATATAGTGAATATTTATGATATTTATAAAAAAATTAAAATTATATATATATGAATTATCCGTGATTAAATTACATGGACCACAACTATCAAAGAAAAATATACATGAAAAATAAAGTAGTTAACACCTGAAATGATGATGATAATGAATGATTATTAATGCAAGGGTGATAATATGTTGTAAGTAAACAATGTATGGTGTTATAGGATTTAATATTGTTATCATATATATATATTTATAATAAATTTTACTTTATTACATAGGAGGTTAGAGCACTTAAAAAGTATGAAATACTTGAGGTAAGAGTTTCATGGTATAATCTCATTTTTTACCGAGATTATTTATGCATAAATTTAAAATGATGAAATTATATTATTTATCTATCAAAAAATATTTTTTTGTATTATCATATTTTTATTTATTTATATTACATATTTTAATTTAATTTTCCTTTTTTATGTACTCAATATACCAAAAAAAAGTTTTTAAGTAAAACTGATTTTATTTCTCTCTTCGATGGATAATTTTTCTTGCATGGCCATTTTCCCATTAAAATGTTTCGAAGTATTTTTTTACTATTCTACATATATTTATTAAATTAATATTTACCCATAATTTAATTTCTATAAATTGTTTTAAAATGGATCTTCTTGTCATTTTCTAAATGATTTAATTTTTACATTTTTTAACAAAAATATGAAAGGATTGTTTTTTGTTTTAGTATACATCACATGAATGGATTTTACCACCATCATGAATACAATTTTATTTGAATATATATTTAAATTTTTCCATGTTTATTTATAAATAAAATGTTTTAGAAATTTTTAATTTTTAAATAAGTGATATGAAAATTAAAATGGTATTTTCCTCAAGAAATGTTCAAATGATCAATTAATGGGTTTTTAACTATAATAACATCCTATGATGTTTCTTATGGTATATTGGGGATATGATATTGTGTTTGTAAAACCCCAAGATATTATGGGATATATTATTTTTATTTTCTTTTATGTCTTGTATTGTAATATACATCAATATTAGATTTCTCTATATACAAAATAATATTTTCTTGTAGTATACGCAACACTATTTTTGGATTTTGTTACACTTATGAGCAACCTTCCTCGATAGCTTACGTTGAACGCCATAAAAAGATTCACTAAACAAAGATATATTATTAAAAAATTATTATGGTATATAAACTATCCTTTATTAATAGTATTAACTACATTTTGAAATTTATATGTATTTTCTAGACATGATATAAGAAAAAGTTCAATTTTTTCGATAAAAGAAGTATTTTGCAAAAAAATGCAGTTTTTTCTCCTTATGATGGCATACCCATTTTAAATCTATTTTTAAAACTTTTATATATTATATTGGAAAAATAAACTTCTTATTTGGAATAAGGACATAAAAATTTACTTTTTTTTTTTCATTTTTGGTATTTTTTCTAATTTTAATGAATAGTAAACAATATTGCATTTTAATTTGAAATTACATTTTTATCTAACTTATTTTTATGGTTAAATTATCTTTTTAATTGGTTTTAAACTATAATTGGATTATATATTTATAATTTAATCTAAAGTTTCTCATTTTAAGTAATTTAACTTTTAAATCGGACATAAATACATGTCTATCTTTTGATAGTTATTACCTCTTAAAAACTGACTTTTTGGTTTTGAGAACCAGAATTAATTTTAAATTAATTACTAAAACTTCTGTATTTTGAATTGTAAAAAATTGATTCCATATTTGGAATCATATTTTTCAAATTGTGTAAATTGGTACGTTTTATTTTTGGACATTATGAATAGTAACTTCAATTATTATTTTATTAATCACGGTAAAAAGGTAGATCTAGTAAATAAGGGTAAGAATTAATATTATAACAATATTAAACTACCTTAAAACATATCCTAATCTAATTGGATGAGATTTTTCCAACCATGGGAATCCTTGGGTCGATTTTAGGACCCCATGGATTCACTTGGATGTGAAAATGACATTTTATAAGAATTAATTTAAATTAAAGATAATTATAAGTTAAAAATGTATCTTTTAATAAATAGATTTTAATACAGGGTTATATAAATGATCTCTATGTATATAAATATTAATTATAAATAAAAAAATATTTCCTACATAATGGTATTTTATTTATATTTTTTAGACATTATATAAATATATTTATTTATGACACAATTATCATGTAGTGATTACCTCATTAATGAAAGATTCAAATAAATGAATTCATAAATATTAAAATAAATTTAATTTGAACATTTTGATTCCATAAACGAATTTTATGGATGACATTGACATACTAGAGATGATATAATGACTTTGGATTGAAGGAATCAGGTTGTAATGATTTTTTTAAAAAGTCATGTATGAATAGTGTCAAAAGTTGACATAAATCATAACTTAAAACATAAAATAGATTATTAAATGATATTAAATTAATAAATATCTATTATTCGTCAAAATGGTTAATGAAAATCCAAATATTTCATAAATAACATTTTTTGGGTTTTTTGACATGATATGGTAATTACATAACACACAGTGTGTAAATAACATGATATCACGTTAAGATTAAAATGGGTAAAATAAGGGTTGAACAAAAAAGATAAGGATACAAATATATTCAAAAATTGTATAATTTTTTTTAGATTATGGGTATTCAAAAAAAATCATCATATATTCTAATTAAATAAGTTTTGTACCATTTTTAATCGAAATTGAATTTATAATAAATTAATGTTTTGAGAGTTTCCTAGGTGCCCCTCTCAACTCTTTTAAAATGACACCTCCTCCCTCTCCTCTTCACTCTATTTTGAGCCTCAAATTTCATCCAAACCCTGCACATTTCTCTTCTCAACTTCCCTAGTAACATTATAGTGGTGTTCTTATTCTCAAAAGACTAACTCTAGTGCCCTAAGAGGAAATCTAAAGGAGGCACATTGAGGAGGAGGTAATCTCTTCTATCAAATCTTTCAAATTTCTTTCTTCTTATACTTCCTATTAATTATTTGTTTAATTACAAATTAATAAAATCAGTATCACTAGTATAATTATATTTTATTATAAATATTAACCAACCCTATTTCACTATATATCTATCCTACAAAAAATAAAATCACCGCGTGTGCTTACTTACGACTTACCATCTCCACGCCGTGGTGTAATCTGTTTTTACCCACCACCTTTCATGGATGGGTATAATGGTGGAAATAAAAACTATATATTATTATTATAACATGATACTAATTCTGAGATATTATAAACCATCCAATTCAATACTATTCAACAATTATGGGAATGATATCATCGCTCGTGTGTATGTATGACTTACCGTTTCCACGACGCGATGAGATTAATTCTCCATGTTAAGCATTAAAGAATGATTATAAATTATATATAATAAATATTCATGAAATATACAACATAATAATTATACTATATTTATTTATTTATTTTTTTCATTTACTTACTTCTATCCAATTCAATAAGTAAAGGAAAACATCGTTCATGCATACGTATGACCTAGCGTCTCCATGAACAGTGTTTTCAATTTCATTTATCTATTTATTATATATATGTTTCTATAATGAATATATATGATGTATAAATCATTTTTTACATTCTGGAAGAAATTAAATCCCGATATATGTAATAATATCAATAATAGCTAGTCCAAGCACGTATGATAAATACAACGATTATTACCCAAAATGTTGCTCCAACATGAAATTGACAAATGAATGGGTAATATAAAGTCACAAAGAAAACATATTTGATATCATAAATATTATTATGGTTATATAACATGTTAATAATATATTTAAACCAACTATACATGAGTTTTGGACACATATGGAAGAAATTAGACCTAAGGTAAGGGACTATTTTTTCACACGTTTATTTTTGTGGGACATATGCCTTATACACCATCTAATTATTTTGTGTGGAATTTATGACACCCATGAATATTATTATTATTATTATTATTAAATTTATGAGATTTAAATATGTATATAACTTTATTTTTTTTATACTATTAGACTGATTATGAAATGGTATGGGATAATTTTTCAATCTCAATTTTATTCAAGATTGGTTATACATATGTATTTACCGGGGATATATTTATTATCCATGTACATGTTTTCTAAAAATGTTTCCACATTAAGTTTACTATTATTATATGTATTTTTAAATTCATTGTTACACCTTTTTGACTTCTAATACATGGTATGGAAGGAATCTTTCTTTTGTTTACAATACGATGCATGTTTTGACATTACTGGAAAAATTATGAGGAGAATATTTTTAACTAATATGATATGAATGAGTTTTTTACATCTTAAAAAGGACTTATTTACATGAATATTCCTCTACAAATTTTCAATTATATTTTCAACTAAATTATTTTCTTTCAAAATTGCATGAAATTTTGAGAAATGATTTTTTTGAAAAATAAAGGTTATTTTCCTCAAGATGTGAGTTCATGTGTTTTATCAAAATTATTTTCCATCTAATATTACATAGGTTTGTGTTTCTATCCCAATTATTACATTTTTTATTGTTTTTATGATGGATTTTTTTAAGAAATCCATTTATTTTATATGGATATTGATGGAATCCTGTTTAAGAAAACCATTTTATTTCATGGGTTATGCTATGATTAATGATTTATGTTTCTGTGGAACATGTAAGAATGATTTCATTATGAGATCGATGAGACCTATATCTCCCTCCAATGCATTGGGTAAAGATTTATATCTAATGATATATGCATGACTAGATTGGCAATTAAAACCGGTTAAGTAATACAGGGATGAAATTAATAGTAAATCCAGTTCAGTAATACAGGGATGAAATGGTAAGTAAATCTAGTTCACTAATAAATGGATGGGATGGAAAGTAAACATAGTTCAGTAGTTGAATTTTCCACTATTATTTTATTGGAAGGAATTCCTTGACTACTATGGAATTCATATTATGTGCTTATTGTTTTCCACAATTCCATGTTTTATGCCAATGTGATTTCATCATGGTTAATGTTATTTTATGATCTATATGTACTGCCAAGATTTATTTCATGACTCAAGATTCTAATATTTAAATATTATGTTCATGTTTTTACATTCTTATATTTATGGTTTGTTATATGTTCTCAATGTTTACCGTTACAGTGCATTTGTGATCACTCGTTTAATGTTTTATTTTCCCTAGGATATAAAAATTGTTTTCGATAGGAAAACTAATGGGTAAGATCTTTATGGGAGATGTTGAAGATCTTTCACCAAGCTAGAATAATGTGTTCACAGTTTTCAAAGACACTAAACTAACATTGTCTTTAAGTGTCTATTTGTTTAATGTATTAAGTATTCTACAGAAGAAATGTACTATCCATACACATCAAGAATGGGTCTCTACAGTTGGTATCAAAGTAATTATTTATCAAACCTTTGGAAAATAGGATACAAAAACTTTAGTGATATCCCTAGAGATATTTATAAGGCATGTTTAGGGATGTCCCTAAGGGTATGTCTAACTATATTTTATAGTTCAAGAATTATTGTAATGATCATGAATAACCTTATATTTTACCTAAGATGTTAGAGATTTAAAGTATCCCCCCCTTGATTATGTTTTTTTCATAGTATTATTTTTTTCCTCTCAAACTATTATTTTTGTGTTTTAGACAATGGATGGAATCCAAAGGAAACATGTTAATTATCAATGCACTAGGCAATGCAACTACTATCCTCCGAAGTGACCCAATGTTGTGGGAGATGGAATAAAAAATCTTATTGTTATACTTACACAAGCTACGAATCATTCTAGACTTCCAAATGTGAAAATAAGGGAACAATATTATGTTGAGTCCTTCATGAGGCGATGCACATCATCTTTTAGTGGGTCTTCTTATCCAAATTTTACTGAAAAATGGATCAGTACCATTGAAAATATATTTTCCATCATTTGCTATATGGAACATGAAAATGTCATTTTTGATGTCTATCATTTAGAAAGTAAAGTATACCAGTGGTGGACTCCAGTTTATAATACAAGGCAATAAGATGAAATTGAATCAATGGAATGAGATGAGTTTAAGAACTTATTTTTTCAGAAGTACTTCCCTCGTATTCTTCAAAAAAAGATGCAAAATCAGTTCCTTGAGCTTAAGAAAATGGATAATGAATCTATTGGTACATACGAGTTGAATATTACAATACTTTCTAGGTGTGCTTCTGGATTTATCATCCAACATGAAAGTAAAGTTGATCAATTTTCCAGTGGTTTAAAACCAAGTCTTCAAAGGGAATTATCTTTAAGAGACTTCAGTATCTTGGTAAAGATTATGCATTGTACTATCAATGTATAACTGAAAGATGGCGTTATATACACATATCATGGTTTTTACAAGAAACTAAAGATGGAGTTTAAGGGAAAATATCAAAAAAATGGTGAAAAGAAGATGAATGTTTCCTTATGCTCAAAGTGTGGAAAGAAGCATGGTAGAGATTGTGTTAAAGAGACTAGAAAATGTTTCAAGTGTGGAAAAGGAGGCCATCAAGCAGTTGAGTGCCAAAGAAATGGGAACAAGGTTGCAAGTGATGTGAATAAAGAAAATACTATAGAGAACGCAACACCAATACTTCAATGATACAAGTGTATGGAAATGGGGCATTATGCAAACCAATTACCTAATCCAAGGGTTAATAATGATCGACGACAACAAACTCTTAAGGAAAAATACAAAGGGAAGTCACATGCGATCACTATTGGTGATGTTAAGAATGAAAATTAAGTGGTGGAATGATTAAGTGTTTATGTAATGGGATTCCAAATTAGTGATGTTAAATCTCATTTGTTGTATTATGGAATATTAGAATATCTATGTATTGGTCCATTGTGGTCTCCCATAAGTATATAGTTCCGGTAACCATTAAAAGTGATTTAATATTTTTGGAAATCACATCATATAAATATAATGATTTTATAAGGAAATAATTAGATGTTTGATAGTATTAATGAGATCATGAATGATATGAGTAAAATGTGATATCAGGGTTTGTGTATACAAAATTTTTGGTATTTTTGGTGTGTGTAAAGAGTTCATTTTCACAGAATTCACATTGTCACTAAGGTTTTATGGTTATTCATGTTATTATCATGTTTCAAAAGAATACATGATTAAGGAATTCACATGGTTGGAATGTGACAACCCAGAATTACCTTATGAGATATGGGACATAAATGTTATGTCGATTTAGTTAACCTCTTTCTAGAGAATAATATTTTCTATTTTTTAAGGATTATAATTTTATCCATTTATATATAGTAAATTTTTTTTTTCATGTTGAAGTTTGTTAGATTAATGTATTATCTCACTATAGGTGGTCTTATGCATATTTGACTACCCGTGCTATCCTTTTGTTGAGAACAGATGGAATGACCATTATTATATCACCTGATTATCAAACACTTTAGGAAAGAGAAATTAAACTTTATTTATTTAAATAAGAGTTGAACTATACATTGTTCAATGCACGAACAGTAGTGATATTGTACCAAAATTAGGTAAGTATTTATTCTCATGAACAATTCATCATCATTAGGGAAATGATATTGAAAACCAAAAATGTTATCCTAGTACCATCATATCCGATGAATCAGATGGTACCTTAGATCATCACAGATTTGTGGCTTTGTGATTGTTGACGTTTTCCAAACCATGTTCTTTACCACTCTCCATCAGAACTTGATTGTAACGCCCCGACCCTAGTTACCCAGAGTCGGTGCATTATTACATAACATTGACATGATCACAAGAAAGATCAAATCCCGAAAGACCGATTAGTTTAGTAGCCTTGGAAACACTGAATATATTCATAAGTTTTACATTACATCATAAAATGAAAAACTACTACAACAACATAATGTTTCCAACGTCCACACTATAAACCCCTCATAATATCCCTGCAAGTCAATCATAATTTACTTCTTCACTACCTGGGAAAAATAAAACATAAAAAAGGGGTGAGCTCAAATGCCCAGTAAGGATAACAATATAGCGGAACATTCAAAATAAGCATAAACATTTAAGGCAATGAATTACTAAAACAAAAGCCTTTTAAAATTGAACTTCAACATAGTATGGCAAAAGTAAAATGAAATAATGCCATTTACTTGTTCACATGGATATTCTACTAATCGAATAATCACATGCAATATCAATAACCACTTTCATAATGTTGGAATGCATAATGCCAAACGTTAATTTCATTGTCTAGGCCTCATCCCAAGACCTAGGGGTTACTTCTAACCGGAACCCAACCCGGAGTGCCTCTAATAACCGGACACCAACCCGGAGTGCCTCTAATAACCGGACACCAACCCGGAGTGCCTCTAATAACCGGACACCAACCCGGAGGGCATACTTTTACCAGTCCCTAACCTGGAGGGCTTACTTTAACCAGTCCCCAACCTGGAGGGCTTACTTTTACCGGTCCCCAACCCGGAACATACTTGTTTAGCACATTCATCTGAAGAAAAGTTTGAAATATAACATAAACATTCGGATTAAAACTAGCATACGAAATGTCAATAGTTTCACCATAAACTATGAATGGTATAAAATATCACATACACAGTCAAAAATATCACAAAACCTTCAATACAATATAGAAGTTTTGTATTATAATAAATCAACTTCAAATAAGCGTAAAATCCATTAAAGGATGTTGACATAGATGAAATAAAAACACTTTTTAGAGAAATATCTCTTTCTATTTTTGAAATCATTTAAGAGCCATATAAAATAAAACATTTTCTTGAAAATATTCTTGTAATCTTGTAAGGAAAGCTTTGACGATTTTATAACGGCGTAAAATAACCGCACCCGCCGTATAAGTTAAAAAAAACATTCTTACCTCAATTCTGTCGAAAAGGTTAAAAAGGACCTTGTTTTGAAAACGACGGAAAGATTCATTTATAAACCTCTTATAAAAAGTCAAAAAAAGGGTATAAATGACTTTAACCCATATTCTTGTAAATAGTAAAAATGTTTTGAAATACATTTTTAAGAAACATGGATGTGGATGATAAAGAGATCCCAGTAGATTATTACATATAAACAACCTCGGATAATGAAGAGATTGTGAAATAACCCTTACCTTGTACTTTTCCTTGGTTGGGGTACGTTAACCTCCTGTATAATGGTGAAATAATTGTTATTAAATTATACAAGAATCATATACATTAATATGAGATCATATATGATCTTTTAACATTCCTTTGATAATAATATCTTAGTATTATCGTTGTTTCGGGTGTGAACTTTCTTGTTTTCTTTTGTATGTTTTGTTACGTAAGACATGTTTGTAAAGGATAGGTTGTATATTATTCATATCCAGAATGATATAAAGTCCTTAAACATCATTTTTAAATCATAAAATGATAATTATACTTGAATGGATACGATGGAGAATGAATCTCATCGCGTTCGTGGAGACGGTAGTCCGTACGTACGCACGAACGCTACTTCCATTTAATTTTTTATTTTAAAAGAATCGAATCCAAATGATACATAGGTATATTACTATTCCAGTATAATATAATATTTTATATATGTTACATAAGTTCATTAACACCATCCTTTATATGTTCCATGTGTGGTATGAACGAGTCATATCATTTTAAGGGGGCGGTAGTCCGCACTTCCTCAAATGAAATTATCGTATGTATATACAACATGAAACGAATAATGGTATGAAATAAAATGGAATTTCAGAAGCTTATATATAAAATATATATCCTTAATATCATATTTAATTACAGTGACATCATAATGGCCACCATGAGAGGTGGTAAGATGTATTTGAACAATCATTGTTTCGTGAGGCGTTAGTTTTCCATCAACAGAAACATTATGTTCATCATCCATTAGATGGAGTTGTGTGTATGTGTAGTTTTAATCCTTCTTATAACAACATCCTAGTATATTTAGTATACTGGTGTTGTTACAAAAGAAAGGAAATAAAAAGATTTTGGGGGTTGGAGAAGCAAAATAAATGAAAATACTTTAAGAGAAATTGTTACCTTTAATTTAGGTAACTCACTTTGGTTGGAACCAAAGGACTTCTTGAAATGCTTTCTGCCTAAGGGGAAGCTTCAAGGAGGAGGAGAGGGATGTGGGGAGCTTAGTTGGGCAGTGTTTGGACGAGCCAAGTGGCTTGAGAGGTGTGAGGAAAAGAGAAGGAGGAGTGCCCTTTTATAAGAGGGGTGAGGGGCACCTTTGGAAAAGCTAGAAATATTAATTTATAATAAATTCATATTCGGTTTCTAAAGGCTCCAAAGTTGACTATTCAAAGGATGAGGTGGGGATAGGTCGAAAACAACTCATCCAATAGAATTTAGACAGGTTTGGGTACTTATATTAACCTTATCTTTAAGTATTAACTCTAAGTTAATTAGTTTCACTTTTACAATGTCTCTTTGTATTTTTATATAATATGGTTAATAAACTTACTATATACATCCAAGCGACACCCAAGTGGTCCATTAATGATTAACCTATCATAATATAAGTCTTTTGGCCGAACCTTAGATTTTTAGGAATTTAATATCAATTAATAATATAATATTTGTTTTAAGAACTCTTTTATGTCAATTTTGACACTATTCAATAGTTGATTTTTGTGAAACTCATAACAGATTGATTACTTCGAACAAAGTCCATTAAATCAATCCTAATATATCATATTATCCTAGAAAATTAGTTTAATTAATTAAAAGTTTCATATTATAATTATTTGGGTATTTATAAGATCAATTATTTTAATTTTTCACTATTTTAGTAATTACTGCATCATCATTGTGTCATAAATAAAATAACTTATTTATTGTCTAAAAATTATAAATAAAATATAATTATGTAGGAAATCTTTTTATCTTTCTAATGAATATTTATAATCGAAAATCCAACATGTATAACCCTATGTAAAAATTGTTCTTCTAAAAGATATATGCTTGTGTCATTTTTGTATTCATTTTAACTTAATTAAAATAAAGTGTCATTATCACTTACAAGTGGATCCATGGGGTCCCAAAATTGACACAAAGATGCCCATGGTCGACCATGTATCAACCAATAGGGTTAAGACACGTTTTAGGGTAATTTTGTATTATTATAATATTATTTTTTTAACCCTTATTTACCGGATTTACCCTTTAACCATGGTAAATAAATTATTTACCGCAGTAATTATTCAAAATGTCTAAAAATAAAAGTTACCTATTTACATAATTTGGACATCCTGATTCCAAATATGGAATCCATTTTCCTAAATTCAAAACACAGAAGTGGCAGAAATTAATTTAAAATTAATTCCCGCTGTTAAAACAAAAAGCGTGTTTTTAAGAGATAATAACTGTCAAAAGATTGACACTTGTTTATGTTCGGTTTAATTGTAAAATTATGTCCAATGATAAACATTAAATTGAATGGTAAAAATATATTCTAAATATACTTTAAAACCACTCAAATTCATAATTTATCACTATTAATTATTTTGATTAAAAAAGTTGTTTTTAATTAAAATTTAGAAATTTTCACTATTCATCAAAATATGAAAGTTATCCGAAATGTACCAAAATTTCACCTTAGGCTAAATTCGATATTCCGAATCCAAAAATGAAGTCCATTTTAAAATATAATATATATATAATTTCAAAAAGTAGGTATTACTATTCATAACGGCTAGTTTGATTGGTTACGGTGTGTTAGAACTCGGTGTTGCGTACAACACACGCTAGCGTACCGTGGAAGCTTGGGATATTTCATTTTAAATTTTTGATGTCCCCATTTAGTCAAAAAGTTTAAAATATAGTATCTAAAAAGGGTTCACTATTAAAATTTGGTAAAAGTGAAATACTGAAAATGAATTTGTTCTTACATTATGTCTAAGAAACTCATAATATGGATTCTAAAATTATAAGGATTATATAAAGTTTAAAATTTAGTTAACACTATTCATAACCTCTTTTGAACAGCTTGTTTGGTAAGTCATGGTGCGATTGAACTTGGTGTTGCGTGTAGTGAAAGTTATTGAATTATTTTGAAGAAATAACACACTATAAAATCTTGGGGTGTTACATTCTCCCCTCCTTCAATAAATTGCGTCCTCGCAATTTGAAATTGTTCTTCAAAAATAAAAGGTTGAAAATAGAAAATATATTTGTGGGAAAACCCACATCGGAAATTGGGTTACTAAAATTTAGTCTTAATATGAGGAAAAGAGAAATGAAAGGGTCACCACCAAATTATGATCTCGATTCGGAGAACATTGGTGGTAATTTAGAGACATATAATTGGAGGAAAAACGTAAATATTTATAGGTAGTGATTGAGGTCATCAATCACAAACAAGTATGAAATTGAGGTCCTTGAATTCATCAATCTATGATGATTTGAAATACCATCGGTTCAACAAAACATAGGGTATTAGGATAACACATTTTTGACGTTTCGAAATATCTTAGTTGAAATCCCACATCGAAAAATGAATTAATGAGGCCTCTATTTAAAATAAAGAGTGGAAAGTATGAAGATTACCGAAAATAACACATACTAGGGTTCCATATAAGAAAATATGGATATGGAGGAGAAATATAACCATCAATTATCTGATGGAGAGTGGTAGAGGACATGGCTATGAAAAGGCCAACAATCCCAAATCCATAAATTAGTGATGATTTAAGGTACCATCTAGGAAAACATTTTTGTTCTAAGTTGCTTTTATTAATGTTGAGTAATTTATTTATGAGATTGGCTAAGATCATAAGGGGATATACTTACTTTATAATTAGAGTTTTATCCATTAATAAATTTCTACCACAAACTCATCTTTCACTCTAAAAGATAATAGAACGTAAAAAAAAATTTCTATTTATACTATTCATACAGGGTTCCAAAATAAATTAATTTATAATTCATCTACCAGATCTTTTAAAAAAAACTACATTATTTAATCCAAGACATCTCGTGGGCTAGTGGTAGGTGATACACCCTTGTCGCCCTTCGATTGCGGGTTCAAGTCTCGCAGCCTTGCCGGACGCGACAGGTTGCCGCCCGACCTCCGGGTTGTCCTTTTATGGCAATCCAAAATAATCCAAACTAGAACTATCCAAAATACTTCTGTCCAAACTCACAGTCCAACATTTATAAGGAAGGTAAGAATAATGTAGATCCTTTTTACCCCATAATAGCATATGAATACCTTCATCTTGTATTCTTTTAATACACTGAAACATCCTCAATTACCATATTCCTTATTGATTACATTCACGCTCCCCTATTCCATATAGAATGATGGATATACTTCATCAATCCAAAAATGTTTTAAACCCCAACAATAATGGAATATACAGATCATTAATCAGTTCCAAGGTAGTCAAGAATATCCAATATAATTTATCCAAATCAATCATGTATTATTCTAAAATCACTAACTCGGTATCAGAACCATATTATGGTTTATCTTTCTCTCAACCATATATTTTCCAAAAATTTATCCTGCTATTGAGTCACTTTTCTTTGTTCCACACAATCTCAAGTCCTTAATGAAATAGTACTGCAGTACAATCCTTATATACTCCATAATCATTATAACAAGTACATTGTTGATACAACACTCAATTGACATAATCAACATAAGAACTATAATCATTCCTCTTCATCTGTGGTAGTATCATAACTTGATTATTATCCAATAGCATCATTTGCGGCATAGTCTGATGACTGGGACATAGGTTCGCGTAGTGTCCAAACTCCTTGCAAATGAAGCATTGTACATTTGAAACCATTTTCTTACCCTTGCAGTCACGTACTTTGTGCCCTTTTCCTCCACACTTATAACAAACTCCCATTCCTTTCAGGCAAGTTCCAGGGTGTTTCTTTCCACAGTTACCACATATGGGAAAATTCTTCTTTTCCCTCTTCCCTTTATCCATCTTTTTCTCTTCCATCCTTTTCTTCTCTTGCTTCCCTTCAAAGCCATATGACTCAGTAAACTCTTTACTTATCTTATCAACGCATGATATTATTTCTTCATATGATGATAATACATGGGAGACTATTTCTCTTATCAATTCTAGCTTAAGACCATGAAAGATATGATCCTTCCTTCTCTTTGGATCATGTGCATTTCTGGAGTTCTCATTCCTTCTACTGGGCGCCATTTCTAAACAATGGCATAAACTAGATCAGTTTATGAATCAAAATACATAATCCCATACTTATAAAACACTTAACATAAATTGAACTATTTATGGATATAATCCATAATCATAAAAATGTTTTCTTTGAGGAAGTATATACTCATAAACCCTTCATAATGATTTGTAAAGAAAATGAGAGTTATCCTAAGCATATCCCCCGGGAGTGTCGTAACCAAGAGTGCAGCAAGGCCCGTTGTCGTGCACCAGTTCCCGTTCGAGTCTAGCTCAAAGCGGTGTTTTCGGGTTTTACCCCTAGGTACATCTGTGCCAGAGCCGCCTCTACCTGCTCGTATCCAGACAGGGATGTATTGCTCGGAAAACTCACAAAATCTCTACAATACCAAAATTCTAGGAAGTTATTCTATACTAATCCTCAAAGTTCATCTTAGGTCT
This sequence comes from Viscum album, assembly GCA_963277665.1. Classification (NCBI taxonomy): domain Eukaryota; kingdom Viridiplantae; phylum Streptophyta; class Magnoliopsida; order Santalales; family Viscaceae; genus Viscum; species Viscum album. The sequence continues at coordinate 599,972,370 of OY728140.1, forward strand.
ACGTTCTCTAATCAGAGTTTACCTAAATCTAGTTTCCAAGGTTTGTACTAAACTTCCTCTGATACCAACTGTAACGCCCCGACCCTAGTTACCCAGAGTCGGTGCATTATTACATAACATTGGCATGATCACAAGAAAGATCAAATCCCGAAAGACCGATTAGTTTAGTAGCCTTGGAAACACTAGATATATTCATAAGTTTTACATTACATCATAAAATGAAAAACTACTACAACAACATAATGTTTCCAACGTCCACACTATAAACCCCTCATAATATCCCTGCAAGTCAATCATAATTTACTTCTTCACTACCTGGGAAAAATAAAACATAAAAAAGGGGTGAGCTCAAATGCCCAGTAAGGATAACAATATAGCGGAACATTCAAAATAAGCATAAACATTTAAGGCAATGAATTACTAAAACAAAAGCCTTTTAAAATTGAACTTCAACATAGTATGGCAAAAGTAAAATGAAATAATGCCATTTACTTGTTCACATGGATATTCTACTAATCGAATAATCACATGCAATATCAATAACCACTTTCATAATGTTGGAATGCATAATGCCAAACGTTAATTTCATTATCTAGGCCTCATCCCAAGACCTAGGGGTTACTTCTAACCGGAACCCAACCCGGAGTGCCTCTAATAACCGGACACCAACCCGGAGTGCCTCTAATAACCGGACACCAACCCGGAGTGCCTCTAATAACCGGACACCAACCCGGAGGGCATACTTTTACCAGTCCCTAACCTAGAGGGCTTACTTTAACCAGTCCCCAACCTGGAGGGCTTACTTTTACCGGTCCCCAACCCGGAACATACTTGTTTAGCACATTCATCTGAAGAAAAGTTTGAAATATAACATAAACATTCGGATTAAAACTAGCATACGAAATGTCAATAGTTTCACCATAAACTATGAATGGTATAAAATAGCACATCCACAGTCAAAAATATCACAAAACCTTCAATACAATATAGAAGTTTTGTATTATAATAAATCAACTTCAAATAAGCGTAAAATCCATTAAAGGATGTTGACATAGATGAAATAAAAACACTTTTTAGAGAAATATCTCTTTCTATTTTTGAAATCATTTAAGAGCCATATAAAATAAAACATTTTCTTGAAAATATTCTTGTAATCTTGTAAGGAAAGCTTTGACGATTTTATAACGGCGTAAAATAACCGCACCCGCCGTATAAGTTAAAAAAAACATTCTTACCTCAATTCTGTCGAAAAGGTTAAAAAGGACCTTGTTTTGAAAACGACGGAAAGATTCATTTATAAACCTCTTATAAAAAGTCAAAAAAAGGGTATAAATGACTTTAACCCATATTCTTGTAAATAGTAAAAATGTTTTGAAATACATTTTTAAGAAACATGGATGTGGATGATAAAGATATCCCAGTAGATTATTACATATAAACAACCTCGGATAATGAAGAGATTGTGAAATAACCCTTACCTTGTACTTTTCCTTGGTTGGGGTACGTTAACCTCCTGTATAATGGTGAAATAATTGTTATTAAATTATACAAGAATCATATACATTAATATGAGATCATATATGATCTTTTAACATTGCTTTGATAATAATATCTTAGTATTATCGTTGTTTCGGGTGTGAACTTTCTTGTTTTCTTTTGTATGTTTTGTTACGTAAGACATGTTTGTAAAGGATAGGTTGTATATTATTCATATCCAGAATGATATAAAGTCCTTAAACATCATTTTTAAATCATAAAATGATAATTATACTTGAATGGATACGATGGAGAATGAATCTCATCGCGTTCGTGGAGACGGTAGTCCGTACGTACGCACGAACGCTACTTCCATTTAATTTTTTATTTTAAAAGAATCGAATCCAAATGATACATAGGTATATTACTATTCCAGTATAATATAATATTTTATATATGTTACATAAGTTCATTAACACCATCCTTTATATGTTCCATGTGTGGTATGAACGAGTCATATCATTTTAAGGGGGCGGTAGTCCGCACTTCCTCAAATGAAATTATCGTATGTATATACAACATGAAACGAATAATGGTATGAAATAAAATGGAATTTCAGAAGCTTATATATAAAATATATATCCTTAATATCATATTTAATTACAGTGACATCATAATGGCCACCATGAGAGGTGGTAAGATGTATTTGAACAATCATCGTTTTGTGAGGCGTTAGTTTGCCATCAACAGAAACATTATGTTCATCATCCATTAGATGGAGTTGTGTGTATGTGTAGTTTTAATCCTTCTTATAACAACATCCTAGTATATTTAGTATACTGGTGTTGTTACAAAAGAAAGGAAATAAAAAGATTTTGGGGGTTGGAGAAGCAAAATAAATGAAAATACTTTAAGAGAAATTGTTACCTTTAATTTAGGTAACTCACTTTGGTTGGAACCAAAGGACTTCTTGAAATGCTTTCTGCCTAAGGGGAAGCTTCAAGGAGGAGGAGAGGGATGTGGGGAGCTTATTTGGGCAGAGTTTGGACGAGCCAAGTGGCTTGAGAGGTGTGAGGAAAAGAGAAGGAGGAGTGCCCTTTTATAAGAGGGGTGAGGGGCACCTTTGGAAAAGCTAGAAATATTAATTTATAATAAATTCATATTCGGTTTCTAAAGGCTCCAAAGTTTACTATTCAAAGGATGAGGTGGGGATAGGTCGAAAACAACTCATCCAATAGAATTTAGACAGGTTTGGGTACTTATATTAACCTTATCTTTAAGTATTAACTCTAAGTTAATTAGTTTCACTTTTACAATGTCTCTTTGTATTTTTATATAATATGGTTAATAAACTTACTATATACATCCAAGCGACACCCAAGTGGTCCATTAATGATTAACCTATCATAATATAAGTCTCTTGGCCGAACCTTAGATTTTTAGGAATTTAATATCAATTAATAATATAATATTTGTTTTAAGAACTCTTTTATGTCAATTTTGACACTATTCAATAGTTGATTTTTGTGAAACTCATAACAGATTGATTACTTCGAACAAAGTACATTAAATCAATCCTAATATATCATATTAGCCTAGAAAATTAGTTTAATTCATTAAAAGTTTCATATTATAATTATTTGGGTATTTATAAGATCAATTATTTTAATTTTTCACTATTTTAGTAATTACTGCATCATCATTGTGTCATAAATAAAATAACTTATTTATTGTCTAAAAATTATAAATAAAATATAATTATGTAGGAAATCTTTTTATCTTTCTAATGAATATTTATAATCGAAAATACAACATGTATAACCCTATGTAAAAATTGTTCTTCTAAAAGATATATGCTTGTGTCATTTTTGTATTCATTTTAACTTAATTAAAATAAAGTGTCATTATCACTTACAAGTGGATCCATGGGGTCCCCAAATTGACACAAAGATGCCCATGGTCGACCATGTATCAACCAATAGGGTTAAGACACGTTTTAGGGTAATTTTGTATTATTATAATATTATTTTTTTAACCCTTATTTACCGGATTTACCCTTTAACCATGGTAAATAAATTATTTACCGCAGTAATTATTCAAAATGTCTAAAAATAAAAGTTACCTATTTACATAATTTGGACATCCTGATTCCAAATATGGAATCCATTTTCCTAAATTCAAAACACAGAAGTGGCAGAAATTAATTTAAAATTAATTCCCGCTGTTAAAACAAAAAGCGTGTTTTTAAGAGATAATAACTATCAAAAGATTGACACTTGTTTATGTTCGGTTTAATTGTAAAATTATGTCCAATGATAAACATTAAATTGAATGGTAAAAATATATTCTAAATATACTTTAAAACCACTCAAATTCATAATTTATCACTATTAATTATTTTGATTAAAAAAGTTGTTTTTAATTAAAATTTAGAAATTTTCACTATTCATCAAAATATGAAAGTTATCCGAAATGTACCAAAATTTCACCTTAGGCTAAATTCGATATTCCGAATCCAAAAATGAAGTCCATTTTAAAATATAATATATATATAATTTCAAAAAGTAGGTATTACTATTCATAACGGCTAGTTTGATTGGTTACGATGTGTTAGAACTCGGTGTTGCGTACGACACACGCTAGCGTACCGTGGAAGCTTGGGATATTTCATTTTAAATTTTTGATGTCCCCATTTAGTCAAAAAGTTTAAAATATAGTATCTAAAAAGGGTTCACTATTAAAATTTGGTAAAAGTGAAATACTGAAAATGAATTTGTTCTTACATTATGTCTAAGAAACTCATAATATGGATTCTAAAATTATAAGGATTATATAAAGTTTAAAATTTAGTTAACACTATTCATAACCTCTTTTGAACAGCTTGTTTGGTAAGTCATGGTGCGATTGAACTTGGTGTTGCGTGTAGTGAAAGTTATTGAATTATTTTGAAGAAATAACACACTATAAAATCTTGGGGTGTTACATTGATGGTTAGATTTCTCTTCAATATCCATATTTTCACTTCCCACCCATGTTCTCCTATGAGCTACTTTGGGTAACCATTATGTTTCAAACATTCATTTTTAAAAATAAGTTTTAGTTTTCCTCTATATGATGTGGGTTTCTATTAAAGAAAATTTCATTTAGTAAACCTTTTATAACCCCAATGAATTTCGAGGGCGAAATTCATTTTAAGAGGGGTAGAATGTAACACCCTGATATTTTAAGGAATTTATTATTTTTAATTTATTTAATGTAGTTTGTTTTAATCTACAACAATATTAATTTTCTCTATACTCAATACCGTATTAGCTTGCAGTTTATGCAACACTATTGTTGTCTTGCGTTACATGCAAGAGAGACCTTCCTCGATAGCATGCGTTGTATGCCATACTGAGTTTCACTAAACAATATATTGTTAAAATATTATTATGGGATATGAACAAGCTGTTATGAATAGTATTAATCAAAATTTTAATTTTATATTCATTTTCTTGACATGATATAATAACAAGTTCATTTTTTTGGATAAAAAAAGTATTTTTTCAAAAAAATGCAGTTTTTTCACCTTTCGATGGAGCACCCATTTTATGTCTAGTTTTTGAAAAATTTATATATTATATTTGAAAAAATAAATATCTCATTTGGAAGAGGGACCTAAAATTTTACCTTTGTTTCATTTTCTTTATTTTTCTAATTTTAATGAATAGTTAAAAATACAACATTTTAATTCGAAACGGCCTTTTTATTTAGTTTATTTATATAGTTATATTATCTTTTTAATTGTTTTTAAAGTGTAATTGGGTTATATATTTATCATTTAATACAATTATATTCATTTTAAGTAATTTAACTTTTTAATTGGACATAAACACATGTCAATCTTTTGATAGTTATAACTTCTTAAAAACCCGCTTTTTGGTTTTGACAGTGTGAATTAATTGTAAATTAATTTCTGAAACTTCTGTGTTTTGAGTTTGGAAAAATGGACTCCATATTTGGAATCAAATGGTTCAAATTTTGTAAATAGTTACCATTTATTTTTCTGACATAATGAATAGTAACTTCAGAAATTATTTTATTAACCATGGTTAAAGGGAAAATCTGGTAAATAAAGACAAAAAATAAAATTATAATAATATTAAACTACTCTAACACATGCAATAATCATATAGGATGAAATATTTCTGACCATAGGCATCCCTTTGTTGATTTTGGGACACCATGGATCCACTTGTACGTAAAAATGACATTTTATAAGAATTTATTTAAAGTAAAGATAATTATAACATAAACATATATCTTTTACTAAATCGATTTTAATATAGGTTTATATAACTTATATCTATGTATATAAATAGTAATTAGAAATATAAAACAATTTCATACATCATGGTATTTTTTTTATAATTTTTAGACATTATATAAATATATTTATTTATGACATAATTATGATGTAATGACTATCTCATTAATAAAATATTCAAATAAATGAATTTATAAATATAAAAAAAATTCTATTTTAAAATTATGATGGTATCCACTAATTTTATGGATGAAATTTACATATTATAGATTAGTTAATTCAATTTTTTCTATGGAATCAGGTTTTAATGATTTTTTTTAAAATGTCAAGTATGAATAGTGTCCAAAATTGACACAATTCATAACTTAAAACATAAAATAGTTTATAAAATGATATTAAATTACTAAAAATATAATATTTGTAAAAATTGTTAATATAAATTTTAATATTTTATAAATGACTTTTTTTGGGTCATTTGACATGATATGATAATTACATTAACCCACAATGTGTAAATAATATGATATCATGGTAAGATTAAAAAGGGTTAAATAAGGGTTAAACAAAAAACATAAGGATACAAAAGTATTCAAAACATGTATAAAAATTATTTGATGATGGGTATTCGAACAAAAATCATCATATCTTCTAATTGCATAAATTTTGGACCATTTTTAATCTAAATTTGATTTATAATAAATTAATATTTTGAGAGTTTCTTAAAGTGCCCCTATTCTCTCTGATAAAAGGGAACCTCCTCCCTCTCTTATAAACTCCATTTTTATCCTTCAATATCACCCAAAACTAGTCCATTTCTCTTATAAAATTCCCTAGTTACATTCTATAGGTTTTGGTCTTCTCAAAAGTCCAACTCTAGTGCCCTAAGAGTAAATTGAAAGAAGGAACGTCGAGGAAGAGGTAATCTCTTCTATCGAGTCTTTCAATTTATTTCTTCTTCTACATACTCTTCAATAGTTGTTTCATTATAAAGTAAAAAAATAAAAATCACTGATATACTTATATGTTATTATAAATAAGAAAAAACTCTATTTCATCTTCTATCCATCTTACAAAAAATGAAATCACCTCACGTGCGTACGCACAACTTACCATCTCCACGCCGTGGTGTAATATGTTTTTCACCACCACCTTACATGGATGGGTATAATGGTGGAAATTTTAACTATATAATATTATTATAACATTATACTAAGTGTGAGATATTATACACCATCCACTATAAAACCATTCAATAATTATGGGAACGATATTGTCGCTCGTGCGTATGTACAGCTTACTGTCTCCACGACATGATGAGATTAATTCTCCACATTAATCATTCAAGAATTATTAAAAAGTATATATAATAAATAATCCTGAAATATATCACATAATGATTCTACTTGATTTAAATATATATATATATATATATATGTGTGTGTGTGTGTGTGTGTTTGTCATTTACTTTTATTCCATTCAATACGGAAACGAAAAAAATTTCATGCGTACTTACGGCCCACCATCTACCTGAGTGGTGTTTTCTATTTAATTTATATATATATTATATATGTATTTATATAATAAATATATATTATATATAAATCAATATTTACATTCTGTATGTATGTAAATCATGATCTATGTAATAATATCAAGAAAAACAAGTCCAACCGCGTACGATAAATAAAATGATTATTACTGAAAACGTTGTTGTAACATGGAATTGACAAATGAATGGGTAATATAAAGTCATAAATAAAACATATATGAAATCATAAATATTATTATGGTTTTATTAAAAGTTAATAATATGTTTAAACCCACTATACCATATTTTTAGACGCATACAGAAGAAATATGACCTAAGGTGAGCGATTATTTTGTCTCACTTTTATTTCTGTGGGACATATGCCTTATACACCATCTAATTCTTTTGTGTGAAATTTATGATACCCATGAATATTTTTATTATTCTTATTATGAAGTTTTTGATATTTACATATTCATATAACTTTCTTAATTTTATTCGATTCAACTAATTATAAATTGGTATGAGATAATTTTGCAATCTCATTTTTATCTGAGATTATTTATATGTAAGTATTTACTGGGGATATATTTATCATTCATGTCCATGTTTACTAAAAATGTTTTCATAAAACATTTAATATTATTCTATGTATGTTTTAAGTCATTTTTAACCCTTTTTTACTTTTACTACTTGGTATGGAAGGAATATTTCTTTTGTTTACCATACGTGGTACTTTTTTGACTTTTTGGACAAAAGTACTAGGAGAATGTTTTTTTAACTTATATGGAATGAACGAGTTTTAACATATTTATAACGCCTTATTTTTATGAATCTTCTTATACATGATTAAAAGTTTATTTTCAACTAAATTATTTTCTTTTTAAATTACACGACATTTTAATAAAAGAAAACATTTTTTAAAAAGAAAGGACATTTTTCTTATGTAGTAAGTTCAAGTGTTTTATCAAAATTATTTTCCATATAAGATGACATAGAGTTATGTTTCTATCCCTATTATTACATTGATTTTATTGTGTTTGTGATGGATTTATTTTTAGGAAATCCATTTATTTAATATTTATTTTGATGGAATGTTGTTTAAGAAACCTATTTTATTTCATGGGTTATGTTATGATGAATGATTTATGTTTTTACAGCACATGTAAGAATGATTTAATTATGAGATGGGTGTGACCTATATTTCCCTCAAATTTGTTGGGTAATGATTTATATCTCATGATTTATACATGAATATAATAGAACGTAAAACTGATTCAATAATACAAGGATAAAACAACAAGTAAATACTATTCAGTAATATAGGACTGGAACAAAAAATAAATCCGATTCAGTAATACATGGCTAGAACAACAAGTAAACCGAGTTCAGTAATGGACTTTGTCTACTATGATAGTCTTGGTAGTAATGCCTTGGCTATTGTTTAAATCATATTATGTGATTAATTTTTTCCACAATTCCATGTTTTATGCCAATTATATTTCATCATGGTTAATGTTCTTTTATGATCTATACATACTACTAATATTTATTTCATGACTCAAGATTTTGATATTTACACTTTATGTTCATTTATTTACAGCCTTGTGATTATGTTTTATTTTATGTTCTCAATTTTTACCCTTACTGAGCATTTGAGCTCACCCTTTTTATGTTTTTCTTTCCGAAGGATATAAAGAAAGGTTTTAGGTAGGAAAACTAATGGGTAAGATCTTTATGGGAGATGTTGTAGATCTTTCACCAAGATAGAATAATGTGTACCATGTTTATAGAGAAACTAAACTAACAATATCTTTGGGCATCTATTTGTGTAATTTATTAAGTATTCCACAAAATAAATGTAATATCCATGTACATAAAGCTTGTGTCTCTAAAGTGTTACAGTCTTTATTATTTTTCTCGAAATTTTTTGATTATAATGATGAAATATTAATGAAACTTGTTTTCTTTTACCTAGGTTAATATTTGATTTAATAATAATTTTCTTCATAATATTGTGACATATATATTAATAGAGTATGATTATGTGAAGGTTTGGTCCATTATATCCCTCTAATACATTGAGTAAATATTAATGTTTTATAGGCTAAAATAGGGTATACAAAAGGTTACCTGTAACGACCCAAAATTTTGAATAAATATTGTTTCCAAATTTTGTGTGTTATTTTTATACTCAACAAAACTGTTTCATTTGATAACATGAGTATAATTAAAATGAGGTAGTTGGGTTTTGACTGTTATATGATCGTTGGTCAATATGACTGCTGGAAACTAAACATTTCGATTATTGTCTCTAAATATAAGTGATCTTGGTTAATTAATATAGAAAGAAGATTTGATGGCCTCATCTAGTAGTCTCGGGCCAATCGAAGCCCATCTAACAGAACATGGGAAGGAGGTAGCACCACTGGGCTTTGCTCTGGACCAAACCCAAGCCGAACTTCGTCGTGTGAAGCTAGAACGGAATCGCCTTCATGAGAAGTTCAAACTGATAGAAATTACTACTCGTGCAATGTTGGCTGAGCCACCCCAATATTCTCTCACCTTAGCACACCATACTCTTAGGTCCTATGCTGGTGTTATAAGGGCTATGCAAGGATACCGTAACTGCCTTGTGTAATCCTTTGTTTTAAATAAAAATTTTGATTTCTTCTTATGATGAAGCTTATGAATTTTCAAATGTCCGGATAAATATAGTATGCATATTTTTTATGACTTTTAGAGAAATGATATTTTAAAAATGTTTATGTAAACCTTAAATAATAAAAAATGTGTAATGATTTTCAAAAAATGGTCTTGTACAATTATGTTCAGTATGAAATTTAGAGTCTAATAAGATCAACTTAATTATTGATGAATAATAAATTATGAATAGTGATTTTATGCCTAGGATTAGTAATGTGACCATGTGGATTAGTAATCTCATTTAAAGAAATTATTAATATAATCTAGGAACCTTGATTAAGTAATGTGATTCAATAAAATAGAAAAATAACTGTTTCATTAATTATTAGTCAAGTATTAGTTTTTTCGAGTGAATATTATTTTTTAATTAAAAATTAAATTAAAAATATTTAGAAAATTATTCTTATAAAATGGATTTCATTTTTGAACTCAGAGCATTGATATTATGTTAAGGTAATTTTTGTGAATTTTTCTAAAAAAATGAATTTTCATTGAATAGTGTATTTAGTTAGAAATTAAATTAAAAATATTTAGAAAATTATTTTTATAAAATGGAGTTCATTTTTGAAATCAGAGCATTGATATTTGGTTAAGGTAAAATTTTGGGATTTTTCTGAGAAAGTTGAATTTTCAGTGAATAGTAAAAATACAGTTTTAGGGTTTCAGTATATTTAATGACATCATAATTGTGTCATGATGATGTCATGAGATATTTTAAGGGTTGGATGACCAAATGTGATTAATTATTGTATGGGGGGACCCATGTGGCCTAACTCCATTGGAAATAGCATGGGAGAGCCCATGGTTTTGAGAAAACCACATGTGAGGTGTCCCTTGGTCATTAATGCCTTGTCCCCTCACATTCCCTATAAATACCCACCCTTTCCACATTTAGTTTTAACTCCCAACTCTCCCCCGATGAATCTCTAGTCTCATTACCTCCCAAGGAGTCCTCTCAAGGTTCCCCCAAGCCCTTAAGGTCCGTACCATTGAGTTTTAAGAGATACGTTTTAAGGTAAGGGATCCGACCTATCTCTTTCTTTCCATGTACTCTCTTTTATGTCATTTCTTTTATGCTCCATGTTCTTATGATGTAGGATTTTATTTTATATTAATTTTAATTCCATTTTAATGTTCATATGATGAGATAACCCCTATTTCTCTCATCAATTCGTTTTAAGAATGTTTATGTGGCGCCGTTAGGCTGACCAATTTTTAAGGGATTCTTTCACCTTTCTCATTTTTTAAAGTTCTACTTTCATGTCAAGTCTTTCAAGTTCCTTTTTATTATGATGGGGTATGATATCTATATCTATCATACTGATCTTTTATGTTCATATTATGAGAGACCCTATTTTATCTCATCAATTCATTTTTGTTGAAATTTAAGCGGCGCCGTTAGGCTACCGAATTTTTAAGGGATTCTTTCACCTTTCTCATTTTTCAAAGTTCTACTTTCGTTTTAAGTCATTCAAGTTCATTTTTATTTTGTTGGGGTATGATTTATATATCTATCATACTGATATTTTATGTTCATATGATGAGAATCTCTATTTTATCTCTTCAATTCATTTTTGTTGAAGTTAAAGTGGCGCTGTTAGGCTGCCAAATTTTTAAGGGACTCTATCACCTTTCTCATTTTTTAAAGTTCTACTTTCATGTCAACTCTTTAAAGTTCCTTTTAATTATGTTTGGTTATGATATATATATCTATCATACAGATCTTATATGTTCATATGATGAGTGACCATATTTGATACCATCAATTCATTTTTGTTGAATTTTAAGTGGCACCGTTAGGCTGCCAAATTTTTAAGGGATTCTTTCACCTTTCTCAGTTTTCAAAGTTCTACTTTCATGTCATGTATTTCAAGTTATTTTTTATATATGTTTCTGTATGAGATCTATATCTATCATACTGATCATATATGTTCATATTATGAGATACCCTATTTGATCTCTTCAATTCATTTTGTTGAAGTTTAAGTGACGTTATTAGGGTGCCCAATTTTCATAAGAGAAATCTTATTTTTGTCTTCCCTCCATGTTTTTCATTTCATATAGTATGTCTTTAAAATCTCATTACCATGTTCTTATATCCATTATATTATGTCCCTCTACTGTTCTTTGGATCATTTATGAGTGGGTGACCTATGTCCCCTCTCTTTTCAATGTTTTCTAAAACCCCGAATCATAGTCTTTATGCTGCAGAATTTCCGTCTCAAATGTATCTCTCTTTTTCTCAAATTATTTTATTATATTAAGTGAATACTCAAAGATATTCCTTCTAAATGGGTATTCACATATATACCACAATTTTCTATCTTAAATTATGGGATTTACAAACCTGAGACCCACTTTCCCTTTCCGTGGGTTTAAAGTGACATAAAGATCATGTCTTTAAAGCAGTTTTTAAGACGTTATGATTATGAAATGAAACCCATTTATTTTATGCTATATGGGTTGTTTATGAAATTATTGATGGTGATATATGTGGCTCACATTATAATAAAGTCAAATTAAGGGTGCACCTTGATAGCGCTCCAATGTATTGGGTAAAGACTTAACCTCTAGAGATGACCATTTTGACTGATACCTTGGTGAATAACCTTGGTAATTTTTAGTGAATCCTTGGGGATGGACCTTGGTGAAACGGAATTAATTGTCTATGTAAAATGTTTTAGCCACATCTTCATGTTATGAAAAACATTATTTTTTTATGATATGCCTCATGATCTCTTTCTCATGACTTAAAGTTATTTTTCCTGACTTTTGATGTATCTCACGTTCTCATGTAACATGTTTCCCTTGTTTCCCTTACTGGGCCTTTTTCTCACCCTTTCCTTGGATGTATGATCTCAGGTTATGAGATGTTGTAATGAACTTAGTATGAACAAATGAAGAATCCTTTCAATTGTTTTAGAAGAACAGTTTTTTTCTTATGTAATAAGTTCCTGGTTTCCAAGACACTAAACCTTAAAGATCCTCGGTTTTGTATAATGTAAGGAAAGTTTATGTGATAAAAAGGCGGGATGCTATAGTTGGCATCAAAGGATGTTTTAGTTATTTGTGGAAATTAGGATATGAAAACTTTAGGAAGAAGCCTATATAAATGTTTAAATATAGGAAATCTCCCTGGTATTTTGGTGAGTATCGAGTAAGGGGTTGCCAAGAAAATACATCCATGTCTGGATACGAGAAGGTAGAGGTGGCTCTAGTACAGATGTACATAGGGGTAAAACCCGAAAACACCACTTTGATCTAGACTTGAACGAGAACTGATACACGACAACGGGCCTTGCTTCACTCTTGGTTACGACACTCCTGGAGGGATATGCTTTGGTAAATTCATAATCTTAGTATGAACCTTTATTAAAGGAACAAAGATAATATAAAATAAAGATTCACGTAAGAATATATGATCATGGATAACCTTGTTTGGAACCTTGGGGATCACAAGTTAGGGTATAATTTTCTTCTACAAGTTATCCTTCTATGCTTTAAGTTCCTTTTCATGATTAGTGGATAAGTATTTAAGCCCCTAATTGTACTTTCTTTTCTTAGTTAATGGAGGGAAATGGAAGAACATGTCCCAAAAACCAATGTGATAGGAAATCTGACGATTGTCTTATTAATATGACATAGATGATTAGGGGATTAAAAGATGATTATTATTTTGGAAGAGGTTCACTATTTTGGGAACCCTATTTGATCGAGGTAAATAGATTACTACGTTATTTTCTTCGAGGAGTAGAGGTTGACTTATATTTTGAAGAATCGATGAATTTAAGGTGGACTTATAGTAATTTATGTTACTTATGGAAATGATTAACCTATCTTGGGGAAAATATTTTTAGGTTAGCTACTTTTGTTATAAGATGTTAGGAGTGGTTGATGTTGTTTGGAGATGAATGATGAAGTTTATTTTGGAAGACTATGTTATCAAATCCTTCTTGTATTTGGGATTCAAAGTTAGTTTTGTTTATTTTGATGAATTTTAAGGACAGTTATTTATGGAATGGTATATGATGAAATTTGGGTAGTACCGTGGAATTTTGAAGATTTAAAGAAGTTTCCCTTCCTATGGGATTCTTTCTTTTGGAATATTTGTTTTATCTTACCCTTTATATTTTTGGGATAATAGAAGAAATAGATAGTTAATCTTTGGTGGATTATGTGATTCTCTAGAAGATGATTCTTGTGCTTTGACGAGACCAAGTAGTTTTTAATGCTCATCGTTTGGAGATAAGATTAGTTTTGGTAGAGAATTATTAATGGATGAAACTCTACTTGAAGGTAGGTATATTTCTCTGTGTTTTATTCTATGTAGTAAATGAATTTCAAAAAATTATGAAAAGGAATGTAAAAAAAAAATATTGTTGGTTTACGTTTCCTACTAGGTAATCAAAAACCGTTTACACACATCATAAGTTTGTGATTTTCTTGTGGTTAAGTTTCTCCTAATAATGTATTCTATCACTCTCCCTCAGAACTTGACCCTTTGTTTTCTCCTCCATGTCCATGTTTTCCTACATTAAATCCTAGTGTGGGTTAACTTGGGTGACCTTTGTACTTCCCTTTCTTTTTTTAAAGTAATAGTCTTATTGACTCCTTTTCCGATGTGGGACTTTCAATGAAATTTCAAGACCAAATTTTAAAAATTGTGAGGATGCAATTTCTTAAGTGGGGAAGATTGTAATGACCCAAAATTTTGAATAAATCTTGTTTCCTAATTTTGTGTGTTATTTTTATACTCAACAAAATGTTTCATTTGATAACATGAGTATAATTAAAATGAGGCTATTGGGTTTTGACTGTTATATGATCATTGGTCAATATGACTGCTGGAAACTAAACATTTCAATTATTATCTCAAAATACAAGTGATCTTGGTTAATTAATATAGAAAGAAGATTCGATGGCCTCATCCAGTAGTCTCAGGAAAATCGAAGCACATCTAACAGAACTTGTGAAGGAGGTAGAACCACTGGGCTTTTCTATGGACCAAACCCACGCCAAACTTCATCGTGTGAAGCTAGAATGGAATTGCCTTCGCGAGAAGTTCAAACTGATAGAAATTACTACTCGTGAAATGTTGGCCGAGCCACCCCGAGATTCTCTCACCTTAGCACACCTTACTCTTAGGTCCTATGTTGGTGTTATAAGGGGCTATGTAAAGAGACTGTAACTGCCTTGTATAATCCTTTGTTTTAAATAAAAATTTTGATTTCTTCTTATGATGATGCTTATGAATTTTTAAATGTCCAGATAAATATAGTACGCATATTTTTGATGAATTTTAGAGAAAGGATATTTCATAAATGATTATGTAAACCTTAAATAATTAAAAATGTGTAATGATTTTCAAATAATGGTATTCTACAATTATGTTCAGTAAGAAATTTAGAGTTTAATAAGATCAACATAATTTTTGATGAATAATAAATTATGAATAGTGATTTTATGCTTAGGATTAGTAATGTGACCAAATGGATTAGTAATCTCACTTAAAGAAATTATTAATATAATCTAGGCACCTTGATTAACTAATGTGATTCAATAAAATAGGTAAATATCTGTTTCATTAATTATAAGTCAAGTCTTAGTTTTTTCGGGTGAATAGTGTTTTTTAATTAAAAATTAAATTAAAAATATTTAGAAAATTATTTTTATAAAATGGATTTTATTTTTGAACACAGAGCATCAATATTATGTTAAGGTAATTTTTGTGGATTTTTCTGAAAAAAATGAATTTTCGGTGAATAGTGTATTTGTTTAAAAATTAAATTAAAAATTTTTAGAAAATTATTTTTATAAAATGGAGTTCATTTTTGAAATCACATCATTGATATTTGGTTAAGGTAAAATTTTGGGATTTTTCTGAGAAAGTTTAATTTTCAGTGAATAGTAAAAATACAGTTTTAGGGTTTTAGTATGTTTAAAAACATCATAATTGTGTCATGATGATGTCATGAAATATTTTAAGGGTTGGCCGACCAAAGGTGATGAATTATTGTATGGGGGCCCCATGTGGCCTAAATCCATGGGAAATACCATGAGAGAGCCCATGGTTTTGAGAAAACCACTTATGAGGTGTCCCTTGGCCATTAATGCCTTGTCCCCTCACATTCCATATAAATACCCACCCATTCATTCTTTAGTTTTCACTACCAACTCTCCCCAAACTAATCTCTAGTCTCATTACCTACCATGGAGTCCTCTGAAGGTTCCCCCATGCCCTTAAGGTCCCAACCATTGAGTTTTAAGAGATATGTTTTAAGGTAAGGGATCCTACCTCTCTCTCTCTTTCCAAGTACTCTCTTTTATGTCATTTCTTTTATGCTCTATCTTCTTATGTTGGGGGATGTTATTTTATATTAATATTACTGCCCTTTTCATGTTCATATGATGAGAGACCCCCTATTTCTCTCATAAATTCGTTTTAAGAATGTTTAAGTGGCACCGTTGGGCTGCTGAATTTTTAAGGGATTCTTTCACCTTTCTCATTTTTTAAAGTTGTACTTTCATGTCAAGTGTTTCAAGTTCCTTTTTATTATGTTGGGGTATGATATCTATATCTATCATACTGATATTTTATGTTCATATGATGAGAGACCCAATTTGATCTCGTCAATTCATTTTTGTTGAGGGTTAAGTGGCGCCGTTAGGCTGCCAAATTTTTAAGGGACTCTTTCACCTTTCTCATTTTCAAAGTTCTCCTTTCATGTCAAGTCTTTCAAGTTCCTTTTTATTATGTTGGGGTATGATATCTATATCTATAATAATTATCTTTCATGTTCATATGATGAGAGGGCCTATTTGATCTCTTCAATTCATTTTTGTTGAAGTTTAAGTGGCACCATTAGGCTGCCGAACTTTTAAGGGATTCTTTCACCTTTCTCATTTTTAAACTTATACTTTCATGTCAAGTCTTTCAAGTTTCTTTTTATTATGTTGGGGTATTATCCCAAAATATACCAAACATATATTCTATGTTCATATTATGAGAGACCCTATTTTATCTCTTCAATTCATTTTTGTTGAAGTTTAAGTGGCGTCGTTAGGCTGCCCAATTTTTAAGGGATTCTTTCACCTTTCTCAATTTTCAATGTTCTAATTTCATGTCAAGTCTTTCAAGTTATTTTTTTATATATGTTGGTGTATGAGATCTATATCTATGATACTGATCTTCTATGTTCATATGATGAGATATCCTATTTGATCTCTTTAATTAATTTTGTTGATGTTTAAGTGACACTGTTAGGCTGCCAAATTTTCATAAGAGAAATCTTATTTTTGTCATCCCTCCATGTTTTTCATTTCATATGGAATGTATTTAAAATATCATTACCATGTTCTTATATCCATTATATTCTGTCCCTATACTATTCTATGGATAATTTATGAGTGGGTGACCTATGTCCCCTCACTTTTCAATGTTTTCTAAAACCCCAAAGCATAGCCGTTATGCTGCAGAAATTCCGTCTCAAATGTCTCTCTCTTTTTCTAAAATTATTTTATTTTATTAAGTTAATACTCAAAGATATTATGTGTAAATGGGTATTCACATATATACCAACATTTTCTATCTTAAATTCTGGGATTTACATACATGAGACCCTCTTTCCTTTTCTGTGGGTTTAAAGCGACATAAATATCATGTTTTTAAAGCAGTTTTTAAAACGTTATGATTATGAAATGAAACCCATTTATTTTATGATATATGGGTTGTTTATGAAATGATTGATGATGGTATATGTGGATCAAAATATAATAAAGAAAAATTAATGGTTCGCCCTGATAGCGCTCCAATGCATTGGGTAAAGACTTAATCTCTAGAGATGACCATTTTGACTGATACCTTGGTGAATAACATTGGTAATTTTTAATGACACCTTGGGGATGTACCATGGTGAAACAGAATTTATTGTCTATGTTAAATGTTTTATCCACATCTTCAAGTTATGAAACACATTATTTTTTTTATGATATGCCTCAAGATCTCTTTCTCATGCCTTAAAGTTATTCTTCATGACTTTTGATGTATCTCAAGTTCTCATGTAAATTTTTTCCCTTGTTTCCTTTACTGGGCCTTTTGCTCACCCTTCCCTTTGATGTATGCTCCCAGTTTATCAGATGATATAATGAAATTAGGATGAAAAAATGAATAAGCCTTTCAAGTGTTAAAGAAGAATGTTTTTTCTCATGTAATAAGTTCATGGTTTCCAAGACACTAAACCTTAAAGATCCTCGGTTTTGTATAATGTAAGGAAAATTTATGTGATAAAAAGGTTGGATGATGTAGTTGGTATCAAAGTATGGTTTAGTTATTTGTGGAAATTAGGATATAGAAAATTTAGGAAGAAGCCTATTGAAAAGTTTAATTATAGGAAATCATCCGGGTATTTTGGTGAGTATTGAGTAAGGGGTTTCCAAGAAAATACATCCACGTCTGGATACGAGTAGGTAGAGGTGGCTCTGGCACATATGTATATAGGGGTAAAACCCAAAAACACCGCTTTGAGCTAGACTCTAACAGGAACTGGAACACGACAACTGGCCTTGCTTCACTCTTGGTTACGACACTCCCGAGGGATATGCTTTGGTAAATTCATAAGCTTAGTATGAACCATTATTAAAGGAACAAAGATAAAATAAAATAAATATTCACATAAGAATATATGATCGTGGATAACCTAGTTTGGAACCTAGGGGATCAGAAGTTAGGGTATACTTTTTTCGACAAGTTATCCTTCTATGCTTTAAGTTCCTTTTCATGATTATTGGCTAAGTATTTAAGCCCATAATTGTACTTTCTTTTCTTAGTTAATGGCGGAAAATGGAAGAACATGTCCCAACAACCAATGTGATAATAAATGTGATGATTTATGTATTAATATGATAGAGATTATTAGGGAATAAAAATATGATTATTATTTTGGAAGACATTCACTATTTTGGGAACCCTATTTGATCGAGGTAAATAGATTACTACAGTATTTTCGTGGAGGAGTAAAGGTTGAATTATATTTTAAAAAATTGATGAATTTAAGGTGGACTTATAGTAATTTAGGTTACTTATGGAAATGATTAACTTATCTTGGGGAAAATATGCTCAAGTTAGCTACTTTTGTTACAAGATTTTAGGAGTGGTTGATGTTGTTTGGAGATGAACGATGAAGTTTATTTTGGAAGACTATGTTATCAAATCCTTCTTGTATTTGGGTTTTAATCTTAGTTTGTTTTATTTTGAGGAATTTTAAGGACAATTATTTATGGAATGGTCTATGAGGAACTTTTGGTAGTACCGTGGAATTTTAATGATTTAAAGAAGTTTCCCTTCCTATGGGATTCTCTCTTTTGGAAGATTTGTTTTATCTTCCCTTTCTATTTTTGGGATAATAGAAGAAATAGATAGTTAATCATTGGTGGATTATTTGATTCTCTAGAAGATGATTCTTGTGATTTGATGAGACCAAGTAGTTTTGAATGCTCATCGTTTGGAGAAAAGATTAGTTTTAGTAGATAATTATTAAAGGATGAAACTCTACTTGAAGGTAGGTATATTTCCCTGTGTTTTATTCTATGTAGTAAATGAATTTCTCAAAATTATGAAAAGGAACGTAAAACAAAAATGTTGTTTGTTTACGTTTCATACTAGGTAATCAAAGACCGTTTACACACATTATAATTTTGTGATTTTATTGTGGTTAACTTTCTCCTAATCATGCTTTCTACCACTCTCCCTCAGAACTTGACCCTTTGTTTTCTCCTCCATGTCCATGTTTTCCTACAGGGAATCCTAGTGTGGGTTTACTCAGATGACCTTTGTACTTCCCTTTATTTCTTTTAAAGTAATAGTTTTACTGACTCTATTTCCGATGTGGGACTTTCAATGAAATTTCAAAACCCAATTTTAAAAATTACGAAGACTCAATTTCTTAATGGGGGAAGATTGTAACGACCCAAAATATTAAATAAATCTTGTTTCCTATTTTTGTGTGTTATTTTTATACTCAACAAAACTGTTTCATTTAATAGAATGAGTATAATTAAAATGAGGCTTTTGGGTTTTGACTGTTATATGAACATTGGTCAATATGACCACTGGAAATTAAACATTTCGATTATTGTCTCTAAATACAAGTGTTCTTGGTTAATTAATATGGAACGAAGATTCGATGGCCGCATCCAGTAGTCTAGGGCCAATCGAAGCCCATCTAACGGAACTTGGGAAGGAGGTAGCACCACTGGGCTTTGCTCTGGACCAAACCCAAGCCGAACTTCATCGTGTGAAGTTAGAACAGAATCACCTTCGGGAAAAGTTCAAACTGATAGAAATTACTACTCATGCAATGTTGCCCGAGCCACCCCAAGATTCTCTCATCTTAGCACACCTTACTCATAGGTCCTATGCTGGTGTTATAAGGGGATATGTAAGGATACCGTAACTACCTTGTGTAATCCTTTGTTTTAAATAAAAATTTTGAATTCTTCTTATGATGAAGCTTATGAATTTTCAAATGTCCCGATAAATATAGTATGCATATTTTTGATGAATTTTAGAGAAAGTATATTTTAAAAATGTTTATGTAAAACTTAAATAATTAACAATGTGTAATGATTTTCAAAAAATGGTCTTCTACAATTATGTTCAGTATGAAATTTAGAGTCTAATAAGATGAACTTAATTTTTGATGAATAGTAAATTATGAATAGTGATTTTATGCTTAGGATTAGTAATGTGACAAAATGGATTATTAATATCACTTAAAGAAATTATTAATATAATCTAGGCACCTTGATTAAGTAATGTGATTCAATAAAATAGGTAAAAAACTATTTCATTAATTATTAGTCAAGTATTAGTTTTTTCGGGTGAATAGTTTTTTTAATTAAAAATTAAATTAAAAATATTTAGAAAATTATTTTTATAAAATGGATTTCATTTTTGAACTCAGACCATCGATATTATGTTAAGTTAATTTTGGGGGTTTTTTCTGAAAAAATGAATTTTCAGTGAATAGTGTATTTATTTAAAAATTAAATTTAAAATAATTAGAAAATTATTTTTATAAAATGGAGTTCATTTTTGAAATCAGAGCATTGATATTTGGTTAAGGTAAAATTTTGGGATTTTTATGAGAAAGTTGAATTTTTAGTGAATAGTAAAAATACAGTTTTAGGGTATCGGTATGTTTAATGACATCATAATTGTGTCATGATGATGTCATGAGATATTTTATGGGTTGGCAGACCAAAAGTGAGGAGGTATTGTATGGGGGACCCATGTGGCCAAAATGAATGGGAAATACCATGGGAGAGCCCATGGTTTTGAGAAAACCACTTGTGAGGTGTCCCTTGGCCATTAATGCCTCGTCCCCTCACATTCCCTATAAATACCCACCCTTTCCTCCTTTAGTTTTTACTCCCAACTCTCCCCCAACGAAGCTCTGGTCTCATTACCTCCCAAGGAGTCCTCTCAAGGTGCCCCCAATCCCTTAAGGTCCCAACCTTTGAGTTTTAAGAGATACGTTTTAAGGTAAGGGGTCCTACTTCTCTCTTTCTTTCCAAGTACTCTCCTTTATGTAATTTCTTTTATGCTCCATGTTCTTATGTTGGAGGATGTTCTTTAATATTACTCTTAATGCCCTTTTAATGTTCATATTATGAGAGACCCCCTATTTCTCTCATCAATTCATTTTATGAATGTTTAAGTGGCGCTATTAGGCTGCCGAATTTTTAAGGGATTCTTTCACCTTTCTCATTTTTTAAAGTTCTACTTTCCTTTCAAGTACTTCAAGTTCCTTTTTATTATGTTGGGGTATGATATATATATCTATCATACTGTTTTTTTATTTTCATATGATGAGAGAACCTATTTGATCTCGTCAATTCATTTTTGTTGAAGTTTAAGTGGCGTCGTTAGGCTGCCAAATTTTTAAGGGATTCTTTCACGTTTCTCATTTTTCAAAGTTCTACTTTCATGTCAAGTATTTCAAGTTCCTTTTTATTATGTTGGGGTATGATATATATATCTATCATACTGATATTTTATGTTCATATTATGAGAGACCCTATTTGATCTCGTCAATTCATTTTTGTTGAAGTTTAAGTGGCGCCGTTAGGCTGCCGAATTTTTAAGGGATTCTTTCACCTTTCTCATTTTTTAAAGTTCTACTTTCATGTAATGTCTTACATGTTCCTTTTTATTATGTTGGGGTATGATCTCTATATCTATCATACATATATTATATTTTCATATGATTAGATATCCTATTTGATCTCTTCAATTCATTTCTGTTGAAGTTTAATTGGAACTGTTAGGCTACCAAATTTTTAAGGGATTCTACCACCTTTCTCATTTTTCAAAGTTCTACTTTCATGTCAAGTATTTCAAGTTACTTTTTATATATGTTGGTGTATGATATATATATCTATCATACTGATCTTTTATGTTCATATGATGAGAGACCCTATTTTATCTCTTCAATTCATTTTGTTGATGTTTAAGTGACGCCGTTAGGCTGCCGAATTTTCATAAGAGAAATCTTATTTTTGTCTTCCCTCAATGTTTTTAATTTCATATGGTATGTCTTTAAAATCTCATTACCATGTTATTATATCCATTATATTCTATCCCTCTAATTTTCTTTTGATCATTTATGAGTGGGTGACCTATGTCCCCTCTCTTTTCAATGTTTTCTAAAACCCCGAAGCATAGCCGTAATGCTGCAGAATTTCCGTCTCAAATGTCTCTCTCTTTTTCTCAAATTATTTTATTTTATTAAGTGAATAATCAAAGATATTCATTCTAAATGGGTATTCATATATATACGAAACTGTTCTATCTTATATTCTGGGATTTACATACATGAGACCCGCTTTCCTTTTCTGTGGGTTTAAAGTGACATAAAGATCATGTCTTTAAAGTAGTTTTTAAAACATTATGATTATGAAATGAAACTCATTTATTTTATGCTATAAGGGTTGTTTATTAAATGATTGATGATGATATATGTGTCTCACATTATAATAAAGGCAAATTAATGGTGTGCCCTGATAGCGCTCCAATGCATTGGGTAAAGACTTAATCTCTAGAGATGACCATTTTGAATGATACCTTGGTGACTAACCTTGGTAATTTTTAATAACACCTTGGGGATGGACCTTGGTGAAACCGAATTGATTTTCTAGGTTAAATTTTTTAGCCACATCTTCATGTTATGAAACAAGTTATTTTATTATTATATTCTTCACGATCTCTTTCCCATGCCTTAAAGTTATTTTTCATGACTTTTGATGTATCTCATGTTCTCATGTAAAATGTTTCCCTTGTTTCCCTTACTGTGCCTTTTGCTCACCCTTTCCTTTGATGTATTCTCCCAGGTTATGAGATGCTGTAATGAACTTAGGATGAACAAATGAAGAATCCTTTCATGTGTTTAAGAAGAACGTCTTTTTTCTCATGTAATATGTTCCTGGTTTCCAAGACACTAAACCTTAAAGATCCCCGATTTTGTATAATGTAAGGAAACTTTATGTGATAAAAAGGAAGGATGATATATTACCAAAATCCCAAAATAGCATATATGGGAGGTTATCCCATGCACAAATAGGTTACATAGGTTATTATCCCAATCCCAAAATATGATGAATGTATTGGTTGATATACTTGAAAAATTATCTATATGAATTTTATTATTCCCTTCTTCATTCCAATATTTTATGACATGATCTTATGACAATGTTTTCTATCATGACTTATATTCTTTGAATCCTTTATGTTCCATTTCTTATGATCATCCATGCTTTATTCCATGACTCATGACTATGATAATTAAATTGTGGGGTACAAGTTTAAAATATTAAGCTTATTTTCTTGTAACCATATAATCATGATATGATTACATAGGATCATTTATTGATTTTTCCTTAATTACCCTTATCTAGAATTTTATATCAAACTTTATTATGATTTATTTTACCCATGATTTGAAGAAAAGTTTTAAGTATGATATGTCAAAGAAGGGTTCCAGTTGTGAAGAACTTAATGGGAGATTATATTGATATTTTATGCATCAATTATTTATATATCCATGTTTTTAATGATACTAAGACTTTAAAATAATGGAGTGGATAATAATGACATATAATTAATACTCATATAATAATATTTAATATTTATGCATGTGAATATTGGGATTCTATACTTCTACTTGTAAATATTCACAAAAAATTTGGAGATTTTTTCATGTTACTCACCTTGGTTTAGATAAGATGATAACAAAATATTAGAATTATTCTAGATGAATATAAATATTTTTTGTATGGGAAAAGAAAAATTTTTCAACTAGATGTTTCATATGTTTACTAGCATGGTAAATGGCATAAATTCTCTTGGAGAAGTATTAGATAACATTATACTTTTTGAAAGAGTTTTGAGATATCTACCCATAATGTGGAATGAAAAGAATGTCACCATTGATAAAATTAATAATTTTAAAGAGTAAAATCACGATTAACTAATTGGTATACTACTCTAACATTAATCTGAACTAAAGAACTAAACTGAGGAAAAAACTAAAAAATAAAGGTGAAGATTTCAAATTTAATAACATTGTTACTTTTGATTATTATGATTTTTAAATTTAGGAAAGGAATATATGGTTCAAATTTTCATTTTAATTTATAAAAAAGTTACATGAAAGGTTTCAAAAAACTATTGATATGAAACTCTCAAAATGGTAATAAAAATGGTTGATAGAAAGGTAATTATATTTTTAGTTATAATAATTTCAATGTTACATGTTTTTAATATAGAAATAAGGGGGATATCAGGTAATACCTCTCAAGACTAAAAAATTAAAAGAAGGATAATAATTGTAAAAATAAAGATAAAAAATAATTTGGATTCATTTTAGAGTTGTACTGAAGAATTTTATTTCAATGTAGAATACGAGAATAAAAAGAACCAAATAAATAGTTCTTGATGGTATCTTCAAAAGATGTCAGTGATTATTGTTTTTATTTTGGATTTTCGATAATTATTTATATTTTAATAAACTTTATATTGATTTATTGAATGAATATATTCATAAATAGAGTAAATATATTTTTAAAGCTGTTAAACTTTATAATAAACTCAGTGGAAATATTAAAAAAATTATCGAGAATAACAAGAATTTTTTAAATAATAATTAAATGATTATAAAAAATTATTCTAATTTAAATAATAATGTTTATGAAGATCATAAATATTCTTAGATATTGAATTAAAATCACAAATAAGAGACTAAAATTATAAAACAAAAAATTTCAATGTTTTTTCAAGGAAGAAATAGTTATGATAAGATGTTGTCTTTAAATAAGATGAATAAAAATAAATAATCTATTGAATATGATATGAGATTACCTTAGATGTATCATAATTATCTTATGAAAAGTTATATGGTTTTTTCTTATACTTATATTATTTTAAATGCATGACCAATGAACCTTATGATAATGAATGATCACTCATATTTCACAATATTTGGGATTTAGTAAGAATTATATTTCAAAATATTTATCTTATAGAGTACCTTATAATGCTTGTTTAATATTTATTTGGGTACTTATTTTATGCTTTTGCTGGTACTTGCGTGTCCGTCTTGTTTGAGGACGAAAGGCACAGTTTTGTTGCACCGCATTCCCGCTTTCCAAAGGCGGGCAACATCCGTCGCTTATTCTGGGACCTTTGCTCCTTGATCAAAATGGGATGATGGTATGTCAGTTCTTCCTTATGTGGATTCCTTCTTGGAACTCGTCACCTAGTCCGGGTCTCCCTTATATATTTAAGACATTTTTCATGAAACTCTTCCTAGTGCCATATCTTCATTGACACCAGTTAATTACACTGATTTTTTCAGGACATTCCAAAGGGTTCAGTCAGGGAAGAAACCTTCTGTCAGGGGAGTAGTCTTGTTGGACATCACTAGAATGTCTGTACACTAGGACACTAGCGCGTCTGGGTTTCTTCCCCTTATCATAGGGGTTCTCGAGAGCGCGGAACCTCAAGGAATCCCACGTTAAACATGGGGAATTTTATTCCATGGGCATGTATATAAGGTTTTCCTCACCTTCCCATGTCTAACACAGGGTATACCACGAGTTTAACGTCTAGCGGAGATGGATCAGATTGATCAGAACATTAATTTTAGTGGATCATATAGGTGCAACCCCCAGAGGGAACATTGATATGGGGGGGTGAGTTGTCATGACCTTGCCGGGATGGGGCGGCCCGAGAAAGAATCAAGATGGATGATGGAGAGTTGAATGGAGTATAGGGGGAATGAGATGGAACCACCAGGAGGACGAAGGTAATGTTGGGATTGAGTCTTGAGGAGACTTCCTATGTATCCCCATGGAAGGGAATCAAAGTCTGCGTATTTTGGTAGGGCGAAGGGATGCCTAAATAGGTGGGCCATGAGAATGGACGCCTGTACTGGACCCAGAAGATGTGGAACCTCTGGGTTGGGGCATGACCTTCACAAAACACATAGGCTCAAAGGGAAGACCAGACAATGGACTTGAATTGTGGGAATACATATAGGATGACAACTCAATAATATGTATGGGGATCACACATGGTTAGCAGCCCAAGTTGGTCTGATGCCACTAGGATGGACCAAAGATGAGGTTCCCAGCAAATGGTATTACAATTGCTTGCTGCTAAGTAGGGGACACAACGGCTTACCGCTGATTGAGGTCACAATGGCTTACCACTGGATAGGGTCACAACGGCTCACCACTGGGTGGGGTCACAACGGCTTACCGCTGGATGGGGTCACAACAGCTTACCACTGGATTGGGTTGATCCTCATGGAAGATTACTATGTATCGTTCCTCGGAGATAGATATCAAACCCATGCAGTTTGTATGGGATGGGGGTCGGTAGACTGACACAAATGAGGGCCTGGGGTCCAAATGGATGGTGGACCTGAACCTCATGGAGGCTTCCTATGTACCATGCCATGGCAAGGATCAGATTCCTTATTCTTTAGGATGGGTTTGGTGAACTGACATGAAGATGGTCGGGACCAATGGTTGGTAGTCTTGAACCTCAGGGAGGTTTCCTACATACCTTTCCTTGGAAAGGATCTAAGATCTCGTAGTTCATGGGGTGTTTGGTAAACTGACGTGAAGAGCGCCAGAACGACCAGGTGTTGGGATTGAACCTATTGGAGGCTTCCTACGTACCCTGCCTTGGCAAGTATCAAAGACCTCATAGTTCATGGGCTGTTTGGTGAAACAACTTGAATGCGCCCGGAATGACTGGGTGTTGGGCTTGAACCTATTAGAGGCTCCCTATGTACCCTTCGCTGGCAAGGATCAAAGACCTCGTAGTTCATGGGGTGTTTGGTGAACTGACATGAAGGGGGCTGGAATGAACAGGTGTTGGGCTTGAACCTCTTGGAGGCTTCCTATGTACCCTTCCTTGGAAATGATCAAAGACCTCGTAGTAATGGGGTGTTTGGTTAACCAATGTGAAGGGGGGAAGGAACTACTGGGTGTTGGGCTTGAACCTATTGAAGGCTTCCTACGTACCTTGCCTTGGCAAGGATCAAAGACCTTGTAGTTCATGGTTGCTGTGGGGGCTTACACGCTAAGGTGGACCAGAGAGGATTTCATGGTCGATGCTTGCTCTAAGCCCACTTGAGTCATGATCGGTGTGGGAAACAAGATACAACAAAGACATGACGATCACTTCATGAAAGGTGCGTCTGTGGGAAGTGAAGTTGGGATCATGCATGGTTAGCATCCCAAAGAGGAAACAAGGGATTACGCACAGTTCACCACCCATGGAGATGGAGATTTGGACTTACACCAGGGTGGAGGCCTGGGTGGTGACAAAGCTCAGAAGGAGAGGGATTTGGCACCTAGGAAGAGAGGAGGATCAGGGGTGCTACCTCCTGTAAAGAAAGCTAGGGGCTTACACCAGGGTGGTTTCCCTTTCTCCACGGATATATGCTGATCGGATGAAGAGTATCTCATTCCACGTAAGGAATGATCTCACTATCGTGGAGAACAGTGGGTGTGAAGAATTTCCAAGGTGGGTTACCTCACATATGATGCACAGGGTGAGGCCATAGTTTAACGTCATGTGTTGAGGATGAAGGTTATTGGCAGTTTAACGTCCTACAGCTCAGACGAGGGTGGGTTCACTCCACAGCCCAAGGTCTTACATAACTGGAACCCTCTACCCCTTGGTGAATCAAAGGTATGGGAAATGCCGTGGTTAGGGGGGTATTATGGAAAGAACCATTGGGGGGGTCCACATTAGCATGGATATGCGAAGAAGCAATAGTCGTTAGTGTGCCTATGTGAAGAAGCATGAGGTGTAGCAATGCAATGTGAAACACTGCCCAAGGGACATAGAAGTTACTTCGTACATTCCTAGAAGGCCATATGGGATAATGGTATGTCTCATAGATGTTTTTTGCACGGGAGGTGCCTGAAAATGATGTCCAGAAGAGAGACATCGAACACCTGCGCACTAGGAGGGAGGCTTGCACGCAAAATGGAATAGTTGCATGGAAAATATCGGGTCAGCACACAATTGAGGCACTTGCGCAGAAAACATAGGGTCGGAATGCAATTGGGACATTTGCGAGGAAATGACTAGGTCGGCGCACAATAGGGACATTTGCATGGAAAAGACTAGGATGATGCACAATTGATAGAGTTTGGCGCACAAAGGGGGCCCGCAGTTTTGTGCGCAAGGAATCCAGGTTTCCTGCAAGTGGAAGGGATTACATGCAAGGAATAAGGGTTTGTTCTCAATTAGAAAGGATTGAGTGCAATCGAAATGGATTACAAGCAATTGGAAGGGATTTCACACAATTGTAAAGGATTGCGCGCAATCAAAACAGATTGCACACAATTGGAAGGGATTGCATGCAATTGGAAAGGATGGCACACCGGGGAAGGGATTTGGATGAGGGTTAAGCCCGAGTGGTCTCACGCAAAGTAAAACCTTTGGGCGTCCTATCGCGAAAAATCGTGTACCCGAAAGCCATATTTTTCATGCAGGAGAGGTGGATTTCACACAGAAGAGACGGTTCATATTCTTCAGCTCCTGAAGTTGAAGGGGAGACCTTCTATTTATAGGTGCTTGGGGTCACCTGATCTGCACGGAAACTGGTCTGCATGAAAGTTTTCACGCCAGTGTCGGCAGTGTAAAAGATCTTCTACACAGAGTGATGCACCCACGATTGGCGGTGTGGAAGTTTCCACGCCGGCCGGAAGTTTGCACGTCGGGGTAGAAGTATTTCCACGGTGCAAGAATTTTTTAGCATGCATGGAAGATTTTAGCACGGTGATGGGGTTTTCGTGAAGGTGCGGAAAACACCATCAGATCCCTTGGTTTTCCAAGCGGAAGGGATTTTTTCCCACCAACTTGGGTTTTTTCACATGGCCCGTCCGGGCCCCCCCAGAATGGATCACAGAGTCAAAAAATGTCTTCACTTTGTTCCGCCAAAATATCCTTGAGCCATTGAGTGCTTTTTGGCATCTAAAAATTCCCCCGCCCCTCAGAATCAGATCAGCGAGGGGATGAAAAGGTCGGATTCCAAGGGAAACACCGAAACACATAACTGACTGGAGTCCGTGCACGAAAAATCTGTAGGTGCGCGGAAAATCGGGAAGTCACACACAAATCAATTTTTGTGCATGTGCGAAATCCCTACTCTGCACCTATAAAAACCCTCATGGGTCCCTTAGTTTGTACATATTTTTCTCACGCGATAAGTACTAAGCTCTAGCGTGTGAAAAAAGTTCCCTGTCTTGCGTGAAAAACCACTTTGGTTGCGCGTAATTCCCTGAGTTCACCCGCCGTTTTACGTGCAGACCTGAGGCCTTTCATTCCATGACCTCTGTTTTTTGTTCCTAATACTGATTTTTCATGCGGAAGCCTGATTTTTCATGACACCTCCATGTTTTTCATGCCAAATCCCCATTTTTCACACTGACTCCTTGAGACCTCTCTGGAAGAAGATGGCTTCCAATCGGGCTGACACTAAGAGACAAGCTATGTTCGCCACTCGAAGGGCTGAGATGGTTGCCAAACCTGAGGTTTATGGTGCCCCAAAGATCGTATCCATCAACCATACTCCCTTCAACCTATTGACCCCAGCCTAGAAGGATTATGCATTGTCTGATAATTTGTTGATATGGGACTTCAATATTTTGGAGGAGGTAACTGTGCCCCGATTTGAAGTTGACACACCGTGGTCATGGGTGACCCACAAGGATGACCTAACATGATATAATATCACCAAAAATGTCCATCCTTCTAAAGAAACCTGGCATATGGATGTTTACATCCTGAATCCCCAGACCAGAACCATTTCGGGAAGTGACCCGGTCGTAGAGGACTCCCTTGCCCGTTACACAAGTACATTCCGACAGAGTGTCACAGAAGAAACTAAAGGCTGGCTGCAGGATTGGGATCTGTGGTCTAGGGGAAATTTCACCAGTGAATGGGCCTAGGAGTATTGGGTATGCCATACGTGTGACCAGCTTGTGGGTCGAACTGTGGCACATCAGGTTGTTCGAGGTGGTGTGGACGTCGCAGTTCCATTTCTACTGTCACTATGAACTTGGGCATGAGTTATTTACCTAATGGTCCCCGATACCTATACCATCCACATTCACTATGGAGAAGTTGGTATCAACCTTTGGGACATTCATTTCATCGAGGTTATCTCTTTGGATGGGCATTAGTATGATAAATTCCTTCTAACGAAGAACATCTGGGGAGGCAGATCATGAACTCCTATCCTAACATGGAATCTGTTGGAGCTCGCTAAGGAGAGGATGGGAGTCAAGGACTTTTTGA
The DNA here is from genome assembly GCA_963277665.1 of Viscum album. Classification (NCBI taxonomy): domain Eukaryota; kingdom Viridiplantae; phylum Streptophyta; class Magnoliopsida; order Santalales; family Viscaceae; genus Viscum; species Viscum album. The sequence goes on from OY728140.1 coordinate 600,003,267, forward strand.
AGGAAAAAACCTACAAAAATGGTTTATGTTGTTTATACAGAGAAATCCAGAAGTCAAGATGTCAGGGCGAGGAAGGCGGTGTCCGACCGCGACACAGAGGAGCAAAAGAGGATCATACTGGAGGATCCTATAGGTGGGGGAATATAAATCATGGGACTTCAGTATAAATGAGATTCGGGACCTGAATTTTCAATATGATGGATTTCTGGAAACCTTATTTAGTGAGTGGATCCTACCAGTGAGGGATGCAAGTATGGGAGTTCTTCCAGTGACATTGGTGATGGCTGGCATCATGGCCGCAAATCAGAGGTTGAATCTAGGAGTCCCTGTGTTAGCCTGTTTGTATGCCATCCTGGGGCACATTTCAATAGTGGTATCACCAATGAGGATATGTGGTCTCCTCCAGATCCTCCATGGATTGATCGCGGCTCATTGCGGTAGATATACCTTTCCCAATGTCATTCATCTTCTGGGTAACGGCCTACGACCTTCCTTGATGAACATTATAGGGGTCATGCTGTTGATGCTCAATGAGGAGGGGGTAAGGATCAGAATTAGCAATCATGCCAACTTCAGTTTCATCCCATTCCCCACTCTGACTGACCAAATGATAGACAATGGATAGGGCTCATTGGAGCAATGAGAATACTTCCAAAGCATCAGAGGCGGGGTGCTTGAAACCCAAGTTGATGGGAAGAGTTTTTGTTAGCCCTATGTGCCATCAAGATTCACCAGGTAGTTTGGATGCCTCCAGCAGATGCCGAAGAAGGTGTATACAGATGTCTTGGAGGAGAGGCATCCCTGTGTTCTACTCCAAATGTGGATGATGTTCACAACCCATGGCTCTAGATATTTCATTACCTTTCCCCCCACTAGAGTTGATGGTGGCCTCTTGAAAGAATATGCCAAACATTGGGCTATAGAATACCCTGAGGGACTTTTTTGTAAGTGATTTCGGTAGCTCAAGGTAACCAGTGTTGAAATTGGGCTGTGAGAGAGCAGACAGGGAACTGCTGGGGAAGAAAGGGCGGAAGAAAATTGGGCAACTAGGCTCAGACAGGCTGGGACCACAGTAGCGGTAACGTCGCATGACATGGCCACGCCTTCATCGCCCAGGGGGAGAAGGGTTGACGAAGCGGTTAGGGAACTTTTCGAGAAGAAAATAATATATCTGCTTCAACCTTCCGATTATGAAATCTTCTTAGCTTTGTGGTTGGCCTAGTTGACCCTACGAACATCGATGGGTACCGAAGCCCTCTGTAAAAAGATAATATGAGATGGAATCCAGCTGCCAGAGGTTGGAATCATCCGGGTTGATGATAGGGTAAACTTCCATCGTCAGCATGCATACATGACGGCCAGGGATGTGTATGCAGGCTAGGGAGGTTGGCGGGAGGAACCAACCTTCCCGGTGAAGGTAATTCTCGGCCTAGAGCATGATCCATACAAGATGCCGCCCGAGGATGACGATAGCGACAAGGAGCCGGAGGGTAGTGAGATGGAAGAGTAGGAGGCGGAATAAGATGGTGAAGGAGGGGGTGAAGGAGAAGGTCAAGGATAGGGTGAAGGAGAAGTGGACCTTGAAGGTGGAGGTTCTCAGGGGACGTCCCACGAAGGGAGTCTTTGGGGGGAGTGGAGAGATCATTGGCATGATTTAGACATAACTGAGCTACATGAGGTATTTCTCTTCCCTTATCTATCTCCCCTTCATTTTTTGTAACCCTCAATTAGATATCCTTATTCTTCTCAACAACATATTGATTTCGACCAGGAGGCTACATCCGAAGGGGGGGAGGAGGCGCCAATAGAAGAAGGTGGGGAGTCGACGCCGATTATTGAGCTAACGAGCACTGAGGGATCCCCTACAATGACAGATCCTGTAGCATCTAGAACACCTGAGGCTGATACTTTTGGATATTTTAAGTTTATTACTTCAACACTGGTATTTACTGTCAGAAAGCTTAGTTGATCAGGGTTTTAATTGTTTGTGCAGTGATCATAGCCTTGGAGGCTCATCGGGCTACCGAATCCAGGTCATCTGCGACTGATTCAATGGAAAATGTGTTATCCCATTCATATCATGTTTCCCAAACTGAACCGGCCCCAACAATTGGTGAGCAAAGATATGTGGATATCAGTGATATTAATGTCAGGGCGGGGCTGGAAGTTAGCTAAGAAGCTACCGAGACCGAGGCGAGAGAGGAAGGTCACCCAGGTGTTTAAGAGCCTAACCCGTTGGGAGGAATATCCAAAAGAGACCCTACTGCTGGTGTCATGGTTGCTTTCCTTGACTATCAACCTGAAGGTCCTGAGGGGATAGATGATTCTGATTTGGAGGCGGCCAATGAGAGCCATATGATGTGGCTCAAGGGGTGGAAATGTATCAAGAGCTTTCTTAGTCAAGCTCAGATAGAATGGATAAAATGGATGGGATCACTCGACACTTGGCTACACTTTCTCTGTGCTGGAGGGGTGGATGTTCACCGTCTTCATTTGACAGTCTGCAACTATATGGACGAGAAGTTACGTGAGAGCAGCCGACGCTTCGACATTTCCTAGTATCAGAAAGAGTCGGTGAGTACCCAAGCGTTATTGAAGGAGAAAAGAGAGGTATGATTCCTTGAAGAATAGATGAATGAAAAGAAGGTATTCATCACCAACTGTTACGAGATTGTGGAGTAATTGAGGGCCCAGCTGGCAGATTCCCAAGAGAAGCTAGTAAGAGCAGCTAGTGGAAGCGGGTCACCAAATGACTGAAATTCAAAATAAACTGGTGCAAGCACAGCTAGGGAAAGTGCACTGCGCTTTGTGTCCACTGATTAAGAGAGGGTTCTCAGGGAATGGGAAGCAATCCTGGAGGCCACAAGCCAGAAGGTATCAGTGCTGGAACGATCTATCCAAGATGCTAATCCTTAAGGGCCCTGTTTTGGTTGATCTCATAAACTCATTTCTCTTTACTACCTCTTGTTCCAAATTTCATATATGGATAGATGTATGGATATAATTATTTAATTGTTCATTTGATTTAATGAATTCAGCCACAATCCTGAAATAAATAGAAATTCATTCTTAAGCTCATGTGGGTTGTACCTAGTGTGAGAAACAAGGGATTCTCACACTTATTACTTCATTTAAATGTAGGAGTGCCAACCAAACTCCAAGAACCCAAGGGTCTAAAAACCAATATGGATTCCTAGGAAGATAAGGGAGAGACCTGGCTACAGAATGAAGATCTTAGAATAGTCGAATTACTATTTTCCCAGTGTGCTCCTGTGCACAAACAAGGTAATTCTAGGGGCGCTAGAATAAATCCGAACAGGGGGGATGGAAGGCATGAATCACAATACCCAAGATTAGGAACACTGTAGTTATGGAATGAAAATTAAGAATGATTGTTGACTATGTTTGAAACATATTATCCTTATTGTGTTAGTATGAAATGGGATAACAAATGAGGACCGACCATTGACCTTGTTCGAAACATGGGGCCTAACTTGAAATGTCATCCATTAGTCTTCATGAATGTTAGCGCAGGACAGTAGGTGAGCCATAGGTTGTGCATCCATGCTGTTATGGCGTTCCTCTAGATGTGAAAGAGGGTCATGATCTAAATAAATGGCACACAAAGCATGGAGAGTGGAGTGTTGGGTTTGTTCATCGGGAGTCCAACACTCTTGAAATTATGCCACCGTGGTAGAAACACATTAGGCGGGTACATTGGTCTAATTAGGGATCAAACATACATTCAAACAGGACCTCTCTGATGAGGAAACTATCACCTCCCAACATAATCATGGGGCATCCCAAACTTGTTCAGAGTAAAGCTGCAATTTCATGGTTTCCCACAAGAGCTCAGGTCAAGGGACCAAAAAAATAGTGGGAAACATGAATTATGATTCCTGGGGATAGACCCCAAGACAAGATGTCTAGGGGTTCCTACATATCCCATGAGAATTGGAATCAAGCCAAACATAGTTCTTGGGGCACTGTGTAGTCGGATACCAACACCAATAGGGAGAATCCTCTCTGGAGAGGAAACTTATGCTTCCCATGATTAACATAGGGCATCCAAAACTTGTTCAGGGTAGAACCACAGTTTAGTGTCATGCATTGAGTACATATGGAATCGTGCAGTTTAACATCATATGATAGGTCAAGGAGTAAAAGGGATGATCCTAGGGAGTATGTGGTGCGGTAGCTATAAACTCGTCGTGAATGAGGACTTGGAGTCTATACCACACCACATATCCTCAGAGGAAACTCTTCAAGTTAGGAGAACAAAATTGAAAATTAGACTGGGCCAGAAGAAAATTGGCCAAGTGTTCTTATGTACTCCATAATGATGGGAATGAAGCCATACATAGTTATAAGATCATAGTTTAATGTCATGCGGGACGAGGAAAGGTACATGTGGCATGGTTGTGCTAGTACACGTCCTACCTGAACTACTAAGCCCACTTGAGTCATTCTCGATGTGGGAGACAAGTAGTAGTGATGGTACTTTCCTAGCATAGGGAGCCACAAGTTAGGGATGATGGGACACTAGGTAAATGATGTCCCACTGATGCTGACCCTCCTATATAGCACACCTAGATGTGTATAGGAGTAAATACGAGCATGTTGGAATTCCACTTGAACATAAGGAAGCAGAAATATGGGAATCATGATCCTCGAGATCTGGTCAACAATGATGGTGGCATGACGATAGGGGATAACTATTGACCATGTTCTAAACATAGTATCCTTATTGTGTTATCCTGAAATGGGGACAAACAAATGAGGGTCGAATGTTGACCATGTTCAAAACATGAATCCTATCACAAATGTCATCTGAGATCTTCAGAGAAATTATCCCAGGGCAGTAGGTAAGCCAGTGTGGCATGAGACCAGCCTACAAAGGGGGTCCCTTCGGACATGGAAGAGAATTAGGATCCAAATTATGGGCTCATGAAGCTTGAACATGGAATGAGGGGAATGTCCCCGTGAAAATTACATACTTCGAGATCTTTGTAGAAACGCATCCGAATACGACTATAATACGTATCAGATAGAGCGAGTCGAGTCCCTTCCCAAGGACAAGGGTCTTGGGGTCACACACATTTGACTTAAGGTCCAAGGGTGGACCATTAAGGGGGCTTGATTTAATGGACTGTGTGCAGGGCATCAAAATAGCCAAACGTGACGTGCAGTTCCTATATGGAGATCTTAGTTTTGGGTCATAGAACTCATACCACGCTGTAAAATGATATGGGAAGAACATGGGGCAGCTATTAAAAAACCTAAGGTGAATGAGAACCTGAGAGGTACTCATCACACCAAATGTTCCCAAACAAGTTCGGGCCAAGGGGCCAAAAAATAAGGGACAAGATTTGTAGATTCCAGGGGCTGGACTTGGAGACAGAACAAAATTTCTAGGAGTTCTTACATATCCAATGAGGATGGAAATGAAGCCAAACATAGTTCCGGAAGATGTAGTGTAGATTAACATCTTGCGACAAGGACTTGGAGTGGTCTTAGTTTATGGTAATAGAGCTTGGACCACAGATCGTAGGAAATGAGAGACACATGACGATGTAATTACAAGACCCAATGTGAATGAGGACATGGTATGGATCATCGTGCACTTCTTGGGGGAGGTTTCAGGTCAAGGGACTGAAAACATAAGTTAGTATGGGCCTGAGGAAAAGTTCACGGGAATTCCTATGTATCCTATGCAGGTGGGAATCAAGACACACGTAGTTCTAAAAGATCGTGTGGGTTTGGCACTTGCACCGAAAGAAGCAGCATTTGACAGATCTTGTTTGTACTTTAAGATGAATGAGTTCATTTTTTTGTAGTGATGGACCTAGGATAGAAAGTCCAGGCATCGACACCAAAATCAAGCCATGTTTAGGTTTTGAAAAATGGTATGGTGTATGATCGATACAAAACATGATGCCTCCTCGCGTGAGGATATCACGGTGAAATTCCGTTTTTCGTCGTGCGTCCAGGATGATAATTTTATAGTTTAGGGTCATGTGATGGGACCAACCATGCATTTTTAACATCATGTAGGATATACACAACAGTTTAAAGTCGTGTGGGAATAAGCATCATAGTTTAAAGGCATATGGCTCAAACGTATACAGGAGAGATGAGGTTCCAAAGGGGATATACACGGTGTGATAAAGAATACCCGACGTGAATGAGGAAAAGGTCCACACCATACCGTGCACAATTCTGAGGAGGAAAACTCAGGCTGAGGGTCCAAAAAATATTATAGGATAAGGGGTAGGAGAAACTAGCTCCCAATTGAACTGGACCCGAAAAAAAGATTTCTGGGTGTTCCTATGTAGCACATGAGAATGGGAATCAAGCCCCATGTAGTTCTCAAAGGTGCCTTTTAACGTCGTGCGGGACAACATATAGTTTAATTTCATGTGGAACTGGATGTAGGGGGGCTAACTTCTAGAAAGGGGTGTACGTGGTGTGACTAATGCAAACCCAACAAGAATGAGGACATGGTCCACACCATACCGCGCAGTCCCGTAAGAGTTAAATCCCCTAAGGTAGAGAAGAAGAGATAAATTATTGGAACTCGAGTTAGACCCAAAGACAAGAGTCTAGGCATTCCTACATATCCAATAAGAATAGGAATCAATCTGTACATAGTTCTAAATGATATCTTAGTTTATGGTCTTAGAACTCGGACCATAGAGGAGCGAAATCCTTCCAAGTCAGTACATGCCTCCACCCGATCCCTAAGACCATGTGAGTCAAACATGGTGTGAGAAACAAGGGAGAAAGTTGTTTTTGTAATAAATGGAACACATGCTAATGGGAAGTCAGTGCGGATCCTTGAATGACGCATTTACCATGGCTTTTGTCCTCCTAATGTGCAAATGCACACTGAGGGATAGTGCTAGGAGTGTCGAAATTCCATATGGACATGATGGGGTGGAAAATTATGTAAACCATGTAACCAATATTTTGGGATTAATGGGGTTGGTGTGACGATGGAGGATAACTGTTGACCGTGTTTGAAACACAGTATCCATACAGTGTGACATGGAATGGGAACAAAAAATGAGCATCAACCGTGAGGATGCGCCCAAGGAATGACTATTCCAACATGCCCAGTCCTCTAGTAACTAGGTCCAAAAGCAAAGGTAATTATCCTTAGAAAACATGTAAAGGTGATGGAATTCTCGTGAGGGTGTCTATCTCTCAAGCAGTGGTCGGTTAGGTGCACCTTGTTGCTGAACCTCCCCTGGTGGGGGTTGCACATCCTCCAGGGCTGCCGAGTGAGGATGTGTGACCTGCTCAGACTCCTGGGCATCAGCAAGAGGCGGATACTCTTTTTGACTATTAGAAACAGATTTTTTCGGTGATGAATCTCATGAACCTTCTTCTTCACTCAGATGAAGAAATGGTGGGTCAAGTCTTAGATATTAAGGCTCCATAGGAAGTCATCAACCAAGTGTTAGAAAAAATGCTTAGAGTGGAAACAACAAAGGGGCAAGGTAAATGGATAGATAGGTAGAACCATATCTTGATTTGAGGCTTCAACATGGGGAAGATTAACTTAGAGGAATATATGCAGTCTTGGGACATCTTGGCAGAACATTATGAAGACATCTCAAGGGTTGATCCTGGAACTCACGTAAGCTCTATACCCTGGATAATGTTTAGGGAGTTTGATTCTAATCAGATCAAATTTTTCTTCAACAAAAATGTCATATCTTTTAGGGGTAAATCTGTACTGCTGCAAGGGTTCTCAGTTCCCTTTAAAAGTGTTTCAAAATAAAAAAGATGATATTGGATGATAAATATTATGATGGATAACTTATATTGAAACTTAGGTACTCATAAGTTAGGATGTACTTTTCATTTATACATTATTCCTTCTATGTTAATAGTAAATTTTTTATATACACATTAGCTATGTATTCAAACCCCTAATTTTATTTTTTCTTTTTTAGTTAATTATGAGAAACTGGATTACCCGTGCCAACAACCAATGTGATATGAAATGTAATGATTTCCAAAATGTGATTCTTAACCTTATCAATGTCTAATATTTGAAATTCATGAATGTAATGGATCTACTAGTGGAAGATAGGAATAATAACATGAATTTTTTATAAATCCCTCTTTATCATATGAAATATTAAGTTGTGGTCAAATACTATGTGTGAAAAAAGCCACCTACCTTTAGCGCGTCTTTATATCTAACCATTATGAAACAATGGATTTACTCTATGGAGAATATATTCTATGTCATCCAATACTTAGAATAAGAGAAAGTCATGATGAAATTCTATCACTTTGATAGGGAAACCAACTAGTGGTGAACCCAAACTAGGAACATGAAATCTAAAGAAGGAATTGATTACATAAAATGGGAGGGATTCTTGAAAATATTTTTCCATAAATATTTTCCATGAAATATCTATCTTAAAATGTAGTGGAAGTTCCTTAGGCTGAAGAAAAGAATGATGAGTATGTTAGGGAATACGAGGAAAAATTTACAAGTATTGCACAATATGCCTCTAGAATTTTCATGAATACTGGATGCGTGGTGAACATCTTCTTTAGTGGATTAGAGACGATTCCTTGAAAATCCATGGTGATTCAAAACATTGACTTCTATGAGGAGATTATACACTGTTCACTTAAGTTCAAGATGAAAATTAGTAATTCTTAGTGATCCCATGGGCCTTTATATAAAAATAAAAAAATCAATTTTAATATGGGAGGATCAATAGATAAAACCCTTGTAAGAAAGAAAAACTAACATACTATGTGTCAAAAGTGTGGGAATAATCATCCCTAATACTGTTTAAAGAGAACATAGAGATGTTTCACATGATTAAAGGAGGGGAATCAAGCTAGTTAATTCTAAAAGAAAATAAAGAAACCCATTAATGCTGATGAAAAAAAAGGGTAATATTAAGACTTAGACTGTGGTATAATGTTTCTATTGTAAGAAATATGGGTATTATGTGATCTAATAACATAAGACAATAGTAGTTTGAGACAATAAAAGACAACAACCTCCATGTTAGAAAGGAAGAACATATGTGATCAATAATACTAAGGTGGATCCCAATAATTATGTTGTGATAGGTATTCGAGTTATTCATTCCAAAATAGAAAATTTACTATTTAATTATAATTCTATGGATTCATTCATATGTTCTAAGTTTTTAAAACTATTGAAACACCACTTCAAAACATGAGGGTTGATCTATCTATGATAATGTAAAAGAGATAAATTATTGCTTCCCAAGTACATAAATCCACTCAGTCAATGTTTGTGGACTTAATATCCCAAAAAATATATTTTTAATTACATTAGTAGAGTTTTATGCTATATTGGGCATTGATTAGCTATTATTTTATAAAAACAAAATCAACTATCGATAGAGGGAGATTACACTTCACATCTCAACTCATCCTTCGATTCAATAAATGAGTTATGAGGAGGACAAATCCCATTTGGAATCATCATTTACTGTGTGGATATTATTTACTTATGAGAAATAATATCTATCTCAAATGATTGAGACAAAGGAGTGGTTAAATACTGAAGACATGCTTATTGTGAGGGACTACACTGATGTGATCCTTGAAGAATTTTCCAGTCTTCTTCCTAACTAGGTAGATATATTCTTAGTCTAACTTATACTGGAATCTCTATATATATCTAGCACTAACTAGAAAGTAACCATCATCAAGTTGGAATACCTAAAAAAGTAATTACAAGAGAAGTAAGAAAATGGTCTTATACACCCGAGTGCTTTACCATGGGGTGTTCTGGTCCTCTTTATCATAAAAGAGGATGGTTCATTGTGCCACTGCATTGATTATAATGAACTCAAAAAATCATGATAATGAACATGTATCCCCTTCCAAAGATAGATGGGATATTTGATCAAGTACATGGGGCCCAATATTCTTCTAAGGCATACCTTTAGTCAGGATATCACCAATAAAAATTTAAGAATGAAGATATTGCTAAATATTCCTTTCAAATAAGGTATATACATTATGAGTTCATAGTGATGCAATTTAGACTTACTAGTTCTCCATAAATATTTATATAATTAATGAAAAAACACTTTAAGATTACCTTGAAATTTTTTTGTACTATATATTGATGATATTATGATATACTCTATTAGAAAGGAGAATCATGTAGAGCATCTGAAAATTCTTCTAAAGACTCTATGAAAGGAGTAACTATTTGGAAAGTATAGTACATGTGAGTTCTAGATATAAAAATGTACAGAATTATACATTCCCTCATTATGAAAATAATAATGATCGTTCATGTGGTTATTCGACTAGTAGAATACCCACGGCTATGTTTTATTATGGCATTATTTACTCATCTCATATTCCAACCATAAAGTGTTCATGTTTATTATTTGTAAAGGAATGTGTTTTGAATTATTCATTATGCCTAAAGTTTATGTTATCTTCTGCTGTATTTATTACCCTTACTGAGCGTTTGAGCTCACCCATTTCTTATGTTTCATTTTCCTAGGATATGAAGAAATTAGTTAGGAGTTACTTGTAGGCATAATATAGGATGCTTGGATGTTTCTAATGGAATAAATTTTTGTTTTATTTCTTTTCAAGTTGTAATGTTGAACTTTTGTATGTATCTTGTTTCCAATAATACTAAACTGATCGGTCGTTCGAGACATGATTCCTTCTAACATTCCAATGTTATGTAATAAAGCACTGAATCTAGCTAACTGGGGTCGGGGCATTATAGTTGGTATCAGATGAAGTTTAGTACAAACCTTGGAAACTAGATTTAGAAAAACTCTAACTAGAGAACATTACCCTAAGATATACTTTGAGTATTAGTATAGAGTAACTTCCTAGAATTTTGGTACTGTAGAGATTTTGTGAATTTTCCCTAAAATACATACCTATCTAGATACGAGCTAGTAGAGGTCGCTCTGGAATAGATGCACCTTGGGGTAATACACGAAAACACCATTTTGATCTAGACTCAAATGAGAATTGGTGCACGACAACAGGCCATGATGCACTCTTGGTTACGACACTCTCGGGTGATATGCTTAGGATAATTCTCATTTTCATTAAAAACCATTATGAAGGATTTATGAGAATATAATCAAAGAAAACATTTGTATGATTATTGATTATATCCATTAATTGTTCAATTTTTGTTAAGTGTTTTAAAAGTTCAGAACTATGTATTGCAGTTCATAAACTAATATATTGTATTCCATTGTTTATAAATGGCGGATAGTGGAAGGAATGGAAACCATATCAATGCACATAATCCATATAGGGATTTACCTCTGATCAAGATAATTATAGCGGAGCTAGTGATGCAACTAGTGCTGATCATCTTATCACTATACGGGGACAACTCACACTGGTTATGAATAATAACCTTACCCATATGGAGCACCCTGATCCACAACGTAGAGGATCAATGTTAGATCGCATCATGAGGCAACAAAAACCAACATTCAATGGGTCTACAAATCCATTTGTAGCTGAAATGTGGATAAATTTCCTTGGAAAAATTTTTTCATGCTTTGGGGAGTAGTGAAAGAGAAAAAGTTTTCATGGAAGTTTATCACCTGACTGAAGATGCAGATCAATGGTGGTCATTAACTGAAAACACAAACGATGATAAATAAGTATCAAGTATGTAATAAAGGATGTTTAAATATATTTTCATTGAAAAATACTTTCCTCATGACCATCGAGCGGATATGGAAAAGAAATTTCTAAGACTGAAACAATAGGAGGATGAGAATGTCGCAATGTATGAAGATAACATTACAAGGTTAGGAAGGAATGATGTAGATTATATACGTAACCCAAGAAGTATGATTGATCGCTTCTTTTATGGGTTAATAACATTTCTCCGTCGATCATTATTCTCACAATGCTTCTCATCGTATGAAGATATTGTCTCATGTTCTATCAAGATAGAAAAGGAATTCTCTAAGTCTTACAAATTTAAAGCAAAGAAAGAGAAGAAGAGATCTACTGAACACTATGGGAAAGGAAATAAGGAAATAGGGAAGAAGGGAAGAGTTGAATTGTCACCCAATGAAAATTGTGGAAGGAAGCATCCTGGTGCCTGTCTAAAAGGAAATGGAGTATGCTACATATGTGGATAGAAGTTCTATATTACTAGTGATTGTAAGGGGAAGAAAAAAGCTATCAATGTTCAATGGTACATTTTTAGGGAGATGAGACATTATAAAAATGAGTCCCCTAAGTGCCAAGGGGACATACCTCAAAAAAGGCCAAGGGATTAAGGCCAAGCTTATGTGATCACTACTACTGAGGTTGAAGCTCCAAAAGACATGGGTGGAGGTTATTTAATGGTTTCCTCAAGTTTATCCAAAGCTTATTTTTATTATGATTCATCACATTGTTTCATATCATCCTAGTATTATAAGAAAATTAGATATTTCCAATTTGATTTAACAAGGGAGTTGTCAGTCAAAACTCTTAAGGGAAGTATCATTGCAACAAAGTTTTGTGAATCAGTCCCCATTAAAGAATATAAATGATATTTACTTACTGATATAATCGTTATACCCTTGATTGAATTTGATATAATCCTCATTATGGGTTGGCTTTCAGACCATTATGCAAAAATTTATTGTAATAAGGAGGTTGCAATTCTTGATGATGAAAAAGAGTACCTTATATTTAGAGCAGAAATACCACCATCTGATTATTATCTAGATCCACCCCAGTAGCTCTACAAAATTCAATTATTGGGGAGGATGAGAATGAAATAATTATGGGTGAGGAAAAGAATGCTTGAATAGAGGACATACCAATTGTGCAAGAATATGTCGATATGATTCCATTGGATTTACCTGGATGTCCTCAAGAATGAGAAATTGCGTTTTCCATTGATTTAATTCTGAGTTCAAGGCCTATATCGAAGAACCCTTATAGAATGGAAAGTGTTTAATTAGTGGATCTAAAGAAACAAATAGATGAATTGAGTAAAAAGAGATTTATTTTCCCTAGTGTTTCTCCATGGGGGGCCCCTATCCTTTTTTAAGAAGAAAGATAGATCTATGAGGTTGTGTATTGACTATAGGGAGATCAATGCTACAACAATAAAGAACAAGTATCCCATACCTCACATTGATGATTTATTCAACAAACATCATGGATCTCAATATTTTTCAAAGATTGAACTTTGATATGGATATCATTAGTTGTGTGTGAATAAGGAAGACATTCTGAAAACAACATTTCAAACCAGGTATGGGCATTACGAGTTTACAGTATTTCCTTTTGGATTTACTAATGCACCCTCAATATTCATGGATATAATGAATAGAGTTTTAAAGGAATATCTTGAGGAATTTTTAGTGGTATTTGTTGATGATATCTTGGTATACTTCAAAAGCTATGAAGATCTGGAAAATCACTTGCGCATTATTCTGAAGACTCTTAGAATAAATGAATTATATTGGATGTTTAGCAACTGTAAATTCTAGATTCAGGGGATTTATTTTCATGGGAATATTGTCTCTAAGGATGAAATATTTATTGAACCTTTAAAGACCAAGGTAATCCAAGAATGGATAGCATCGACGAGTATAACTCAGGTACATAGTTTTATTGCTTTCGCAGGTTATTATCGACATTTTGTCCAGAATTTTTCCCGGTTGGATAACCCATTAACCAAGCTCACAGGTAAATGGGTTAAATTTTTATGGAAAAAATATTGTGAAGAATGTTTTGACGAATTGAAGAGCAGATTAGTTAATTCTCTTATTTGACTCTACCATCAGGTAACAATGGGTTTGTTATTTATAGTGATGCTTTAAAGAAAGGAATTAGTTGTGTCTTTTTGAAAAATGATAGAGTTGTCGACTATGAATCATGATAGCTAAAATTTCATGAGGATAACTATCCCACTCATGATCTTAAGTTAGCAGCTGTAATCTTCACTCTGAAGATATGGAGATACTATCTCTATGGTGAAAAATGTGAGATTTATACTGATCACAAAAGTTTGAAGTATATTCTCTCACAAAAATAACTTAACATGAGGAATAGACGATGGCTTGAACTACTCATGGATTGTGATTGTACTATACACTACCACCCAGTGAAGGAAAATAAGGTGGAAGATGCATTGATTAGAAAGGATCATGGAGTTATGAACAAGATGAGAGTTGAAAGGGATCCTATTTTCATGGATCTAGAAAAGATGGATATGGGAATATCCATGGAAGGTGAAACATCAATACATTTTTAAATGGTTGCTGAACCATATTTACTAGAAAGGATAAAGAGTTCCCAGACTAATGATGAGGAGTTTCCAAAGATGATTAAAGCTATAAATGATGGGAGATTGAGTGACTTTGTATATGAAGATGGAATTTTGAAATTTGGGAAGAGAATTTGTGTTCTCGATATACCTGATATTCAAAGGGAATTATTGGATGATGCTCATAGATAAAATTTCTCTATACACCATGGGAGCACCAATATGTATAGATATTTACAGGAACATTTTTGGTGGGACAACTTGAAAAGAGAGATTTCTGATTTTGTGTCAAGATGTATGGTTTTACAACAAGTGAAATCTAGAAGAAAACATCCAAGATGAGTCATGAAACCTATTCCCATACCTGAGTGGAAATGGGATGATATTACAATGGTCTTTGTGAGAGGGATACCAAAGAATCCTAGAAGGAATGATGCAATATGGGTCATTACTGATCGTCTTACCAAGTCAGCACATTTTCTTGATATAAGAGAAGATTTTCCGATTGAACGTTTGGAAAGACTGTATATTAATGATGTGTTAAGACGTCATGGAGTATCCCTATTGATTGTTTCTAATTGTGATCCCCTATTTACATCAAGATTATTGAAAAGTATTCATAAATCCTTGGATACTGAACTTCATTTGAGCACTGCCTACCACCCTCAAACTGATGGAAAATCAGAACAGACTATTCAAATCTTAGAAGACATGTTGAGATCTTTCTCACTTGGCTTTTAGGGTATGTGGGATCAATATTTAACTTTGTTATTATTTTACTATAATAATATATTCCATTCAAATATTCAGATGGCACTATAATTCCCCGACCCCAGTTACCCAGAGTCGGTGCGTTATTACATAACATTGGCATGCTCACAAGGAAATCAAGTCCTGAAAGACCAATCTATTTAGTATTATTGGAAACATGATTCATGCATATGTTCAAATTTACAACTTTAAAAGAAATAAAACACTAGTTTATTCCATTAGAATCATCCAAGCCTCCTAGATTATGCCTGCAAGTCACTCATAACTAACTACTTCATATCATTGGAAAATGAAACATTGGAAAGGGGTGAGCTCAATTGATCAGTAAGGATAAGCAATACAACAGAAGATAACATAAATATTGAGAATAGTGAATTATTGAAAACACATTCCTTTACCAATAATAAACATGAACACTTTTGGAAGGAATATGAGCTGAGTAAATAATGCCATAATAAAACATAATCATGGGTATTCTACTAGTTGAATGACTACATGAACCATCAATATATTTTTTCATAATGAGGGAATGTATAATGCCGTACATTCTGAAACATTTTGTCAATGTCTCAGCCAAGACCATATATCAAATTGGGAAGGGCCTCAACCAATTCCACGTCTAGTTGTCTCATGATATCTACTGATGCATCGAAGAGCTATAGCGGGCTCCACCTGTCACTTACTAAGTCAAATACATTCCTTATATGAAAACATAAAATATAACATAAAAATTCATATTAAAACCAGCATATTAAATGTCAATACTATAACCATAAACCATGAATGGTATAAAAATAATGCATCCACATTCAAACATATCCCAAAACCTACAATACAATATGGAAGATTTGTATCATAATGAATCGGCTTCAAACAAGTATAAAATATATCAAAGGATGTTGACATAGATGAAATCAAAACTATTTGAGTGAAATATCTCTTTCTATTTTGAAAGAATTTATGAGTCACATAATTATAAAAGAAAACATTTATTTTTAAAATATTCTTATAAGTTTTTACGGGAAGCTTCGATGATGTTATAACAGCAGAAAATAGCCGCACCCACTTAATAAGTTAAAAAAAAATTCTTACCTTAATTTTATAGAAAAGGTCATAAAGTACCTTGTTTGGAAAATGATGGAAAGATTCATTTAAAATTAGATAAGGTCAAATAAGGGTAAAAATGACTTTAACCCATTGTCTAATAAATAGTAAATTTTTTTGAAATACATTTTTTAAGAAGACATGGATGTGGATGATAAAGAGGTCCCAATAGATAAATTCATATAAACAACCTCGGACAATGAAGAGATTGTAGAATTAACCCTTACATTATACTTTTCCTTGGTCTAAGGTAGGTTAAACTCTTGTATAATGGTTAAATAATAGTTATTAAATTATACAAGAACCATATACATTAATATGATATCATATGTGATCTTCTAATATAGCAGTGTTAATAATATTTTAGTATTATCGTCGTTTCAGGTGTTAACTGTTTCATTTTACTTTATATGATTTGTTATGTAAGTAATGTTTATTATTTATAGGATGTATATTATTCATATTCATAATGATATTATGTCTTTAAAAATATTTTTTAATCATCAAATGAAAATTAGTCTTGAATGGATATGATGGGGAATGAATCTCATCGTGTTCATGGAGACGGTAATCCTTACGTATGCACGAGCGACAATATCATTCTTTTGATATTAAAATAATATATAATATGATGGTATATCATATTTAAAAAATAATTATCATTTTATATTATTATTTACATCAATTATTCATCATTATTATACTCATCCAAATAATAATGTATTGAATAACAACTACACCATGACGTGGAGACGGTAAGTCATACGTACGCACGGATAGTGACCTGTCATTCAAGGGATGGAAAGAATAATTAATATGGCTTTACCATATTTATAATAACATCAAATTATATAGAAGATACTGGAGTTATTATTTTATAATGGAAACAACATGTAAAGAAGAAGTGGAAGAATAAAAAGCTTGAAATAGGTGATGACATATTTACCTCTTCTTCGGGTTCTTCCTTTTGATTTGATCAAAAGGTATTTTTTAGGATGTCATTATGACTATAGGAAGGCATATAAGAATAAGGTAGAATATTTTTGAGGATATTTGTGAAGGGGTTGGCTGAGCTAAATGGCTTTGAAGATGTGAATTTAAGAGAAGGGGAAGTACCCTTTTATAAGAGGGGTGTGGGACACCTTTGGAAAAGATTGAAATATTATTTTATAATAAAATAATTTTCGGTTTATAATGGATCCAAAATGATTTATTTATAGGATAAGGTGGGTATGGGTCAGGCACCACTAAACCAATAGGTTTTATATAGGTTCGGGCCATTATATTAACTTTATCTTTTAGATTTAACTCTTAGTTAAATAGTTCCATATTTACCAAGTATCTTTGTATTTTTATGTTATATGCTTAATAAACTTACTATAAACTTCCAAGAGACCCCCAAGTGGTTCATTATAAATATATATAACCTTATCTAAGTCATTTTTCTAAACCATATATTTTTAGGAATATTATATCAATTAATAATATAATATTTTTTATAAAAACCCTTTTAAGTCAATTTTGAAATTATTTGGTATTTTGTTTTTGATAAATTCATAACAGCATTATTACTTCAAAACAAATTCATTTAATCAACCCTAACATGTCATATTAACCAATAAAATTATTTTAATTCATAAAACGTCTCAAATTACATTTATTTGGGTATTTATAATTTCAATTAATTTAATATTTCATTAATAAGGTAATTATTTCATCATCATTGTTTTATAACTAAATTTAATTATTTAATGTCTAAAAATTATAAATAAAATACCATTATTTAGGAAATAATTTTACCTTTATAATGAATATTTATAGTCAAATTTATCTATGTATAACCCTGTATTAAAAATGGTTTTTTTATTAAGCTTTGATTTTAATTCTTTTAACTCGTCTTTAAATAAAATAATAATAAATGTCATAATATAACCCAAGTGGTCCAATTAGTTTCATATTTTATTAATAATGATGTTTTTGGTCGAATTATACTTATCCAATAGAATTTGGACATGTGTTAGGGTAATAATAATATCATTTTTACCCTTAATTACCCTATTTACTTTTAACTGTGGTAAATAAAAGTAAAAAGTTACTATTCAATAAAGATTATTTTCATCTTATTGAACCACATTTTTCTTAATTATATCAACATTTTCTCTCAGGTTTTTTAAATTCAACTCACAAAAGTGGTAAAATTAAGTTTTATACAAATTTGAAAATGCTCCTAGGAGGTGGGTAAAAGATGGTAAAAAGTTCGATAAAATTTTATAGATATAATCTAATTATAAAATGACTCCAATGAAATGCATTGAACATATTTAGGTATTATGTATCTATTTTTACCTAAAATAAATTTAAATAAAATAAATTATTATTTAAATAAAATGTCAATTTTAAACCATAACTCAGTGTTTTTCAGTATTCATCAAAAATTGAATGTTTTCAGAAAAATACCAAAAATTCACCCTAAGCTAATTTTGATATTCTGAATACAAAAATGGAGTCCATTTTGAAAGATAAAATATATAAAATTCGAAAAAGTGTGTATTATCATTCATAACAGCTAGTTTGATTGGTCGCGGTGTGTTAGAATCTCAAAGTTGCGTACAATGCAAGCTATTGCATTATTCAAAGGGAAACCTACCATAGAAGAATGGGGTGTTACATTATCCCCTCCTTCAAATAATTTCATCCTCAAAATTTCTATAATATTACTGCATAAAATGATTTAGGTGGTTCTTCATTATAAGTTCCTCGGGTTCCCACATTTCCTCTTCCATTTTATGGTTTGTCCATAGAACTTTTACCAGACGAGTCTTCTGGTTTCTCAACACTTGATCTCTTGTATCAAGAATCTTGATAGGATCTTCACAATAAGATAAATCATGTTCCAGTTCTAATTTCTCATAGATGAGTACATGCATTGCTTTAGGCATGTATTTCCTCCACAGTTATACGTGGAATACGTCATGAACTTTGGAGAGACTTGGCAGAATTGCCAAACACTAAGTTACAACCCCAATTAGTTCTATAATTTCGAAAGGTCCGATGTAACTTGGACTCAATTTACCCTTCTTACAAAATTGTATAATTCCCTTCCTTGGAGATACCTTCAAGAAAACATGATCTCCTACCTAAAATTCCAAATCCTTCCTTCGGTTATCAGCATAGCTCTTCTGCCTAGATTTAGTTGCTTTGAAATGGGTTTGGATTACCATCACCTTTTCCGTCGTTTCCTCAACATGTTTTGGGCCTATGAGTTTTCTTTCACCAACATCATCCCAACAGGTTGGTGTGAGACATCACCTTCCATATAACGATTCACATGGTGCCATCTGAATACTTGAATTGAAGCTATTGTTATAGGAAAATTCTAGAAGAGGTAAATATTGATCCCACATACCTTGAAAGTCATGTGAGCATGATCTCAACTTGTCTCCTAAGGTTTGAATAGTAATTTATTATTTTCCATCAGTTTGAGGGTGGTAGGCAGTGCTCAAATGATGTTCAGTATCTTAGGAATTCTGAAGACTTTTCCAGAATATGGATGTAAAAGGGGGATCACGATCAGAAACAATCGATATGGGTACACCATGAAGTCTTAAAAATTCATTAATATACAGTCTTGCTAAATGTTCAAGTGGTAAATCTTCTCTTATAGCAGGAAAATATGCTCACTTGGTAAGACTATTAACAATGACCCATATTTCATCATTCCATCTAAGAGTCTTTGGTAGTCCCATGAAAAAGTCCATCGTAATATTATCCCATTTCCACTGAGGTATGAGAAGACGTTGCACGACACCTCCATGCTATTTCCTTCCAGCTTTCACTTGTTGAAAAAACATACATCTTGACAAAAAATCAGAAATCTACCTCTTCATGTTGTCCCATAATAAATGTTCCTTAAAATCTTTATACATATTGGTGCTCCTAGTTTATATTGAGAAATTAGAGCTATGAGCATCATCTAACAATTCCATTTTTAGATCAGGTATATCGGGAACAAAAAGTCTCTTCCCAAATTTCATAATCCCATTTCATATACGAAGTCGATCAATCTCCCATCGTTCACAGATTTAATCTTTTTTTTAAATTACTCATCATCATCCTGAGAACATTTTAACTTTTCTAGTAAAGATGGTTTGGAAACCATTTGAAAAGGCATTAATGTTTCACCTTCCATGGTTATTCCCATATTCATCTTTACTAGATCCTTGAAAATATGATCCCTTTCAACTCTCATCTTGTTCAAAACTCCATGATCCTTTCTGCTCCAAGCATCTCCAACCTTATTTTCTTTCCCCGAGATGTTGTGTATCGTGAAATCATAATCCTTGAGTAGTTCAAGCCATCTCCTTTGCCTCATATTGAGTTACTTTTGAGGGAAAATATACATCAAACTCTTGTGATCAGTATAAATCTCACATTTTTCACCATAGAGATAGCGTCTCCAAATCTTCGAAGCAAATATTAAAGTTGCTAACTCAATATCATGAGTAGGATAGTTTTGATCATTAATTTTCAGTTGTCGTGATGCATAGGCAATAACTCTATCACTATACATAAGGACACAACCAAGTCCTTTCTTTGAGGCATCACTATAAATAACAAACCCATCATTCCCCGATGGTAGAGTCACGATAGTACCATTGACTAATATTTTATTCAGTTTTTCAAAACATTCTTCACACTATTTTGTCCAAACAAATTTAACCCCTTTACGTGTGAGCTTCATTAATGGGTTAGCCAATTAGGAAAAATTATTGATGAAATGTCGATAATAAACTATAAATCCAATAAAACTACATTCCTCAGTTATACTTTTCGGTGTTGGCCATTCTTGGTTTGCCTTTGTCTTAGAAGGGTCAATAGAGATTCCATACTTAGAGACAATATTTCTAAGAAAAGAAATCTCTTGAAGCCAAAATTCACACATGCTAAACTTCCAGTATAATTCATTTCTTCTGAGGGGTTTCAGAATTGTGCACAAGTTATTTTCACTATCTTCTTATATTTTGGAGTATACTAGGATATCATCAATAAATACAACTACAAACTCATCAAGATATTCCTTGAAAATTCTATTCATTAGATCCATGACAATAGAGGGTGCTTTAGTATGCCCGAAAGGAATTACTATAAACTCATAATGGTTGTACCTGGTTTGAAATGATGTTTCCTGAATGTCTTCCTTCCTCACACACAACTGATGATATATAGATCGAAGGTCAATATTTGGAAAATATTGAGCTCCATGATGTTGGTCGAATAAATCATCAATGTGAGGTAGGGGACACTTGTTATTCATTATTATATCATTGATCTCCCTACAGTCAATTCACAACCTCATAGATCTATCTTTCTTCATAACAAAAAGAACTGGGGCTCCCCATGGAGAAACACTAGGGAGAATAAATCCTTTATTACTCAATTCCTCTAGTTTTTTCTTTATTTCCACTAATTCCATAGTGTCCATTCTATAAGGGGCCTTCGATATGGGCCTTGAAGTTGGAATTAAATCCATGGAAAACTCAATTTCTCATTCTGGGGGATGTCTAGGTAAATCCTCTAGAAATACATCAACATATTCTTGCACAATAGCTACATCCTCTATTTGATCACTCCTTTCCTCACCCATAGTTATTTCTTTCTCTTCTTCCCCAATAATTGAATTTAGTTGAGCTACTGGGGGTGGATCTAGATAAGATTAAGGTGGAGACCTTTCGGCTCTAAAGATAAGGTCCTAATTATCATCATTGAAAATTGTAACCTCTTTCTTTTTATATTAATTTTTCTCATCATGGTCTGAAAGAAAATACATTCTAAGGATTATATCTAATTCAATCATGGGTATGATGATGAGATCAGCAGATAAAAAACACTTATATGCCCTAATGGTAACTGATTCACAGAAAATTCTTGCAATGATACTTCCCTTAAAAGTATTGAATGAAAACTCCGTTGTTAAATCAATTTCGAAATATCTAATTTTCATAGCAAATTAAGAAGATATGAAACAATCCGATGATCCAGAATCAAATAAAGCATTGGCTAAAATTGAGGAAATAATTAAATTACCTACCACCACATCTTTCAGAGCTTCAAACTCAGCAGTAGTGATCACATAAGTTTCGCCTTGATCCCATGGCCTTTTATGTGGTGATTTTACCTGACCCTTAAGACATTCATTTTCATAATGTCCCATCCCTCTGTAATTATAGCATCAATCATTGGTAGCGTCATTATTTCCCTTAAAATCACCCGCAAGATGAAATTTTTGTCCACATTTGTAGCATCCTCCTTTTCCTTTTACACAGGCACCAAGGTGCTTAATTCCACAATTATTACAGCGTGGAAATTCAATTCTTCCCTTATTCCCTACTTCCTTATTTCCTTTCCCAGAGTTTTTAGTAGATCTCTTATTCTCTTACTTCTCTTTAAAGTCATAAAAATTAGAGATTTCCTTTTATGTCTTGATAGCACATGAGAAAATATCTTTGTACGATGCGGAGGATTGTGGTACTAATTCTCAACAGAGAAATGGTTTTAACGCATCAAAGAAATAGTCAATCTTACTTCTTGTGTTACGTATATAATCTACAACATGCCTTGACAACCTTGTAATGTTAGTTTCATACTTTGTGACATTATGATCCTCTTTTTTCCTCAGACTTAGAAATTTCCTTTCCATATCAGCTCGATGGTCACGATAAAAGTATTTTTTCTAAGAAAAGTTCTTTAATCTCCCTCCATTCCATACTGGACACTTCTTCATCTCTCTTTGTGTTTTGAATCAATGACCACCATTGATCAACATCTCCAGTGAGGATATAAACTTCCATGACCACTTTTCCCTTTCACTACACCCCAAAGCATAAAATATTTTCTCTAATGAATTTATCCATTGCTCAACCACTAATGGATTTGTACTCCCATTTAATGTTGGTGGTTGTTTTCTCATGAAGTGATCTAATGTTGATCCTCCACATTGTGGATCAGGGTGCTCCATACGGGTAAGGTTATTATTCATATCCTCTGGGACATTTCTTAGTATGGTGATAAGATGATCATCACCAGTTGCATCACCATCTCCACTATAATTATCTTGAGTAAGAGGGAAATACCTACATGGATTACGTTCATTTATACGGTTTCCATTCCTTCCAGTAGGTTCCATTTCTAAAAAATGGCATAAATTAAATTAGTTTATGGATAAAAATACATAATTCCATACTTGTAAAACACTTAACATAAATTGAACAGTTTATGGATATAATTCATAATCATAAAAATGTTTTCTTTTAGGAAGTATATACTCATGAAACCTTCACAACAGTTTGTAAAGAAAATGAGAATTATCTTAAGCATAAACCATGGGAATGTCGTAACCCAGAGTGTAGTAAGTCCTGTTGTCATGCACCAGTTCCCGTTTGAGTCTAGCTCAAAGCAGTGTTCTCGGGTTTACCCCTAGGTACATCTGTGCCAGAGCTGCCTCGACCTACTTGTATCTAGACAAGTATGTATTGTTTGGAAAACTCACAAAATCTCTACCGTACCAAAATTCTAGGAAGTTCTTATATACTAATCCTCAAATCCTATCTTAGGGTTATGTGCTCTAATCAGAGTTTATCTAAATCTAGTTTCCATATTTTGTACTAAAATTCCTCTAATACCAACTGTAACACCCCAACCCCAGTTACCCATAGTTAGTGCATTATTACATAACATTTTCACAATCAAAAGGAAGTCATGTTCAGAAAGACCGATCAGTTTAGTATTATTGGAGACAATATTCATACATAAGTTCAACTTTACAACATGAAAATAAATACCAAAATAATTTATTCCATTAGAAACACCCAAGACTCTTAGATTATTCCTGCAAGTCACTCATAAAAAACTTCTTCATATCCTTGGAAAATGAAACATAAGAGAGGGGTGAGCTAAAATGCTCTTAAGGGTAAAAAATAAAGCAGAAGATAACATAAATATTAACCATGTTGAATAATTTAAAACACTTGCCTTTACCAATAATAAATATGAACACTTATGGAAGGAATATGAGCTATGTAAATATTTCCATAATAAAACATAATAATGGGTATTCTACTAGTCGAATGATCACATGAACCATCAATATTTTTTTCATAATGAGGGAATGTATAATGCTGGACATTCTGAAACATTTTGTCAAGGCCTCAGCCAAGATGTCTAAAAATGATTAAGGCCTTGCTGAAAACCATATATCAAATTGGGAACGGCCTTGGACAATTCCATGTCTATTTGCCTCATGAGACCTAATGATGTATTGAGGAGCTATAGCGGGCTCCACCCATCACTTACTAAGTCCAATACATTCCTCATATGAAAAGGTTGAAATATAACATAACCATTCATATTAAAACTAGCATATGAAATGTCAATACTTTAACCATAAACCATAAATGGTATAAAAATAACACATCCATATTCAAACATTTCACAAAACCTTTATACAATATGGAATATTTATATCATAATGAATCGACTTCAAACAAGTATAAAATCCATCAAAGGGTGTTCACATAGATGAAATCAAAACTATTTGATAAAAATATATATTTATATTTTGAAATCATTTAAGAGTCACATTATTATAAAATAAAACATTTATATTGAAAATATTCTTATAATATTGTAAGGGAAGATTTGACGATGTTATAACGGTGGAAAATAGTCGCACCCGCCGTATAAGTTAAAAAAACATTCTTACCTTAATTTTGTTGAAAAGGTCAAAAAGTACCTTGTTTAGAAAACTACAGAAAGATTCCTTTAAAAACATATAAGGTTAAATAAGGGTATAAATTTCTTTAAAACTTTGTCTATTAAATATTAAAAATGTTCTTAAATACATTTTTTAAGAAGACACTGAGGTGGTTGATAAAGAGGTCCCAGTAGATAATTACGTATAAACAACCTTGAATAGTGAATAGATTGTAGAATTAACCCTTACCTTGTAATTTTCCGTGGTCAAGGGTAGTTTTACCTATATTATAATGGTGAAATAATTGTTATTAAATTATACATGAACCATCTATATTAATATGATATCATATATGATCTTTTAATATTTCTTAGTTAATAATATTTTAGCATTATCGTCATTTCAGGTGTTAACTGATTCATTTTATTTTAAATGATTTGTTAAATAAGTAATGTTTGTTATGGATTGGATGTATATTATTCATATTGAGAATTATATTAATTCCTAAACATTATTTTTAATCATCAAATGAAAATTATTTTTGAATGAATACGATGGGTAATGAATGTCATCGTGTTCGTGGAGACGATAATCCGTACGTACGCACGAGCGACAATATCATTCTTTTGATATTAAAATCATATATAATTGGATGGTATATCATATATACAGAATCATTATCATGTTATATTATTATTTACATTGATTATACATCATTATTATACCCATCCAAATTATAATGTATTGAATAACAACTACACCACGACGTGGAGAGGGTGAGTCGTACGTACGCACGTATGGTGACATGTCATTCAAAGGATAGATAGAATAATGAATATTGTTGTACCATATTTATAATAACCTCAAAATATATATAATATATAGGAGTTATTATTTTATAATGGAAACAACAAAGAAAGAATAAGTGGAATAAGAAAAAACCTGAAAGAGGTGATAAAATATTTACCTCTTATTCAGGTTCTTCATTTTGATTTGATCATAAGGGCTCCCTAAGAAGGGATTATCACTAAAGTAAGGCCTGTAAGATGAAGGGAGGGTAGTTGGGAGGATATTTAGGCAGGGTTTGACTTAGAAAAATGGCTTTGAATGTGTGAATTTGAGATAAGTGGAAGTGCGCTTTTATAAGAGGGGTGATGAGTACCTTAGGAAAAGATAGAAATATTATTTTATAATACAATTATTTTAGGTTTATAATGGCTCAAAAATGATTTATTTCTAGGATAAGGTGGGGATGGGTCAAAAAACCCTCAACCAATAGGTTTTAGACAGGTTTGGGTCACTATATTAACTTTATCATTTAGATTTAACTCTTAGTTAAATAGTTCGACATTTACCATGTCACGTTGTATTTTAATATTATATGGTTAATAAAAAAACAATAAACTTACAAGACAACCCCAAGTGGTTAATTATTAATATATATAACCTTATATAAGTCATTTTTCTGAACCTTAGATTTTTAGGAATATTATATCAATTAATAAGATAATATATTTTTTAAACAATATTTTATGTTAATTTTGACATTATTTGGTATTATGTTTTTTTTAAATTCGCAAAAGCATTATTTTAAAAAAAAAATTCATTTAATAAACCCTAACATGTCATAGTAACCTATAAAATTAGTGTAATTCATAAAAAGTCTCAAATAACATTTATATGGGAATTTATAATATCAATTATTATAATATTTTATTAATAAGGTAATTACTACATCATCATTATGTCATCAATAAATTTTATTATTTAATGTCAAAAAAATATAAATAAAATACCATTATGTAGTAAATATTTTTATATTTTAAATGAATATTTATAGTCTCATTTATCTTATGTATAACCCTATATTAGAAATGGTTTAGTTATTAAACTTTGATTTTAACTTTTTTAACTCTTCTTTAAATAAAATAATAATAAATTTCCTAATCTAACCCAAGTGGGCCAAAAAGGTTCATATTTTATTACTATGGTTGTTTTTGGTCGAATTATACTTATCCAATAGAATTAGGACATGTGTTAGGGTAATAATAATATCATTTTTACCCTTAATTACCCTATTTACTTTTAACCCTGGTAAATAAAAGTGAAACGTTACTATTCACCAAACATTATTTTCATCTTATTGAACCAAATTTTACATAATGATATCAACCATGTCTCTTGGAGTTTTTAAATTCAACTCATCGAAGACTTAAAATTATGTTTTATACAAATTTGGAAATGCTCCTTGGAGGTGGGTAAAAGATGGTAAAAAGTTCAATAAAATTTTAAATATCTAAAATCATTATAAAATGACTCCAATGAATTACATTGAACTTATATAGGTATTAAGTATCTATTTTTACCTAGAATAAATTTAAATAAAATAAATAATTATTTCAATAAAAATTTGTTTTTAAGCAATAACTTAGTGTTTTTCACTATTAATCAAAAATTGAAAGTTTTCAGAAAAATAAAAAAAATTCACCCTTAGATAATTTTGATATTTTGAATCCAAAAATTAATCCCATTTTGAAAGATAAAATTTCTAAAATTTGAAATAGTGGTTATTACTATTCATAACGGCTAGTTTGATTGGTCGCTGTGTGTTAGAATCTCAAAGTTGCATACAATGCAAGATACTGAAATATTCAAAGGGAAACGTACCGTAGAAGCTTGGGGTGTTACATGAACCATATGAAGCGTTATATGGAAAGAGATGTCGCAAACCAACTCTTTGGTCTGATGTTGGTGAAAGAAAACTCGTAGGCCCAGAACTTGTTGAGGAAACAATAGAAAAGGTGAAGGTTATCCAAACCCACATGAAAGCAGCTCAAAGTATGAAAAAGATCTATGCCGATAACCGAAATAAGGATTTGGAATTTTAGGTAGGAGATCATGTTTTCTTGAAGGAATCTTCATGAAAGGGTGTTATACATTTCGGTAAGAAGGGTAAATTGAGTCCCAGGTACATCAGACCTTTCAAAATTCTAGAACGAATTGGAGTTGTAGCTTATCATTTGGAAATGAATCCAAGTCTCTCCAATGTTCATGATGTGTTCCACATATCATTGTTGAGAAAATACATGCCTGACCCAGCACATGTACTCACCTATGAGGAAATTGAACTGAAACCTGATTTTTTTTATTGTGAAGAGCCAATCAAAATTCTTGATACAAAAGAACAACCACTGAGAAACTGGACGACTCGTCTGGTAAAAGTTATATGCAGAAACCATAAGATGGAAGAGGCAACTTGGGAACTTAAGGAACTTATGAGGAAGAACCACCCGAATCTCTTTGTGTGGTATAATTATAGAAATTTATAGGATGAAATTATTTGAAGGATGGAAGAATGTGACACCCCATGCTTCCATGATACGTTTCCCTTTGAATAATGCAATCGCTTACATTGTACACAACTTCGAGATTCTAACACACCATAACCAATCAAACTAGCTGTTATGAATAGTAATACCCAATTTTTAAATTTTTTGAAATTTTATTTTTCAAAATGGAATTCATTTTTGTATTCAGAATATCAAAATTGGCTTAGGGTGAATTTTTGGTATTTTTATGAAAACATTCAATTTTTGATGAATAGTGAAAAACACTAAGTTATTGGTTAAAAATGATTTTATATTTAAATAATTATTGATTTTAATTAAATTTATTTTAGGTAAAAATAGATACATAATACCTATATAAGTTCAATGTAAATCATTGGAGTCATTTTATAATATGTTTAGATATATTAAAAATTTAACGAACTTTTTACTATCTTTTACTCACCTCCATGGAGCATTTAAAAATTTGTATAAAATGTAATTCTACAGCTTTTATGAGTTGAATTTCAAAAAACTATGAGACACAGTTTATATCAGTAAGTAAAATGTTGTTCAATAAGATGAAAATAATTTATGGTGAATAGTAACTTTTGACTATTATTTACCATGGTTAAAATTAAATAGGTTAATTAAGGGTAAAAATGATATCATAATTACCATAAAACGTGTCCTAATTCTATTGGATAAGTGTATTTCGACCAAAAAACCTTAGGAATAAAATACTATCCTCTTTGGTCCACTTGGATTTATTTAGGACATTTATTATTATTTTATTTAAGGATGAGTTGAAAGAGTTAAATTCAATGTTTAATAAATAAACCATTTTTAATATAGGGTTACACACAATATAAAATCTTCAATAAATATTATTTATAAAGATAAACAAATTTACTAAATAATGGTATTTTATTTTTAAATTTTATACATTAAATAATTTAATTTATATATGACACAACGAGGATGTAGTAATAACCTTATTAATGAAATATTAAAAGAATTAATATTATAAATATCCAAATAAATGTAAATTGAAACTTATGATGAATTCCACGAATGTTATAGGTTAATATGACATGTTAGGGTTTGTTAAAGAAATTTTATTCTAAGTGATAATGTTTTAATGGTTTTCAAAATAATCCAATACTAAATAGTGTCAAAATTGACATAATTGAGTTTTTAAAACAAATCCTATATTATTAATTGATTTTACATTCATAAAAATCTAGGGTTAGGCTTAAGGACATAGATAAAGTTATATTTATTAATAAGGAACCACTTTAGGGTTTTATTGGTAGTATATAGTATGTTTATTAACCATATAATATAAAAATACAAAGAGGCATGGTAAATGTCAAACTATTTAACTAAGAGTTAAATCTAAATGATAATGTTAATATGGCAACCTAAACCTGTCTAAAACCTACTGTTTTAAATGTTTTCGACCCATACCCACCTTAGACTCTAAATAAATCATTTTGGAGCCATTATAAACAAAAAATTATTTTATTATAAAATAATTTCTCAAGATTTTCCAATAGTGACCCTCACATCTCTTTTAAAAGGGAATTTCCTTCTCTTAATTTCACACATCCAAAGCCATTTGGATCAGACAAACTCTACAAAAATATCATCCAAACAATCCTCAATTTATCCAAGAGGCCTTCCTTTAGTCATAAAGCCAACCTACAGATCCCTTTTGATCAAATCAAAAGGAAGAACCCGAAGAAGAGATAAATATTTCATCACTTCTTTCTAGTTCTTTTCTTCTTCCACTTCCTCTTTCTTTGTTGTTTACATTATAAAATAACAAATCCAGTATCTGCTATATACTATGATATTATTATAAAAAGGTAAAACAATATTCATTATTCTATTCATCATATTAATGACAAAGTCACCATACGTCCGTACGTACGACTTACCATGTCCACGTCGTGGTGTAGTTTGTTATTCAAACACTTCATTATTTGGATGGGAATAATAATGAGTATAAAAGATGTAAATAATAAATATAACATGTTTATTATTCTGTATATTTGACATACCATCCAATTACACATGATTTCATGATCAATATAATGATATTGTCGCTCCTGCGTACGTACAGATTATCATTTCCACAAGCGCAATGAGATTCATTCCCCATCGTAATAATTCAAGAATAATATTCATTTTATGATTAAAAATAATGTTTATGAACATAAAATAATCCTGTATATGAATTAAAAACATCCTATCCATAACAAACATGGATTACGTAACAAATCATATAATGGAAAATGAATCAGTTAACACCCTAAATGATGATACTATTGAAATATTAATAACAAAGAAATATTAGAGGATCATATATGATGTCATATTTATGTATAAAGTTATTGTATAATTTAGTAACAATTCATTAACTGTTATACATTATCTTAACATACCATTGACTAAGGAATAGTACAAGGTATGTTTTAATTTCCCAATCTCTTTATTATCCGAGGTTGTTTTTACGAAAGTATCTACTGGGACCTCTTTATCATCCACATCCATGTTTTCTTAAAAATGCATTTCAAAACATTTTTACTATTTTCTATACTATGGGTTAAAGTCATTTATTCCCTTATTTGAACTTATATGTTTTTAAAGGAATGTTTCCGTCGTTTTGCAAACAAGGTACTTTATGACCTTTTTGAAAAAATAAAGGTATGAATGTTTTTTAACATATATGGTAGGTGTGGATATTTTCCACCGTTATAACATCATCGAAGCTTCCCTTACAGGATTATAAAAATATTTTCAAAATAAATGTTTTCTTTTATAATTATGTTACTCTTAAATGGTTTCAAAATTGAAAGAGCTATTTCTTTCAAATAGTTTTCATTTCATCTATGTCAACATCCTTTGATGGATTTTAAACTTTTTTGAAGTTGATTTATTTTGATAAAAATCATCCATATTTTATTGAAGGTTTTGTGATATGTTTGACTATGGTTGTGTTATTTTTATACCATTCATGGTTTATGGGTATTTTATTGACATTTCGTATGCTAGTTTTAATACGAATGTATATATTATGTTTTATCTTTTTCATATGAGGAATGTATTGGACTTAGTATGTGACGGTTGGAGCCCGCTATAAATCCTCGGTGCATCAGTTGGTATAATGAGAAAATTACATATGGAATTGGTTGAGGCCTTTCCAAATTTGATATATGGTTTTGGCTGAGGCATTAATCATTTTTAGACATCTTGGCCGAGGCCTTGACAAAATGTTTCAGAATTTCTGTCATTATAAATTCCATCATTATGAAAATAATAATGATGGTTCACATGGTTATTAGACTAGTAGGATAACCATGACTATGTTTTATTATGGAATTATTTACTCTGCTCACATTCCTGCCATAAAGTGTTCATGTTTATTATTTGTAAAGGCAAGTGTTTTGAATTATTTATCATGCCTAATATTTATGTTATCTTTCAATGTATTTCATACCCTTAATAAGAGATTGAGCTCACCCCTTTCTTATGTTTTATTTTCCTAGGATATAAAGATGTTAGTTATGAGTGACTTGCATACATAATCTAGGAGGCTTGGATGTTTCTAATGTAATAAATTAGTGTTGTATTTTATTTCATGTTGAAATGTTGAACTTATGTATGTATCTTGTTTCCAATAATACTAAACTGATTGGTCTTTCAGGACATGATTCCTTGTATCATGCCAATATTATGTAATAAAGCACCGAAGCTGGGTAACTGGGGTCGGGGCATTACATCAAATAATAATTTATTTTAAAAATATACATTTTAATATTATGATCAATTTTCTGACCCTTTAAAAATTTACTAATTTTATCATAAAATTATATTACCTTTATAAAAAACTAATATTAATTTATAAACACATTTTAGTGAAATTTATTTTTTAATATTTATATTTGTTATAAAAATGAAATTGAGACATGTATGTTTTAAAAAAACACAAACACTTATTTTAATATTTTAAAAATATTTATTTACTTGAATCCTGATATAAATATGTCATATTTTCATTTTATATGATTAAAAATATTATTTTATACTTACATATGTGGGGGTATTATTCAAATGGTTAGGTTATGATTCCTAATAGTTATATTACTATTCCAACAGTCAGATTACTATTCCAATAGTCAGGTTACTATTCCAACAGTTAGATTTGTAATAGTCACTGGGTTCCCTACTTTTTATAAATAATTTATATTTCATTAATTCTTAATTCACTTATATTTTATCTCAAGGTTATATATATTTTGATTTTAAAAATTCATATTTCATTACTAATACTCTATTTAATTTTTACAGTATTGTTTCTGAGTGAGATTCATTGGGGGGATTGAGCATATCCACATTTTTATATTATAGTTATATTATTTTCCATTTTTTACTATTTTAAAAATTTCAATTCTTATGTCCATTATTATTCTCTAAATTTAATGTTGAAATTGATATAATAAAATTTTGTTGGTTCTATGATGTGGTACATGTGAATTATATAATACTATATGGAATAATTGTAAAATAAATATGGGAAATTCCATTGATAAAATTATGGGTCTTTAACCACTAATAACATGTATTTATTTGTTACTAATTCAAAAAAAATTAACACTTATTTTCAAAAAATATAACATGAAACCTCTTGGTTGCAAAAATATATCCATGGATGATATAACAATGAAAATAAGCAATCACATGAATAATAATGACTGATCTAATTATGATGGAATGTATAATATAAAAAATTATAACCATACTACCAATGCCTCATGCCAATATACCATATATAAATATGTAGGAATACACAAGATGACCATGCTATTTTTTATCGTGAGACATACTGATGCATCGAGGGGATATATAATTGAAGGACCACACCATTACATAATAAGTTCAATGTATCCATCATAGGAATAGAGTGGATAATGAATACAATACATAATATTCTATAATGAATCTCATATATAAAAATGTATAAGTAATAACTAATTATTTTTATAGAAATAATGGATGTATAGATTGTTAATATTTCAATAGTAAATGGAATAATATAGATATCTAGGTGAATATCCCTCAATAAAATTAGAAACTATAGGATATTAATACTGAAATGGAAATTATCTTATCGAAAATACTATAATAAAGTAGTAGGGTAGGATACATTCATCATTTAATTATATCAATACTAAATAGTCATTAGATACAATAGTTTATAATGGAGGGAGTCTAAAGAAATTTTAGGAAAATAAACATTAAAAAAATAGTATGTAACACATATATATGAATCTCCTTGGGGTCATAAAATATTTTTAAGGAAAAACTTCTCGGTGACGTTATTTGATTAAAAAGGTTAACTTGTACGGAAAGTGATTTTAATAAAATATGGACTTGATAGAGCCTCCACCATCAGTATATCTATCAATGCTCTTTAAAATAACCCCCCTTCATTGAAATAATAATTCCCTAATTCAATAAATACATGGTATACATAACAAAATATTTTTTCAATATATTGACATAGAAATGTGATATAATGAGATAGAATAATAATCTGCAATTAATATTATAATAAGGGATGTATAATAAAAAATCGTAATAATTATTAAAATAGAAAAGTAATGAATTTAAAAGTATTGAAAATGGGATGTAAAAAAAAGATTAAAAAATTTTACCTTGCTAACTAGTTTTTTAGTACCTGAGAATGGACAACTTAGATCCTTAAAAACTCCTTGAAAATAAACTTGAGAGGGAGATTTAGAGTATAACCATGCTAAATGTATTTGGAGTGAAAAAATGGGAGGATTGATATTTATTTATATGAATGTGGGAGAATTGTTTATTATTTTTCGGACATAGGATTTAGAAATATATGTTTTGGAAAATTATATATCATTGGTTTCACATGGTGAAAACCTTTTTGATTGACACTTATACCATGGGTTTTCACATTAATTTCTTTTAGAATTGAAATCCATTTTTATATAATTTTTCTTGATGTTCCATAATAATTAATGCACCATTGGGGGAGAGGGTGAATCAATGGGGGTTATTTTAAAATATATTCTCTGGAAATAAGACTCTATGATTAGTTAGAATATTATCCACACATATATGGTTACTCAAACTTTCATAAATTAAATTTTAATAGAAGAGAACATGGAACAAAAGGTTATTATTGGGTACTCCCCAAGGTAGTTGACTACACCCTAAGTTTAATTCATAGATTTTTCCACTATAAATATAAAATTTAGAAGTGGAGTGGGTAGTGTCATAATTTATTCATGTTGATTCCCAATGGATAAAAAACATACCAATATTTTTAACTGAATGTCAATAATTTATAAAAAAACCACAATATGGTGAGTAAGATTTCTGGGCCTCGAGGTCACATTAGTAATAATCTAATGATCTTCCTCTTGACACTTTAATAAAAACTGGATTATAATATTCTTACCACTCCATGATGTTCAATTTCAAAAATCTATATTGAATTATTAATAATTACACTTATTTAATTCATCCAAAACCTCAAGGATTTTCTCCGTAATATTAAAAGAATGAATTGATTAGGCTTAACAGTTCTCCCCATTCTACTAAAAAAATATCATGGGCTTGGATGTTTTTTTAATTCTCACACAAATTTTTTGTCATGTATGAATTTCTCTATATAATGAATAAATGAAATTAAATAAATTGATCCCTAATTAATTATAGAATTTTTATCAATATATTATTTCCCACAATCCTCAAAACATTATCCCTAAAAATTTTCACATGGTTATCTCCCCAATAATCCTTAACTACATTTATATAAAAAATCATCTTTCAATTTTTTCTTGTCAATGAAAAAAGATCTTGAGTGTTTCCCCAGCCTTAATTATAGATCAATATTCACATTCTAGAAATACTCAAACCTTTTAGTAGTAGTATTCTCATTCAATATTCATTCAATATTACAAAAATATCATCTTGAATCATTATAATCCCTTTAATTAGCAACATGAAATTTTATACAATGAAGAAAAATATTGGAACCATCTGATCTCAAGTCACTAGAAATCTCTACATTTACTAATTGTTAAAACATTTAAAAGAAATATAATTTCTTACCTATCCTAATGTTTTTCAAAACTTTATCATTATTTTATCAAATTTATAACTCATAAGTATAACTTTTATACTCTTATAATATTTTTAAGATCTTTTTGGTAGAATTTCAGAGAAAAGATCACATATTCCTCTAAAAGACATACATACCAGAAAAAATGTTATGTATTACTTAACTATTTTAATATTTTAATTTCAACCTCTAGAGAAAAACTTTTGTATATAGGGAGTGAATTCAAATATATTACACATTGCATAATATTATTTCCTTTTCCATTCTATACATATACTCCACCAAAATATATTACATATCATAATAATTTTTTTTTTGTTAATTTTATATATTCAAAGAATACATTTTTGTATTCCATGCCATAACCAATAATATTTTTCAAATAATAATGTAATAATTTAGTTAAATAAACTAAAAAACTATTTCAAAATAATATATTCTTTTTTAGTCACACTAAAAACATTCCCAACAACTTAAAAATATTCTAAAAAACATTAAATTTATTCTCATAATTGGTAGATGATAAATATAAGAAACCTTTGACAGTTTTATAGGTTCTTAATTCCTTATATTCTTAATTATTATCAACTCTAAAAACTCACATTAGAAGATATCAAATCATAGTATTTGTCAAATAGAAATGCATTGAAACCATATTTCCAGATAAATTAATGATTTTGGGAAAATTACACCCCTAGTGATAGATAATTTTAGTGAAAGTGACTTAGATACCCTCTCCCTCAATCCATACAGTCATTAACCTTTTCTCCCACTTTTTATAATAATTAATATTTCAAATTCATAAATAATTATGAAATAATTGTGTATGTATTTCACATTGGAAAGAGAATTCAATATATTATGAGTTTATTCCCACACAACCTTAAGTGATATGGGAAATACAGACCTCATGTTTCAAGATTAACTCATTAAATCTCTCTCTTAGAGAAACATTTGAAAACACATCATCAATATGATCCTTTATTGATATGAGTTCCAGCCTCACATCACTATTTTCCACCTTTTACATGATAAAATGATATTTTATATATATATACTTAGATATGGAATTTTGGAAAAGATTCTTGGATAGATAAATAACACTTTGATTATCATAAATAGTCCTTAATGGATTCTCAACGGTAACCCTTGTGTCTTACAACAGTTCTTTAATCAAGCATGTGTTATAGAAACATATTTAGCCTTGGTTTTACTTAATGTAATTGATATTTTTTTACTTACCAGCCCACAAATATTTCACCTATAATGAAAGTGATTCTTGAAGTATATTTTCAATCACTAGAGACTCCTTCCAAATATGAATATAGGAAACCTAAAATATTATTTTCTACAATTATTCAATGCATTAAACTATAGATAAATGTACCTTTTAAATACCTAATACTTATTTTTTCATCTAACAAGTGTGATTACTTTGGATCACTTTTTTATCTTTCAAAAAGAGTCATAACATATAATATGTTTGGTCTTGATGCTATAAGATAAATTAATTTTTTAATTACTTCCTAGTTTCCATATGATTGAAACAATTTTAAGCTTATTATTGGTTCAATTTTTCAACAAATATTTTGGGTGCTAATAACTCATTATAATTTTTTATTCCATATTTCTTCAAAAATTATTTTCTATATTTTTTCTTGATGTAAGAATATAATGTTACATTTTTGTAACCTCTTATCCCAGAAAGTAGCTCATTTCGCCTAGTGTTGACACCTCAAAATGAATTTTCTTATTTTTTGAAAATTCTTTATGAATGTAAATTTTAACACATATTAAAATTATTTTATAGACCTAAAATATGATAATTAGAGTACATAAACTCAATTTATTTATTTTGTGTGTTTTATAAAATTTTACTTTGGATAAATTCAATTATTTCAATAAGCTATCCAGTTTAGAGTACTATGCTCTTGGATATTTCATTAGGACATTAAAATCATTTTTCAATATACATACCTTATTTCCTTCACTTTCAATAATCATGCCTTAATTATAGTCAGTTAAACATCCTTTTCTCAATCCCCATTTAGAAAATTAGAATTCACATCAATATAATACACTTTTTAGTGTTTTTGAGATATAAAAACTAGAAACAATAAAATAGATTCAAGTCTAGAAACTGGTGAAAATATATTCAATGTCAACGCCTTTCACCCAAGAATACCCTTTTCACACCAATATCACCTTGTTTCTTACTACCTCACCTTTGTAATTCAACTTATTTCTGAACCCCCACTTAGAGCCAATAAAAGTTTTCCCATCTTGTCAGAGTATATGTTTCCTAGTATAATTTTTCTTAATAAAATCTAACTCTTAATTTATATCCTTTATACATCATTTATTCTCAAATAACTCTTTCAATGATTGTGGTTCTACTTGTGAAACCAATTATGTTTTCTTCAAGCCTCAAACTTCATTATATTTGTATTGGAGTTTTGTTATTTAACATATTATATTATGGTTAAAAATGATTTTTCAATCAATGATGCTTTAATTTTTCATCACCAGTAGTTTCTAACTCATCACAGATTAGATTTGAGTTAACATCAATAATATCTAGTTTATTCATAGTTTATTTATTAATGTGATTATGATAAATCTACAGAGATTTATAAATCTAAATTTTAAGAATATGC
Organism: Viscum album; assembly: GCA_963277665.1. Taxonomy (NCBI): domain Eukaryota; kingdom Viridiplantae; phylum Streptophyta; class Magnoliopsida; order Santalales; family Viscaceae; genus Viscum; species Viscum album. Next base: position 600,041,335 of record OY728140.1, read on the forward strand.
ATTAATTATTATACCTATGTTGTGTTTATTTTCAATAATTTTCAAACCATAATAATATACCAAATTCCGTAGCCTTTTATACCAATAACTATGTTTTATTCCATTAGAAAGAGAACTAGTGATGATCCCTTCCTGAGATTTCTCCTAAAATTTTCCTAGATTCATCCTTATGATCTTCATGGCACATGGACTACAAAAAACTTTGAAATATTTAACAATAGGGTTACTGTTGTACCACATATCATATGGAGTCATGTTTGAATATGGTCTGAGTAAGAATATGTTCTATATATAAACTATTGTATGTGTTTCTTCCCATCAGATTAATTTTTAAGGTTTGTGTACAACTTTCATGGTTCTCCCCATATCAACTAAACTTATATTATATATTTGTAAAAATCCATATTGTTGCAGAGTATATTGAAATTATTATTGGTGTTTAATACCATTCTAAAAAAGATGGGATTAAAATAACTATGTCTGAATTATGTTCCATTATATATCCTCAAAATTTTGATACATTCTCCCATCTCTTTCTCAATATATCTTTATAAAATTTTGAACATATCAAATGTATTTTATTTCTGTTTCATGAACTTAACATTGGTTATTTTAGTAAATTCATAAATAAATTTGATAATGTAAATATATACTCTATTTTAATAGAATCTCATAGGTCCATAGAAATTATAATAAGTGAGATCAAGTGTCCAAGTGGAATGAATATCCACCATTTCATGATTTTCATTCAAAATATTTCCATTTTGAAAAGTTTCATCAATTTTTTTTTGTAATGTCACAACCCAGATGTCACTAAAATGGAACTCCAAGAAGGTTGGTTATGAGGCCTCACGAGCACCTCCCCATATACCAAAGGCTATTGACTATCTGCGAGGGAAAATGGTTTGATAGTGAGGGATACTATACCATCATATTAGAGTAATACAATAGTGGAAATAGTGAAGTATCATACACATATGTAAATAAGAAGAGTGTGGAAGCAGTAAAAAAATGAAATGGAACTTTTTATAATAATAAAAGAAATTTCTATAAAATCCTGAACCATTATTCCATATATACAACACTACTAACCCATTGGGATAACCATATAGTGATAAGAGTACAAAATAAACTAAAATAAAATTATAAATCTATACTACATACTCCAAGATAGACCACATATCTGGTCTCGCGACACTATCAAACTACACCAACCCAATAAATAGAACCCGTGAGTGTGGATCCACTCAATCATGTAACACTGGGACTCATTAATATCCACCATACAACAGTGCTAAACCTAAAAAAGAAGACATAAGGTCTACACGCACACCAAAGTGCATGTGCATGGGAGAGAAATAATCCTAGTAGGACAACCAAATTAGGAAACAATAAAATATTCTATTAAAGTGTATTCAAAAGAAAACTACGTTTCTTAGTTGAGACATAATTTAAAATAAAAGTAAAACTAATAACCTGAAACCACAGTCAAACCCTGAGTCTACAATCCCAATCAACTGGAAAAGTTCCACCATGGATGTCCATATCTATATAAATATGCATATACATTCCCATACTTATAAATATATATATAAATATGAATATTCATGAGTGAGTGAATGAAATAACACAAAAAAAACAACATTCAGTCCTTGGATCCATAATATCGACCTCATAGATATCCTGTGCAAGGGAATTGAGCTTGACATTGTGTCACTCAACCATGTATCCTTATGTCGATATCTGGACCAGTGATCCCAATCAACATATACCTTCTTTAGCCAATTCTATATATTTCTCTGAGAAGGATACATCACTACAGGGGGATACTCATCCTACACCTGGGATCACACATACTCGACTCCAATCACTGTAATAGTTGATTATTGGGAACTACATTCAAACATATTATAAATGGTCACAAATATTAATTCCATGACTCTCAGGCCATGTAAATATAGTCTAATGTTTGAGCCCTATGTCATATTCCATAGATGGTCACAACATTTAGAACTCTAATAATCCCTAAGGGTATGACCCTTAGGAAAAATGTAAGGAGATCTCATGGTGAGACGCCATGCCCAACCCTTGAACCTATAATAAGGGATAGTGTAATCATCCCTATCATTCTGAATAGAGTAATCATTTAGTGTATCCAACAATATGATAATACATTCCCATCACCATGGTCAAGTAAATAATCAGGGGGAGCGTAATCATCCATATCATAAGACACAGGTCGAGAAGAGCGTGATCATCCTCTACAGACCACAAGTCAAGGAGAGAGTAATCATCATCATGATATATCAAACAGAGGAGAAAAGAATCATCCTCATCACTATAGAGAGTAGAATCATCCATGAGTCTCATTAATAGGGACTCCATGCATGTATATTATATTAGATGGTACAACATCCATATTCTAGGAAACACCTCTGGACATCCCAAAAATAAAATGATCAAATACATAGTCTCATTAACCAAGTCCTAGATAGTACCTCCAGGTATACAAGTAAACCTATTAAATAACATACCTGAGAATTCAGATCCTTGGAAGAACATTTTTGCATCCCAAGGATAAGGAAATATGCCTCGTATCAGGCGCAAAAACCACCAACTAGGGATCACCTCTAGTAAACATCATTGAAACTTAAATAAACATATAAAAGTATAAGAAAAAGAGCGAGGGTGGATGAATGCCTAAACACTACACTATTGTCATAACCCCATGGGATTTCCAGTTGAACATGAGTTCCAAGGTGACAACTTCTACCATCTCTACCCAAACCAGACAAACTAACTCAAGGTCAGTCAAAAAACGGGGTACCCGCATCAAATCAAAGCACAGAATATGAATACGACTTAGTATCCTAGAGTTCTAAACACAAGAAAAGGTATCATACGTGGGATCGTTAGCTAAAAATTTAAATGGAGGAATCCCCTACGGGGTCTTTAAATAGAAAGAAAAACTGAGGCGTCCAATATGGGATCTTCAAAACAACACATCAGTGAAGGTGTACTATAGGGGGACCTCTATAAACATATAAGAAAGAAGAGGCATCCTAAATAGGTTCTTTAGAATGGTACACAAGTTATGAGACCCTACATGGGATTCCATTGATCATATTTTAAGAAAATGAATCCCTCAGAGTATCCTTGGTATACATATAAAAAGATGAAGGCATCCTATATGATATTCTCTAGGTTGAAACATAAGTAGAGGAATCTAACAAGGGATCTGCAAAATCAGCTACTCTCATGACTTCTCAGGCCAAAAGGGAACATCTCATCAGGGATACATCTTTAAAGGAAGAGCTATGATGCATCAATCTAGAGGGATAACTCATGGCTCATCGTTGAACAACTTCCACCCTCATGAGACAACTAAATTCAATTATTGTAGGAAGATCATATAAATTTAATAAGTGCTATATAGGAGTCCTCAAAACACCTCATGAGTCATACTATTGCAATATAGATGAAAATATACTCAAAATAGACTAATCATTGGTCAAATTGTCACTCATTGGTGAAAAGGTATGGATGCAATCATAGGGGTGAAAAAGGGGAAGTACTTAGTATGCATCTATGTGCACACAATGTGTACTCCCAAAGGCCCACGTGGGCATGTACTGTGGTTGGACATGACCTATAAACACCAAAGTACATGACGTTTAATATGGGTACATAGTGTTTACCCTACATGGGGTACCTGTCTATGTCCCTCACCGATTCTGGACATTTATTTGGCATGGATTTGTACTTTTACACAGTATGTGACCCATACTGGGTTTGGTCGTGCACTCTACACGGATATGAACCCTTACACGTGTAGCCTGGCCAGGTACTCGGCTACATGGACAAGTCCCACTACATGACATGAAAAACCTACTACATGGGTTATACTTCAAAAATATCATCTTACACAAATAGGAAGAACACACAGCATGCCTCCCAGGACTACATTTTATGTAGATGGGTCTTCCCGAATAGAAAACCCTTTAATCGCCCCAAAAACCCCATTTTAACCAAAAAATAGTAGATCAAAACTCGAGGGGTCTAGAAAAAGAATAATATGTATTTAAGACATGAAAATTAATAAAATATAGGGATTTATTATGATAATTAAAACAACCTACTTTTGTCCAGAATCTGCTGAAGCTTCACTGGTTTCCGTGGTTAATGGTTTCCACATGATGATCTGACATGTCCTTAGCACCGTAGGGGTACCTATCTTCCCCTCTCTCCTTTTATTTCTCTCCCTATCTCATTTTCTCTCTCGATAATGTGATAGAGGTGTGTCATAGAGGGTTTTTGCAAGAATCCATTATAGAAAGGATGAAAATATAAATAAACGAAAGAAAACATAGATAAAAATTAAAGAAAAATAAAAGGAAAGGGGAGGCCCTGAACGCCCGCCGTGCCCAACACAAGTTTATGCCTCACCTAGAAAATACTCCCAATTATAGACTCAATAGTAGAGATTGAATCTCAGTCTCAGACTCTATTAAAATGTTATAATCGAATGGACATACATTAATACATTAATATTTAATTTATTAAATATTAAATATTAATTATTCTATTAAAATTAAAACGTCTTTGATTTATGCCAATCTCCTACCCTAGGGTAAAAACACTATGTTGGGACCAAATAAGTGGTTAAAAAAAATTAATTGAGATCTTATTATAGGGTAAAAATAAAATTTTACCTATTATAAGAATCTGAAAGAAAAAAATTCAAATTTCTACTCAAGAAATTTAGTCCAAAAAAACAGGGGCCCTTACAATCTCTCTATAATAAACATTCTCATCCTCGAGAAGCCTAGTGGTAAGAATATTATTTATGCTCTCAGACTTCAAATCTACACAACCAATATATTTGTACTATCCAACGATCATCCTCATACCATCAATGACTATCTAATATATGTGATATATTTAACTACACCCGATTTGGTGCTCCCCACTATAGAAATACCCTAATTGTCATACAAAACCAACTCCGAACACAACAGTTCATATAAAAAACTATATTTAAAGTAAATATGAGTGTCACCATCATCAAATGACTAACAGTGCAATCAAAACCATAAGGATTACCTTATACTGCTCCTCGAGTGTGACCTGAATAGGTTTCTCCAACCAACTAGGGAAGAACATTTGAAAAGAAAAGTAGCTTAGTGTAAGGGAGATTCTCTATTAGAATACTCATGATAATTTCAAGATTTATACAAGTAATTTATGATTTGAGGACACTAAGATTATATAATAGGGGTGTGTATATATCACCCTAATCCAATCTCACCACAAAACAGGACATGCATGCCTCTAGCCAACACCTAACACCACGTCAACTGAAAAAGTGTATCTAGGTTAAACATGGGTCAACTGTCTTGTAATACCCAATTATTGTAGATTTCCCCTCTAATACAGTGGGAAATTTGTCACATCAACCACAAATCGTAGGTAACCATTCCCATATGAAGTCTTGAAAACATTAATCTTTATCTTGCACCTGGCTAATCACAGATTTTCAACTAAACGATACCAAACACAACTAGAATGTACATTATCACATGTCTTGTACTCCTGTGAGAAAGAAATCCTATGGATAATATTATTTTTCTACATGTAATTTTAGTATCATTAATCCATAATCTCCCATGGAACTCCTATTCAAAATTGGGAACCTCACTCATGCTGCAATTTATTCTATAAACACCCATCACCCGGAGTCGTTCTAATCCTGAGTGTCTACCTATGGTCTGACTAAATTAGAAATAATAGAAACATTTATTGACTTCAATAGGTACCTGAAAAACCCTACCCGTCAAATTAAATCTTGATACCAAATCACCCTAGGTGCTTCATCAAAAGATGAATAAATCAACAAGCCTTTAACGTGAAACTTGAGAACCTACTGTGCATCTATCTCGAAATGAGCATACAAACAAAATCAATGCCTAAAAAAGAATTCATAATCCCAATACAACCACTCATACATGATGCCCTGGAAAATAATGGTCATAAATCTACAATGGTCCAAGTAAAAACTAAGGCCTCTAGGTCTCTCACATAGCTCTACTGATCAAGTCTCACCACTGGGTCACATGTTCTAATCACCTATACCAAAAGATCAAACCTTTATAAAGATGGTAAATACAAAAATTACCTATGAGTGTAAAAAATGAAAACATATACTACTAGGTACTGATCCTCACCGAGCATCCTCATTAGGAACTCCTCCCCAGTGGTCACATGACATCGAAAGAAAAGAGATACTGAACTAACACTCACCGGGTATCCATATGCAGAAATACCTATTAGAGGTCCAGTTAAAAAAAATTACCAGAATCCATCAATGTTGTACTAAGTGATATAAATAAATAACCATGACCTGAAAATAACACCCTACAAGGTGTAAATAAGAAGGGACTCAAATTACATATTGACCTACTAGGGTTAGTGCAACACCTATGCACAAGGACTGAGTCATTATCCCCAACACCAATGCCACAATGAAGATCAACATAACCTAACATCAACATTAAATATATAAATGTAATTAGGACTAATTAGAAATGACCCAGTCATCAGTAAAAATCCCACACTAGATTTATTATATTAATTGAATTGTATGTGCCAAATATGATGTATGAGACACAACTTTCTTTTGCTGGCCAAGAGTCAAAATCCATCAATAGCCTCTTACCAATGGACATGAGAAATATATCCATAGTAAATCATAAAATTTACAAAATATGTGCATCAATTAGGGTAAAAATCATATTCATTTGTAACATCATAGATCAAAATAGCAATCCCATACCCCTAACAATCATGACTACTTACTAGAACAGGTGTTCTGGATGCACTGGTCTAATATCCATCACAAGTTCTGACACATTCATAATACTCCTGTATACCATATCTAAAATATTAAATCCAATGAAAGAAACAACTTTTATACCACTTTTCAATGTCATGACCCAGCAAACACTAAAATTGTTTTCCATGCTAGTTAGTTACATGTTCTCAAGAATTAATCCATGTATGCTTGATGCTGCCAGATAGCAACGAGGGCCAAGGATGTCATGGTGGGAAAAAAATACCCTCATATCAGATTAATAAAAAAAAGATAAGTTTCATACACATAACTAAATAATAGATTATATGAGAAGTAAATAAAACTAAATATAATTTTTTATAATAATAAATTAAAATTATATAAAATCTTGAACAACTATGCCATGGAAAAACTAATAGTCACCCACTAGGCTGACCATACAGAGATACGAGTAAAAACGAAACTGAAATAAAAGTATTGGGTTGTTCTACTAACTCAGATCCAGGCCACATACCTGGTCTCTAGAAACTATGGAACTTCATCGACCTGATCAAAAAAACCCACACGAGCATCTCCACTTGATGTTGTAACTCTGGGCCTCATCCCTATCCACCATGACACTGTGCTAAACATGAAATGTAGATATGAGGTCTAAAAATGAACTACAATGAATGTGAAGTGGTGAGAAATAATATTAGTAGGACACCCCAATGAGGAACCTATGAAATATACTGTTATAAGTGCATGCAGAAAAAAACTACTGAGCCTTGCTGAGAAACTACTGAAAAGATAAGTAAATCCATAACATGAAACCATATTCGAACCCCGGGTCTATAATATTGGTCAACTAGGATTCTTCCTCCATGGATTTACATATCAAGATACATATATATTTATTATCCCATACCTATAAATATATACATAAATATGAATATTCATTAGTGAGATAATGAAATAAAATAAAACTAAACAAAATTCGATCCTTGGGTCTATAATGTAGACCGCGTAGACATTCTCTACAATGGAATTGAGATAGAAGTAGTGACACTAGAGGTATGTAACATTAATTGGACCTCTGGTTTTGTGATCCCAGTCGATATATACCAACTTTGGTCAACACTGAAAATTTCTCTGAACAAGCTACATCACCATAGGGGGATACTCATCCTACACCAGGGTTCACTCATACTCACCTACAATCATTGTAATAGTGGATTTTGGGGAAGTACATCTAAATATACTGTAAATGGTTACTATAACAAATTACTTAATTCTTAGGACATGTAAATATGGTCCAATTTCTAATCCCAAGGACTTAGTCCATAGGCGGTCACTACATTTAGAACTCGTATATTTCGTAAGGGTGTGACCCTCAAGAGACCTATAATGAGAAATAATCAGTGAGACACCATTCCGACCCATGGTGTCTCTAATAAGGGAGAGTGTAATCATCCCTTTCATCTAGAAGAGTGTAATAAATTGGGGTATCCAATGATGTGAGATTTCATGCCCAACACCATGGTCATGTAACATATCTAAATGATCATAATCATCCCTATCATAAGCCATAGGTCATAGAGTGCATGAACATCCTCTGTATAACACAATTCTAAGAGAGAATAATCATCCACATCATATATCAATTATAGGAGAGAAGAATCATCCTAATCACTTAAGAGAGTGGAAACATCAATGAGCCTCATTACTAGGGATGTCATGTCCATATATCATAGTAGTAGGCTCGACAACCGGATTCTAGGAAACACCCATGGATATCCCAACAATAATAATCAAATATACAGGCTCAATAGACAAGTCTTAGGTAGTACCACTAGGAATAAAAATAAACATAAGAAATAACATGTCTTAGATGTAGGGATCCCAAGAAGAACGTCCGAGCATCCCAAAGAGAAGGAAAGATGCCTTACATGAGCCTCAACAACCATAAATTAGGAATCACCTATTGTAGACATCATTTCAACAAAAATAAACATGTGAATGCATAACAAAAGGGTAAGGGTGGTAGAATTCCTAATCCTGACACTACTGTGAAAACCCCCTTGGATTTCTTGTTCAGCATGGGTTCTAATGTGACCCTCTCTACCCAATCCCAATGCACTAACTTAGGGTTGGTCAAATAATGGGTAACCTAATTAGTCCCTCAAGTCAAAACACTAAATTAGAATTATAATTGGGATCCTAAAGATCTGGACACAAGAAAAGAGATCCTACTTTGGATCCATAGTTGAAAAGTATAAAGGAGGAATCCTACATGGGACTTCGAATGGTAAGAAAAACCGAATAACCCTACATAGGATCCCTGGAATAAAACATCTACGAAGATGTCCCATATGGGACCCTCTATAATTGTATAAAAAGATAGAGTCATCCTATATTGGACCCTTAGAAAATTGAATAGGTAAGGGGATCCTTCATGGGATTCCCTAGACAATCTTGTAAAAAAGGCATCCCTTAGGGGTCCTTAGTAAATAGATAAGATGGTGGAGGCATCCAGCACGAGATCCTCTAGGTTGAAACATATGAAGATGAATCCTATAGGGGATCCAAGAATGCAACTGGCCTCTCGAAATCTCAGTCCAGAAGGGAACATCAATCCATGGATATTCCCTCAAAGGAATATCTACGAAGCATAAATATATAGGGAGAGATCATAGATCATATCAGAATAATTCTCACCCTTAGGAGACAAGTAAATTCAATTACTGGAGGAATAACCTCTCCATAAAAGAAGCAAAACCTAGGAGTCATCAAAAACACCTCATGGGTCCGACCATCATGATCTATGTGAAAATATTCTAAAAATGGACTACTCATGGGTCCAATTTGAGATCCTTGGTGAAAAGATAAGGAAAACACTCTAATGGGTTAAAAGGGGCCGTACACGACAAGTCACCTGAAGCACATGCCATGTACTCCGAAATCCCTACATGGGCATGTAATCTGGATGGGATTGGTATGTAAACACCCATGTACACATTGTATAATATGGGTATATGTCATGTTACCTGCATGGGGTACCTACTAATGTCCCTCACCCAGTCTCTCCATGAATTTGTCCTTTCTGTATAATTATAAATTGTGTGTAACACACATGGGGTCTAACCATGTACTCCATATCACCATGTACCCCTACATGGGTATCATAGGAAATACTAAGCTACATGGTGGAGTCTCAGTACACTACATGTACACACAAGTACATGGGGTATACTTAGAAAAATTCTTCTTCCCCAAACATGAAGAATACATGAAGTGTTTCCTTAAACCACATGTCGTTTAGATGTGTTTTTACAAATAGAAAACCCTCAAATCATCATGAAACCACTGTTTCAACCTAAAAAATATTATATTGACTCTCTATGGGTACTATGAAATCATAATATGGATTTAAAACTTTAAGATGATTAAACTATTAGTATTTATGATGAAACATAAAAATGGCCTACCTTTGGGAAAAATCCACTTAAAACTTCGCCCATTTTTGTGGTCTATGGTTGCCGCATGATGATCCGGCACATCTCAAGCTCCATAATTATACCTCTAATCCCATGCATCTTTTTATCTCTCTCCCTCTCTCATTTTTTTCATTAGATAAAGGAGAGTCATAGGAGGTGTGTGTGAGAATCTATAGTAGAAAGAAAGAAAAGAAAAAAAAGGATGTAAAGGAAAAGAAAAAGAAATGGAAAACGAAATTGGGGGGGGGGGAGACGCCAAACACAAGTTTATGCCTCTCCTAGAAAAAACTCCCTATTATAGTCTAAAAAATGGAGACAAAACCTCTATCTAATTCTACATTAAAAATATATCACTCTACAAACCGACAAGAATAATTTTATATTTATTTTATTAAATATTAAATATTAATTATTCCGCTAAAATTCGAACGACTGGGATATCCACAAAACTCCTATGCTAGGGTAAAAACCATATTATACTACCAAAAGGGTTTTAATAAAAATTATCTAAGATCATCAAATAGGGGAAAACTACTGTTTTACCCCTTACAAGTATCTGAAATAAAAAATTCAAATTGCCAGTCAAAAAAGCCTGTCTAGAAACAAGGGTCCTTATAATTAACTTTATCACTTCAGTTGGGGAAGGTATCTCACCAAATTTTTCTTTATGATTTTACTCAAAAATCTTTAGATAACATTTCCATGTCTTATGGGGAATAGTTTGTTTCATCCTTGACACTCAAGTAACAAGAGTTACCTGGATCACCAATTTTGAACATATTACCACTTGTTCTTTCTCCCTTAATAATAACTCCACCATATGTGGAGTTATTGATTATGAATTAATTCTTTTTGAAAATAAATCCATTTAAATTATCATATAGAGGTCTCACATTTATTATATTATGTTTAATACCTTAAATAGAAAAGCATTTCTTTGGATTCTACCTCTTAGATTCTATATATATAGTACCAACACATCTAATTCTAAAGGAATTATTATTCCCAAATGTAACTACCCATCCACCAGTTTCTTCTATTCTTTTCCAAATTATAGTTTTTAATATCATATTAGAGGAATATCCATTTTATTGAATCCAGGGATTACCTTTATATTATCTTTTAAAGAAGCTTCAACAATCATAGATTTGTATTTGTTCATCATTTTAAAAATTCAATTTCCTTTTATACAATCAGAAATATATATAGGAAGATTATTCATACAATAATCATAATAGTGAACCTATTAGTCACACAATCCACATATTTATTCCTAGCAATCAAACCTATTTTTAGTAGATGGATTATATGATCTCTTCTCTACAAATTTTCTATTTCCATATTGGTTCCACATATTTCCAGAATAACTTATTTTTTCAGTATTTCCCCCATTATCTCATGACTTACCCAATGTAGTGACTTGTTGAACTAGAATAGATAGGTTTGTATCCTATAAATTTCATGAAACCCCCAGTATCCTAAAAAAGTATTTTTACCATGCTGATAATACTTATACCTATGAACTCATCTCTATTATACTGATAGATTTTTTTTCATATTTATGTCTCAATGAGGCTATTATGTTTCTTGTTCCCCAATATTTATTTATTGTCTTATATTACCTTTAATCAATAATAATAATCCATACATGAATAGAGTTGGTATATGAAAGTTCATTGTTAAATAAAATTGGTTTACATTAAAATTATAGAGGTGAAGGTTTATCTTGATAACCTAGGATAGCTTTCTCATCACATTGAGATGAATCAGATTTAACCTAAATTATTTCATTGAAATATTCACACACATTATTCTATGTTTTTTAACTTCAAGACACATTTATTGTGTCTTGTTTAACTATTCTTCATTTTGAGCCATGTTTTACAGAATATATTTCACCACTTTATATTTTTATTCCACCTTTAGATTGCACTATTTAATTTATTAAATATATTCATATTCCCTTATGATAAGATCCTCTTTTACTTTATTCATATTTTCATTTTATATTTTCATCTACGTGGATTAATTATTTGAGTTTTGAATTCTTTCCAGGAAAATATTCTTATTTATCCTTGAACATATGCTCCATATAAGATTGTTCTTATTATTCTTCTCATTAATCTCCTTTGGTTTCTTCAATATTTTCCGCATGATCCTGGGAGTTCCTAAATTTTGTAGAATCTTATATTTTAGATGATGTTTTTGAAATGAAGAAGGATTTATTTTATTTTCTCATCACAATCATTCTCTTAATTATTGGAAACCAATTCATCCCCTCAACATATTTTGTAGCTTTATTGGATATTTTTACCCTTTCTTTTTTAAGGTAATTATTCTTTTAATAATGTTCATAATCATTATTTTTTACTATTTTTACAATATATTAAAAAATTCATAACTCCAAAACATTTTAAACACTTGAGGGGGATATTATATTTGTACTTACCTTTCCATTTTTCTGAAAGTTTTTGATATAAGAGACATAATTGCCTTGTAATATTCATTTAATTCTTAACTATTAAATTCAGTAGAACTCTTATAGTAATATTCATTGATTTTGAGTTTTCTCAGGGATTCAAAATCCATCTACTATTTGATATTTCTTTTGAATGATTTAAATTTTTTATCTCATAAGAAATGATAGTTATATTTAGTTTATTATGTGAAAAATCTTATCTATATTATAATGAAGAAATTTTAGGATTAACCCTAACATAAATGTCTATCATTAGTTCATTGAAAATTATAGAGTCTTAAAATTTTATTTATAGGTTCTGATGTTACTAAAAATTTCATTTACTCTTTTGAAGTATTCATAAATGCTTTCTTCATTATTCATCTTCACATATATAAATTATCTCCTCCATGTTTTTAATTTTGTTTCTATATCCATAAAACTCCATTCAAAAATTTATTCCATCTAATCCCAAATCTCCTTTACAATTTGATTCCCCATCAATTTTGTGACCATTTTTTATAGTAAGTATATAAAGATGAGATTTATTATTGTTTAGTTAACATATATTTTCTTATTATTAATAAATGACATTAGTGAATCTCTCTCAATTAAAGTAAATAACCATAGAGTTGTATTAATGACTTACCTACCATGTGAAAGAAGATAGCGTATAGTCGTGTTTTTTCATCTATAGTAGGTTTTTTCATAAAATATGAGAATGAATCTACTCTAAATATAATTTATATTATCCATATCAAATAAATGATGGATCTAAGATATGGAACATGAGTACTATAATACCTGTGAAGTTCCACAAGAAAGGGTGAACCACTAAGGGGTAGGTGGAGGGTGAATTAGTGGTGGTTATTTTACAATTTATTTTCCAAAAATAATCCTCTACGGGACTTAGGGTGTAAGAGTCATGGTTTAGCCTCACTTAAAAAATTGTAACACTGAGTGCTATGGTGAAATCATAGTGGCCACACCCCTCACCCTATAATATGATTGGATGAAAGCTATTCCTCTGTCATTAACATCAAGGAGCACACCATAATTTTATTATATTATTCTCTTGTATAATGAGGGGACTACTCTATATAATTATTATGCTTTAATGACAAGTTTATTTTAAATTATCTCTTTTATAAAACATTTTCCATTTTTTAGACTTATCAATTCTATGACATATTCTCCTTGCCAAATATAACCCACTTTACTTACCTTAGCAACACAATCTTATGAGGTACCAACTTAGTGGATTTACCATAAAACAATTGTGTTCTCAATGAATCCTTTTAGTATATTGTGTCAAGTATTAATGTAATAAATAAGAGTTTAAGTTAAATAACTCAAATATATCCATGTAACTCACTAGTTTTCTAATTAAAACAATTTAATTCAAAACCTTTAAATTTTCTACAATGATAACCAACCCGTGATCTCACCAAACATTCACGCCAAACCATTATTAGATAGGAAATAAATACAATATGTGTATGAATATGATATTTAAACAATCAATTAATACTACTTGTTACTAGTGATATCACTTTAACTACATTATTTCCAACTCATCATATGATTATTTATTTTCTAGATAAGGATGCACTACTTTGAAAATTTACAACTGAATCCCCTCGAATGGAATCCCCAAATTAAGGATAATTTTATTCAATTTAGGGATTCCACTTAGTGAAAACAATATATCTAGAATAATATTATTAGTATATTATACAAAATTTATATAAATTATTAAACAATAAATATATAATGAGGAAAATAAATCAGGTAACTTCCTCCATCACTAACATAATCACTTTATTTTAATGGAATTATTAAACTAATTTCCTTACCTAATTCCATTTTTTAAATATTTATCTTGCATGATACCACTGGTAGTATTAGATAAGGATTTAATACCTCTTCTCTTTACCATTTAAACCCTTTAACATGTAACTTTTAGATTCAGCCGTGGAATTCAATACATGTAGTTTGTTTTATTTGTTTTGAATTATGAGTCATCCATTACACTATTGTTCTAGCCTAATACAAATATAATACTTTAAGTACCTTTGAATCCACTTATTTCATGCATATTTTCAGATTTATTATATCTAAATTTATACTAAAAACATATTCCTTTCCCATGCAACTAACCCATGGATTATATCTCCTCCTAAGTTTTGTACAACTTCATAAATTGTTAAAAAAAATTTAATTTCATGGGGGATAAGGATACCTCATGTTTCTATAATTTGAGAATGTTATCTTGTACAGATTATGAAACCCCTCATTTTTTAACTTTTTTTTACCTTTTTCAGATTTTTGGAAATTAATTCAATACCTCATCAAACATATCCTTTTTATATTGATCATCATATATTGCCAACTACTTCATCTCAATGACATTGAATCTTATATGGGTGATTCCACTTAGAAACATTTTTTCTTGTTTGTTATAACTATTTTTATTCATTGGATTAGGCTTCTCCATGACTGTGGAATAAAATAAACTTGTTCAAACCTCCTCTTTTGAGGAAACTATAGTATATATATATATATATTTAAAACATTATGTATTGGAGTAAACATCCATAAATATTTATCTATTTCATTAGAGTAGCATTATTGAGGCCACATAGTCATTCCGTTTTTTGATGATCATGAGATCCAACTTAAAAATCTTTTTATTTGGTAGATCCTTATTCTTAGGTTCATCCACATTCCTCATTTCTAGAGAAAATCCATGATTATGTTTCCAGAATATCATACTTTACATTCAATATGGTTGTTATGAGTAACTAGATTTTAGTTCTTGGTGAACCCTTTATTAAATTCAATGATCATCCTACAAAATCATAAACGTATTTTTTAGCACAAAATGTTTCTTTAGAAAATTAAATCTATCATTGTATGTAATAGGGTTAAAGGTTGTTCTTGTGGATTTCCTTGAATTATTTGTGATGAAATGTATTAAAAAATGACCAATATTAGAACATACAAAACGTCACCCCAAGATACCACATATCACAAGAATATAAATCGGTTAAGATGACATTAAAAGAAATTTTATCTCACCATCAGACCTTTGGGATTAAAAACACATGCTCATAATGTGACCAAATATTCCATAAAAGTATATAATTTTTACTTCTTTTTTTGGATTCATTTTTCCTAGATATTTTAGAAACTAACATCTTTTGAAAAATTACATATTTGAACTATTCATTTTATTTCTAAATTTCTGGCCCAGATTTATTAAGGTAGTAATTTCCAGGGCTCTTAGAGAGGTAATTGTCACCATATCTTTTTTTCCTTTGTTAAACTAAGCTTTGTATCTAGCTCCTTTATGTTTTCAATTTTTTTAACTTGGTATGAACCTCTTTCAAATTTTAGGTAGGTTCCTTTCATTATTGTATTCTTTCATAATGATGGGTTTTGAATGGAATGATACTTTCCGTAAATACCTTCTCAATGACCCTTTTATTTGTAATTTAATGGGATAATTATTCAAGAAAATGATTTTTCTATTTAATTTTTGTGCCCATATCCTTTATTTAAAACTTCAGGTCCATGTTGTCTATTATTATCCATTTTTTTCAAAGGGAAAATATTTTATTAAGGCCTAGAACACTTTAAGTATAACTTCTAAATATTCCATTTTATCTGGTTATACTAGGATATCATCTTGGTCAATACGTGACCACTTCTGGGATTGTAATCTTGATATTGTTTCCACTTCTTCCGCTTAGTGACTCATTTTATTAGTACTATGAGAGGGTTTAAATTTTTTGATTCATATGGTTTCTCTAATTAAGTGATAGGATCATAAATGAAAAAGATTCTAAATTAGTTAACATAACTAGAGAGTTCATCCTCTTTATGAAATTCTTCTTCTTATTATTTCATTTTTACATGAATCACTGTACATTAAAATTACTTAGAGGTTTTATGGAATCCATTCTATAAAAATGTCTCAAATTTTATCTTCATATACTTCGAAAACATTAAATGAAAAAGATTTTGGAACGTATCTTATTTTAGAGACCCCTTTAATTTATTCCTTACTAAAGCATCAATATCCAAATTTCATTGATCCGATTCAAATATAATTCTATGTTGGATTAACAAAATAATACATCCTTACAAAACATCTCAGGGGGCTTAAAAAATAGATTTCATGTATGCCATGAACTTATTTTTACAAATTTTAGAGTTTGTACAATTAAATAATAGTAGAATCAGAGTTTATTTAATTTATGAAATTACTCCAATTTTTTTGATTTGGTTGAACACAAAATCAGAACCATAGGATTTAGTGCTAATTACATCAAATTACCATACCCCTCACAAAAAAAATTTATTTTTAATGTATCACCACCTCATGAGTTTTTATTACATCAATGATCCCTAACCATCACCTTAAAATACGTCATAATGGGGGAGATATGAACTTGATATATATGTGACTACCTAGACCCCCACACGATGTGGGGATCATGGTTCAGACGTCACCACAAAACATAAAGAAAAATTCCTCAAAACCCAATTCTATGGAGAAACCATACTAGTTACACCACAACACCCTATAGCCTAGAAGGAAGGTAGTTGGTCCCATGTCACAAACCTCAGAGAGGGTTGTGAATTTTCTTCCAATAGTTCCACTATAATCAACAATTTTTACCCATGGAGTGGGTATGTATCATCCTTGATCTATGGTGTTTCTCAAAACATAAACAACATCCCACTATTTTTAATTAAATGTATGCAGTTTATGGAATTACACATAACTATACAAGTAATATCTCCTGGCCTCCAAGTTTCTTTAGTAATATTTTCATTATATTACTATTAATAATATGAAATAATCAATATTAAAATATTCTAAATACACCGTAGTTGGGGTTTGGCTTAGTGGTAATCACCCCTTTATTCTACATGAAAAATGGGGGTTCAAAACCCATTTGGTGCAGGCTACTATAGCATTATTGTAGCATACTGTAGCAACATCGATAATACAACAAAAGCGGGCACTGTAGTGGAAGCATGTCATTGTAGCAGCACATGTACTGTAGTAGTACTATTCACAGAATGGGCCTTGTGCCAAAAAATGGGCCTACGGACCATGTAATGGTCTAAATTCCCACCGGGCCTTTGGGATATTTAATGGGTCTCCCTCTACCCAGTTAAAGTGGAATTTTCTATGCATTATTATAAATAAGGCTTCGTACCCAACCTTTTTAAAAAAATATTATCACTACACTAGGAAATTAATGTTCATAAATCTATATTAGATTCAAATAATTATGATTGCATAATTCTATAATTACCTAAAAGTATTTCTCCTTAATCTCAAATAACTAGATTACTCATGCTATATAGTTCTCCCTACTCTTCATAAAAAATCAAATTGTCCCAACCTTTTTTTTAATTCACACACCAAATTTTTATTTGTCATTCATTTTTAATACATAAAATTATTGAAATAAAATAAATTAATCCCAAAATTGTAACACCCCAAGCTTCCATGGTACGCTCCTCTTTGAATAATAGAGCAGCGTGTGTTGTACGCAACCTTGAGTTCTAACACACCGCGACTAATAAAAGTAGTAGTTATGAATAGTAATAACCACTTTTTGAAATTATATATATTTTACATTTCAAAATGGACTTCATTTTTGGATTTTTAATATCGAAATTAGCCTATGTTGAATTTTTGGTATTTTTCTGAGAACTTCCTATTTTTTATGAATAGTGAAAAATACTTAAAAACAACTTTTTTAATCAAAATAATTTATAGTGATAACTTATACTATTGAGTGGTTTTAAATTATAATTAGAATATATTTTTAATATTTTATCCAATGGTGTTCATTAGAATTAATTTCACTTTGAAATTGGACATAAACAATTGTCAATCTTTTGATATATATTGTTTCTTAAAAACACGCTATTTGTTGTGATAGCGTGAATTAATTATAAAATTAATTAATGCAACTTATATGTTTTAAATTTACTAAAATAGACATCATTTTTGAATTCGGAATATCAATTATAGCTTAGGGTGAAATTTTGGCATTGTTTTGAAAAACTTCAATTTTTGATGAATAGTGAAACCACTAAGTGGTAGTCAAATAACTAATTTTTTTCGTTTTAATGATATATTACCACTTCTTTGATTTGATTTTCAAAAATAAAACATACATGGTTATCATTAGGAAGTAAAATTCTGTTCAATGGAATTAAAATAATTTTTTGGTGAATAGTAACTTTTAAGTTTAATTAATCGCGATTAAAGGTAATTAGTGAAATTTAAGGTAAAAATGATATTATAAAAATATGAAAATACCTTTACACTTGTCCTACCCATATTTGATGTGTCAAGGCAGACCAATAAAATCCATGGGTCAACTTGGGGACCCCATGGAGCCACTTTGGTAGGAAAATGACATAAATAACTTTTTATTTAATGTTAAAATAAAAAGGTCACAAACAAGAATTGTTTTACTAAAACAATTTTTAAATGGGGTTATACAAGTAATATTTTTGACTGTAAATATTCATTAGAAATATAAAAAGCTTTCCTACATCATGATTGTTTTTTTATAATTTTTAGACTTTAAATAAATTAAATTATTTATGACATCATGATGATGCAGCGATTACCTCATTAATTAACGATTTAAATAAAATGAAAAGATAATGTAAAATCCAAGGCATAAACTTGTCCAAAGCCTATTGTATGGGTATATTTATAACCCTTATCACCTTATACTAAAAATATATAAGTGTGGGACCTTTAGAATCTGAAAAGCATTGTATAAAAAAATAACATTTCATTACTTTCCAAAAGTACCCCTCCTCTCCACTTATAAAAGGACCCCACCACTCCCACCTTATTCACACTTTAAAGACATTTGGCACGGCAAAACTCTGCCCAAATACTCTCCCAACTTCCATACCTTACTCTTAAAAGCCTCACTTTGGGCAGAAGTCTTCCCAAGGAAGCCTTTGGCGCAAATCAAAATGAGTTACCCGATTTTAAGGTAATGTCTTCTCTTGTGTTCTTTTATTTTATTTTTCTTCTCCAACCCCCTAAACACTTTTTATTCATTTCTTTTGTAACAAAACCAGTATCTTAAATATAATAGGATGTTTTTATAAGAAGTATTCAAGCTACACTTACACACACCTACATCTTAATGGTTAAAGAACATACTGTTTCTGTGGATGGAGAATTTTTGCCTCACGAAACGATGATTGTTCAACACTCATATAACACCTCTAATGGTGGCCATTATGATGACACTATTTTTATATATGATATATATTATGTTTTTTTTCATTATGATTTTTTCATTTATGGAATACCTTTATGGATTCCATTATGGGTAAACACGATATTTTCATTTTAGGAAGTGCGGACTACCGCCCACTCAAAGTGATTTGAATCGTTAATACCATATGTGAGATGAATAAAGGATGGAGTAAATGGTATTATACACTATATTATACTGGAATTATATTACACATTTATAACATTATGATTTCATTCCATTAAATACGAAATAGAAATGAAAGTAGCGTTCATGCGTACGTACGGCTTACCGTCTCCATGAACGGTGCATTTCATTTCTTACCTCTAAATGTTACGTAATATTATGAATGAATGTATATAATGGATATATATGATATATATGATATCTAAATCATGAATATAATTATGGATATAATGGATATTTCACCACATGAACAACCTGTAATTATAAGAAGTTTATTTTTGACTCAAGTACCAAAGATCGACAAAACGACCGTTATTAACTTAAATAATTACATAATGTTCATAACATGGTAGTAAGTGATAAAAAAGGAATAAAAACGTGAAAAAGGTTCTTAAGCAATTATAAATTAACTCTAGTTTATTATTCAGGAGGTTAAAGAATGGTCGAGTCAATTCGGACATGAGGTAAGTGAATTTCTTAACCCAATTTCCATTCTTTGGATTAATCTCCTACTTTCAAATTATGTCATGATATTATTATGTCCTATCTTGTATTTTTACTTTCTTTATGTGTAGTTATAGTGAATACACATAATATATCTATGTTATTTTAAAAATGATCTTTTTAAGGACTTCGTCTCAAATTGAGGCATATTTGGTTTTATACACAACTTTCTTTTATACGGTGTATAAACCCCTTTGACTTTTACGTTTATTCAAAATGAATCTTTTTTATACGATGCGTTTTACTAAAAGACAAAAAGGGAATGTTTTTCTTGCCGTACATATGAGGCGACAACGACTTCTCCGCCGCCGTGACCATTATTTGAGTTTCGACTTCCTCTATAATCCATAACTTTTTTTAAAGAAAAATAAATACAAAGTTTTAACTTTCTTTTTTTTTGGTATTGAAAATGGTTATGAAAGTGTTTTTATTATATCAATGTGTTGTATTGATATCTTGTGATTGAAATGTGGAAATGTTATGTTTCCTTTATGCATGTTTTATGTGATACGATTATGTTATGGTTTATGATATGTTTAAACCTATTCATATGAGGAATGCATTGGACTTAATAAGTGACGGGTGGAGCCCGTTATAGCTCCTCGATGCATCGGTAGGTCTCATGAGACAAACTAGTGTCTTGGCACGAGGCCTTGACAAAATCTTATTTGTGGTCTTGGCCTGAGGCCTTGGCTACGTGGTTATGATAGTCTGGCATTATGCATTCCATCATTATGAAAGTGGTTATTGTTATTGCATGTGATTATTCGACCAGTAGAATATCCATGTGAATAAGTAAATGGAATTTTTTCATTTTACTTTTTCCATATTATGATAAAGTTCATGTTTAAAAGGCTTTTATTTTAGTTATACATTGCCTTAAATGTTAATGTTTGTTTATGAAAGCTTCCTCTATATTGTTATCCTTACTGAGCATTTGAGCTCACCCCTTTCAATGTTTTAATTTTTCCAGGATGTGAAGAAGTATATTATGAATGATCTGCATGGATAATATAAGGGGATATGAAGAGAAGATGTTGTAGTTTTGTTTTAATTTATTATGTAATGTAAGACTTGTGAATATATCTAGTGTTTCCAAGGCTACTAAACTAATCGGTCTTTCAAGACTTGATCCTTTGTGATCATGACAATGTTACGAAGTAATGCACCGACTCTGGGTAGCTGGGGTCGGGGCGTTACAGTTGGTATTAGAGGAAGTTTAGTACTAACCTTGGAATCTAGATTTAGATAAACTCTGATTAGATCACATAGCCCGAAGATAGACTATAAGGATTAGTATAGAAGAACTTCCTAGAATTTTGGTATTACAGAGATTTTGTGAGTTTTCCGAGCTATAGATCCCTGTCTGGATACGAGCAGGTAGAGGTGGCTCTGACACAGATTTACCTAGGGGTAACACCCGAAAACACCGCATTGAGATAGAATCGAACGAGAACTGGTGCACGACAACGGGCCTTGCTGCACTCTTGGTTACGACACTCCCAGGGTATATGCATAGGATAATTCTCATTTTCTTTACAAACCACTATGAAGGGTTATGAGTATATACTTCCTCAAAGAAAACATTTTTATGATTATGGATTATATCCATAAATAGTTCAATTTATGTTAAGTATTTTATAAGTATGGAATTATGTATTTTGATTCATAAACTAATCTAGTTTATGCCATTGTTTAGAAATGCCGCCTAGTGGAAGGAATGGAAACCGTATCAATGCACGCACTCCGTGTAGGGATTTCCCTCCTGCTCAAGATAATTATTGTGGAGCTGGAGATACAACTGGTGCTGATCAACTTATTACCATACTGGGACAACTCACTCAGGTTATGAATAATAACCTTGCTCGTATAGAGAACCCTGATCCGCAACATGGAGGATCAATGTTAGACCGCTTCATGAGGAAACAACCACCAACATTTAATGGGGGTACAAATCCATTAGTAGCTGAGAAATGGATAAACTCCTTAGAGAAAATATTTCATGCCTTGGGGAGTAGCGAAAGGGAGAAGGTTGTCATGGCAGTCTACCGCCTCACTGGAGATGCCGATCAATGGTGGTTGCTGATTCAAAACACGAAGGAAGATGAAGAAGTATCAATTATGGAATGGAGAGAGTTCAAAGGGCTTTTATTAGAAATATAATTTTCACATGACCATCGAGCAGATATGGAAAGGAAATTTCTGAGTCTGAGAAAAAAGGAGGATGAAAATTTCGCAAAGTATGAGGCTAACTTCACAAGGTTAGCAAGGTATGATGCAGATTATATACATAACCCAAGAAGTAAGATTTATCGTTTCTTTGATGGGTTAAAACCATTTCTCCATAGAGCTTTAGTATCACATTCTTTCTCAACATATGAAGATATTGCCTCCTGTGCTATCAAGACAGAAAAGGAATTCTCTAAGTCTTATGACAACAAAGTAAAGCAAGAGAATAAGAGAACGGTGGAACAAGAAATGGATAAAGGGAAAAAGGGAAAGAAGGATTTTCCATTATGCGATAATTGTGGGAAGAATCACCCCGGTACTTGCCTGAAAGGAATGGGAGTTTGTTACAAATGTGGAGAAAAATGTCACCAGACACGTGATTTCAAGGGAAAGAAAGAGGCTATCAATGTTGAATGCAACAATTGTAGGGAAATGGGGCATTATGCAAATGAATGTCCTAAGCGTCAGGGAAACTTACCTCAGAAAAAGACAAGGGATCAAGGGCAATATTATGCTGTTACTACAGTTGAAGCGGAATAATTAATGTATTGGTGCATTTAGACTCAAGGATTATATTCTGGTTATAAGGATAATGTGATATATATATATAAGGATTGTACTGTAGTACTTGTTGTTTTCATTAATGATTTAATATGATGAAGGTAATCATATTTTTAGTATGTGACAATAAGAGAAACATTACTTTGTTTGGAGAATCTAATTTTACAATTGATTTTGGAATTTAGAGACCTTTTAGAGAAAGTCTGGATGGAGGTATTTTGGATAACTATAAAGGTTGGAATGGATTAAGTTGAACTTTGGACAATATTGTTTAAGGTTAAAACATTTATGAAGATTATTTTTGGAATATTATAATACTATAGTTTTAGGAAAAGGACAACCTGTAGGTTGGGGCATAATCCATTGTGTCGGACAAAGCTGCAGGAATCGAACCCACAACCATAGTGCGACAGGCCTTTATTACCTACCACTAGCCTATAGGAAGTCCCTGGTTATTACAAAATAGTTTTACTAATCTAAATGGTATGTGTTAATATTTGGAACCTTATACAATTAGGATAAATAGAATATTTTTGAGTTCTATTACCTTTTAGAGTGAAATATGGGTTCGTGGTAAAAATTTATTAAAGAATGAAAGTCTACATAACAAGTATGTATATTCCCTTAAGTTATTAGTAAATCTCCAAAATAAATTCCTCAACTTTATAAAAGGTAACTTAAAACAAAAACTTTTCTAGTTAAGTTTTCCAACTGGGGATTCAACGACTGTTTAACCAATCACAAGTTTGTGATTTTCTTATGGTTAACTTTCTCCTAATCCTGATTTCTAAAACTCTCCATCAGACCTTGATGGTTTATTTCTCCTCCATA
Organism: Viscum album; assembly: GCA_963277665.1. NCBI lineage: Eukaryota > Viridiplantae > Streptophyta > Magnoliopsida > Santalales > Viscaceae > Viscum > Viscum album. The sequence goes on from OY728140.1 coordinate 600,065,749, forward strand.
TCCATATTTTCATATAATCCTAGTATGTGCTATCTCGGGCGACCTTTATACTTCTCTTTCTTTATTTTAATGTTATATTCTTATTAAACCTATTTCCGATGTGGGTTTTCTACAAAGGTATTTTCTATTTTCAACCTTTTATTTTCAAAGAAAAATTTCAAATTGCAAGGACACAATTTATTGAAGGAGGGGAGAATGTAACACCCCAAGCTTCCATGGTACGCTCCTCTTTGAATAATAGAGCAGCGTGTGTTGTACGCAACCTTGAGTTCTAACACACCACGACCAATAAAAGTAGCAGTTATGAATAGTAAAAACCACTTTTTGAAATTATATATATTTTACATTTCAAAATGGACTTCATTTTTGGATTTGTAATATCGAAATTAGCCTATGTTGAATTTTTGGTATTTTTCTGAGAACTTCCTATTTTTTATGAATAGGGAAAAATACTTAAAAACAACTTTTTTAATAAAAATAATTCATAGTGATAACTTATACTATTTAGTGGTTTTAAAGTATAATTAGAATATATTTTTACTATTTTATCCAATGGTGTTCATTAGAATTAATTTCACTTTGAAATTGGACATAAATAATTGTCAATCTTTTGATATATATTGTTTCTTAAAAACACGCTATTTGTTGTGACAGCGGGAATTAATTATAAAATTAATTAATGCAACTTATATGTGTGGAATTTCATAAAATAGACATCATTTTTGTATTCGGATTATCAATTATATCTTAGGGTGAAATTTTGGCATTGTTCTGAAAAACTTCGATTTTTGATGAATAGTGAAACCACTAAGTGGTAGTTAAATAACTGATTTTTCATTTAAATGAAATATTAACACTTCTGTGATTTTATTTTCAAAAATACGACATACATGGTTGTCATTAGGAAGTAAAATGTGGTTCAATGGAATTAAAATAATTTTTTGGTGAATAGTAACTTTTAAGATTAATTAATCGCGATTAAAGGTAATTAGTGAAATTTAAGGTGAAAATGATATTATAAAAATATTAAAATACCTTTACACTTGTCCTAACCCTATTGGATGTGTCATGGCCGACCAATAAAATCCATGGGTCAACTTGGGGACCCCATGGAGCCACTTTGGTAGGATAATGACATAAATAACTTTTTATTTAATGTTAAAATAAAAAGGTCACAAACAAGAATTGTTTTACTAAAACAATTTTTAAATGGGGTTATAAAAGTCATATGTTTAACTATAAATATTCATTAGAAATCTAAAAATATTTCCTACATCATGGCATTTTTTTATAATTTTTATAAGTTAAATAAATTAAATTATTTATGACATCATGGTGATACAACGATTACCTCATTAATTAACGATTTAAATAAAATGAAATGATAATGTAAACTCCAAGGCTTACACTTGTCCAAAGCCTATTGGATGGGTAGATTTCTAACCCTTATCACCTTATCCTAGAAATATATAAGTGTGGGACCTTTATAATCTGAAAATCATTGTATAATAAAATAACATTTCATTACTTTGCAAAAGTGCCCCTCCTCTCGACTTATAAAAGGCCCCCACCACTCCCACCTTATTCACACTTTAAATCCATTTGGCTCAGCCAACCTCTGCCCAAATACTCTCCCAACTTCCCTACCTTACTCTTAGAAGTCTCACTTTGGGCATAATCCTTCCCAAGGATGCCTTTGTCTCAAATCAAAAAGAGTTACCCGATTTTAAGGTAATGTCTTCTCTTGTGTTATTTTATTTTATTTTTCTTCTCCAACCCCCTAAACACTTTTTATTAATTTCTTTTGTAAAAACACCAGTATCATCAATATAATAGGATGTTTTTATATGAAGGATTCGAGCTACACTTACACACACCTACATCTAATGGTTAAAGAACATACTGTTTCTGTGGATGGTGAATGTTTGCCTCACGAAACGATGATTGTTCAACACTCATATAACACCTCTAATGGTGGCCATTATGATGACACAATTTTTATATATGATAAATATTATGTTTTTTTTTCATTATGATTTTTTATTTTTCATTTATGGCATACCTTTATGGTTTCCATTATGGGTAAACACGATATTTTTATTTTAGGAAGTGCGGACTACCGCCCCCTCAAAGTGATTTGAATCGTTAATACCATATGTGTGATGCATAAAGGATGGAGTAAATGGTATTATAAACTATATTATAATGGAATTATATTATATATTTATATCATTATGATTTCATTCCATTAAATACGAAATATAAATGAAAGTAGCGTTCATGCATACGTACGACTTACCGTCTCCATGAACGGTGCATTTCATTTCTTACCTCTAAATGTTACGTAATATTATGAATGAATGTATATAATGGATATATATGATATATATGATATCTACATCAGGAATATAATTCTGGATATATTGGATATATCACCACACGAACAACTTGTAATTATAAGAAGTTTATTTTTGACTCAAGTACCAAAGATCCACAAAACGACCGTTATTAACTTAAATAATTACAAAATGTTCATAACATGGTAATAAGTGATATAAAAGGAATAAAAACTTTAAAAAGGTTCTTAAGAAATTATAAATTAACTCTAGTTTATTATTCATGAGGTTAAATAACGGTCGAGTCAAGTCGGACATGAGGTAAGGGAATTTCTTAACCCAATTTCCATTCTTTGGGTTAATCTCCTACTTTCAAATTATGTCATGATATTATTATGTCCTATCTTGTATTTTTACTTTCTTTATGTGTACTTATAGTGAATACACATAATAGATCTATGTTATATTAAAAATGATCTTTTTAAGGACTTCATCTCAAATTGAGGCATATTTGGTTTTATACACAACTTTCTTTTATACGGTGTATAAACCCCTTTGACTTTTACGTTTATTCAAAAGGAATCTTTTTTATACGAAGCGTTTTACTAAAAGACAAAAAGGGAATGTTTTTCTTTCCGTACATATGCGGCGACAACGACTTCTCCGCCGTCGTGGCCATTATTTGAGTTTCGGCTTCCACTACAAGCCATAACTTTTTTTAATGAAAAATAAATACAAAGTTTTAACTTTATTTTATTTTGGTATTGAAAATGGTATTGAAAGTGTTTTTATTATATCAATGTGTTGTATTGATATCTTGTGATTGAAATGTGGAATTTTTATGTTTCCTTTATGCATGTTTTATGTGATATGATTATGTTATGGTTTATGATATGTTTAAACCTATTCATATGAGGAATGCATTGGACTTAATAAGTGATGGGTGGAGCCCACTATAGCTCCTTGATGCATCGGTAGGTCTCATGAGACAAACTAGTGTCTTGGCATGAGGCCTTGACAAAATCTTATTTGTGGTCTTAGCACGAGGCCTTGGCTATGTGGTTATGATAGTCTTGCATTATGCATTCCATCATTATAAAAGTGGTTATTGTTATTGCTTGTGATTATTCGACTAGTAGAATATCCATGTGAATAAGTAAATGGCATTATTTCATTTTACTTTTTCCATATTATGATAAAGTTCATGTTTAAAAGGATTTTATTTTAGTTATACATTTCCTTAAATGTTAATGTTTTTTTTATCAAAGCTTCCACTTTATTGTTATCCTTACTGAGCATCTGAGCTCACCCCTTTCAATGTTTTAATTTTTCCAGGATGTGAAGAAGTATATTATGAATGATCTGCATGGATAATATAAGGGGATATGAAGAGAAGACGTTGTAGTTTTGTTTTACTTTATGATGTAATTTAAGACTTGTGAATGTATCTAGTGTTTCCAAGGCTACTAAACTAATCGGTCTTTCGAGACTTGATCCTTTGTGATCATGCCAATGTTACGAAGTAATGCACCGACTCTGGGTAGTTGGGGTCAGGGCGTTACAAAAATAATTCTTGATTTTTTTTAAAATTATTGTGATATATAATACTCAAAACATTATCCACCCAACTATTTATATGGGTATGTCCCCCATGACCATAAACTAAATTTCCATAACTAATCATATTTCAATTTTATTTGGTCAAAGAAAAATAATCCTAAGAGTTTCTATGGCCTTAATTACAGAAAAATTTTCACATTCTAAAAAGACCCAAACATTTAAGTAGCAATATTCTCATTAATTATTTAGTAAATTTTCCATTAATAATATAATGAATAAGATATAACCCTTTAATCACCATCATTCTATTTTATACAATGAAGAAACAAATTACCACTATACAATTTCAAGTCACTAGAAAAATCTAAATTTCCTAACTATTGAAATTTAAACAAGAAATATAATTTTTTACATATCATAGTGAAATAATTCACTTTTTTATAATTTCTTTAAACTTTTGACTCATGTGTAATATTTTATTTACTCTCATATTTTGTGTAAGGTTTTCATCTTGGAATAATTTTAGAGATAAAATTATATATGATTCTGAAAAAATTACATATTTGAAAAAATGTTATATAGTCCACTCCATTCATAAATTTTCAACTTCAACCTCTATAGAAAAACTCTTGTATCTAAAGAGATAATTCAAATATCATACATAATGAAAAATATTCTTCCCTTTTCCATTAGCAGCACACACTCCACCATAAAATCTTATTTATCAAAGTAATATTATCACTTTCTCAATTTTATATATTTGAGGAAACACCACACACATTCCATGCCATATCCAAAAATTATATTCAACTCATAATATTTAAATTTATTCAAATAAATTCATAACCTCTCCAAATATAATTTGAGATAATTTAATCAACTAAAATACATTACCAAAACATCAAAACAAAGTCTCAACAACTTCCAATTTATTATTATAATTGGTTTAAAATGAATATAATAAACCTTTGATAATTATATGGGTTATCTACTGATCATAAAAAAAAATTTATTTATGAATAAGTATTTATAAAACCTATATTTCCATATTAAGTTTTGAAATTTCCATTATAGGGTTTTTAATTGATTTTAATATATTAAAATATTTTTATTTTATAAATTAACATGTTTTAGGTCATGGATTCATTTATATTAATGATTACATCATATTCATATCAATGTTAAGTCATAATACACACCACACACCACACACACACACACCATATTTTATTATTCTCTTAAAAAATAAAATATTTTAGAAAATTATAAAAATTACCAATTGGATAATTTTTATGTGATGATATTAAATTTGTATTCCTTTTTGGGATAATAGTTTTAAAAATGTGCGGTATTGAATTATTATATAAAAATATTTGTGTATTTTAAAATCATCTGTTTAGTGTCAAAAAATTTAATTAATTTTTCGTAAATTTAATTTTTATTATAATACATGTAGGTAATTACATTATTATCCATTTATCAATATACATTATATTTAATTATTGATTACACTATGTATAAATGGTTCCCACTCAGCCTTACCGTCTTTTTTCAGAAAATACCAAAAAGTGGATTGGAGGATTATTGATTATAATATTATAAAATTATGTTATGTATTTTTCCGAACACTTATACATTAGAAATAACTACCATATTACCATTACATTCATCACATTTTCATGTTACCATTCCAACATTCACCTTACTATTATAATAGTTATATTAAACCTTAGAAAGACACTTCACACTAACTTATAAAATAATTCATATCATTATCCTAGTTTATATATCATGTGAATTATATATATATATTTTAATAAAAACAATGTTTATTTTAATTTTGATACTCATTATAGAATATGATCCTCCATTGTTCTAGATTATGGGACTTCCCTATATTATCATGTTTTTTATGACAATAGTAACAACCACTACAGTGAATATAAATATTTAGTTTTTGTGTTTTGTTATTATAATGAAATAAAATAGCATGTATTATCTTATAGATATAGTAATGAAGTATTTATTTATTATTGTACAATCTCAAATCTTACCAAACATGATTTGGTGACTATTTTAGTGGATTGCTGAAGCTATATTTTCTAATAGCAATTATACAAAGATATTTATTAATTATCTAAATAAAATTTTCACATTATTATAATTTATGAATATAATGTCAGGAAATATATATGAACTATGAGATTTATTTTTATATCTATGGATAATAAATATTTTTAAATAATTAATGTATTATTTTTAAAGAATATTAATTTTTTATTAGCGTCATTTGTGAATGTATATTTGTCTATCACAAGAAAAAATAACATAAATGAAAAATTTATGTTAAAATAATTTATTATTTAAATTTATATATTTTTATTAATGACTTAATGCATTAATATTAATCATGTGTTTAATGTATTTAGTTTTCCATTATCATTAAACGTGATTTATTAACTTTTATGGTTATTAATGGACTAAATTTCTCTAATTAGAGTGAGAAAATCCAATTCCAAAATGGTATATTAGATCTTGATTTGAGATTATAAGTTAATAGACTTTATAAAATATTGGATGATAGTAATGAAGATGATAATTTATATTACATGATATAGGAAATATCATGTAAGATAATTTTGACATTTATATGAATAAGTATAAAAATTTATATGATGTCATGTATCACTAAAATTGAAAGTGAAAAATAAATAATGAATTTTATAGTACATGAATCTCCCACAATTGAAAAGAATATTATTATGAAATTAATTAATACCTTAACTACTATAATGTTTTATGGTTCCTCTACAGTGCAGGAACTTATCTTGAAATATAATAGAAATATTAATGTCCTTATAAATGAAAGTGGATGAAAGAATCCTTATAAAATTTTTCTAAAACTCCTTATCATATGGTTATGGGTCCTTCTAAATGAACTATAATACCATGAATGATAAATAAAATTTGCATAAACTGAACAATATTTTATTTCAAGAGGAAACATGACTCAATTTCATGGAATCTACTATATCCATTATTTGAATTATCAAATAGGTAAGAGGTATGGTATGAAGAAGCATGAATATGATAAAAGGTTATTGAAGTATAATTATCCCTATAATAAAAATTAGAATAATAGACAAAATAAAATGTTCAACTTTTATAGATAATCATGACATTTATATAAATATTTTTTTGAAAATAATTGATTAGTTTGATAAGAAAGGCATGAAATAAAATTATATATATTTTGAATAAAACTTAACTAAAGTTCCATATATTATTCGGTGGATTGATTATGGTTTTATGACACATGTTTCTAATACATATAGGGATTCCTTTCAACCTAAATCCCAAGTCCAATTGAAATTTTTCTTGTAATGGAGAATATAATGAATGTTTTAGTGGAATTTGTTGGGGCTTATCAATTAATCATGGACACTAGATATAATTTGGACTTGTATGAAACCTTTTATATGATTATTATATCTAGTAATTTAGTTTCATTGTTAGAAAATGATATTTTTGGATACCCTTTTTAATGTTGGGAATGAATCATTAATTTCATTTAAGAAAACATGAACGATCGGATCAAGTAGATCATGTGATGGTTTATAAAACTTGAATCTTGATAATTTTTATATTGAAACTCTTCTGTAGGTGAATTAAAATTTTGGTACTGAACATGTCTTAATAAATTAAAAAATGACTTATTTGTGGTATAAAAATTTAATCGATATTTTGAAGGATATACCAGAAAGAATGATTAAGTTTAAAATATATCCCAAGTTAACTTTTTTTATGGATAGTATTAAAGGAAAATAAAAAAAACACATAAGTAATGATTCAACTAGAGTCACCAAATTCCATAATATCATATATACTAACATATGTTTAACTTTTGATGTAAATTTTATTTATTATGAAAAAATATTTCATCACCTTTATGAATTAATTTTTATAATATAGCTATGATGATTTATATCTTGATAAATATAATGAAACAGATTACTTGGAAATTTTTGTAAATTCAATTGAAAGAAAATTATCTAGAAAGGTGAAAATCATATGGTTTGGTACAGAGGGATAATATTATGGAGGATTTTATTAATGTAAATAAAACCCTGATGCATCTAAAAAGTTCTTAGAAAGTTGTGGTATATGTGATGAAATTATTATAACAGATACACCACAATAAAATATTATTGAAAAATGTGTAATAAAACACTAATAGATTTTTTTAGGATTACGTTGAGTAACTCATATTTACCAAAATCATTTCGATATTTTCTTTAAAAAATGTAATATATTTATTATATTGGTTTCCTAGTAAATAAATTAAAAAAATACCTTTTTAACTATCGACTGATAGGAAATCTAGTATTTGATACTCATATATATGAAGTTCTTTAAGAATAAATAAGAAAATTTAGGTAAAAAAATAGATGAAAGAAAAATTATTGGATTTTTTATTAGTTATCGACAAAACCTAGGGAGTATGTATTTTATTGTAATAACCATAGTATGATAATTTTTGAAACCAGTAATGCCATATTCATTACAAATATATAATTTAGTGAGATTGAAATTCTATAAAATGTGGAATTTAAGGAATTTAGAGTAGAGGTTCTATTATTTTATTCTTAAACTTCACATGTTGTTGTTAAACAATATAATGCATCTCAAAATAATCATGGATGGAAATTTCTTTACTGGAATTCAAATTTACGATATAATAACCATAAGAAATAATCATAATAAGATTACAAAGGGAAATAAGGCCAAATATTTTTGATGATTACATGGCATAACTATATGAGATAAAAAATGATATTTGTATTGAAAATAATCCTATTTCATATTTTAAATCCATTAATTGTGATTATTTTAAAAAGGATAAATTTCATGAATAGTTAGATGAAGTTTGTGGAACAAAATATAGTTTGATACATTATAGAATTTTTTTAAGGATGAAAAATAGTTTGGTAAAAATGGGTTTTCAAAACAAAACCCAACTCTCATATAAAACATGAATGTTAAAAATCTAGAATTATTAGTATCAGATTTACTCAAAATTAATTCATAGAATAAAAGAATTTTTTTTACCAATTTCTAGGAAATATTCCTTCCATAAATACATCAATAGATAATTATAAATCATATTTACATAAAATTGATGTTAAAACTTATTTTCCAAATGGGAACTTAGAGTGGTTTGTGTGTATGGATCAAGAAATGGTTTTTCCATTAATATAAATGAATATATGGTATGAATAATATATAAGTTAGTATATATATTTATATAGGCTTCTAAATAATGCAATCTTAGGTTTAATGATATTTTTATGTCCTTTGGATTTTAAAAAAATCATTGTTAGTCAATATGTATAAGAAAATGATAGTGCATGCAATTTTTTATTCTTGTTTTTTTGTGTTGATGATATATTTATTGCTAAAATTGATATTGGTCTATTAAGTGAGATTAAATAATTTATATTCAATAATATTAAAATGAAAAATATGGGAGAATCGATGTATGTGATTAGAATAAAATTTTCTTATAGTACATCACTATGTTTATTGGTATTTTATTAGAAAGAATATATTTAAAAATACTAGAGATCTTTAAGAAGGAAAAATATTTCAAATCACCAATTTAAATTTAAAAAGAAGATAAATTTATTCTTAATCATTTTATAAAAATGATATTGAATGTAAATAAATGGAATTAACTTCTAATGTATCCATTTATAGACCTTTTATATATGATCAAATGATAAAAGAATAGATATTATACTTATATTTTGGATTTTGGAATGATACCATAGGAACATTGAATTAGATTAGTATGGATATGTGATGATATTTTTGTAATTGATGAAAGTAATAAAGGATTATATACTTTCTTATAAAATCTTTAATCATCATGAGGTGATTAGATATTCTGATTCATAACTTTCTGGTTGCATTGATACAATAATGACTACTTTTGGTTACTTTTATCTTCTATTCAGAGGGGAAATATCTTGGAAGAATGAAATATAGTCAGTTATTGTTACTCCGACCTTGTAAATTAAATTTTAATCATTATTTGAGGCTATTATTTAGTGAACACAGTTTCATAAATTTTTAGGTCATGATATTGTTAATAGTATCACCAATCCCCAAAAATTTATTTTTATATTTTCATAACTATATTATTTTTAAATAACAAGAAATATTTAAACAATGTAAACACATAGAATTAAAGTAATTTACCAGTAATTTAAAAAATTTAAAAACATAAGAGTTAATCGAACATGTTAACACCAATCATATGATTGTCAATCCTTTAAATAAATAGTTGGCACACAATATATTTATTCGACAGGTTGAATATATGGGAATTGTTATTAATAAATCTATAATTTATGGGATTATAATTACATTTATTATAACTGATACTTTAAACTAAATATTAATTTTTATTTAAGTAACCCATTTTCAATAAGAAAACATGACTAAGTTGGATGATGATGATAAGAATAATATAAAATAAAATCGTTATCATTAGATCAATAATTTAAAGTCCATTAAAATAATGATAAGGAAAATTTCAATGTTGTAATATATTTATGTGAATATATTTATTAATGATGTATAACCACTATGAATCAAATTGGTATGATCCATAATTGTTATAAATGTTTCATACCATATAGAATGAATATAAACATGCATAATGATTGATCAATTTTTGAAACAGTATTAAGTTACATCACATGATTGATGTAAAAGAATGTAAGTTTAAATCATGTGATGGTGTTTGTTTGATAGATAAATAAATAATGGGATAATATGCGTTAATATCATTAAATTGGTATAATTTAATGGTTTATTATAAATCAATCAATGATAACTATTTAATTCTTATTTACAGGGTTATAACATTGGCATTACAACCCAAATCACTTAAAGGAGAATGATCTCATTAACATATCCCCCAAAAATCATGGTTATAATATTACATTCCTTCACATGCTCAATAAATTCTAGGTATGACATTTTTCACTAGCACTAGGCCAATGGTACATCCCAAAAAAACCACTCTAAAAAAGAATCAAGAGAAATAGACATGGATTTATGATTATAAGAAAATTTTCTCATTAAAAGATGCACATTATCTTTTCATAACAAACACCAATTCACTTGACCATACATTCCTAACGACTATAAAACCATTATTCAATCCATTTTTTTCCTAACCAATTAAATATACTAGTTTTCTGATAATCAATCTAACATTAAAACTACTACAGAGTGAACATTAGGATTCCATTAATAAAGTGGATGAATTGTTTGGGGGCATCCAATCGATTGGAAATTCCAAAAAAAATATTCATGTTTCTCTAAAATATTATTATGAAACTTGATATGATGTTTAATTGATAAGATATATCCATAAAATAAAACACCAACTGAAAATAAAAATTAGAAAAAAAAACAGATGTGGGAAAACAACAAGAAAAATCCAATCCACAAAAATTATAAGTATAAGTGTCTATATTTTTCTAATCCATTAATTTTTTATTCCAACGTGTATAGTGTTTAAAGATTAATTTCATAAATTTTATAAGGTGACATAAAATGATATTTTTATTTATAAAGTAGTTTAAAATGGTTTCTCAAATTGTGAAATTTATTTAAAGTTTTAAAAATATATTTGAAAAATAAATAGTAGTTTTAATGTGATTATAATGTCATTAAAAGTTTTTATAATATTAAAGGTAATAATAAACCATTTTTACTACTTATTTATAAGCTATTTTAATTAAAAAATGAAATATTTACAATGAAATATTTATCGTTTTCCTGAAATTGATGTTGTGTAAGGGAAATGCTAATTTTTTGAAATAGTGTGTATAAGTAATATATTGTTTCATTAAGTTGAATAAAGGTGATGGTTTTTTAGTGGATTGTGTAAAGGTAATTTTTTATAAGGTTTGAGTACGTGTAAACTAGAGATGCATAAGGGTCACCATGATTTCCAGCTACTATGTATATGTAAGGCCTAGTTCTTAAAGATTGTGTGACGATAAAATTTGTTTACCCTCACACAGTTGTCTGATTTCATGTAATGGTAGTGGATTTTCAAGATTCTACATAAATGTATATCGGTGTACCCTTATACGTTATCCATGATTTTTGTTTGGGTATCAGATTTCTCTCACTGTGTATGAGAAAAAAAAGTTACCCTTCCACATAAAACCTACCATACATAAGGGTAATGTGTAATTTTAAAATCATGTGTAAGGGTATGATTAATTACCCTTAATTTATTCTTTATAAAGTTCTATATAGGGTTAAAATATGTTACCCTTCTCCAGACCCACCAACCTGTGTAACAGTAGTGTTTTAACCATTTTTTCTAAATATTTCACTTCTAATTCAACCTATGACCCCCTAGAACCTTTTTTAATGATCTTAAATCCTAATGTTATGGAATTAATTTATTTTGAATTATTTAATAATTTATAACTACATTTGGAAATTTTTTTCTGATACAAAATTAAGTTACAATCTTAATCATTGGAAAAATATAATGGCAGTTTTAATCATATATTTTTTCTGAATGCATAACTACATTTTTATAAAAAATACCATAACCCTCCTCATAGTTTTCATAGAATTACCTCATGTTATAGAAATAAAAACTCTTACTTTAAGTATTTTGATTCTTATACATTCTGTTTTATCACTCTTTTTTTATGAATCCAAAATATGGGAAGGACAAGTTTCCTCTATTTCTGATCAATCCTTTGTGTGCAGCGTGAGTGTAATGCCATCACTGGGCTAGGGATCTAAGTTCTCTATTTATTTTATATGAATATGTGATATTATCATGATATTTTATTTATTTTGGTGTATATTTCCCAAAAAATAAAAATATAATTAAATGGATCAAATTTGAAATTGAATGAAATTTTATGTTTCAAGTGTATTTTACATTATTTCCTAATTTTGAAGATAATTGTTTATCTAGAAAATAATATCACATGTGCAAAGAATTGTTATTATTATTACCACATGTTGTGTTAATCTATATAATTAAAATATTATCCTATAATGATAATTTTATTATAATATAAATATAATTAATAGTATTTTTCATAAAAAGGGATTTTTATATGCTTTTAGTTGATTTTGATATTTTTTGAAGGATTATGCATGCTCATTTCCTTGATGAAAATAATGTTTTCAGGCAACCATTATTTAATTGTTATTATTAGGGATTATGAGACTTGGGATGTGTTTTTTTAATTAATCACACCATTTATAAAAAGGAAAAATCCCTTATAAATATATAATAAACCATTTTTTCTTAATGAAATGGAAATTTTATAATAATACCCCATACTAAAGATGACATAATATTATGAAAACCCTTAAAATAGATTGTGTTATATGTGGATTCTGAATTGTGTTGTAATGTGTTGATATGGTCTTATGTGTAATGGTTGTGATTTGTGGTTAGTTGTTGAATTTTGGAGAAGGCTTGGCTTAAGTTATGTGGTGTTGAATATTTAAAGGGGTAAGAAATAATGAATGGTAAAAGTGATAATGATTATTAATTTTAATATATAAATATGATATGTGAATGTGAAAATTATTGGCAACAGATGTGGTTAAATGTGAACTATGAAATAGATGTGTGGTTTTTGGAATAAATGAATTAAAAGATAAATGAGTGGGTTGTGGTAATATGGAATGGAATGTCTTAGTGAATTGGAGTTAATGAAAACTCAATAGTCTTGCAAATGAAATAACATGAAATTGAAGTGGGATTATGTGGATTGAAAGTGGTGGTTGTGTATTGTGATTCAATATTTTTGTAGGCTCTGTTGAAATGTGATTATATTGATGTAGAGTTTTTAGTAGTTGGGTGGTTTTTGTTGTGAGAACCCATAGGATGGACTTGTGTGTAACTATTATATATTTTATTTTCATTATGATTTTTAAATGAACCCCACTTTCTTAAATCACTATTTTTTAACACCCAACTGTTTTGAAGTTGTTTTTACCCACATCTAGGTGGCGAGGATAGATGAAAATATACCTCTCTTCATACTATCTCTTTTGGGAAGGATTAATATGAATGAGTTATGATGGAAAAAATTCAATGGTTAACTAGTGGTGATTTTCGATGAGTCTGATGAGTTTATTCATATTGGGGGTTGTTTATGGTATGAACTAGATTTAAGGATTATTTCATTCATGTTCATAATACCCTACTATTCTTGTTATGACTTTGGTTAAGATATGATGTGATAGACCAACTGTTTTCATGTGAGATGTAATGTGATAATCCAACTACAATTGGACGAGATGCGATGTGATAGCCAGTTTTACATAGGGTGATTGGTATGATTTGGTTACCCATGTTGTTTAGGTTGGATTATATAGAAGACATTGGAGTGCTAGGATATATGATGTTGGGGTGTGAGAGTGAAAAATCTATGGGAAAGTGGTGTGTAATATGTTTTTTATTGATATGATTTATATTATGTTACTATACATGGATTAATTATTTTTTGGAGATCCTTGGTGAGTAAGATAAATAGTTGACCTAATTGGTGTCTAATAATTCTATTGCCTATTCACTAGGGAATTAATATACACTTCTCAAAAATTCACTGAAGTCCTTGGTATAAACCTACTGAATATACATGTCATGTACACCCAAAATATATATAAGCAATTTTTTTGAGGTTTACAGGAGGACTTTGAGAACTAAGATGGAGCCTAATATATTGAGCTTTGTATTTGTTGTTGAGATGTTGTTATTGGATTGTCTATGATGTTTTACGTGGTGAATTAAATTATGTACATATGAAATTTCTTGCATGATGAGATGTTGTGGATCCTAACTTTTCTTATGTTATGGAGTTGTTTGGTTATCCTATCCCCCTATCCTACTTTCCATTCCGTTGAGGGTAATGACCCATGTATTTTTGGCTTTCTATACACTGAGGGTTATAGTCACAATCTTAGGGCTTATATGAGGCAGGACTTGGGGGGGTCACTATGTCCCTTTCTTCTTTAACAGACCATGAGGGGTACTTTTGGAAGGTGGGTGTCCAAATAAATTGGTATCAATTGTTTTAGGATAATATTTATGATAGAGGTTAGAGTTAGGAACTAAGAGGATTTCATGGGTTTGCAGGGAATTGGTTCTAGTCCACCTTAGTTTGTGACATATGTTATGGTGACTTGCTAGGATATGTGCTTTTATCCCCCCTCCCCATGATTTTATGTAAGGACTCTGAGCCTACTTAAAAAAAAAGTTGGGTGGTAGTACTTATATTGAATAGAGCTATGGGAGGTACATTCAACATGACTGACTTCTCTTTTGATTTATTAGGGTGCTTTTGGGAAGTTAAGGAACTTAATCTAAATAAATCTTGAAGTTTTATACGTGTTTTACGACTTTTCCTATGCTATAGTTGCTAATGAACTGACATTTTTTTTATTAATCAGTAATATAACCCAAAATGAAAGAGTAAAATTGTAATTAACCAGTTGGATTTTATTTTATAATTATCTTCCAACTACGGGAAATTGTATGATACCAGGCATTGTAATTGTGTCTTTTATGTGGTTTCATGGTATGAGTCTTAGAGTACTCAGAATTTTATGAAATTATTAATGAATTAATGAAATAATAGATCCATTTTAAACAAATATGATAAATCATGGTTACATAAAATTTGAGAGGTATAATATTATTGGAAAAAATCACGTAAAGAATGATTATGTGATAATTTTGAAAGAAGAGGATACAATGAATATTGTGTGGATTTTTTTAATGATAATGATATATTATTAATTATATAGTTTAAAATGGATGTTTAATTTATGTTTTATAATTTTTCTTATAATAATAATAATAGAATTTCATGTATTATATTTAACGCGTTTATATTATTTGAGGTAATGAAATAATAGTTTTATAATGTTAGAAAATGGCTATCATGTTATTTTTTAATTTCTAGAATTGATTTAGAAATAATATTTTTTTTCTAAGGATAAATAAAGATTTCGTAGAATTAGGTAGATACATATAGAAATGAAAAATGTTGATAATAATTTCAAAAATAGTGTATAATGATATATAACATATAGTAGATGAAAATATTTGGTAATCTCTATGATTATCAAATCAAAGTGAAATAAATAATTGATTGTCTTAGAATAATGATAATTATTCTTGAATTATATAAAAGATTGAAATATATACTTCGATAATTATTTGTAATGAATATTTGATAAAATCAAAATTATAGAATACAATGGTGTTAAAATACCTAAATAATGTTGATGGGAATTATTTGATAATTCTGTTTATTAGAATATTTAAATGGTGATTAGCATATGTGATATTCTTGTAATTCTTTTATAAAGAATGTTGTTGCATATGCAGAACATTAATCATGCTTAGATATGATTATATAATGTTTTTTATAGTCTCATTAAACATAAATATTACCACATGTTGGAATATTTATGTTCATGTTTTGAAATATTTGGGATGTGCCCCATGATTTTGAAATATATTTCATATCTTTGAGATTTATTAGATAGTGTTCTATTAATTATCATTTTCTAAAGCATGATTGATATGATTGGAATGTTTTGACAACAACTTAAATATGGTAACGATTTTATTATAATAAAATATGAATACTGAAATAATTATCATCAGATTTGATGATAAATAAAAATAATATTAAACCGAACGATAGATGATATAAATATTATTTAACCTTTGTAATTTTTATGGATAATACTTCATGGTTTTATTCTTTACAAAATAGATAATTATATATGATAATTATAAATTAAATATTTCTTAAATTACTTATTTGGGGCCGAATGAGCCCATTTTTTTTAAAAAGGCCGACATGGCTTGTTTGATTTGGAAATGTGTTCCTTGAAATTATTTCTGTAATAATAAAATTAATATATATTTTTTATCTGTTTATTTATATCCTTGATTTGATTGAAAGATAACCTTGTATGTTTGGAATATGTGCATGGGTTTCCACGACTATGATGGTGGCACATGTTGTTGATTATGGTGATGATATGGTAGGGGATGCCTAAGGTTGTGATGAAGTCATGGGGTGATAGTTATGATGATGACGTTTTCATGGGATTCTAGATGCATTATTATGTCGATTGGTTTCGGGGATGGCACCCAGACTAATAGAACAAGTATAAGTTCAAATTGTTTAGTATTGTTGTGTTGAAAGCTGGGATGCTAACTCGATAATGAATATGATTTTCTAATAGTCATGTCTTGGTGTTATTACATCCTTAGAAGGGATATATCTCATAATATTTATATATGTTATAGCCTTGAGTATATGAATTTAGGGAAAACGTCACATATCATGATGTGTTACATTATGAAATATTTTAAAATTGTGCGGGTGAGTCAGTGGCACCTAAGGTGGACAATATCATGGTATGGTGGGTGGGTTCTTTTGATTTATATTCTTGTGTTATATTATCCTATATTGATATAATTTCTCTTTTTGGTTGAGAAATTTAATTTGAAACTATTTTTTTGTAATTGAATGCACCGATGGAAAATAAAAATTATAATGTCAAATCCTTTGTATGGGTGTGCTCCTGGAAAACAATTTTTTATTAATAATCTTCAAAAAATTACTACTGAAAATTATGTATTGTTCAATCCTCATGTGTTTTTTATGATTGATGTAATATATTAAACTGGGTTATCTAATTATGGATTTTTTTATTGATATTAACTAAGTAATGAACACGGTAATGTTTTGACAGTGGAATAAAAAGAATTTGATCAAGGCATGTAACATTTCAAGTCATTTAAGTTATTTTGGGAAGCATGTTGAATATGAAAAGATAGATACTATCCTTTTATTGTTTTTAGTTTCTTATAATTTTAAAGTGGGTTTATTTGAAACATTTATGGGTTTTAAATACAATTGGGTAGTGGATAAATCAAATCTTGTGATGCTTGATGAATTAAAAATAATTAACCTTTTTGGTTGGTTTAGTTGTTTCATTATTAGTGAATTGTATTTTGAAAAAAAATTACTTTGAGTATGTCATCCATGGAAGTTACATTCATGATATATAAAAAAATTTAGTGAGACCCCTTGGAAAAAATTGATTTTTTTGAAACAAGTTTTCTAAAATAAACTACAATAATTATTCTCCCAAAATTGATTTTATTTTAAAATAAGTTTTGAAAAATATAATAGAAGTGTTTTCAAAAAAAGGTTTTTAAGAAATATAATATTATGAAAAAGGTTTAAAAACGTTTCATCTAAATGTTTCTTAACACACCATAATATATATACAAGAAATTTGGTGATATTTTTTTATCAACATTCTTTTTAACTTAACTTGTTATTTTATGAAATTTTGTGATTCACGTATGGAAATTAAATAATCATTTGAAAAACAAGTTTAGGTTTTAATATCCTTAACCAAAATGAAATAATGAGCTATTGTAAGTAATATATCTAAATATTTCAATAAATTTTCATAGAATCATGAAATTATACTCTCTCTCATGATATATTAAGCATGATATATTCTGAATGTTTTGGATTAAGTTTACTAGTATGATAAATGAAAATAAAGAATGTAGAGATTTTTATTTTTTGCAATTGTTTTGTATAATTTGGGAAAAGTTTGATATAACAGGGGTTTTCTCCCAAATGAAGTTATGCTCCCTTTTCTTAATCAATGAGAACTATTGTTTTTATTATGTTCTTTTTGGAGTATTGTTATAATATTTTGACTATTTATTTGTATTTTCAGGAATTTATGGTTTTTTTAGTTATCTATGTGGAATTAGACGTGACCATAATTGGGAGTGATATTCATGGACACATTCTCATTATTCAAAGTTGTTTAAATATTGATTTTTTAGATAAATGTTTTTCTCTCATGTTGATAAATGAGATGGATTCCCAACCATGATTTAATGTGTTATTAATTTTATTGCACCTGTTTGAGAATTACCTACCCTAGGAGATTGTTCTGATATTTTTTTGTAGATATACGCATTGTTTCTCAAGTGGTTGTTGCCTTCAAAATATAGATAGAACCTTGAGAGTTGTCTTGTGCGGGTTGTTAATATATCACCCATTATTTTTATCTCCATATAATTTTTTATTTAATTCCTGATTATGATAATTTTTTGGGAGGTATCTAATGTAATGCTATAAATTTTACCAAGCCCTTAAATTTTTTTCTAGGGTTTCTTGTGGTTAGAGTGTATTTTCATAAATTTTATAAGTTCTCTTAAAATTATTTTGTAATTTACAATGTAGTTTTAAAATGGGTTTTCAAATTATGTAAGTAATTTCATGTGTTATAAATTTATATAGAAATTAATTTAGAAGTTTTAAAATTATTATAATGTTTTTGGAAGTTTTTTAGAATACTGAAAGTGATAATAAACCATTTCCTAATAATTTATAAGTTATTTTAACTAAAAATTGAAGCATTTTCAATGAAATATGTACCCTTATGCATGGAATTGATGTTGCGTAAGGGTAGTGTTGATTTTTTTCAATAGTTGTGTGTAGCTAAAGACTTACTTCCTTATGTTTCATAAGGGTTATGGGGGTTATTAATGGCTTGCATAATGGTAAGACAGTTTTTCTAATTCTTGAATAAGGGTAAACTAGGGATGTCTAAGGGTTACATTTATTTATAGATGTTATGTATATATACAACCTTATTTTAAAGGCAATGGTAAGGTAAATTTATTTCCCCCCACAAAACAAGATTATATCATGTTAGGGTAGGGTTTGGTCATGCTATTTCACAAGGGTGAATCATTTTACCCTTACACAACATGCCTGTTTTGCATTTGGCTAGTAGGTTTCCTCCATTTATGTAAGGGTAATATATGTTACCCTTACATATACCACCTACTATGCATTAGGGTTTGGTGGAATTTTAATAGTGTGTGTAAGGGTATTTTGAAGCTACCCATTCATGAACCTTTCCAAATAGTTGTGTAAGGTTAAAATAACTTACCCTTATAGATACCCCTAACTAGTGAAGGGGTAGTGTTTTTATCTTGTTTGCCTCACTTTTCTCTTCTTCTTTGACCTATAACCCCCACATGAATCTTTTTTAATGATCCTAAATCCTAAATTCAAGGAATTAATTTATTTTAAATTATATAATAATTTATATCACTATTTTGGAAGATTTTATGTGATCCAAATAAATTTACACTCATTATCATTGGGAAATTTTAATTTTTGTTACAATGATGTATTTTTCCTGAACATGCTGCCGATTTTATTTTCAAAAAACCTACACCACATTAGTTTCCTTCTAATTATCTCAATTATATTTAATCAAATCTATTCATTAGAGTATTTTAATTCATCTACACTGGGTCAGAGTCCCATTTTCTTGTGAATTAATGATCTGGGAAGGCTGAGCTTGCTCTATCTATTTTTTATCTTTAGTATGAAGTGAGATTCCAGAACAATCACCAGCTTCAGAACTCATGTTCCCTTCAGTTTTTTTGTAAAAATGTTATATAAAAACGATCTTGTATTTTCTTGGGCAGATAGTATAGTTTGAAATAATAACATAATAAATCAGATGAAATATAAAATTGTAGTGAATGGTGGTGTTTCGCCTATATTTTACCTGATTTCCTCATGTTTCAAATAATGTTTTCCCTATAATGTATTATCAAATACATAAATAATTATTATTATTGGTATATCATAATGTTTTCATATATATAATTGGATGATTATCCTAGAAAGAGAATGTGAGTATTAAATTATGATAATTAATGTTTTTTCCATTATTGGGGTTTATTGCATTCTTTTACTTATTTTTTAATATTATTTAAAGGATTATCCATGTTTTTTGCCTTACTAAAAGATGATTATTGGGAACATTTCCTTCATTGTAACTATTTTGAATTATGATACCCTTGATGTGGATGTTTGACTAATATCACCATACATAATGAGATAATCAATTATTTTCGGATAATGAAAAAGATTCCCATGTGAATTATGAAATTGTATGATAATACCCTATGATATAGATTCATTTTAATAACCCAATATATTATAAATAAAATTCCCTTTTGTGGAATTAAATGTATTATTATGTATTAATGTTATAGAAAGAACCTACACTTCGTTTATTTTATTATATCCTATAGGATTTAAAATACCTTTAATAATCTTAAACATTTATAATATCTCCATGGAACTATGAACATATATTTAGTATAAATATAGGATTTTGAAAAATCTAATTGGAACAAACAAAGTAAGTGATGGCCTGAAAATTTAAGATCATACCTTATGAATCCTATTTATCAGATCTTTCAAGAGAGATAAAATTACTAGGATTTTATCTTAAACAATCCCAAACTAATTTCCAACCACATAATCATGAGTGAAACAACTTACGAGATAAGTTAAAGCTCATCAAGATCACACCCCAAACCATGTATGCCGAACCACGCCTGAAGGTCTCAGAATCACTCACCTTAACCTTATGGTGTTTTAGACTATAATAAAGGGGTATGTATACATACCCTAATAATATTAATATGTATATTGTATAGAATAAATGAATATATTTTCATCTTATTATTATGAATTTTTAAAATATTTTTATTTTGATACAATACACCATAAATTGTATATTAGGGTAAGATTAAAATTAACCTAAGGAATTTATCTCAATGAATTAAGGTTTTTTTGAAATGAATAATGTTTTAATAAATTATTATTATTAAATATTTTTTATTAAATATACATGATCATATATTTTTTATGAAGTATAATGTAATTTTTATAAGGGTTTGAAAACTATTATTGCCAAAACAAACAACATTTCCCAATAAATATCATTTTTTATTATGGAAGTAAAAATTCAAGTATTTGTTAAATTATTTAGATAAAATTACTATTATTTTTTGAATTATAAAATAAAAATTATTTTATGGTGAATTTTACCGAATTTTATGAGAGAGTCAATTTTTTTGGTAAAAATTACATACGGTATAAATATATTGTGTGTATTTTGACATCCTAATGGACCAAAAATGATGTAAAAACACTACAAATGGTATCCAAGACCAAATATACGTTTCAATTTTCAAATAATTTAAAATTTTGTTTAATTGATTTATTTTATAAACCCATTTTGAATCATCCAAAACCCATAATATAATTTTAGGGTTTAAAATCATTTCTTTAAGGAAACGACTAACTTCCACATCACAAATGTAACACCCCAAGATTTCATAGTGTGTTATTTCTTCAAAATAATTCAATAACTTGCACTACATGCAACACTGAGTTCAATTGCACCATGACTTACCAAAAAAAAGCCATTAAAAGAAGTCATGAATAGTATTAACTAAATTTTAAACTTTATATAATCCTTATAATTTTAGAATCCATATTATGAGTTTCTTAGTCATAATGCAAGAACAGATTCATTTTTAGTATTGCACTTTTATCAACTTTTGATAGTGAAACCTTTTTAAATACAATATTTTAAACTTTTTGACTAAATGGAGACATCAAAAAATTTAAAATGAAACATCCCAAGCTTCCACGGTACGCTTTCCTTTGAATAAAACAGTAGCGTGTGTTGTACGCATCTTCGAGTTCTAACACACCGTAACCAATCAAACTAGCTGTTATGAATAGTAATACCTACTTTTTGAAGTTATATATATTTTATATTTTAAAATGGACTTCATTTTTGGATTCGGAATATCAAATTTACCCTAAGGTGAAATTTTGGTACTTTTCGGATAACTTTCATATTTTGATGAATAGTGAAAATTACTAAATTTTAATTAAAAACAACTTTTTTAATCAAAATAATTAATAGTAATAAATTATGAATTTGAGTGGTTTTAAAGTATATTTAGAATATATTTTTACTATTTAATATAATGTTGGTCATTGGACATAATTTTACAATTAAACCGAACATAAACAAGTGTCAATCTTTTGATAGTTATTATCTCTTAAAAACACGCTTTTTGTTTTGACAGTGGGAATTAATTTTAAATTAATTTCTTCCACTTCTGTGTTTTGAATTTAGGAAAATGGATTCCATATTTGGAATCAGGATGTTCAAATTATGTAAATAGGTAACTTTTATTTTTAGACATTTTGAATAATTACTGCGGTAAATATTTTATTTACCATGGTTAAAGGTAAATCCGGTAAATAAGGGTTAAAAAAATAATATTATAATAATACTAAATTACCCTAAAACGTGTCTTAACCCTATTGGTTGATACATGGTCGACCATGGGCATCTTTGTGTCAATTTTGGGACCCCATGAATCCACTTGTAACTGATAATGACACTTTATTTTAATTAAGTCAAAATGAATACAAAAATGACACAAGCATATATCTTTTAGAAAAACAATTGTTACATAGGGTTATATATGTTGGATTTTAGATTATAAATATTCATTAGAAATATAAAAAGATTTCCTACATAATGATATTTTATTTATAATTTTTAGACATTAAATAATTTATTTTATTTATGACACAATGATGATGCAGTAATTACTATAATAGTGAAAAATTAAAATAATTGATATTATAAATAACCAAATAAATATAATATTAAACTTTTAATGAATTAAACTAATTTTCTAGGATAATATGATATATTAGGATTGATTTAATTTACTTTTTTAGAAGTAATAAATCTGTTATGAGTTTCAAGAAAATCAACTATTGAATTGTGTCAAAATTGACATAAAAGAGTTTTTAAAACAAATATTATATTATTAATTGATATTAAATTCCTAAAAATCTACGGTTCGGCCAAGAGACTTATATAAAGATAGGTTCATCATTAATGGACCACTGGGGGGTCTCTTGGATGTATATAGTAAGTTTATTAACCATATTATATAAAAATACAAAGAGACATTGTAAAAGTGAAACTAATTAACTTAGAGTTAATACTTAAAGATAAGGTTAATATAAGTACCCAAACCTATCTAAATTCTATTGGTTGAGTGGTTTTCGACCTATCCCCACCTTAACCTTTGAATAATCAACTTTGGAGCCTTTATAAACCGAATATGAATTTATTATAAATTAATATTTCTAACTTTTCCAAAGGTGCCCCTCACCCCTCTTATAAAAGGGCACTCCTCCTTCTCATTTCTTCACACCTTCAAAGCCTTTTGGTTCCGACAAACTCTTCCCAAATACTCTCCCAACTTCCCTAACTACAATCTAGGGGCCTTAGTTTGATCAGAAAGCCAACCTAAGGAGCCCTTTTGATCAAATCAAAAGGAAGAACCCGAAGAAGATGTAATGATTTCACCACCCTTCTCCAAGTTCATTTCTTCTTCCACTTCTTCTTCCTTTGTTCTTACCATTCTAAAATAATAACTCCAGTATCTCACATATACTGTGATGTTATTACAAATATGGTACAATCATATTCAGTATTCTATCCACCCTTTGAATAACATGTCACCATACATGCGTACGTACGGCTTACCGTCTCCACGTCGTGGTGTAATTGTTATTCAATATAATATTATTTGGATGGGTATAATAATGATGTGTAACTCATGTAAATAATAAATATAACATGTTAATTATTCTTTATATATGATATACCATCCATTTATATATTATTTTAATATTAAAAGAATGATATTGTCGCTCGTGCGTACGTACGGACTACCGTCTCCACGAACGCGATGAGATTCATTCTCCATCGTATCCATTCAAGTATAATTATCATTTGATGATTTAAAAATTATGTTTAAGGACTGGATATAATTCTGGATATGAATAAGATACAACAACCATGGCTTATGTAACAAAACATATAAAAGAAAATGAGTAAGTTAACTCCCGAAACGACGATAATTCTAAGATATTATTAACAAATCAATGTTAAAAGATCATATATGATATCATATTAATATATATGATTCTTGTATAATTTAATAACAACTATTTCACCATTATACAGGAGGTTAACCTACCCCAACCAAGGAAAAGTACAAGGTAAGGGGTTTTCATCTCACTCCTTATTCCCGTGAGATTCATGCCATATTGCCACCATCACCTTTTGTGTGGTGTATGTACTGCCCATAATTATATTATTTGTGTAATACACTCTAATTTATGTGTATTTACATATTCATTGTATGATACTTCTTTCATGGGTTGTATGTTTCATAAGTTACCAAATTGGTAAGGGTTTATTTCACAATCTCTTCATTATCTGAGGTTGTTTATACGTAATAATCTACTGGGATATCTTTATCATCCACATCCATGTTTCTTAAAAATGTATTTCAAAACATTTTTACTATTTACAAGAATATGGGTTAAAGTCATTGATACCCTTGTTTGACTTTTTATAAGAGGTTTATAAAGGAATCTTTCCGTCGTTTTCAAAACAAGGTCCTTTTTAACCTTTTCGACAGAATTGAGGTAAGAATGTTTTTTTTAACTTATACGGCGGGTGCGGTTATTTTACGCCGTTATAAAATCTTCAAAGCTTTCCTTACAAGCTTATAAGAATATTTTCAAAGAAAATGTTTTATTTTATATGGATCTTAAATGATTTCAAAATAAAAGGAGATATTTCTTTAAAAAAAATTTTGATTTCATCTACGTCAACATCCTTTGATGGATTTTAAGATTATTTGAAGTTGATTTATTATGATACAAAACTTCTATATTGTATTGAAGTTTTTGTGATATGTTTGACTATGGATGTGCTATTTTTATACCATTCATAGTTTATGGTGAAATTATTGACATTTCGTATGCTAGTTTTAATACGAATGTTTATGTTATGTTTAAACCTTTTCATATGGGAATGCATTGGACTTAATAAGTGACGGGTGGAGCCCGCTATAGCTCCTCGATGCATTGGTAGGTCTCATGAGACAAACTAGTGTCTTGGCACAAGGCCTTGACAAAATCTTATTTGTAGTCTTGGCACAAGGCCTTGGCTATGTGGTTATGATAGTCTGGCATTATGCATTCCATCATTATGAAAGTGGTTATTGATTTTTCATGTGATTATTCGATTAGTAGAATAACCATGTGAATAAGTAAATGGCATTATTTCATTTCATTTATGCCATACTATGTTGAAAGTTCAAGTTTTAAAGGCTTTTGTTTTAGTTATACATTGCCTTAAATGTTTATTCTTATTTATGAAAGTTTCCGCTATATTTTTATCCTTACTGGGCATTTGAGCTCACCCCTTTTCTATGTTTTATTTTTCCCAGGAAGTGAAGAAGTAAATTATGAATGACCTGCAGGGATATTATGTGGGGATATGAGTGTGGATTATAGAGACAATATGTTGTTGTATTAGTTTTTCGTTTAATGATGTAATGTAAACCTTATGAATCTATCTAGTGTTTCCAAGGCTACTAAACCAATCGGTCTTTCGAGATTTGATCTTTCTTGTGATCATGCCAATGTTACGAAGTAATGCACCGACTCTGGGCAGCTGGGGTCGGGGCGTTACAACAAAGGGTAACATTTTAATAATTTCATACCTTATTGAAATAAAATAATTTAAACCACTCCCCTATGGTAAAAATACATTGGAAAAATCCATGGTACGGTTTGTGGTTTTGATTACATTATTATATAGAGTCCAAAACCTATGTTTGAGAAATAATAAAGAAATACCCACTCATTTCCTATATAAAATGACCCATGATCCCAATTCTATTCACTAAAAAACCTTGGATAAAATCCTTAATATTCCCTCATATCTGTAGATTCCTCCCAAGGTTCCCCAATCTCTCATGAAGCTCTTCCTAATATTTTGGAATCACCTTCTCATGGAATGGTATCCTCTTCTTCTTACCTTTATTCAATAATATCCATTTTCTTATACATTTTATCCCCATTTCCTAATGTCGGGATAGAGTAAAACATATCCCAATACTACTATTATGATATCTAAATGATTATACATCCATTTAACTCTCAATAATTCCACTCATGAACATCTATATTCCCCCATTATGCTATCGAAATTTCACCATGCTTTTATATGCCAAGAAATTGTGTAGAGAATACCCTTACCCATTTCATATCAAAAGTGTTCACCTTTATGAACATATAGATATTTTATTAGGGTATTACATTTCTTTATTACATTCTCCTTGATCATGGAATAAAATGTGTTGCTAAATTATTTAATTATTTATTATATATGTGGCACACTTATGCACGTGAATGAAACTATAGTGATGGGTGTAGCTGAAATTATACAGAACTCCAATGCATTGGGTAATTTTTTAGTCTTATGATACATCATTCAAGGAATTATATAGTGAACCTAATCCATCATTGGAAATTTTAAATCATGATTTCTTGTAATTTTTCCTTAAACAATGTTTATAATTCCATGTTTTATGTTTTTTCCGCATTTCCCATGCCTCCTTTATGTTATCATGATATATCGTGCCTCATTGATCATGTTTGTCGTTCTCACCACATTTATGACTCGTTGATATTCCTATTTTCTAACATGTAATAATTTTGCCTTGTTAATCCATTCTTACTCCCTTATTTCGATTTATATCTCACCCTTTATTATGTCCCCAGGTTATCCCTTTCAGTTTTAAGTTTGAAAGAATAATATGGGAATGTTAAGGGATTTTTCAATAATGGCGATGTATTCCCTCTTTTAAGTTATGTATTATAAACAATTCCCAAATACGTTGTACTTGTCAATATTTTAGGTTTTATTATTTGTATTGTTATTCAATAAATCATTAATTAATGTGTAATAAAGACCATGGATTTCATAGTTGGTATCAAAGTATAATTTATTTATTTTGGGATTAATATTAGAAACATAAGTGAAAGCATTGGATATAAGACTAAAAATAATAAGACATCCCAAAATTATGGTAAATTATTGAGTATGAGGTTTCCTAGAAAATACATCCATGTTTAGATACTACCAGTGGATGTGGATTTGGTATAGATGTTCCTAGTGATAAAAACTGAAAGCACCACATTGGGATAAACTCGATCATGAACTAGTGAATTAAAACATGCCTTGTTTCACACCTGGTTTGACACTCCATAGGGATATGCATTTCTAAATTCACAAGCTCATTACGAACCACTATTAAGGTCACAAAAAATCTCACAAGCTTCTATGATAGAAAATATATCATATATAACATAAATTTAATCCTAAAAATTGATAAGGTAAGGAATAAATGATATTTATAAGTTATCCCTTTAATGTCATTATATTATCATATATGAATTCAGTGGTTTAAAAATACTCATCCCTAATTTTTTCTAATTATAAAAAATGGACAGAAATAAGAGGAACTGAGTAAACAACAAATGTAAAGGGAAATGTGATGACTTCCCAAACGAGATGCCCAACCTAATAGTAGAAAGAATCCAAAACATTGTGACAAGACTCCATCAGTTGACTTAGGATCCAAATAGAATCCTAGATATAGAAGAATTCCCAAATTCTCTTAAGAATTAAAAAAGCTTCAATTGATACCTTTATGTGACAAGGACTCTAAATTTAAATGGGTCATTTGATCCCTTAATCTAGTAAAAATTGATCTACTCTTTTGAGATGATATTATACATCCTTAAATGTTTCGAAGAAGAAAAGTTTATATTACATATTTATCATATGGATGGAAAATTAGATCAGTGGTGTTAATTGATAAAAAAATATGAATCCAGAGGAAGCAGTTGATTTGATGGGGTGTAAGAAATTTAAGAAAATGTTTTGGACAAATATTTTCCTCACACTCTCTGAATTAAAATGTAATGGGATTTCTTTTCACCCATGAAAAAATATGATGAATCCATTTAGGAGTATTAGGAATAATTCCCATGACTTCCATGGTATGAATCTTTATTTTTCATTATCCCTAAATACAATGTTTACCACTTATTTGGTGGGATAAAACTTAGTCAATGAAAATATTTGGCGATCTGAGACATTGATAGCTATAATGAAATTTTATGATGTTACCTCAAAGTCTAAATGGAGATTGATGAATCTCAAGGGAATAATCTGGATAAGAAGTAGAAATTGTATTATAATTTTTGTGGTGTGATGTTGAAATCTAATGGTGTTGAGAAATTTCAATACCCATCTTGTAAAATTTGTGGAAAAAGAACCCTAAAAAAATCCCTTGTGGGATAAAGAAATGATTTAGGTGTGGAAAGGAAGGAAACCTAGCTAGTGATTTCCATTGAGAGAAACCCACTAATGATATAGAGGAAAGGAATAATCCAATGAAACTTTAGTGTAATGTTGATTACTAGAACTACAAGGAATACTGAATCTTTGAAAACCAATGCATTAAGAAAAGGGTTTTCAGAGGAAACTAACAACTTCCAAGGAAACATGTGATATCTTATGCCATCACAACCACTAAGTTGGATTCTAAAATGGAAGCGGTGATAGGTATGCTGGTTATTCATTCAAGAATAGAAAACATATTTTCTTATTATGGTTCTACACATTCCTTCATATCATGCATGGTTAGTAGAACTATTCAAACACCACCAAAAATCATGGAAGTGGAAATATTAGTAAAAACCTAAAATTGGTAAATTATTGTATCTTGAGTATATAACTTCCCTCTATAAAGATTTGTGGGATGAATTTCCAATAAAACCTTTTTGTACTCCCTTTAATGGAATTTTATTTTATTCTGGGCATGGATTAACTTTCCTTATATATATCCAACATAAATTTCCATGAGAAGGAAGTCACTATCTGTATCGTGAATCAACCCCCCCATTCTGTATAAGTGAACGAAGGAGGATAAATATTCTTTTTCACTAACATCTCAATCAGGGTTATTATTTCCATATAAGAAATCATGTATAGCTCCAATGGTATAGTCTATATAAAATATTATCCATAAAGACATTCCCATTGTGAGGGAATATGCTGATGTGTTTCTCAAATAATTTCTTGGTCTTACACATAGACTAGTGGTTGAATATTCAATCAAGGTTATACCTAGGAAATTTCCATTATTCAAGAATCAATATAGAACAATTTTTATAGAACTTGGGGATCTGAAGAAAAAACTACATGAGAATCTAGATAAAGGATTCATAGAACCAAGTTCTTCACCTTGAGGTGAATCACTCATCTTGGTCAAGAAGAATGATGGATTAATGGGCCTTTTCATTTACCATAATGAGCTCAAAAATATCACAATAAAGAACAATAACCATCTACAATGAATTTATGGATTATTGAATCAACTACATGGATCCCAATAATTTTCCAAGGTGGACCTTTGGTTGGGGTATTATCAAGTAAGGGTGAAGGAGGATATACCCAAGACCACTTTTTATAAAAGGTACAACCACTATGAGTTCATAGTAATTCCATCAGAACTCACAAATACTCTAGAAATATTCATGGAATTAATGAATATAGTGTTAATAGATTCACTTGAATTTTTTTGGTAGTGTTAATAGATGAGATTGTAATATACTTTAAATGTAAGGAGGAGCATGAGAAGCATCTGAGCACTCTTCTAAATAACTTATAAAAAGATAAGCTTTATGAAATGTAGAGAAAATATGATTTTTTGTTGAAGGAATTCTCATTATTGGGGAATATTATCACAAGAAATGGGATATTTAAGTATCCTTCAAAGAATGATGCAATTGAAGGATGACCGAGGCTACTATTTGAGACATAAATTTTTAGTTTCCTTAGATTGGTTGGGTACTATAGTTATTTTGTGATAAATTTATCATGATTTTAAAACCCACTAACCAAGGTAATCTGGAACAAATTCATGTTTGTTTGGAATAATTAATGAGAAAATAACTTCAATGAGATCAAAAAGAGTCATATCACTACACATGTACTTACTCTATACACAAGTGGACAACTTTTCATGATGTACGATAGTGCTTTGAATAAGTTCTTGGGTTGTTTGTTAATACAGAATGAAAATGTGATATACTATGCTTAAAAGTAATTGATTATTCCAAAATAGAACTACCAAATCATGATCTAGAGTAGATGGAAATGATATTTGTGTTGAAAAAATGGTTGAGTTATATATTTATGGAGAAGTATGAAATATTTAAGGATCATAAGCGCGACAAATATATATTCAAAAAAAGATATGAATTTTCTCTATTGAATATGGATAGAGATGATTAAAAACTATGAATCTCTTATGAACTTCCATCATAGGAAATAACATAATGTGGTCGACAATTTATGTAGAAAAGATCTAGTAATTTTATCATTGATGAGTATCGATAAGGATCTGATCTTATTAGGCTTTAAATGGATGGAATTGTATATTATAAAGAAAGGAAAATCATCAATCCTATCACAAATGATGGATCAATTCTTCCTTCGAGAGAGGATAAAAGATATAAAACAAAATTATGTTGGAATTTAGAAGAAACATAAATCTATAAGAAATGGGAAATCCTCATAGTTAAAAATTAATGAATAATGGGTTTTGGGATTTGGGTCATGATTATGTGTACCATAAAATACTATGTTAAAGAAGAATTTGTTTCATGAAGCACATAGCTTAACATTTTTTGTCTATCCAGGAACCACAAAGATGTATCATGATCTCTGATATCACTATTGGTGGGACAATATAAAGAATGAGATTGTGGAATATACATCAATATATCTTGTATGTCATCAAGGGAACACAGAATGTACAAAAATATAACGAGAAGGTGCAACCATTACCCATACCTACATAGAAATGGAAAAAACATAACCATGGAATTTATAAGTAGTTTTCTTGAAGAAATCAAGAAGAAATAATTCTATATGGGTTCTGGTGGATTTACTTATAAAGATTACTCAATTTATTTCAATTTGAGAGGATTTATCACTAAATCAACTTGTAAGTATTTAAATTAGAGAAGTGGCGATACTTCATGGAAAACCACTATCAATTATGTATGATCAAGATCCACGATTTAACTATAATTTATTGAAGAGTCTCTTATATGCCCTAAACACTTATTTAAAATTCATCACAGATTATCACCCTCAAAATGATTTCAAATTATAGCGGACTATCCAAACACTCAAGGTCATGTTGGGAGCTTACTCATTTGACTTCAAAGGATGATGTGATCAACATATTCCTCTGGTATAATTATTATACAACAATAGTTTCCACTCAACAATCCAAATAGATCAATATCAATGACTTTAGGGGAAGAGGTTCAGAACTCTTGAAGACTAAGATAAGTTGGGGAACTTAAATTTCTATATCCTAAAATGTTCATGGAAATAGTGAAAAAGGTAAAGACCATTCAACAACACATCAAGAATGCATAGATTTGATAAAAGGGATATGATGAAAATCATAGACAAGACCTGGAGTTTGATGTTGGAGACAAGTTATTCCTCTACATATCTCAATAGAAGAAAGAAATGATATTTCGGAAGAAGGGAAATTTTTTTCCAAGACACATTTGTCCCATTGAGATCCTTGATCACATTAGAGTAGTGGCCTATCTACTAAAAATCCCACCTATCATATCTCATGTACATGATGTGTTCTATTTATCACTCTTTAGGATGTACATACTAGAACCCTCATATTTACTCAATCTATAAGTGTTACCATTGGAGAGTTTTCTTTTATTTGAGGATCAACATATAAATATCTTTGATCGTAGAGAAAAAGTTCTACAAAATATGATAATGCACCCAGTGAAAGTTCCATAGAGAAACCACAAGTTTGAAAAAGAGGCATGGGAACTAGATGTGGTGGTGAAAAAGACTTACACTCATCTGTTTTAGTCTATGAAATTAAAATTTCATGGTAGAAATATCTTAAGGGGGAGAATATTGTATTGACCTAATATTTTTCAATAAAATTACATTTTTGGTTGAATTAAATGTCCTATTATGTATAATAGTTATAGAAAAGACACACAATTCCTTGGTTATATAATATCTTATCATATTTAAAATATCATTAAGTATTTTAATTTTAGATAATATAGTCATTGAATAGTGATTTTATGATTATTATAAATATAGGGTTTTGAAAAATACAATTGGGATAGACAAGGGAAGTGATGGCCTCAACTAACGGAATCATACCTTATGAAGACCATTTATCGAAGATTCCAAGGAAGATAGAATCACTAGGATTTTAACTTCATCAATCCCAAGATGAGATCCAATAACTTAAGACTGAGTGAAACCATTTAAGGGATAATTTCACGCTCATCAAGATCACAACCCATACCATGTATGTCAAACCACCCCATGAGTGTCTCACCATTTCAAACCTTACCTTAGGGTATTTTATGATGTTATAAAGGGATATATATCAATATATTATTAATATTAGTATGAATATTTTATAGAACAAATGAATTTATTTTCATCTTATTGTTGTTACTTTGAAAATGATTTTGATTTTGGTATAATAAAACACAACATGTATTTTTTGGTAATATTAAAATTAAATTAATAAATTTATTTATATCAATTAATAGACTTTTGAAATAAATAATATTTTTAAAAATAATATTTGAATCATATTTTTTAAATATAAATTATGATATAATTTTGATGAAGTAAAATGTAATTTTTATAAGGGATTGAAAACTGTTATTGTAAAAAAACCCCATTATTTCTCATTAATTATCTACTATTATTTTAAAAGAGAAAATTAATATATTTGTATAATTAATTTGATAAAATTAATTTCATTTTTGGTATCATAATTTCAAAACTGTACAATAATGAATTTTTTAGAATTTTCTGGGACCCACGAATTTTCAGTTAAAAATTAAATATGGTATAAATATATGATGTGTATTATAACATCATTATGGTCCAAAACTGATGTAACAAATACAATAAAGTGTATCCATGACCAAATATATGTTTCAAATTTAGAATAATGTAATTATAATTTTACACGATTAATTTTATAATTACTTTATTAATCCTCCAGAACCTATAATATATTTTAAGGTTTAAAATCATTTATTTAAGTATATGACCCACTTTATATTTTAAACATTTAGGCCCTATAACTAAAAAAATAATGAAAAAACCTCCCTGTAAAAAAACATGGGAAAAACCATGTTAAGGTCTGTGTTTTTTATTACATTATTATATAATGTCGAAAAACTAATGTTTGAGAAATAATAAAGAATTACCCAATAATTTCTTATATAAATTATCCCAGCCCACTTATAATCACTCAAAAACCTTGGAAAATTTACTTACTCTACCATACACTATATAGAGTCCTCCCAAGGTTTCCCAAGCTCTCAATAAGTTCCTCCCACGATTTTGGAATCACCCTCTCATGGAAAGGGATCCTCTTCTTCTCCCCTTTATTCAAGCATCTTCATTTTCATATGCCTTTTATCTCAAATTCTGATGATAGGGTATATTATCCCATATAAAAATTAATTAACTTATTATTTATAAATTATTATATAACCCTTCACTCTCATAAATCCCTCCAATGAACATTTACATGCCCTGTTATGCAGCCAAATGTTCACTGTGCTTTTCCGTGCCAAGTAATTGTGTAGTAAATGAGCATAATAATTTTCTATCAAGGGTGTTCACCTTTATGCGCTTATAATTATTTTATTTTTGGAAATATATGTATTTATTCCACACTCCCTAATCATGGAATAAAATTTTATTGTAAATGACTCCTTGTTTTATGATCTACATGACAGAGTTATGCATGTGAATGAAATGAAAGTGATAGTTACATATGGAGTTTAATAGTTCTACAATGAATTGGATAATGTTTTGGTCTTATGAGATGTCATTCAAGGGATCAAGGAGTGAACCTAATTCATCAAAATATTTTTTTCATCATGTTTCCATGGCATTTATCATTGACATGTGTTCATGATTCAATGTTTTATGTAGTTTCCACATTTCCCATATCTCCTTTATGTTATTATGCAATATCATGACTCAATATTCATGTTTATGATTTTCATTAGTTTTATATATAATTGATATTAGTATTTTTTAAAATTTAATAATTTATTCACATTATTCCATTATTACTCCCTTACTAAGAATTATAGCTCACCCTATTCTTGTATGTATTCCCAAGTTACCCCATGCAGTTTAAATTATGAATGAATAATATGATCATGTTATGTATGTTTTTAATAGTATTGATTTATTCGCTATTTTAAGTTGTAATGTAATATACCTAATTCTTAAATACAATATACTTCTTGATCATACATGTTTTATTATGTTCAATATTATATTATAAACCAAAAAATAATGTTTAATAAAGAGTATGGTTCTCATAGGTTTAATTTTATAAAAGTCCTTAAACTAGATTTTGGAAGATGAATTATGTTGTTATTTATTGATATGGGAGGATTTTAAATGGTTGTGTTGGGCGGTTAGTTATTGAATTGTGGTGTGGGCATTATTAATTTGTGTGGTGATGATATATGGATATGTAAAGAAACAATGACTTGTGAATCAGATAATAATGTCTCATTTGAATATATAAAGATGATATGTGAATATATAAATGGTCGGTAATCAATGTGATTAAATTAGAACTATGAAATTGGTGTGTGTTTTTTGGTTTAAATGATTTGAAATATAAAATGAATAGGTTGTGTTAATATGAAATGGAATGGCATGGTAAATTGTGGTTAATGTAAACTTAATAATTTTAGAAATTGAAGAAACCAGAAATTAAAAGTGGGATTATGTGGAATTTATAAAGTAGTTGTGTGGAGAGATGTGTTAGTTGTGGAATTCGAGCTAACAGATGATAGTGGTGATATATAGGTTGTGGTAGTTGGGTAATTTTGGTGGTGTGAACCCATATGTTGGGATTGTGTGTAACTACAATATATTTTATTTTCATTATGTTTAATAAATGCACACCAAACATGTCAGTCACTAGATGTTGACACCCCAATTTTTTGGGGGTGTTTTCCCCACATATATATACTGATGGAATATGGATGGGTATCGTCACTTCTCTGTTCTATCTTATAGGTGATAATTATATTCATGGGATTTAATGGTCATAATTAAAGGGTGCACAAGTTGTGATGTTTCGTGAGATTGATGAGGTATTTTATCGTGGTGGCTATGCATGGTAGGAGGATAGAAAATATTTGATGTCGTTCATGTTCATTATACCATACTATTCTAGTTACGACTATAGTTAGGATGTGATGCGATGGACTAGGTGTCTTCAGATGAGATGTGATGTGATGGCCCATGTGTCTTCAGGTGAGATAGGATGTGATGGCTAATTTCATAAGGGGTGGTTTTCATGATGTGGTTTCCCATGTGTCTTTAGGTAGGATTCTTTCGAAGATATAAAGGCTTTAGTATGTGTGAAATTGGGGTATTGGAGAGTGAAATCAGTGGTAAAGTGTATGATGTACCCTTTTTATTGATATGATACATTTTATCATACAATAATTGGACTCGTTATTTGGTGAGAGAGACTTCGTGAGGCCGAAAACTAGTTATCCTAATATGTTCTTATTGATTCTTATAATTGTTATCTAAGGAATTAGTTTTCTCTTCTCACATTTTCCATAGAGGACTTGTGTATTATAAAATATAGTATAAATGTTATGATCACCCTATATATATAAACTATTTTTTTTGGTTTCCATGAAGAATTTAGGGACAATAATGGAATTACTAGCTTTCGAATTGGTGTTGTTATTGAGTAGTTGTCGTAGAATGGTCTTTGATGTTTTACATGGTGTATTTCATTGTGTTCGTATGAAATTATATTTACGATGAGATATTGTGTATTTTACCTTTTATTAGGTTTTGGAGTTGTTTGGTGGTCGATATCCCCTCTCCTAATCAAAATTTTATATCTATTCAGGGTCATTCTTCCCATATGTGTGAGCTTCTTTATATACCAGATGCTAGTCTCCAACTCATGGCCAACTAGAGGCGAGACTCAAGTGGTCATTATCTCTCTTTCTCCTTTTATAGATCATGAGACCTTTAGAGGGATATGTCATGGAAAGTAGAAACCAAACCACTAAATTAAATATAATTAATGTGACAACTGAGTTTTGATTAACCAAACACTGATATAAAAACTTAAAAATTAATATTTATCCACAAATAAAAAAATTAGAGAACAAAAAACAACTAGTTCCTAGAAAATATGAGTCAAAATATCATTCAACATGAAATAATATATTTGATAAAACAGGTTCCAATAAAGATCCAAATTACCACACATTAATGGAAACACCAAATAAATTCACATCGATCCACCAAGAAACCACAAAAAGAAGTAACATTATTCACTAGATGCCAATATATCTGAGTCAAAACAAAAATAAACTAGATAACTCTAATTTTACCCACTATAAACTGACTAAAATTCAATCAAAAAAATTCCAACAAAGGAAAATAAACTATGATGGAGAACCAATCCGCTGATTGGTGGATAAAACTAGGAAATCAATTGAGAGAAACTCCCATGAGGGGGAGCAAAAAAGAATTAAAGCATTTTGAACATTTAAAAGAATGATTAAATGAGTGTAATGAATATTTTTTTTAAAATATATAAGGAAATTTTTTTTTATATAGCGATGTCTCATGTTTATACACTTTAAAACCAAAATTTTGAAATTTAAGATAGCCATGAATAATTTTGACTTATTTTTCTTACTTACCATATTTTATCATTTTAATGAATTTAAGAATTATAAAATCCTCACTCTTTTTGGTTTTAAATGAAATTAATAATTAATTATATTAAATAATTAGGATTTCTCCCAGATATGATAAAAATAAAGAAATTATTATTATTTTATTGGTAACATTTTAATTAGTAATTAATAATTGAATTGATAGATTTTTCTGAAAAGTATTTCCATTTAACAAACTAGAGACTCGTCAGTATAATAGAAAAAAACCAATCATGAAAATTATCAAACCATGAAATGGGTCATGCTTCAAGCCATGAGAGGCTACCTGATGAACTACTAAATTCACCTACCACTTGGTGAATAATAATGGAAAATATTGGAATGCTTGGAAGTTGGTACAAATATTATTCACAAGAAATCTAAAATGGTTCAAGTAATATCAATATGAATATATTGATCTCAAAACCTCTTGATAGTCAGATTCCAAGAAAATGGAATTAAATCCTTGGTTCAAGGATAACTATAAAATAAATATATTGGTATGATATTTAATAACTAAAAGTCTTCAGTTGACTACATAAGATTTTTGAAAAGACACCCAAATAGAGCATACATTCTAACAAGATGAATCAATTTAAAAATCACTGATACATTCAAATCCACATTTATGATCAAAACACTATTCAATTGGGGGATCCACCTTCCACCTCTATGTGAATCACAATATTGAGGAGAAGCATCTGCTGAATAATTTAATCAATTAAAGTAGTATGTAGCCCATTTTGACTAAAGAAAATTTGGTATAGGAGAAATATTAAAAAATAATATCATTTTCCATGCTAAAATAATTCAGTCCAAAACACCTAACCAACTAAAGATTTCTAATAAAAAATTTTAAATCTAACTCTCCAATGTATAAGGGTGATCATAAGAAAAATAAATAAAACTGTCATATCCACCATTCCATGAATGTTAGATATATCTCACACTATCATAGCATAAAATTTCTCATGAAGGTGACTCTGAACGACCCTGATGGAGAGGGAAGGATAAATCTTTATATGAATAAGGAGAGGAATAAAACTACTTAGTTAGAATAATTACTGAACAAAAATCCAACTAAAAGAAAATATAAAAAATTTAAAATAATATTTAAATATGATGTGTTAATTTTAGGATAATTCAAATTATTTTTTTCTCACTTTTAGGAAAATTCAAATTTAACTATAAAACATATTATTTTAGGTTATGTTTTTTATTTAGAACAATATTATTTGAGATTTTTTTAATCATGGATTTAATAAAATTGTTATGTTAATTTTTTTTAATGAGATTTCAAATGCAAGGTGGCTTTTATGTTGATATGGTAGGGAATTTGGATGCAAGATCCTCATGGTGGATCATAGACCGGAAGGAACACCTGGGGTAGGGGGAATATTGACTAGGAAATGAACTACTAAAAAATTTGGTATTTTTAGGGGTTTTGTTACCAATAAGGGTGGTCATCAAAATATAAACAAATTTTCGACAAATAATAATAATAATAATAATAATAATAATAATCTCATTGTTATAGACAATATTTTCCACATTTTATGTATTCATTTAAATTGTTTTAATCATACCATATTATAAATTTGAGTTTTATGAATCAATTTTGGATTTATGTTGTGTTTTGTGAAAAATGGTGGAAAACGCGTAATTATAGATTTTTGGAAAGATTTTTATATCAAGGGATCTTAATAGATCATCTAGATCCCTTAAATATTAATGAAGTTGAAGATTGTTTCCAGGCGGACAGCGTTGACCTCATCAATGTAACGGGCGTCCATCTCAGTCTACATGCCTCCAATTAAATTGAATCTACATGGGATAACAAGAAGACACATAGGTGAGCCTCTATAATTAATTTTAGGGAGTTTTTAATTCATTAGTATTTCTATTGGATGTTTTGAATTTGGAGGAAGCTTCCTAAATCCCTTATCTATAAAAAGAAAACTTCAATTAAAAAATCAGAACACTTATAATGGGTTTCTAAATGAGCTGAAATATGGAGGTTGAACGGAAAAACCATCAATGAACAACTTTCATGAAGGGGGACACATGTGAATCGATCAATTAATGGGTCCACAAGACGTCAACATTCTGAGGACATAAATCTACCTATAAAAGTAGTGGAGATCCTACCTCTCAAATCATTCCAATCCTTCCAAACACCATCCAGGGCACCAATGAGAGGAGGCCAAGGGCCATTTAGAATTTTATTTCTTTATTTTCTTTTTATTTTTAGTTTTATTTTTTCATGTAATGAATTAATATTTTAATTAAAGTGTTTTTACTGTCTCTTCCACCATCTTTCTTTTCCAACTTTAATCTGATTTCTATCTATCTTCCATCATCCCATCAGGATCTCTCTTCACTTCACCGTGGAAAGTGACTAACTTGATGCTTGGAACTAGGGGAGGTTTTCATGATGTTCTTCATTATTGTGATCCAAATTAAAATATTTTAAATTTATTTGTGGTGGATGGAGGAGTATTGAACATGTGCGGTGGTCGTCCACCATGGCACTATTTCCAAAATCCATTCCTTTCCATCGATTAATTCTTTATCCCTCCCTTATCTTAGAATAACCCTATATATGGTGGAGTTGGGGATATCATAAGGGATGAAATGACATATGGTGGAGCCAGGTCTTTTGGGATATTATTCACGGGTGAGGTGTTATCCTTGTTGACTACTGGAGGAGGTGTGTTTTGGTGTGCCAGAGGCATGCTAAAATCACACACTCTTTAAATAAAAGGTATTTAATTCATTAATAAATTTTAATAAAATGAATTATCAAATTGTATTTAAACAATAAATTAATAAGGAATAAACCGATGTTATCCAACCCTTGGACAAAGAACTTTCTTCCCTGATTTCATTCTGTTTGCATATAGATTTTAATTCTGCATGACATTATTTTAATTGCATATTTTCCAAAACTCTCAAAAACATTATTTTCAAAAATTATTAAAAATACAAAAATAATTAGATTAGGTGAATTAGAATTAGCGATTGAACTGAATATAATGCTCCTCAAGTGAGACGACGCTGGTCAGCCACTGTGCTGTATTATGAAAACATGTTTTCTATGGATACTCCCTACGATAGGCGTGCATCACTCCCCACCCCTTACGTACTTTCCTCCTCCCCCAAAATTGTCCTTCCTCCTCCCATCATAGTAATTCACCTTACCCCCATCATTTTTCTATCATTTGGAAATAACTACCTATCTTTCTCCACATTATCATTTCCACCTATTATCCTTAACCATTCTGTTGGGGATAAATCATATCAATCCCGAGATAAAGACTTAATTATGTCAAAAATTATGATAATTTCAAATTAAAATGGAATTTCCAAAAAATAATTACGGGAAATAAATCAAGTTATAGATTTTAAATGTGGGGAAACCATCCAATATTGAGGATTAAAAAATCATGGGAATACATTGAGAATTACATTATAATTAGGGATTCTAAAAAAAATTGTAAGCCAAAAACATGAATTATAGTAGGAGTGTAGATTTTTTTTGAAAACAACACCCCAATAGTTTAAAATAACACCATGTTCGATATTTTATAATATATGTAACACCAAAACATACCACAAAATATTATATGTTATCATTACAACCACAAAATTGAATTGGAAAGTATTAGCAGGATTAACCCCAATTTAAAATATATTTAAACTAATTACTCATTAAAAATTTATTTATTAATACGTAAGAAATAATCGCTCAATTTATAGTGAATAAATTTTATTCTTTAACGATATCTTTTCTTTAAAAATTATTTTTATTAATTTTTGTGAGAAAATTTTAAAACTAATTTCTGTGGAACATTTAAAAATTTTATTTTAGAAAAATGATATATTTTCTAAATTAAAAATATGAAAATAGGCTCAGGATTAATTTTTGAAATTTTTTTGACACGTTTTATTTTCCATTGAATAGTGAAAAATATTGTTTTTAATTTATAACTATATTTTATTTTGAAGTATTTAAAATTAAAACAATATTTAAATTACTATTAAAATTTAAATAGTTCATTTTGACTAAAAAGTATTATCATGGACATTATATTTAATTCTAACCTTTATTTTTATATAAAAACTATTTTTATATTTAATAGACAATTTTTCTGAAAAACTGTGTTTCGCTGAATTTTTGGTTTTTTATTAAAATAATTTCTTCCACTTCATGAATTTAATTTTATAAAATTGATTGCATATTTTGAATCAGGTGGTTCAAAATGGTAAATAGACCCCTTTTATTTTTAAGCATTACCAATAGTAACCATGGTAAAATTTATCGTCTCGATAAAGGGTAAATCTTGTTATTCAAAGTTAAAACAATGTTTTAAAGTCACTATACCTAATATAAATTCTTGTTGGATGAAGTTAATTAGACCCTTATGACGATATAATAAAATATTACTTTTTTAATGTACAATTTTCCATGAAAATAGCTAATATGATATTTAAATCAAATATAGTTACAGAGTGCCACTCTCTTTGTTTTAAATATATATTATGTGTCCATATAGGGGAAAACGTTATGAATGTATAAAAATGTCTAATTTGTGAATAATTAAATTATTTTTATGATGTAAATTTATTTGAAATTTTTATTAATTATATAATTTACTTGTATCCTTATGAAATGCCAACGTAGTATTTTTCATTTAATAAAATATTATAAATAAATTTAAAAATATTATATGTATAAAAATTTGAATGATTTATATTTTTACACACATATTATAGGTGAATATGTCATATTATTGTTTTAATGAATATATTCTAATTCCAAAATTTTATTTATGTATTGTAAATCAAATTAAATGAATATTTTGTAAATTGACATTAAGGATATTTTAATACAATAATATTTTATTAAATTATTTAAAAATAATAAAAATCATGGAAGAGGAAAATGTGGATAACATATTATTGTAACTTTTATTCATTTTACATTTATTAAAAAAATTATGTTATAAGTAAATTTATTAATATTTAATATTGAAAAAGATATTATTGTAGTTATGGTTAAATTTGGTTAACCAAACAGATAAAAAAATATAAGCATTAAAATTACACCAAACCACATTAAAATTTATTAATTTAAGGGATTAAAATAAATTAAAAACTTATATTTGAATATTTTACCATTTTGAATCATTTATCCTTGGAAATAATTTTTTATAATTTAATATTTTTAGAAATTCCAAAAGTGACCTCCAAGTCAATTATAAAAGGGAACCTCCTCCCTAAACTTCTTTTCACATTTTGAGTCATCTATATTAACCAGAACCTATCAAAATACCTCCATAAAATATTTATACACATTATATAGGTTTTTTTATTACCAAAATACTAACCCTTGGATTCTTAATTGGAGATATAAATAAGTTCTTTCAAAGAAGAGGTAATCACATTAACCAATCATTTTATTTTTTTAATTCTTCTCTACCTCATAAAAATTGAATTTATTGATTATATAAAAATAAATTAAGTGTAATAAATATTCTAAAATGATAATATGATTATTAAATCACTATTATGCACTCTTTTAACCATAAAATGTGAAGTAAATCATCGCTCATATGCACGTAGATCTTACCGTCTCCATATAGCTATACTATTCATTTTTCATCACTATCTTTTATAGATGGGTATTATAATGGGTTTATTACATATAAAATATATTTATGACATAATTATAAGTTAATAATTATAATATCTCACATATCTTCTTACCTTGCAACATGTTGGAAGATGATAATGTTACTCGTGCGTACATGTGGACTACCACCTCCACGAAGTGAGGTGATTTGTTTTTTATTTTCGTTATACTTGGATGAAAATAAGGATCAATTTAATATATATATATGATATATATGATATAATAATGATTATATAATGGTGAATTATTATTTACCTTAATTTTATTCCATCACTCAAAATGTGAAAACAATGTTCACACGTAAGTACAACCAACCATCTCTATGAATGGTGTAATTCATTTTTCTATCTCTAACTTTTATGGATAATTATAACTGAATATATGTGTGTATATATATAATGAAAATATATTATATTAATATCATTATTAAAATCACAGAGTGTATGGAACCATAATAAAAGTACAATGACTATAGTTACTAAACTCAAATACTCTTAGTAAACGAAACAATTAACACCCAAAAATGATGATTTTAATAAGGAATTGTTGATAAATGGGGTTGTAAATGTTATAAAGGGACCATATATGATATTATAATTATTAAAATTTTATTTCATATATATAATATAAATTTTAATTTATTATACTACAGGTTAGAGTGCTTTCAAATAAAGTATAACTAGAGGTAAGGGTTTTTCATCCCCAATTATATTCTTCAAGACTTATGTTATGTTATGAGCCTATATTCTTTTATGATGTGTATATTCTACTCTTTTGACATTTTATATCATTATTATCCTTGTTTTTATGATATTTAATGTTTTATTTTATTTTATTCTTTCATGGAGAATATGATTTAAAATTTATCAAAAATGGTAAGGGTTTTATGTTACAATATCATTATCGATCAAGATTGTCTATGATTAAGTTAACATGATACAATATTTTTATATAAATATCAGAAAACGTTGTAATTTTATTATACTACGGTTATATCTTGATAATTCATGGTTTCCTTTCATTTTCATCACTTTAGGTTCTCAAGAGATCGAATGAATTGTTTTAAAGAAAACCAAATTTATTTTTCTCCTCATTCAAAAATAATAATAATTTATTCTATATACATTTTTTATAAAAAATATTAAATATTTTTTAATATTATAATATTATTTTTAAATTTATATTTAACCTTAATTTAATTATTAATTTTTTTAAAAGTAATATTCTTGTCATTTTTCGAACAAGATTTTTTT
This sequence comes from Viscum album, assembly GCA_963277665.1. NCBI lineage: Eukaryota > Viridiplantae > Streptophyta > Magnoliopsida > Santalales > Viscaceae > Viscum > Viscum album. The sequence goes on from OY728140.1 coordinate 600,110,402, forward strand.
TATGTTTTACAAAACTGTGAATGGAATGTATTAATTTAACATATATGAAATAAAAGTAATTTTCTACCATAATAAACCATAAATAATTTTAATATTTTATAATGATTTTCGAATTATATTTTAAATGAACGTTTTTTCTATAATATTTGGGAAAATTTTATAATTTAAATAATTTATTTCAAAGTGAAAAGGATGTTTTCCATTATAAATACTCAAGGTGATATTTAATGGGAATTTTAATCTATGTTGAAATCCTTTTATGTTATTTATTCATTAAGAAATATATGATTTATACCATCATTATTATTTCTCTTGATGGTCTATGATTATGATGAAAGAGTATTATGAAACCCATTTCTTTTTCCAAGGGTTATGAAATGATGAAATATTTATGAAACACACTTCTTTCCCACATTTTATTCTATGGTGTAATGTCTATGAAACCCAATTATATTCATGTGTTTCGATATAAGGAATTTTATGTGATCTTATGGCACACATATTTGTGATATTCACTACTTTACTAGTGGACCTGAAATTATATAACCATTCAATGTATTGAAAACAGATGGATAACTAATGAGGTTAATATGTCATTCAAGAATAAGATTTCATGTTCATAATTTCATAAGAGGACATAGATTTCATGTTCACTTGGTTTTAGTCAATGGATGGAAAGTGAAGGAATCATATTAATACTGAATGAAAAGGTAAATTCATTGACTTTCGTCATGTGAAACATAATTTTATAGGATATAAAAAGAAAAATCTCATGATTATTCTCAAAAAAATTCTCATTCTTTGAATCATGCTTTGCTTCTAAATGACAAAAAAGTAACAATTTTCTATTGAATCATTCATGAGGTAAAACCAGCCTTATTTTTTTGGGCCTTATAATAAAATATTTCTTAGATAATGGATAAATACCATTTGAAAATATATTTTCCATTTTCTAGTTTTTGGAACATGGAAAAGTTATTATGGTAGTTGATCATTTGGAAGGAAAAGCAGATCAACAGAGAATTCTTATTAAGAACATAAGGAAATTAGAAGAAATTGAATCCATGGTGTTGGATGAGTATAAGATGATAATTTTTAATTAATTAATTCCCTTTTATTCTAATTAAAAAAGTAGCGAAATAATTACTGGTGCATAAGCATAAAGATGATGACTACATTAATACTAATGAGGTAAATTTTACAAGACTAGCAAGGTATGATTCTGGTTTAATCATTTTCCCTAAAATAAAAATTAATCTATTTGTAGTAGTTGGTAACCAATTCCATTAATGTATTAGACATAAGTGGCTTAGAAAGATATGGAGAAATAATTTTATTTTCACACAAAGTGGAAATGGAAGCTATAAACCCTAATGGTTCTAGTGATAAAAAATAAAGATAGAGTTTCATGGATGATTCAATGGTATTTCACATGAACGGAATATAAATTTATAACCTTATAATTTCTAACTATGTGGGAAGGAGTACTCAGGTGATGTCCTAAAAGGAAAAAGATGATATTTCATGTGCGGGAAGCCTCAATATCGAGAAAATAAATATTAATGTGACATAAAGGGGCCACTCAATGAAATAAATTGATATAGAACTAAATAGAATACACCACTCACATTTATGTTCTGTATATTCATGGAGTTTTTTAATTATAAAAATCAATTCACTAATCTATGAGTTAATGAGGTTAATAATCCACAATAACCTCTGAAGTCAATGAAAAAATAGAATGAATAAAAAATAAAAGTAGTAGAAGTGAATCATGATAGTAAAGGCACAACTGTCCTCTACCCCAGAGTTGGAGATTGAATGATTAATAATTTATTAATAATCCATATGAAAATATTTTCCTCTCATAAAATATGATTTGATTCTAGGTATTGAATAAATGTCTCTACACTAACCTGTTTTAAATTTCTAGAGTAAGGTAATCATATTTTAAATTCTAAAATAAACCTATTATATTTTGTCTATGTATAGATGCAACTAATGGAAATATTTTTGTTAAATATTGATTATATTTAAAAATTAAATGGTAAATTATCTTTTTGATGAATGTATTATTTTAATGTGACTTTATTTGAGAAATTATTCGCATAAAAACATTTTGGTAGGAGCATTTATGAGGGACTAAAATTATTTCAAGATAATAATTTTTTCTATCCTGGAAGGATATGATATAAAGTCATTATAATAATTGGGATTCAATTTTTGATATAATTGTTATCGTGGGGTCCTGAAGGTAAGATATTTATGTAATGGATTAAGATGAACTTTGGGAGTTTTTGTTAAGGTTTTAGAAATTAACATATTGTATTTATCTATATTGGAAAAATATGCTTACCATTTTGGTTTTGTAAAATATTTAGAGGAATAATGAATGAATTATAAATCTTATGACTCACTAATAATTAAATTCGCTACTTTAGACATAAAAATTTAATATTTATTCGTAATCTTTTAGAAAAAGATATGAGAGTTTGGGGGGAATTAATTAAAAGTAGAAATTATTATTTTCAAGTATGTATATTACCTTATTTCCTTAGTCAAGATAGTAAAGGAATTCATAAAATCTTGGAAAAAGAATCTTGAAACAATTTTTTTTCTATTACCTTTAATTATAATTAATTTATGATTTGTTTCACACCAAATTGACTTATAGTTTTATGTTCATTAAATTTTAATGATCACTATGTTTAATAAAATAAATGCCATGTGTAAGTTTCCATAATATAATGGAGATTATGTTTTTATTCTATTTCTATATTTTCACATCCCACTATTGTTGTCATATTCGTGAAACTGGATATGTGTTATTCCAGAAAACATTTGTATTTCACATTCCCAATTTTCAAGAGGATGTTTTAGTATACCGTTATTTGATATGGGTTTAAAAATGGAATTTTAAAATATATAACCCTTGATTACCAAAAACGTGTTCAAATTGTTAGCATGAAATGCATTAAATGGTGGGGGATGTAATACCCCTATATTTTCAATGAACACAATGTTCAATAGTGTAAATGATACACAACATCAAATTGAACCATGAAATATTAGATATGACCATTATAACATTGATGTTGAATTAGAGGGTAAAAATATGATTAATAAAATTATGATACATATATATAAATGAATTAATCATTAATAATTTATTTTTTAATTCGTATTAAATAAGAACACAATTTTTGTAATGTCATTTTATTCTTCAAAAATCCATTTTCTTAAAAAATGAATTTTATTTATTTTAGTGAGTGAATATAAAAACCAATTTCTAGAAATCATAAAAAATATAATTGATAAAATGGATATTTTTTGAATGCATAAAATAAAAATATGTTTATGATGATTTTTTTGATAATTTTATGAAAGGTTTGATTTTTCAATGCATAGTGAAAATATCAAATTTTATTGAATAAATTATTTTTTTTGAAGTATTTACATTTTATTATATTTGGATTTTTTTTAATTTAATTAGTTAAATTTTATTATAAAAATATAATTATAGTTTTTGGAATGAATTTTATATTTGAATTTGATATAAAAATCATTTTTATACTTGAAATGATTATTTTGAATTTTTTTTTCATTATGTTTTTTATTTTTATATTAAATTAATTTCTATAACTTATTATAATTTAATTTTATACAAATTATTCCATATTTTTAATCATGAGGTTAAAATTTAGTAAATAGGTCCCTTTTATTTTTAGTCATTATAAATTGTAATTATGGTAAAATTTAGCACCTCATTTAAGGGAAAACAAGGGTAATCTAGGTTAAAACTACGTATTAAGATCACATCATCTCATATTAATTATTATTGGATTAATAATATATTTTCCTTATCACCTTATTTCCAAAAATTATTTGTTTTGTGGAAACTTTTCCAAGACAATGACTTATATAATATTTAAAGCAAAGAAAGTTAAAAAGTTTCACTCTCTTAGTTTGAAATATACATTATGCGTACACATTGGAAAAACATCAATTTATGAATGAATATAGATTTATGTTTTGAGAATAATGAAATTTTTTTCCTTTTGTGAATTTATTTATTATTTTTGTAATTATATAATTATTTTATCTTCTTATGAAATGTCGATGTTTTATTTCATTAATTAACAAAAAAATATGATAAATGATTTAACAAATATTAAAAGTAATAAAATTTGAATGATTTTGGTTATTAAACTAATTTTATAGGTTAATATAACATATTATTGTTCATTTAAGGGATTATTTTCAAATTAAAACTTTGTATTTCTATCTTTTTTTGTCAAATTAATTGAATAGTTTAAATATTTACATTTATGGTATTTTATCAAAATAACATTTATTTATATAATTTAAGAATAATAAAAAAATAAAATAGGAATATTTGGATAATATATTGTTTAAAATGTTATACATTTTCCATTTATGAACTAATTGTAACCTTATATGTAAAATTATGACCCTTTAATAGTGAAAAATATGTTACTATGGTTAAGGTTAAAACCAGTTAACGAAGTTGATAATAAAAAAAAGTATTAAAATAAAACCAAAGACTATAAATTTTTTTATGGTATTACTAAAAAATACTACCTTATCTTAGAATAAATGTTTATTTGGATGATTTTTTATGATAATGTCTTTATTATAATTTAATCTTTTATAAATTTTCAAAAGTGCCCCTCACCACAATTATAAAAGGGGACCTCCTACTATAAATTATTTACACTTTTTGAGTCATATAGATCATCAAAACCCAAAACAAACCTCCCATAAATACTTATAAACATCATATATATTTGGGTCTTCGCAAAAGAACACCCTAGGACCCTTAAGAGGAGATCTAAAGAAGTTATTTCATAGAAGAGGTAATATTCTTAACCAATCACTTTCTTTTTTTTAAATTTTATTTCCCTCATATAAATAAATTTTATTTATAAAATAATAATAAATATAGCATAATTAATATACATAAATGATATTATGATTATTAATGAACCATTATCCATCATCTTTGTTATCAAATTGGAAGTGAATGTATCACTCGTGCTTAAATATGGATTACCATCTCCACAAAAATACTATTAATTTGTCATCACCATATTTTAGGAATGGGTATTATGATGAGTTCAATATTTATATATTATATTTATGAAATAAATTAAAATTTTTAATTATAAAATCACATATAAATTCTCAAATTCCGATCAGTTGGAAAATGATAACGTCACTCATTCGTACGTGTGGACTACCACCTCCACAAGGCGATGTGACTTGATTTTCATTTCCATTATACTTATATGGTGACAAGGAAATATTTAATGAAGATATATGATGTATATGAAATAATAATGACTCGATAAATTTTATTTATTCTTTACATTTCATTTATTCCATTTGTCAAAAAGTGAAAACAATGTTCATACACACATACGACATACCATCTCCTTCAACTGTGTAATTTATATATATATATATATATATATATATTTTTTAAGGATGAATATAAATATATATATATATAATGAATATATATATGACATTTAATTCACTGTTAAATTTTTTAAATGATATAACCATGATCAAATTATAAGGATCCGAGCTACCGAACTTAAATACTCTTTATAAGCGAAGTAATTAACACCCAAAAGTGATGATATTAATAATGAATTATTGATAAATGGGTGATGGAATGTTATAAAGGGATCATAAATTATATTATAAATATGTACATGATTCTTTTTATGGAGACATAATAACTCTAAATGTTTTATATAATAGGTTAGAGGGCTTTCTAAGCTAGTGGAACTCAAGGAAAGGGTTTTTCATCTCAAATTGTTTTCATTGGGATATATGTTATGTTATGTTATGAAACTATATTATATTATGATGTATATATACTTCCCACATGACATGTTATATCATGAATATCATGAACTTCATCATATTTTAATTTTAATTTGATGTTATTTATTCAAGGGTCTTACGATTCAAATTTTACCAAAACGGAAAAGGTTTTACTTTACAATCTCATTGTTTATCGAGATTATTTGTAATTAAATTCTGTTGTTCAAATATTATAATACAACTATCAATAAACCCATTAATTTTCTTATTATATTTTTATTTATTGATAATACATGTTTTAATTTTATTTTCTCACATTAAGTATACAAGGAACCAAAATAACATTTTTAAGGAAAACAACCTTTATTTTTCTATTTGGTCAATTTTTTGATTCCATATCCCTGTTTTCTAAAAATGATTAATTTTTTTTAATATTATACAATGAATATTTTGTTATTTTTACAAATTTTTTACATTTTATAAAATTATTTAAAAGGAATCTTATTTTTCTTTTCTAAATGAGGTACTTTTTGACTTTTTATTAAAATGTAAGAGGAATATATTATTTTAACTTATACATTATGAAACAAATTTCACACCATAATGGACCCTCAATACAATGAATATTACTTTAATGTATTACAAGGTTATATAAATAATTGTTTCATTAATATTTGTAAAATATTTAGATTTTAATGGAGTGATTTCAATGTGAAAAGGATATTTTCCTCATGAAATACTCTAAGAGTTCTTTAGTAGGAATTTTATTCAAATATGGAATAAATTGATTCCCTTATGATTTAATAGGTATATTATCCAATGATACCATACTTATTATTTATTTATACGGTTTAAGATTATATGGACAATATTTTTATGAAACATGATTCTTTTTCCATTAGTTATGAAAGGATGAAATGTTTATGAACATCATTTCTTTTTCGTGGGTTATGTTGTGATGAAATGTTAACAAAAAAATTTATTTTCATGGGTTATGTTGTGGTTTTGGAATTATATAGCCATACAATTAAATGGGTAAAGAGTGATAACTCATGAGGTAAATATGTTATGTATGAAACTGATTTCATGCTCACAATTTCATATGTTTTACTAGTTTTTATGTCCATAAGATTAAATGTAGGCAAGGATTTCATGTATATATATTTATGTGTGGACCAAGATTTCATGTCTATATGATTATGTGTGTACTTGGTTTTCATGTCTATAAATTTATGCAAGGTCCGTATTTAAGATCCTGAATAAAATGAGTGAACCAATTTCTATTTAAACATGTTTAAAAGGTTATAAGATTATGTATTTACTTTGTTATTTTGTTTATGTTGTACTCTCATTGATCATGTTCCTTGAATCCTTTATGATTCATGTCCTATGAACTATTTTTCTTCATTTTATGATATAGGATTTTTATCTTTGATATGTATATTATGGTTTTCAAATGTTAATACCATGTTCTCATAACCTTATGAAAATTTTATATTAATATCTCCCTAATACAGCCTCACTGAGAAATTTAGATCACACAATATTATGTTTTCTTTCCCTTAGAATATGAAAAAATTTGTTATATGATGTGTCAATTATGGGTTCAAATAATGAAGCACTCTGTGGGAGATGATGCAGATCCCCTATAAACTAATTGCTTAGGTATCGAGGTATCCAAATATCTAAACCATTATGGTTCTTGCATGGATATTTATGTTATTTATTGATTATTCATCTATGTAAATTTCATATTTATGTATAAAAAGTTAATGTTTATTTACCATAACTTTTTTCCTGATAATTATCTCGTGAAAAAGAGTCACCACTTAGATACAAAAAAGGAATAATTAGTGCCATTATAGCACCTCAAATAAGTTGTTTCAACACCTAGATTTCCAATTCTCATTGGTTCCCATGCCAAAAAACTATCACCCACATATTATCTCTTTAAATATCTATACAAGACATATTTTCACCCTTTTTTACAATATATAAAAATTACCCATACTGATACCTTTTTATTATCCTTTATAATCCCTTCCAAAAAATGTAAAAAAATATCCAAAACACAAAAAATATCACCTGATTGCTATATGGGTGTTTAAAAAAATTCAAACTCATATTATCTCATTTTTTATCTCCAAAATTGATAGGGGATAACCCTCAACAATACCCCATTCAACCCATCAAAGATGGATATCTCATCCAACAAAATCTGTTGGATTGAAAATTTGATGGAATCATACCATCTATCATCCTCTATAGAAAATATAACAACAGAATTTGGAAAATATGTAAGAAACCTAAAATTTCCCTAATAAAAGAAAACCAAATTTTGAAATATTCATCACACATGTGTCTGCAATACCCTTATGAACAAGACTGGAACCAACACTGGCTATCTCCCCCACAATAGTGATGATGAGTACCTAGAGAAACTAATTTATCCAACTCAAAATCATTAAAGCATTATTTAATTCACATCACATCACCTTAATCTTTTATTTAATTCTATCATCCCTAGTGGCACTATATAAAGAAAATCAATTATCTGTATGAACCGAAATACATGACCTAACCTATTTTGGCTTACAAAGTTTCTTTATCTATGTTTATGGTATTTGACTAATGAATAATGATCACATGAGCCATAAATATGAAAAATTCATTTTCAAAAATTTATTTATAACATCACTTAAAAAGTTTTCACTGGTCCTGTAAAGTCTTTCAACAATTCTTCATCACACATATACCATCAATCCTTGGGAAAATGGGCATCTACTACTTCCAAAATAACTCCTCAACACATCATTGTCAATAGTAAATACAATTAAAAAATTATGGCATATACCTAGTATATGTCGCACATTCCTCAACATTAATGTACAACCTACATTCACAATGATACAAATATAACCAACACCAATGAAACCTGAATATTCTACATTTCCCATCTTCAATATTCCAATTTCACCTTCTTTGTAATAATTAAATAATTATTTCTTCTATTTAATTTGGTATTAATCTACGGAATCATCACCCATTCATTATAAATTTCTAACTTGTGACAATAAACATTGTTTGAAAGTAAATAACCCACACCCTATATAAGACTTACACTAATACGATCTGAACTAGTTCCATGTTTTTTTAATTTTTTATTTATGCATATTATTCAAAGATTTATAGAAAATATACACATAAAACTTTTTATCACAATCTAATAAATTGACTTTTCCTTTTTTCTTTAGGTCAAACTCTCTAATTACTGTATCCATATCTCATAGCCAAAACACCACAATTACATAAAGATTCATAATCATTCATCTTTGAACGAGTCTCATTTATAAATAATGATAAAATAAAATCATCCAATGTTAGAGTGTCTTTCCCAAACAGAAATGTGGTGATGCGATTATTATATGAATATTGAAAAAAAAACAAATATGGGAAAATCTTCATCCTCTTATTCCATTTTTATAGGTACCAGGTCACCTTTATCATTGATCTTGAATTGAACTAAAGATAGATCCATTAAGTGTTTGGTAAATCACCCAGATGGTTATCTAAATCTTTTAACTCTACTATTCACAAATGATAAAATTGTTTTTTCAGATATAAAATATTTGTGAGGGATATTTATTTATACTTGCTTTCAGTCTTCATCCATATCTCCACCAGATCTTTAAGATTCATCACATAATATAGAGTATTATAATCCATGTATATATAACTCATTCTTATTACGAAATTTCTCATATCCTACCAATCACCATAATTCATCATCTTTATTTTCTATAATTTTTTTTCTGCTGAGCCTTCACTATCTTCTCATGAACGATAATATTTTTTACTTGTTTCTACCAGAGTGTTAAATTTTTTTTCTTATAAAAATGTTGTTGTGGGTTAAAACCCTTTGCATGAATTACTAATATTCAATCAGTAAGAAACATCTATTATCTAGATTTGATAAAAGTTTTTTAGGAAACATACCAATCCCAAGACAAATACTTAATTGTTATAGAAAATTTTAGAATATTTAATGAAAAAAGAAAGTGAAAAAAATAAAATTAGGAAATAAATTGAAACATATATATTTAATGTGGAAGAACAATAAAATTACTAGGTTTAAAAAACTTAGGGAAAATCTATGAATTCTACTATGATAAGAGATTATTCAAAATCCAAGTGAAAGAATTAAACTTGAATTTTAATAAGAGTATAGAAATTCTATTTGAAAAACAAACCCTGATAATATTTTACTTTTCTTTGATAATCATCTCATAAAAAAGTGCCACTTACTAAAGATAAAAATTGAACATGAAACATCATTGAAACACAACAAATAAGTCAGTGCACAACCCAGTTTACCACTACTCAGTGATTCCCACACCCAAAAACCATCACCCACATATTTCATTTATGTATTTATTTACACCATATATCTGATCCCATTTTTAGTCAGTATACAAATCATCACTACTGATCCCATTGTATATTACCTCATAGTATATTACAAAAATATATTGAAAATATCACAAACACCAAAAATATATAACTTGTTGCATGTAGGTTTTTTGATAAATTAAAACTCATTTTTTCTCATTTTATATCATCGAGTGTGATACATGATGTCCTCGTCACATGAGTAATTATCACTATAATATGAACCCCCCTCCATAATTACTGCCTCAACAACATTCTCTGGTTTTCATGATCACCCACAAGTGCCACCCACTCTCACCTACTCACCCTCTCACCTCACTCATCATCGCTCGTGGCACACTCACTTATTGTCATCATAGTTCTCGCCCATGTCACACTCTATTATAGACATAACCACCACCACTAGCTTCATACTCACAACACATCATTACCATCTCTAGAACCTATGTTGTACTTGTCTCTCATCATCATCACATGTGTGGCACTCGAATCCCACCTTTTCTACTACTATATTTCATTACACTCACCGACCACTATCAATAGAACTATTCACATCACAATTTCTACACCCCATCATCTGTTTGATGGATTAAATTTTCCAATATTTTAACCCATTATATGTCGTCACTTGCGTCACACTCTAAAATAACATTACTTTTTTCCACTCGGCTACTCATCGTCACCTAGAAGGACACTCCCCATTAATTTTTTTTTCTCGACTTCTGTCGGCCACATCATTCACTGAAATTTTTTTAGCAGGAACATATGCAAAATTCTAATATTTAGGCATGTGGGAATGTCCTCCACACACTAGATTAAAATATTATAGAGGAATATTTCATGTTGAATGAATATTTTTTTTGATTGAAATTAATTAATACATATTTCTAGTAGTATAATTAAAAGTTAATAAAAATAATAAAATTTTATTGATATATTAAAAAAATACTATAAATGTATCTAAAAATAAAATGTGATTATATATATAAATTATTTAATTAATGAATTTATTTTTTATATTATGAATATAAAAATATGTTGAAGTAATCAATAATAATAGAAAATTTATTTTTTATTCAAATAAAACTCTAGAAATAATTAAATTTCAATAAATTTATAAAATGAATTGAATATGTTAGTTAAATACAAATTCATAAAAACAATTATACCCCTAAGTCTCATAATAGATAGAAAAAACTTATTTTTAATTGTATTTTTATAATTAATGCACTAAAAACACTAAAATTAAAAAAAAATTATGCTTACAAATTGAACTATCACCTACCCTTAAACTTAATATTTTCTAATACTTAAGAATTTGTGTTGAAAATTATTCATAAAGGATATAACAATATAATAATATTAAATATCAATTCAATGAATATGATGTAAATATTTTTATTTGCAATAATGTTTAAGAAAAAAATGATGAAATTATTTTAAATCATTACTCCTCAAATTAATCTTATAAAATAAATAGAAGCTAATAAGTTGTATAGTTCCATAATTAAGCATTAAATTGACATTAATATTTTTAATTCTTATTTTGAGGGATGTTACTAATTCTTCCACCATTTCCTCCTACAATTTATTGTATACATATGACAATATTTTTATTTCATATTTTTTTATACTTTTTATACATTATATATATTTATATATTTATTCATGTTATGGGGTTAATTCTATCACAACCTATGTTTCCCACTACTTATTTATGTCATCCTAGAAAGTATAGGTATCAAATATTCAGAAATAGATGAATTGAAGTAAAAAAGCTCAATTTTTCCCTTAATCTAAAAATTTTGACTGATTAGAAGGTAAATTGTTCGATAATGTCAGGGTATCAATGTATAAAGCACTACAAATGAATCTATCAGAATTTAAAAACCTCATTAAAGATAAACATAAAACAAATTAGAAATTAAAAAATGTAAAAAATGGTTAGAGATCCAAATAATAATAAAAAACCCTTAAAATGATTTTATTACTAATGAATTCCAATCATGAAATTCTCCCAATGTAGAAAAAGCATTGGTAACTGAAACAAAGGTGTAAAATCTACATAACAGGAACTTCATTGATATCTTTGATCATAATCAAAAAGTTTGGAACAAAGAGCTTAGTAGATAAAATGTTGGTAATAAGAAAATTTTTCCACAAGCTCCACTTCAATCATATTTTAACATCTCAAGCTTCCATGGTACCCTAATTTTAAAATAATTCAATATCTTTCATTGCATGCAATACTGAGTTCGAACGTACCATGACATATCAAAATAGTCACTTAAAAAGTAGTCATGAATATTATTAACAAAATTATGAAATCTTCATATTTTATTTTTCAAAATAGACTTCAATTTTGAATTAGTAAGATCAAAATTAGTTAGGATGGATTTTTGGAATTTTTTCAGAAAAGTTTCATTTTTTGATGAATAGTGAAAAATACTACATTTTTGTTAAGACACAAATTTTTCATTTAAATAATTGTTATAATGTAAATTTATTTTAAAGTAACAATTTATTAATAATAAATATATTAATCCAATTTATTTCATTTTAATCATTTTATAATAGAATTAGATATAAAAATTACTGAACTTCTGAATTTCTCTTTTACCTGCCTTCTAACCATATCTTTTGAGATTTGTGTTAAACAAAATTTTACCGCTTCTATGAATTGAATTTTAAAAAACTAATATACATGGTTGTAATAAATATAAAAAATGTGTTTTAGAAGGATCAAAATATTTTTGGTGAATAGTAACGTTTGGATTTTATTTACCACGGTTAAAGGTAAATAAGGTAATTAATGGTAAAAATAATATTATAATAATTTAATATTAACCTAACACTTATCTGAATTTTTTTGGATAAGTGTTTTTCGAGCAAAATAAACCTTTGGTATAAAATATGATCCTTTTTAATCTAATAGTTTTAGATTTGGACATTTATTATATTTTATTTAATGAAGAGTTAGAATTTTCATATTCAGATTTTAATAAGTATATCATTTTTAATAAGAGGTTATACAAGCGATATGATCGACTATAAATATTATTTAGGAATATACAATGATTATCTAAATTTATATTAATTTATTTATAATTTTAAGAGATTAAATATTTACAATTAATTATGGTACAATAGTGAAGAAGAAATTATTTTATTAACATAAATAAAAAATAAATAGTATTAAAAATATTAAAATAAATATAATTTGATATAATTAATGAAATAAATGACTTTTATCGATAACATAAACATGTTAGTAACATACTAGAAGTATTTAGAAGAAGTTATCATGAAATTTGTATATTTTTAAAATGAAAATATTGAATAGTATCCAAATTGGCATAAATGATATTTTAAAATAAATAATGTTTTATTAATTATTTTAAAATTCATAAAAAATATGATGGTCAGAAAAATAACTTTTATAGTGATAAATATTTCATTAATGATCCAATTTGGGTTCTTTTGTAATTTTATATTAACTATATTAACCTTATATTATAAAAATACAAGTAGACACGGTAAAAGTTAAACTGTTTTACTAGGTGTTAATCCCAATAGATAAGGTTACTTTTGTGACCAAAACTTGTATAAAAATAATTGGTTGTGATGATTTAGACCCATAGTCTTCTTATAATCTAATTTAATTACATTTCAGCTGTTGGAAACTGAAAATAAATTTACAGTAAATCTATAGTTATGGAATTTCTAAAAGTACCCCTCCATTCTATTCTAAAAGGGATCCTCTCCTTCTCTTTTATTCACACCTCTAAATCCCTTTGTCTCAGAAAAAACAAGCCTAATTCTCCTACCAAATTCACTAAATATATCCTAGTGGCCATACTGTGGGATGAAAGCCATCTTAAGGAGTCCTTTTGTGCAAATCAAAAGAAGATACTCAAAGAAGAGGTAATTGTTTTACCAATTCCATTCAATTGTTTTCTTCTTCTACTTCTATTATTATTATGTTTTTACTAAAAAAAGTAATAAATAAATTTTCTTATACATGATGATATTTTATTATAATTATGGAACAACCATATTCCTCCATTTATCCATCCAAGGAATAATAATATCACCATGCGTACGCACGTACGGCTTACTGTCTCCACGTCATGGTGTAATTTTTTATTCAATAGTAATTTATTTGGATGAGTATACTTTTGATTATAATGGATATAAATAATGAAAATAACATTATAATTATTCTTTATAATTAATATATCGTTTAATTCCACACCATTTAACTATTAAAGGAATGATACTATTGTTTGCGCGTACGTACATCCTACCGTCTCCACAACATAGTGAGATTCATTCTCCAAATTAATTATTAAATAATGATTATAAAATTTGTATTATGAGTAAAAATAATTATTATTATATTAATGTTAATAATCATGTGAATATAACGCATCCTATACATAAGAAACATGACTTACACAACAAAACTTGCATAAGAAAATGAAGCAGTTAACACCACAAACAATGGTAATACTGCAATATTATAAACAAAAAGATATAAGTGGATAATATATGATGTCATAAATATGTATATGGTCCTGGTATATTTTTATAACATGTTTCAAGAATTATATATGATTTTAACTCACCCATGAATAGAAGAAATTACTATGTGAGGGTTAATTTCACAATCTCATTATTATTCGAAGTTGTTTATATATACGTATCCAATGAGACATCATTATCACCCATTTCCATGTTTCATAAAATGTATTTAAAAATATTATTGATAATTTTTTAAAGACATTTCTACCCATTTTTACTTTTTACCAAATTTTTTGAATGAAATATTTCTATCATTTTTAAAACAAGGTATTTTATACCCCCTTTTGACAAATTAAGGAAAGAATGTTTTTTTTCTTATAAGGTGAAAGAGATTATTTTCCACCATAATGAGGCCTTACCATTTCGAATCTTCCCATAAAATATTTCAAGAATAATTTAATAACAAAATTTTTTATTTTATAATTTTGATCCTTTTAAAATATTTTAATGTAAAAAATAATGTTTATCTCAATGAGTTTTAATGAATTTATTAGATTATTTTTATCTTTCTAGGCATCCTTTTTTGGGTTTTATTCTTGATTAACATCAATTTACTATGATAAAATCTTCCATTTTGTATTGAAGGTTTTATGATATGTTTGACTATAGATGTGCTATTTTTATACCATTCATGGTCCGTGGTTAATGTATTAACATATTTATTCTAGTTTTAGTATGAAGGTTTATATTACGTTTCACCCTTTTCATATAAGGAATGCATTGGACTTAGTAAGTGATAGGTGGGGTCTATTAAAGCCACTAGATGCACTGGTATGTCTCATGAGATAAACTAGCATCTTAGCACAAGGCCTTGATGGCATGGTTATGTACGGTCTTAGTACAAGTCTTTGATGGTATTATTCTGATGTCCAACATTATGCATTTCTATATTATTAGTTTAGTTATTGATATTTCATGTGATTATTTGACTTTTAGAATATCCATGTGAATGTTTAAATAGAATTTTTTGATTTATTATTGCCATATTGTATTGAATATTATGTTTAAAATGATTATGATTTAGTTTTATATCTTTCCTTCAATGTTTATGCTTATTTATGGTAGCTTCATCAATATTGTTTATCCATACTGTGCATTTGATCTTAATCATTAATTATGTTTCATTTTTCCCTAGGATGTGAAGAAGTATATTATGACTGAACTATAGAATAATATAAATGATATGGTTGTTTTCAAAGAAGACTCTATGTTTTTTTTTTCATTTCAAGATGAAACGTAAAACATATATTTGTCTCAAGATTTTCCAAGGGAATAAAAATTTTCAATATTTCTGTATTTGATTTCTTGTGATCTTTCCAAATTGATAAAATAATTATAGAGACCCATCTTTTTACCTGTTAGACATTGGAATATTTCTGCATGTGTTTCCAGAGCCAGGCGTTGAGATGACATGAAATTATGAGGCCCGATGTGCCCGGAATAAATTATACAAAAATATTAAGTGTTTTTGCACTATTAATGCAATGGAAATGGGATATTTCTTAAATTGTGTAAATGATCGGAAATATAAGACCATAGTTCTATCCAAAACATGGTGTTTACCCTAGGCACGACATAAAGCATGTTAGCACGAGATGTTCAGATCCCATGCTCATTAGTGGTAAGTAAATGGATGAATTAATTTATTAATTCATTCATTTAATAGGTCAAACCCAAATAACTCCCAAACAGTACCTTGGAATGGAAATCTGAGTCCATGGTTGTTCACAGAGCTTGTCGTTGACCCTAGGAGGGGTATAATTTTTTTTGTTCATGCCTTCTGTAGAAAAAGTTCAGTAGAGAAAAACCGCAAATAAAATAATTAAATTAAATTGTTTTATTTGAAAAGTTACTTTGAATAACATATTAATGGAGTCTCAGAGAGGAAATCTGAGACTTCCATTGAGTTCATAGCTTGGTGTTTACCCTAAGGGTGACCTCATTTGAGAGGGCATGAGAGATTCAAATTTCGTTTCTACCTGCAATTTTTTATAAATAAAGAATTCAGGAAATGAGAATGGTTAGCTCATTTTCCATCTCGGATGGAAAAGATTTGGCCGACGATGATTTGACGTCCAAACATCATCAGATTGTGATGAAACTTCAGGTGCAGATAGATCAGGGCATAATGAGCACAATGACAGATCCAAATTTCAGGTTGGATTTCTATTTCGGGAACCCCTCGGATAGATATTTCATCGTCGGAAATCATTTATATTTGTTTTTGGTGCTATGGAATCCTTTAATGATGGCCAAACAAAAAATGACCATTCTCAATATAAATTTCCTATTGCCCATTCTTCGCGTTCTTCGTCCACCAACTTTTTGCCCCGCGAAATCATCGCGGAATGGAGGGGCAAGGCATATGTTTGCGAAGCTCTCAACCCGAGGAGTCCCGATTTCTGCTCGAGTTCAATTTTTGGGTGTCAGAGCAAGCATAGTGGCGAGTATCGGTATCTTTCTATGACACTAAAATGACAATGGATCATCAAGAAGAAGAAAGCGCTACAATTGTCTCATCCCAAGGATCCAGATATAGTCCCAGATCACGTTTTGGACCATCGGAGTGACTGTAGTGGTCTTTGGATGTTTTCCAGAAGATTTCTAGCATCTCTGGCGATGGTCTGACATCCCTGGTGGCGGTCTGGAAACAGTTCAGCTATCCAGGGTGGTAGTCTCAGGTAAGCCGGCGGCGGTCCGACAGGCGCTCCGATGACAGTTTGGCCAGACTGTTCCGGGCACGTTTAAACCCATGTATCTTTCAAACCGGGTGTCTGATTGGCATGCTGTTTGCTGCCACAAAACCCTTGAATTTAAGATGACCTTATGAGGATAATTTGTCTAATTGTTTTTTCAGGATCGATTCTCAGGTGCCTGAAATGTCGATTTTTAAAAATAACAATATAATTATTATTATTTGCGAAACATGTATCAGACCGTAAGTTTTCATACGATGTACGATTGATAGACCTTCATAGATATTGTGACCCTAGAGTTAAGGTGGAATTTTAAAGGCTGATTTTGGGTGCTTAAACTGAAATAGTGGTGTGGCCCCCATGAGGCCCCTTTCGAGAATTTGCGGTGGAATGAGACTTTTTCACCGGGCATCCCTTTTGGATAATCGAGTAGTCGATCTTGTGTGTTTTCTTTTGAGGATATAAATTGTGTAATCTGCCTGACTAAATTCAAGGCCAAGGAATAGACCCCACAATACACCTTTTTGAGTGTGATATAGCGTTTTACAACTTCTTTGTCGAATGTCTATATGGGGAAAGTGAATAATCTACCTTGCGTGTTTTCTCAAAACGATCTTAATGGTGTAATAAATTTGGATGAGTGAATCCTTTTTGTGATCAGTAGTAATTGGGAACAGATTGGGAATTTACAATGAAAAGCATCTTTTTCATTGGTGGTCCGTTTGGGATGAATGGATATTCGATCCTGTGTGTTTTTCAGTGGGGATTTCAATGGAGAGATACACGTGATGGGTTTCAGGATCGAGGGGTAGGCCCTATGGGGCACCGTTTACGTGTGACGTTAGGAGATATAGCTTTTGCATTAGATGTCTGTTTCAGATTAATGAATAGTTTATCCTGTGTGATTTTCCGCAAGGATCACAACAATGTGATTTGTTTGAATGTGAAGATCATTATTCAAAATCTCATATTAAATGTGGAAACATTAATGGAATATTAGTGGAAGATCCATTTGATGTGGTTGAAGATAATCCACAGCTTTAGTCATCACCGACTCTTGTGAGAGTGGAGAAGATGTATGAAGTGATAAAATTGATGTTCTGGGACCGTTCGAGGAGGCGTGTCAGCTAACCTATGATTCCGATTCTCTGTCTTAGAGATGAGTGTCATGTGGTCATCAGATTTTGCAACTATTGTGTCATGTACTCTAGTAGTACCTCGACATGTTGTGGAACTTGTTCAACCTTTTTGGGACCCAAAAATGGTTCGTTACAAGGATAGACGATGAGAAGGGGCCACACATCGTGTGGTACCCACATGCTACATGCACCACTATGAATCTTCTATCTCTCGTATCTCTTTCTTATGAACTTGAATTTGGATTCCGAGTAGCCTCTCCTGAGTGTTTATTAATGGAGGATGCGATGGTGCCCTCTATAGTGGCTTTCGAGGTATGATACGAGACATTCCAATGTGGTTCTTGATGATGATAGAGATGGCAATGGTGGTTTCAAAATCACAAGATCAATCCTTGCTTACCCTCCATCAAGGTTGGGTAGTGGTGTTCACCATCCTTTTTTGGGATTACCCTCCATTGAGGATGTGCAGTGGTGTTCGCCATTCTCTTTCAAGCTTACCCTCCAACAAGGCTGGGTAGTGGCATTCACCAGTTACTCTTTCAAGGATTACCCTACAGTGCTGTAGCGCCATGGAGATCTCCAGTTACTCTTTTAGGGCTTACCCTCTAGCTGGGCAGGGTAGTGGCCTTCGCCGATGACTTATATAAGTATATCCTCCAGCAGGGCAATATAGTGTGTTCACGACATTGGGACACGATCTCTAGACTATGTGGCATAGCGATGAGGCATACATGACGTGACATTGGACTCTCAAGAAAGTGGGTTTCTTTTCCCACCATGAACAGTCCTTGTGGTGCGACCTAAAACTGTGCGGGTGAGACAAAACCTCTCGAAGTGGTTAGTATCAAGGTGCGGTGATTGAGCCCCTTTGACTTACAGTTTAGGGTAGACATGTGTGATGTTGGGCATCGATGGTGTTTTCTTCTAGAACTGTTGGTAAGTCTTTTATTGGGCTGAGCTAGTGATATGGATATCCTCATACTATTTCATTTGGGATTATTTGGTTGAGAATATATATAGTGTATTACAGTACCCACTCCGTGGGCTTTGGTTACTCTCCTTTTAGGAGAGGCGAAGACGCATAGGGTATGCCACGTACTTTCCGTGTCTATATTCTCAGGGTTGGATGAGTCCAATCTTCTACCGTATGTAGCGAAGACTTGACGAGAAGTTAACCTTCTCACCGTTTCAAGCTCCCCATGTTTGGAAGAACTTACTTCACTTCATTGTTGGATTGAGATGTACTCTTTTACTGTACCATGTTCTATCTATTTCTTCCCTCTTCATTACCTCACTTTATTTTACGTTGTGCCTTCAGGGAATCCTAATGAGTGTTATTATACTTACCACTTCTTGGGCTTTTCCCATATTTGGTGTGCCCTTACAGATGATGGATAGGTTGATCGTGACATCAGAGGACCATATGGATACAAGGTTATTGGACTGAATGTGGTGGTCGTATTTTGGCATCTTGGAGTGAGGCCTTCTCAGTTGTTTTACTTTTCCACCTATTGCTGGGTTGTGACACTTTTCTTGTTGGGAGGGTATTCTTCCCTTTTCCCTTACAGTTTACATTCCTGTACTTTTACTGTGTAGAGGTCAATGAATATTTGTGGTTTATATATAGCAATGTTGCATTTTTCATTCATTTCCCTATGAATTGTTTTCATTGAGTTGGCTACGTGTGTGTGTACAAGTACTCAGGGACAGGCCTCCCCGAGTTTGTTATGCCTTCAGCCTTGGTCACCAGCCCCTGGCCTATGGAGGCAGAGTTGGGGGTATTTGCAGTTGAAGCTCTAGTACAGTTTGGGTAAAGGCAAAGTGGTATCAGAGGTGGTTTATTCCTTGGGACATTGTTCGGATGATCACTTAAAAAGTATCGATTGAGTTTTAGGGATACGATGTCAATGTGTATTGAGAGCGGCTCTCAGGCCAGGGAAACCGGTGATGGTGTGACAACCAATGTATCAATTCACCGGGAGCTTGATTACCCACTTTTCAACTTGGAGTTCCGAGACACTTATTACAGGGAACATTGGTACATGCATCATATAGAATTGAGGCTTTTACTGTCCTTCTTGAGTGAGCTCCCCATTGTTGTTGATATATATATATTCTCATTTGACTACTGTACTCCTTGATGGGATTCATGATGCGTCCGCGATGCTAGGAATCCCGGATACTAGATCTGGTTCATGACTACTATTCTATGAGAGATGAGGCCTCAGTTCATGATTCATCATCCATTACCCTTTTTCCAGGAGGACAGGCAGTAGCACCTCCACCTATTGAGTAGCAGTTAGTACCAGCAGCAAAGGATGATGACGAGTGTAGGCTGAGCGCGATACATGAGTTCTATCATCAGAGACCGGTGAGTTTATGTGGTGAACCATACACCCAGGTAATGAAGGGTTGGCTAGAGTTGGTGGTTCACCTCTTCAGGCTTGTTCAGACACTAATAGGTTATATGGTGGCTTTGAAAACCATTCGTTTTCCACAGAGCAGCTTGGCCTTGGTAAAGATGGGATACTCAGATGCATGATGAGTCGACATGTAATGGCCCAACCCCAAAAACATGGATTTGATACATTATTTTAATATATTTTCATGATTACAAGGAATCATTTTCTAAATTACCGATTTGTTTATCAGTCTTGGAAAATATATTACATACATCAACTTTACATTACAACTTCAAACAAAAAATAATGCACAGGTAGTTCTTTGAGAACACCACTATTCCTAATAGCTTAACCCAACATATCAATCATAATACACTTCTTGTAATCCTAGGAAAATAAAATATAATAGTGGGGTGAGCTCAGATGCTCACTAAGGGTAAATAATTTAGCCGAAGCTATAAAATTTTAAGGAAAGATGTGTAATGAAAACAAAACCCTTTTTAAACATAATCTTGAACATAATATGGTAAAAATTAATCAAACATCACCACATAAACATGCACATGGATATTATAATAGTTCAGTAATCACATGTAATAATTAATTTCATAATGATGGAACGCCTAACGCCAAACCTCATTACCACATAGTCAAGGCCTCATGCCAATTCTACAAATAAAATTTTTCTCAAGGCCTTGAGACAAGACACTACATTGTCTCAAGAGATCTATCTATGCATCAAGAAGCTATAGTGGGCTCCACCTATCACGTACTAAGTCCACTACATTACTCACATGGAAAAGATGAAACATAACATAAACATTTGTATTAAAAATTGCATAAGAAATGTTAATACATTAACAATAAACCATGAAATGTATAAAAATAGAACATCCACAGTCAAACATATCATAACTCATTCAATACAATATGGAATATTTTATTATAATAAATCAACCTCATTCAATAATAATATCCAGTAAAGAATGCTGATATAGTTGAAAATGATCAGTAAAACTTTTTGAGAGAAATATCCTTTTTGTGAAATAATTTAAAAGTCACACATTTATAAAGTAAGTAATTAAGAAGAGATTTTTGAATCAAAGTATCCCATACCACTTTTAATCTTTTGAAAATAATTATCATTTCAAAACATTAGTGTCCATATAAATAAATCCTTAAAATCATTTTGAAAAAACAGAGATTAATTAAAAGGATTTAGAAAGATAAATCCTTAAAACATTTAAAATAATGATCTAATTAAACACACCATCCAATTAAACCTTAAATTATTCCTTTTTAATTTTTTTTATGAAATATTGGTATCGATGATAAATATGTCCCAGTAAATACTTACACATTAACAATATCAGATAATAACGAGATTGAGGAAATAACCCTTACCTTGTACTTTCCATTAGTAATGGGTACATTTACATTCAAGTATAATCACCATAGTATGTTATTAAATTACAATAGAACCATATTAATATTTATGTTGTCATACATGATTCATTTATGACTTTATACTACCCATTTAATAATAATTTCCGTGTTAAATTAACATTTTGGGTAATAGTCGTTTTCTTTATTGATTGTGTTTTAACATGTTATTCTTGATCACATCACATAGATCATGATTTAAATACTTATAGAATATAAAACTGATTTATATATCATATATATTTAGAATATAAATATGCATAAAGACAGATATATGAAATGTAAAACACTATTTATGGAGACGGTAGGCCGTATGTACACATAAACGCTGTTTCCGTTTTCATATCATATTAAACAGAACTAAGGGAATAAGATATATTTATATATATATATATATTTAGTAGAATCATTATGTCATATATTACATACTTATTAAATATATATATATATATATATATATTTATAATCATCATTGAATGGTGAATGCGGAAATGAATCTCATCGCGTCGTGGAGACGGTAAGCCGTACGTATGCACAAGCAATGATATCATTACATTAATTATTAAAAGGTGTGGAATTAGATTGTATATTAATTTTATAGAGACATTAGAATGTTATTTAAATTATTTATATACATATTACTCATCATTATATCCATCCAAATAACATAGTGTTGAATAAAAAATTACACCCCGACGTGGAGACGGTAAGCCATACATACACAGGCATGGAGACATTATCATTCATAACATAGATAGAATAATTAATATGGTTGTAACATATTTATAATTATATCACAGTATGTATAAGGTACTTTTTTTATTATTTTTTTATTGAAATAAAAAATAAATGTCATGTGAAAGAAGAAAAAAACTTTGGAAGAGGTGACAAAATAATTACCTCTTCTTTGGGTGTTTCCTTTTGATTTGAATGAAAGTGCTCATTAGGTTGCCTTTGTGCTCAAGGGAAGGCCAATAGGTTTAAGTGAGGGATGTTGGGAGGATATTTGGGCTGGGTTTGGGCAAGGAAAATTTATTTGGAGTTTGATTTTGAGAGAAGGAGGAGTACCATTTTATTAGAGGGGAGAGGTCCCTTTAAGAAAAGCTTAAAATATTATTTTATAATTAAATCATTTCCCTTTTATAATGGTTAAAAATTGTTTTATTTCTAGGAAAAGGTGGGTATGGTTCTAAAACCACTCAAGAAATAGATTTTAGATAGTTTTAGGTCACCATTTTAACCTTATCTTTTAGATTTAACTCTTAGTTAAATAGTTTAACTTTTACCGTGTCTTCATATATTCTTACACTATATGGTTAATAAACATACTCTAAACTTACAAAAGAACCAAAAGTGGTTAATTAATGACATATATAATATTATTTAAGCCCTTTGATTGATCTTTAGATTTTTAGAAATATTATATAATTTAATAATATACTATTTGTTTTAAAAACTCACATATGTAAATTTTGACACTATTTAGTATTTGTTTTTTTTGAAAGTCTTCACATTTGATTACTTCGAAGAAGATACATTGAATCAACTATAACATGTCATATTCACCTAGAGAAATCGTGGATGTCATAAAAACGTTGAAATTATATTTATTTTATTATTTAAAATACCATTTATTTGATTCTTTCATTAATAAGGTAATTACTACATCAACATTGTGTCATAAATAAATTTAATTATTTAATTTCTAAAAATTTCAAATAAAATACCATTTTATAGGAAATCTTTTTATATTTATAATGAATATTCATAGTGGAATTTATCTTATGTGTAACCGTATATTAAAAATGTTTTGGTTATTAAACTTTGAATTTAACACTTCTAACTCTTCTTTAAATAAAATAATTGTAAATGTCCTAATCTAATTCAAGTGGAAAAAAAGGATCATATTTTATTTATAAGGTTGGTTTTGGTCGAAATACAAAAAATAAATAGAATTAGGATATGAGTTATGATAATTATAATAACATTTTTACTATTAGTTACCCTATTTAATTTTAACCGTTATAAATGTAAGTCAGAAGCTATTATTCACCAAAAATTATTTTCATCTTATTGAGTCACATTTTACTTAATGATATAAACCATTTCTCTTGGATTTTTGAAATTCAACTCACCAAAGTGGTAATATTATGTTTTATGAAAATTTGCAAATGCTCCTAGAAGGTGGGTAAAAGACGGTAAAAACATCAACAAAACATTATACCTCTAATTTTATTAAAAAATGAATAAAATAAACTAAATTGAACTTATATACTTCTTATATATATATTTTTACTTAAAATAAATTTAAATAAAATAAATAATTATTTAAATAAAACTCGGTTTCAAAGAATAATGCAGTGTTTTTCACTATTAATCAAAAAATGAATGCTTTCAGAAAAATACCAAAAATTCACCCTAAGATAATTTTGATATTTTGAATTCAAAAAGGAATTATATTGTACCAAATTCAATTCATTAAAGTTTCATTAATTAGTTTATAATTAATTCTCATTGTTAAAACCAAAAAGAGGGTTTTAAAAAGTAAAAACTATAAAATGATTGACATGTGTTTAGGTCAAATTTAAATGTGAAATTAGTTATAATAACCAACATTGGATTAAATGAAAAAATATAATATAATTATATTTCAAAACTATTCAATTTCATAATTTAACACTATAAATTATTTAAATTTAAAAAGTTTTTTCAATTAAACCATAATATTTTTCACTATTCATCAAAATATGAAAGTTATCAGAAAACTACCAAAAATTTATCCAAACTAAATTTTTATGCCCCAATTCTAAAGAAGAATTTAATTTCAATAAAGTGAATGTATAAAAGTGTTAACTATTGGTTATGAAAAAGGTTCTCTATTAAAAGGTGGTAAAATTTCATTTTTTTAAAAATACTTGTTTTATCTAAAAAATAAATTTGTTCTTATATTACATCTAAGAAACACATAATATGGATGTTAAAATTAAATAGAGTATATAAGATTCAAAATTTAGTTAATACTATTCATAACAACTTTTTGAACGGCTACTTTGGTAATTTGTGGTGCGCTCGAACTCAGTGTTGCGTGGAGTGCAGGCTATTGAATTATTTTAATGAGATAACATACTATGAAATAATGGGGTGTTAAATTCTCCCCTCATTAAATAAATTCCATCCACAACAATTTGAAATTTTTCTTCAAAAATAAAAGGTTAAAAATAGGAAAATACCATTGAGGAAAACCCAAATCAGAAATTTGGTTAATAAAATTTAGTCTTAATAAGATGGAAAGGGAAACGAAAATGTCCTGACTAAATTATGATATTGATTAAGAGAACATTGGTGGAAATTAAAGACAAATAATTAGAGGAAAAATGTAAATATTTATATGGAGTGATTATGGACATCAATCACAAAAAAGTGCACATTTGAGGGCCTCAAATCCATCGATCTACGATGATTTAAAATATCAATAGTTCAACAAAACTTAAGGTATTAGGATAACAAATTTTTGGTATTAAGATCTCTAAACAAATGTTTAAGAATTAATTTATTCATAAAATAAGAGATTATATATACATATAATTGATAATTAGAGTTTCATCCTTCAACTATTTCCTACCACAAATCCATCTTTCACTCTAAAAGATAATAGAATTCAAAAATATTCTATTTATCCTAATCATACGGTGTTTGAAAAATAATGAATTTTTAATTCATTTTTCTGAGTATTAAAAAAAACTACATTATACAAACCAGGAAATAACATAGGCCATTGTTACTTGATGCACCTTGGTCACCCTTCGGTTGCGGGTTTATGTCTCGTGGCCTTGCTGGACACGACATGTTGTCGCTCGATCACTGAGTTATCCTTTTTATAACAATACAAAAATAATCTTAATAAATGATTTAACCTTAATAATAGTATCCAATATCAAACCTAATCCATTACAACCTTTAGACTTATCCAAAATACATTTTCCCAAATTCACAATCCAAAATTTAAATGTAAGTTAAACACAGTGAAGATTATTTTTTCTTTTAATAACATGTGAATACCATCATTATGTATTATTTTAAAACACTATAACACCATGAGTTACCATAAAACCATATTGATTACATTCATGCTTCCTTATTCCATATAGAATACTTGATATACTCCTTATATACAAAAATGTTGTAAAATCCAACAATGATAGAATATAAAAACCATTAATCAGTTCCATTGATGTCAATAATATCCAATACAATTTATCCAAATCAATCATATCTTATTACAAAATCAATACATCAGTATCATCAAAATATTAAAGTTTTATCTTTCCTTTGACCATGTATTTTCCAAAAAAGTTTAACTTGCTATTGAGTCACTTTTCTAGGAACAACACAATCTCAAATCCTTAATGAAATAATACTCCAATACAATCCTTATATACTCCATAATTATTATAACCAGTACATAATTGATACAATACTCAAATGACTTAATTATTTTATATCAATATAAGAAGACTAGTCACTAATCTTCATCTGTGGTAATATAATAACATAATTATTATCTAACAAAAACATTTGTGGTATACTCTGATTATTTGGACATTGATCACGTAGTGTCCCAACTCATTGCAGATGAATCATTGTAAATTAGAAACCCTTATCTTACCCTTTCAATCACATACTCTATGTCCTTTTCTCCACACTTATAATATACTACCATTCCATTTAATAATTTACCAAGGTGATTCTTTCCACAGTTATCACATATGGGAAAATCATTCTTTCCCTTATTCCCTTTATCTATCATTCCCTATATCATCCTTTTTTCCTCTATCTTCCCTTCAAATCCATAGGACTCAGAAAATTCTTTACTTATCTTATTGAAACATGATACTATTTCTTCATAAAATGAATATATGTGGGAGACTATTTCCTTCATAAATGTTGGCTTAATACCATGAAAGATATGATCCTTCTTACTCTTTGGATCATGTGTATTGCTGGAGTTATCAATATATCTAATGGGCACCATTTCTAAACAATTCCATACACTTAGTGAGTTTTATGAATCACAATGCATAATTCGAAACTTGTAAAATAACTAATGTAAATTGATAACATTATGAATATAATCTATAATAATAAAAAATGTTTTTTTGAGTAAGTATTTACTCCTAAATCTTTCATAATGGATTGTAAAGAAAACGGGAATTATCCTAAGCATATCCCCCCAAGAGTATCGTAACCAAGAGTGCAGAAAGGCATGTTGTCATGTACTAGGATACCTCGGGTAATGCCAAAAACTCCTTGTTAATGTTTTCACTCCTAAGTACATCTGTTCCAGTGCCACCTCTACCTCCTCGAATCCAGACAGGGATGTATTGGTTCAAAAATTCACGAAATCTCTACACTACCAAAATTCAAGTATGTTCTTCTATTATAATCCTCAAAGTCTATCTTAAGGTAATGTTCTCTAATTTGTGATTTTATAGATATAGTTTCCATGTTTATTGCTAAACTTCCTTTGATACCAACTGTAATGCCCCAACCCTAGAAGTCCAAAGCCAATGCATTATTTTAAGACAATGGCATGATTACAAGGAATTAAGTCCTAAAATACTGATCAGTTTAGTAGTCTTGGAAAATAGAATACATACATCAACTTTACATTACAATTTAAAACATAAAATATAGCTTAGAGAGTTCTTTGAGAATGCCTTTATTCCATTTATATTAACCCTTCATATCAATAATAATACTCTTCTTGGAATCCTGGGAAAATAAAACATCAGAAAGGGGTGAGCTCAGATGCTCAATAAGGGTAAATAATTTAGGAGAAGCTATAAACCATTAAGGAAATATGTGTAATAAAAAAAATTCCTTTTCAAACATAATCTTGAACATAATATGGTAAAAATAAATCAAACACAACCATATACATATGCACATGGATATTATACTAGTCAAATAATCATAGGTAATAACTAATTTCTTAATGAGGGAATGCCTAATGATGAACATCATTACCACATAGTTAAGGCCTCGTTCGAAGACTACAAATAATTTTTTTTCATGGACTTATACAAAGACACTATTTTGTCTCATGAGACCTACTGATGCATCGAAGAGCTATAGAGGCCTCCAACCATCACAAACTAAGTCCACTTCATTCCTCATATGAAAAAGATGAAATATAACATAAACATTCAAATTAAAACTTACATGCGAAATGTTAATACATTAACCATATTCCATGAATGGAATAAAAATAGAACATCCATAGTCAAACATATCATAAATCATGAAATACAATATTGAAGATTTTATTATAATAAATAATCCTCAATTAATAATAATATCTAGTAAAGGATGCTGATATAGTTGAAAATGATCTGTAAAACTATTTGAGATAAATATCCCTTTTTGTGAAATCATTTAAAAGTCACACATTTTTAAAGGAAGTAATTTAAAATATATTTTTGAATCAATGTATCCCATTACAATTTAATACTTATGAAAATAATTATCAGTTCAAAACATTCATGTCCATATAAATAAATCCTCAAAATCATTTTGAAAACATGGACATTAATTAAAAGGATTTAGAAAGATTAATCTCTAAAACATTTAGAATGATGATATATTTAAGTAGAACCTCCCATAAAACCTTAAAATATTCGTTTTGAAAACATTTTTATGAAATATGGATATCAATGATACATTTTTCCTAGTAAGTACTTACATATAAATAATCTCAGATAATAATGAGATTGGGGAAATAACCCTTACCTTGTACTTTCCTTTAGTCGTGGTTACGTTTGACTTCATATATGATGACCATAGTATGTTATTAAACTATACCAGAACTATATTAATATTTATGATATAATACATGATTCATTTATGATTTTATACTTCTCATTTAATAATAATTTCCATTTTAAATTAACATTTTGGGTAATAATTTCTTTCTTTATTGTACGTGTTTTAACTTGTTATTCTTGATCATATCACTTAGATCATGATTTAAATACTTCAATAATATAAAAAATTATTTATATATCATATATATTTTTAATATAAATAGGTATAATAGACATATATTTGAAATGGAAAACACCGTTTTTGGAGACGGTAGGACGTAAGTACGCATAATTGATGTTTCTATGTTAATATCATATTAAACTGAACTAAGTGAATAAGGTATATATAAATATATATATATAAATATGTTCTTAGTATAATTATTATGTCATATATTACATACTTCATAAATATATATACTTTATAATCATCATTGAATTGTGAATATGGAAATGAATCTCATCGTGTTATGGAGACGGTAAGCCGTATGTACACACGAGTGATGATATCATTTACTTAATAATTAAAAAAATTAGAATTGGATGGTATATTAGTTTTACATAGAAATTATCATTTTATTTTAATTATTTATATACATATTACTCATCATTATATGCATCCAAATAAAATGGTGTTGAATAACAAATTACACCACGACGTGGAGATGGTAAGCTGTACGTACGCACGCATGGTGAAATTATAATTCTAGGATGGATAGAATAAGGAATATGGTAATACCAAATTTATAATAAAATCAAAGTATGTATAAGGTACTAGAGTTATTATTTTTTATGAAAATAACAAACAAAGAGAAAGTGGAAGAAGAAAAGAACCTTAAGAGAGGTGATAAAAAAATTACATTTTCATTAGGTGTTACCTTTTGATTAGATCAAAAGGTCTCCATTGGTTGCCTTTATGCTCAAGGTAAGGCCTCTAGGATGATTTGAGGGAATTTGGGAGGAGACTTGGGTAGGGTTTGGCCGAACCAAATGGATTTGGAGTCGTGATTTTGAGAGAAGGGGAAGTACCCTTTTATAAGAGGGGTCAAGGACACTTTAGAAATAGATTGAAATATTATTTTATAATAAACTTATTTTACATTTATAATTGATCCACAATAATTTATTTCTAGGATAAGGTGTATATAGATCAAAAACTAATCAACCAATAGTATTTAGATGGGTTTAGGTCACCGTATTAACATTATCTTTTAGATTTAACTCTTAGTTAAAAAGTTTAACATTTACCGTGTCTTCTTGTATTCTTGCACTATATGGTTAATAAACAAAATCTAAACATCAAAAAGTACCCCAAGAGGTTCATTAATGAAATATATAATATTATTTAAGCCTTTTTTCCAAACCCTATATTTTTAGGAATATTATATAACTTAATAATATAATATTTTTTTAAGAACTCATTTATGTCAATTTTGACACTATTTAGTATTTGGTTTTTCTGAAAGTCATCACAACATAATTATTTCTAAAAAATAACATTGAATCAACCCTAACATGTCATATTCACCTATAAAATTCTTGGATGTTATATGAACTTCAAAAGTTTATTTATTTTTATATTTATAATACCATTTATTTGAGTCTTTCATTACTAAGGAAATTACTACATCATCATTGTGTAATAAATAAATTTAATTATTTAATTTATAAAAATGATAAATAAAATAAAATTATGTAGAAAATATTTTTATATATATAATAAATTTTTATAGTCTAATTTATCTTATGTGTAACCCTATATTAAAAATGGTTTAGTTTTTAGAAATCGAATTTGACACTTTTAAATCTTCTTTGAATAAAATAATAATAAATTTTATAATCTAATTAAAGTGGTCCTAAAGGATCATAATTTATTAATAAGGTTGTTTTTGGTCGAAATACACTTATCCAATAGAATTAGTACATGTGTTAGAGTAATTATAATTTCATTTTTACATTTAATTACCCTATTTACTTTTAACCGTGGTACATAAAAGTCAAAAGTTACCATTCACAAAAAATTGTTTTCATTTTATTGGACCAAATTTTACTTACTGATATCCACCATATGTATCTAATTTTTTAAATTAATCTCACATAATTGGTAAAATTATGTTTTATGCAAATTTTCAAATGCTCCCAGAAGGTGGGTAAAATACGGTAAAACGTTCAATAAAAATTTATATCTCTAATTTTATTATAAATGAATCTAGTAAATTAAATTGAACTTATATAGGTATAATATATCTATTTTTAATTAAAATAAATTTAAATAAAATAAATAATTATTTTAAAAAAAGTCGGTTTTAAACAATAACGCAGTGTTTTGCACTATTCATCAAAAATTGAATGTTTTTAGAAAATTCCAAAAAATCACCCTAATATAATTTTGATATTTTAAATTCAAAAATTAATTCTATTTTACCAAATTCAAAACATATATTTTTCATTAATTAATTTGAAATTAATTCTAGTTTTCAAAACCAGAAGTTGGTTTCAAAAAGTAAAAACTATCAAAAGATTGACATGTGTTTATGCCAAATTTAAATGTTAAATTACTTATAATAACCTAAATTGTGTTAAATTATAAATATATAATCTAATTATACTTAAAAACCATTCAAATTCATAATTTAACATGATAAATTATTTCGATTAAAAAAAGTTGTTTTCAATTAAATCATAGTATTTTTCCCTATTCATCAAAATATGATTGTTATCAGAAAAGTACCAAAAATTTATACAAACTAAATTTTAATGTCCCAATTCTAAATAATAATTTAATTTCATTAAATTGAATATATAAAAGATTCAAATATTTGTTTTGTAAAATGTTCTTTATTAAAAGGCGGTAAAATTGCATTTTTTTTAAAAATACTTCTTTTATCTGAAAAAATTAATTTGTTCTTATATTTTTTATAATAAACACATAATATGGATGTTAAAATTACATAGAGTATATAAGATTCAAAATTCAGTTAATACTATTCATAACTTTTTTTGAATGACTTGTTTCGTAAGTTGTGGTGTGCTCGAACTCAGTGTCGCATGTAGCGCAAGCTATTGAATTACTTTAATTAGATAAAATACTATGAAATCTTGGGGTGTTACATGAAAATTTTGTGGGATGACTTATTTCATCGGTTTCATGAGGAGTAATACCCCTCCTTCTTACTATCCGTACGGTTTTAGGAGCTACTAGAGATTCAGCAGGGGAGTGATGGCGGTGGCTGAGTTTGAAACTAGGTTCGCAGACCTTACTCAGTACTCTTTGGATGTGGTATATGAGGACAGCTTCTAGGAATATAAGATTGAGTAGGGTCTCTGTAGAGGAGATTCGTGCCAGCATAGTGCCCATGTGTATCCTCACCCATCTCAGGTGCTAGAGCAAGCATTGGTGATGGTGAAATTTCTGTTATAGGGTTGTTAGTTGGCTAGTTGCGGCAGTGGGCACAATTGAGTTGGGATGTCTTCTGTAGATGGAAAATGTCTATTGGTAGGGCCTCGATGCAGGAGGCCTCCCTTTGATAAAACTCAGGCACATGCTCGGGGAAAACGTAGATCACTAAGACAACCCTAGGAGGACTAGAACTATTCTTGTGATGGGTGAGGTCACATGGCGTGCGACTATCCGACCAGATGAGCTGATTTTTCTTAGAAGATGGTAGATGTTGAACCATGAAAGAGGTAGTTTTGTGATCAGAGATCTCCCAGGTGAGGACATTGTGGTCCCCAGGGAGGCAGTGTTGGTAGAAGAACAGAAAGAAATGTGGTTGGTGGATGATGTTTCATAGTACTTCCACCACCACTAGGCAGCCCACTTTGGACATAGGGAGCTGGCGGCTGGGGTCTTGGGTAGCTGCAAGATATGGATGTCTATAATTCTACAACACATGAGATGATAAGAGGTATGCTCTACATCCTTGTCTACATTTTTTTGTATAACTTATTGGACACTGCACAAGGTATACTTTTCATCCAACTCCTTATTCGAGGAGTTGCCGAGGGTGACGCAAGGTGTCGGTGTAACCCTGTGTTGCTATTGTTAGACATAGATTTGAATGCATGAGAAATAAGGGTTCTTCCCCCACTGAGATGTATTTTTATGATTTGAGAAAAACCATGAGGGAGAGTCAGTACCACCCAAAGGGGATAATATCAAGGTGTGGTGGTTAAGTCCCTCCGACTTGTGTGTTCATGGCGGCATTGTGCAGTAGAGTTTCAAATTAGGTCCTGGAATTGCTAGGGGAGCCTTTCTGATTGACCAAACATTTCTTGAGGTTTTACTAGTGGGTTTGGCAGAGTTCATGTTTTGGGGATTACACTCCTTCCAAGAGGGTGAATGATGCGCAGAGTATGTCGCGTTCTTTCCACGTCTAGCCTTTTGCAGTTTGATGAGTTTGCTCATCGGACCTCTTCATTGGTACATTGGGGGATCATTGTCAATATCGATACTGTTATAAAGTATAGGTCGAGGTGATGGAAAGCCGATAAACATAACTACAAGACTCACTATGTATTTCTTATAGTGATAGTGTTCACCTTGAGACTGTGGAAATGCTATCTTCTAGGAGAGAGCTTAATGGTTTTCCCAGACATCCAATGTCTCAGGCGCATCATCACCTAGAGAGACTTGAACTCGAGACACAGGTACTATTTGAAATTCAGGCGGGACAATGAGTTAAAGGAAGTCTATGCTCTGGAAAGTGGAAGCGTTGTAATAGATGCCCTTAGCAAAGAGTCCTAGACTCGCCAGGTGCGGGAATTTTCTTAGCTGTTAGCTTTCCTACAGTTGACCCAGTTGGATTAGGAGGGTGAAACTTTTCATCAGTCGATGGTGTTGACTCCTTCACTTCTCGAGCACATAAAAGTGTCTTGGTTATGTTGCACTGACTATGAAATCTTGCGTGACCATATATCCTTGGGTGTTTCAATAAGTGGATATTCTGTAGGAGGGAATCATAAGACCTTGATCCAGAGACAAACCCTGATTTTAGTCATGATGTGGAGTGTAGAGGTTCAGCTATGGAAGTACCCTGAGTTTCTTCAGGTCATTCGAAATTCATGCTAGAGAAGGCATGGTTTCCAACCACCCAGCCCTGCCCTCCCAATAGTAGTAGTGGGTGCACGACGTATTCCATGTGTTGCATTTGATGAGATACGTGTGTGTTTCTATGCATATCATCGAACGTACTAGACCTTATTAGTAATGAACATCCTTTTGGCTTGGGTTTTGTTCTATGTTTTCTAGGGAGTGGGAGAGCCAGGTGTGAGCTCGGTATCCCGAGTAATTTTTCATAGTTTTTATTTTCATGGATGAAAGGCTTGAAGGAGGGAATGAAATAGAGACCTGGTTTATTTCCTGTAAGACTTTTGAATACTTCTAAAAAGTTTTCCAAATCCAAGTGATGAGATGACATGAAATTCTGAGAACTGGTGTGGCTGAAATAACTTTTTTAAAAAATATTAAGTGTTTTTGTACTATTCACACAACAAAAATGGGATATCTCTTAAACAGTTGATCAGATCTGAAATTGAAGACCAAGGTTGGGTTTGAAACACAGTGTTTAACCTAGAAACGACATAAAGAATGTATACACGGGATGTTTGGAGCCCTCTCTCATTAGAGGAAAGTAAATGGATGAATTAATTTATTAATTCATTCATTTAATAGCTCAAACACCAATGACACTCAAACAGTAACTTGGATTGGAAATTTAAGTCTATGGTTGTGTCCAGAGAATTCCGTTTACCCTAGGAGGGGTATAAGCTTTGTTATCACATGTCTTCTATAGAAAAATTACCGAAGGTTAAAACCGTAAATAAAATAATTAAATTCAATTGTTTTATTTAAAACACTACTTTGAATAACATCCAAACGGAGACATGGAGTGGAAATATGAGACCGCATTTGAGTTTGTAGTATAGTGTTTACCCTAGGGGTGACCTCAGTTGATGGGGCATGGGAGATTAAAATTTACCATCTACTGGTTTTTTTCTATAAATTGAGAATTAAGGAAATGTGCTGAGATAGCTCATTTTCCGTCTTGGACGGTGAAGCTCTAGTCGACAGCGATTCAAAATCCGAACATCATTGTATCATGATGAAACTTTAGATACCGATAGATAAGGGTGCAGTGAATGGAATGAAAGATCCAAATTCAAGGTAGGATTTCATGTTTTGATTCTGCAGCCCCCATTTAAATATTTCATCATCCAAAATCCTTTCTGTTTGTTTTCGGTGCTATGAAATCCTTTAACGATGGTCAAATGAAAAACGAATATCGTCTAATAAAATTTATGATTGTCTTTTCATCGCATTCTTCTCGTTCTTCATCCACCAACATTTTACCTCACCAAATCATTGATTAATCGAGGAGAAAGACATATGTTTGCGATGATCCCAACCCTAGGAGTCCTGATCTATGCTTGGGTTCGTGTTTCAGGTGTCGGAAGAAGCACAACGGTGAGTAGAAGCATCAGTTACTTTTCGTGATGCTGGAACAATAATGGATCATCAAGAAGAGGCAATAACTATAAAGGTATCATCCCGAGGATTCCAGATCTGGTCCAAGATCATGTTTGGGACCAATGGAGGGATAGTGGTGGTCAGCAGAACTTTTCTAGCGAATTGTTTGCATCTACAACGGCTGTCTGGCATCCCTAGAAATGGTTCGAGAGTCCGGGGTGACAGTTTCCAGCAAGGCAGTGGCGTTTCGGTGGTCACTTCAGTAACAGTCCTCCTAGACATGTTTAGGTGCATTTAAACGCCTGTATCATTAAAACCGGGAGTCTAATTTGCGTGTCGTCTTGGGCTACATGACTCTTGCTTCGTGGAACACCTTTTGAGGCTATTAGATGAAATTTTATTTCTAAATCGATTCTCTTGGGGAAAACAATGCCTGTTGTGACCCTGGAGTTGAGGCGGACTCTTTAAGGCTGATATTGGGTGCTTAAATCAAAATATTGGGGTGGGACCCACGAGGCTCGTTTCGGGCATTTGTGGTGGAATGTAACTTTTTCACTGGGTATCTATTTTGGATGATAAAGTAGTTAATCGTGTGTGTTTTTTCGTGAGGATCACAATGGTGTAATCCTACTGACTAAATTTAGGGCCGAGGCATGGGCCCCATGGGATGCCTTTTTGAGCATTATATAATGTTTTACAACTTCTGCATCGAAAGACCATTTGGGGAAATGGAATAGTCTACCTTGCGTGTTTTTTATATGGATCGCAATAGTGAAATCTGTTTGGATGAGCAAATCCTTTTTTGGTTGGTAGTGATTGGGCACCGATTTGGAATTTTTGTTGAAAAGCATCATTTTCACCGGTGGTCTGTTTGAGACGAAGGAATATTCGATCCTATGTGTTTTCAAGTGAGGGTCCCAATGGCATGATCCACGTGACATGTTTCGGGATCGAGTTGCGGGCCCCATGGGGCACTTTTTGCGTATGACATTGGGGTACACAGCTTCTACATTAGGAGTCCATTTTAAACGATTGAATAGTTTATCCTATGCGATTTTCCGCAAGGATCACAACAATGTAAGACATTTGAATGTGCAGAGCCTTATTTGAAATCATATGTTAAATGTAGAAACTTAAAAGGAATATCAGTGGAAGATCCTTTTGATGTGTTTGAACAGAATCCATGGCTTAGGTCATCTCTAATTCTTTTGAGAGTGGAGAAAATGTTTGATGTAATATGATTGATGTTATGGGACCATTCGAGGAGGCGTGTCAGCTAACTAATGATTATGACCCTCTGACTTAGTGAAGAGCGTCGTGCACTTTTTGTCTTTGTGATTATTGTGTCATGTACTCTGGGAATACCTTAGCATGTAGTGGTATGTGTTAACCCTTTTTGGGACTCATAAGTGGTTAGGTATACGACTAGGCGATGAGGAGGGTCCACAAGTCATGTGTGCCCAAAATGTTCCATGTACCACTATGAATCTTTTACCTCTCATATCTCTTAATTTTGAACTTGGATTTGGCATGCGAGTAGCCTATCCCAAGTGTTTTTACTCATAAGACAAGATGGTGCCCTCCGTAGTGGATTTCGAGGTAAGATGCGATATGTTGGGAGTAT
Organism: Viscum album; assembly: GCA_963277665.1. Classification (NCBI taxonomy): domain Eukaryota; kingdom Viridiplantae; phylum Streptophyta; class Magnoliopsida; order Santalales; family Viscaceae; genus Viscum; species Viscum album. The sequence goes on from OY728140.1 coordinate 600,147,927, forward strand.
GATGCCTATTTTAGGTGATGCGTGATGATGACAGTGGTGGCAGTTGTGTTTTCAGAATCACCAGAGAAATCTCGGCTTACCCTACAGTGAGGTCGGGTAATGGTGTTTTCTGTTCTCTTTGGGGATTACCCTCCAGTGAGGCTGTGTAGTGATGTTCTTCATTCTCTTTTGGTCTTACCAGCCAATGATGTTGGGTAGTGGCTTTTTCCAGTTACTCTTTCAGGGATGACTCTCCAGTATAGCTGGACAGTGTTGTTCACTAATATCTTTTAGGGTTTACCTTCTAGTGCAGTTGTGGATTGGAATTCACCAATTCCTCTTTCAGGGCTTACCCTCTAGTTGGGCTGGGCAGTGGTGTTTGCCGATGAATTTTATAAGTATATCCTCCAACAGGGATGGATAGTGGGTTCACGACTTTGTAACAAAATCTCTGGAAAATTTGACATTGCGATGAGACGTACATGACATGACTTTGGACTCTCAAAAATGAGGGTCTCATTTCCCAGCAAGATGCATCCTAGTGACACGAGCTAAAATTGTGCGGGCAAGACATAACCGCTCAATGGTGATAATATCTAGGTGCGGTGATTGAGACCCTTTGACTTGTAGTTCAGGGCGAACATGAGGGATGCTGGGCATTGATCACGTTTACTTATAGAACTATTGGTGACTCTTTTTCTGGGATGAGGTAGTGATATTAAGATCCCATTACTGTTTTGTTTGAGCCTTTTTGGTTGAGTATATATAGCATATTGCAGTACTCAGTCCTTGGGATTTGGTTACTCTCCTTCCAGGTGAGGTGAAGATGTGCAGGGTATGCCACGTGATTTCTGTATCTATATTCTCGAATTTGGATGAGTCTACTCTCTTACTATAGGTAGAGAATACTAGACGATCAGTTCACATTCTCACCTTTTCAAGATCCTTGTGTTTAGAAAAGCTTATATCACTTCTTTTTAGGTTGAGCTATACTCTTTTACTGTACTGTGTTCTATCAATTGATTCCCTCTTCACCACCTCAATTTCTTCTCCCTTGAGCCTTTAGGTCATCCTAATAAGTATTTTTACACTCAACCCTGCTTGGGATTTGCATGCACTCAATGTTCCCTTACAAATGACAAACAGGTTGATCGTGACATCATAAAGGTATAGGGATACATGGAGCTGGGACAACATGCAGTGGTCGTCGTTTGGGATTCAGGAGTAAGGATATCTCAACTATTTTACATTTCCACCTATTTCTGGGTTTTGGAACTTTTTTGGTGGGCATGGATTTTTCCCCTTCCCCTTACAGTTTACTTTCAGGTACTTGTACTGTTTAGAAGTTGATTCATATTTGTGCTTTATATATAGCAGCATTGTATTTTTCATTCCTTTCTCTCTGCACTGTTTGAATTGATTTGGCTATGTGTGTGTACAGGTACTCAGGAAAAAGCCTCCCTAGGTATTTTATGCCTTCAGTGCTAGTCTCCAGCCCCTGGACTATGGAGGTAGGCTTGGGGTAGTTGTGGCTCGTTCCCCAGTACGGGTCATGTCGTGATAACAATTCACTGACTCTAGGAAACTGGGGATGGGGTGTTACACAAATTTATTGAAGATAAGTCCAATACCCTTGAATTTATCAAACATTATGTTTAAAAGTAAACACATTTCTCTTTACAAAACCTTATCTATCATAAATATTGTAAGATTGATTAAACAATGTAAGCTTAGATAATTAACAATGAAATTCCATACAATAAAATTACAAATAGAACAAACTAAAAAATATTATAATCATAAGCACTCAAATTAATGGGACGATGAATTGTTTCAGAATGTAAGATTTCCAATGTCATATGTACATTCCGTTCTATAAAGATTCAGTTTAATTTATAGAAGAAATTATAAAAAACATCAATGGTAAAATTTTAGTTTTTTTGGGTTTGATTTCAATTTCATTGGGTGCATCAATTTATTCCAATGAGTGAAGGTCAATACAACTCCTCATTTTTTAGTGCATATTCATGAAGTTATGGATGTTATGTGTAACATTTCAGACAATCAAAACTTAGATAACTATTAATTATATGTTTTGTATCAAAAAACCTAGACAAACAAAATCAAGTCAAATCAAACTAACTGTAAATTCTATTTCTTTTAGAAAAAGGGCATGAAATAATTTATTTCTCAAAAAATATACCATCATTGAAAACCACAATACATTAAAACCAATTTATGTTTGAAAAACATGTATTTTAGATAATTCCCTATAGCTCCCTATAAATTCTGAAGAAACTCTCCATGATTTTATGACCCAAAATAAATATAATATATATTTGGCTAGATGTCTCTAATTAACCCATGCATTCTATAAAAATCAAAAGACATTTAGGGTATGAAAGTAAAGATTACTCTTCTAAAATCATTCCCCCTTTGTCATTAAATATAGGGGAAAAACCAAATAATTTTATGTTTTAAGAAAAAATTATAATTAGAATAAATTAATTAAATGTAGAAAAACATCGTATATATTCTGAAATGATTACTCCCCCTTAAAATATGCAATTTATATATAACAGTAACCTTTATATCTTTTATTTTCTATATACTGTCTCCCCCTTAGTTAACAGAAGTATGGAGTTTTCCCTAAATGATATATGTTTTCTGATTATCATTGAATAAGAGGGGTATAATTTTTCTTCTCCATAATATATGATTGACCCCCATATATTAAATCAATCAAAAAAATCTACTCCCCATTTGATATTATCAATAAAATCATAATGTGAAACCAAAGTAAAAACAAATTTGGTTTAAAGTCATCATTCATAAATAGTAAAATCATCCATAAATAATTAATAAATATTCCATCAATAATAATAAAAACATTCAAACATAATGATTTTTCTATATAACAGCAAAAAACTAAAAACAAATTAAAAATTTATTCTTTATTTAGATATTTGGTGATGACTTTTTCTATCCTCTCAAACTACTTTGCTTACACTTGTGAAAATTTAATCACTTAATTTAACTCATTATTATGATCATCAAACTCTAATTTCTTCTCCTTCAATCTCAGTTTCTACATTCCCTAAATTTGGTAAATACTATCCAATTACTTTATCAGGTCTTCATTCTGACATAGAAGAGATCATACATTAGAATATTTTACTTTAAAAAATATCTCCATTCAATTAAAATTATAAAACTGATGCTGTAAGTCATCATTAAATTAGAATAAACCCCCTATAGATCCACTTTCTGATCAGTTATTTTCTTATTCATCAATAAAATTTGAAATCTCTTATTTTGATTTTGAAAAAACTTAGTCAGGAGTTAATCTCAGGTGTAGTGACCCCGACCAAAATTTTTGAGAGGTAGTTTCTTACTTTTTTATAATTTCAATTTTACAAGTAATCAAATATCAGAGGTATGAAGAGTTTAGTAGTCTTGGTAAACCAGATACATACCTGAGTCTTTTATTACAAATAAATACACTAATTTCAACATTTTTTAGGACAAATGTATTCCCACTTATAATATCCTTCATATATTTCTTAGTACACTTCTTGGGTTCCTAGAGAATGAAAACAAAATAAATTTGAGTCCAAATGCTCTGTAAGGGTTGAGTACAATATAAGAAATAATGAATTAATGAGAATAAACAATATGGAAATGTAATAACTGAATTCATATTCCATATAATCAACAAACAGAGAGGTAAGTTCATTTACAATATGGAAAGATAAATAATTTTAAAAATATTCCATTTAATCAATAAATAGTGAATAAAATACATCCATAGATTTTTTCATAGTTAAAATATCATGGATAATTATAAGTAAATTATAATGGACACAATTCTTAATTATTGGATTCCATGTTTCCTAGGTATGTGATACCTTCAATATCAAGAACTTTCACAAGGCAGTTGAAAACACCCTAGTTGAAAAACCCACTAAATCTAGCCAACTAACTCATCCCATGAATCCACTGATGCATTAAGGGGCTATTTATAATTAGGCCCCACCCATGTCATACATGAATAAATCATTCCTCATATATTGAATAATTAATTTAATTCATGAATAATATACCTAATCAAATATTTTGACAGAGTAAAAGATAAAAATTTATCCATATTTATCCAAATATCAAATAACATTCAAAGTAAACATCATATGTAAAAAAGTTATATGGTTTTGGAAATAATCATAACCATGATAAAAATATATGTACATTTGGGTGTTATTTAATGTTCAATGGTCACTAGAAACTAAATCTTTCAAAGAGACTATTAAACTAAATCAAGGAAGTGAGTGTAAATATTATCCTTGAAAAAATCAATCATAAACCATATATAGGAAGAATAAGGATAGTACCAATACAATATATCCTAGGTGGAGAAAAAATAAAGGGGTTTTTTCATTGATGAATATAACTACTATAAAAAGATCTTTAAAAAACATTATTCAGGAAAATAAAATTTTATTTTGAAGAATCTTTTCGAAAGTACCTTTTTTTCAAAATAAATTTTTAAAAACTAATTCTTTAAAAATAACTTTTTAAAATTGAAATGAAATAATCAAATAAATGATAGAGGGTAATTCTATAAACGACAAAAATAGCAATCATTTTACATGGTAAAAACGTTATAAAAGTTACTTTTTTGGAAAGTGATAAGAAGTTTCCATAGAAGACAAATGAGGTAAAAAAATAATTAATAAATTGTTTTTGAAAAAATGAAAACGTTTTTGAAAACTTTTTTTTAAAACATGGTTTTGCGAGAAAACAGATTATAGTCTGAAGAGAGAAATTGACTCAGGTTTTCTAAAAAATGTTTTATAAAATATTTGATGTAAAAAATAATGGAAAATGGTTATATTATTTGAAAATTATCCTAAATAATAATGTTATAAGAAAAAAATTTAAAAAAAATTATTATATAATTTCATTTAATGGAAATTCAATAACAAACAATCTTGATTAGAATGGTATTTTCAAAAAAAAACATTAAAAAAACATAATGTGGAAATAATAATTAATAAATGAATTCATTATATATATAAAATAAAAATACACCTAAAATAAGTGTAAATACCTCCATATATATTATAATTCATTATATGCATAATCATATAATTTTAATGACAATGAAGAAGTAATATATCCTAATGAAATGTAATTGAGTTATAAAATTTTACTACCACTTGGTATCATTATGTTCAAATCCCCTTAGATGAAATAATTCAAAATGAAACTCAAAATACAATGAATATTGAATTATTCATTATATTAAATTTCAAAATGTTACTATACACATAATATAAATGAAATAAGTGGTGAATATGACATATGTCTCATAGAAATTAATTTGAGACTAGAAATCCCCTTATCTTACACTTACATTAATAGAAAAAGATTTAACATCTTGTATAATGGTTTTAATAATTTTATTAAATTAAAACAGAACACTATTAATTTTTAATATATCATATATTATTCTTTTATAATATCTTTTTACCCATCAATTAATATTTTATCCTTATTTTCATCATGTTAAGTAATAACTGCTTTGTTTTTGGAGTATGTTTTGATTTGTAATTTTTGGTTCCTATTACATAGATCATGATTTTATCAACAAAAAAATTAAAAACATTATAAAAATATGATATATATTTAATATAAATTTATTTATATAAATCCATAAAATTTGGAGTTAGGAAATGAAATATACTGTTCATTTAACCGGTAGGCCCTATGTATTCATGAATGCGGTTTGCATTTTAATTTTATATTAGAAGAAATAAAATTAGTGATATATATGTATATTATTATTTTAGTATCATATTCAAGTAATATATATGATATATTTTTTTAAAACCATCTTTAATACATTCCATGTAATGAGTGAACAAATCACATCACTTTATGGAGGTGGTAGTCCACATGTCTATAAACGATGTTATTGTATTCCCACCATATGGAAAGCATGAAGGTATATGTTATACAATAATTAAAAACGCATAAATAAAGTATAAATATCATATATATAAATATATATAACAAATAAACTATAAATACATCATTATTACCAACCTTGAAAGGTGGTAATCGAAGAACATACAACATCAGTTCATAAGGCGATAGTCCAACGTACACACAAACGATGATTGTGTATCCCATTAGATATAATTGTGTAAATGGGTAGGTCATAAAATTAACATAAAAATAAAATTTTAAAATTATTATACTTATTTTATTATATGATAAATATGAAAGAATAATTTAATGGGTGGATAAAGAAATAAAACCAAAGTGCTCATTGATGAATGTTTCCCCTTTTTCAAGTACCTCCTTTTGGTTTATTCCAAATGATCTCCTTGGTTAGATTTAATCTAAAAGTGAGGATTATAGGATGAGGGGAGGCATGTTTGAATATTTTTTGGTAATGGGTTATTCGATACAAAAGTATTTTTATGTGTGAATACGTGAGAGGGGTGAGTGACCTTTTATAGTGTAGGTGGGGTGACATTCTTGTAAATATAAAATATCAGATACTAGTGGGAGGTATCCCTTATATCATGTGCCTAAAATAATTAAAAATATTGTATCAAAGATTGTATATGGTATAAATATGTCCACCTATTGGATTTTGGTCATGTTTCTACGCCATTTTAGCCCTTAAGTTTATGGTTTAGTCCCAGAATAAGCTAGTTTTTCTCTTAATCGATTAATGAATTTTAATTTATTTCACTAATATTTATTATAAAAAATAAGTTTAAATTAATTTAAATTATAAGTGAATTTTATTGAAAATGTGGAATCCCTTTTTCAAAATTCTAATAATATAAGTGTCAGAAATTAATTTAAAATAAATCACACCGACATAACGAGAAAGCATATTTTTAAAGTGAAAATTTTCAAAAGTTTACAGTGTTTTTATCTAAATTAAATATAAAAATGATTCAATATTAGCTAAATTTTATTAATAAATTATATATTTATATAATAATACGTTAAAAAATGAATAATATAATTTATCACTCTAAATTATGTAGACGAAAAATCAGTTTTTAACTAAAATACAGTATTTTTCACCACTCATCAAATAGTGAAACTTCACATAAAAATACCAAAAAATCATCTTAAAATAATTTTTGAATTCCAATTTAAAATAAAATATTAGTTTATTTTTTCATATAAAATTTTCAAAAGTTCCAAAATGTATTTTAAAAATAGGTGCACCATTAAAAGGTGGAAAAATTCCATTAGAAAAATATATCTTTTGATTCATAAAATTAGATTTGATCTTATATTAGTCCTATAAAACCTATTGGATGGATTTAAAAAATAATTGATTGAATATAATATATATATATATTTCAATAATATTATTCAATAATATCAATAAATTTAGTTTATTAATACAATAAACCTTTGGGTGGATTATAATAGTTTTATATAAAAACATTTCCTTTACATTCAATTGGTTTTTATTTTCATTTCTAATTAATTGATAACTAATAGATTCATTTTTTTTGTATAATATATATTTTCATAATTTAGTTAGTATTATTCACAACATATGATTTAACATGTAGGAGGTAATTTTCATTATAAATAATAATATTAATAGTATTCGGTAAAACTCGGTCCTTCGTGTTACACATTCCATCTAATAAAGTCATTATTGCATGTAAAAATAGTTATCCTTCGTGTTCCATGTATAGAGAGATAAAAATTATGTTGTTTGTAACGTAAGATAAGATCACTGCTATATGTAATACAATCTATTATAAGGATTGAATTTAACAAAATATAAATATGTCATATTGTATCAGGTTGTAATATTCTATTCTATGCTTGGTGTTGCGTGTCATATAGGATATGAAATACAAAATCATTATTTTATAATTTATGTGAATTACATTCCTCCCCCCCTTAAATAAATTTAATCCTTGCAATTTAAACGTGATCTAGATAATATTGGGTTTGACATTTGAAAATATCATCATTGAAATCCCACATAATGAGAATGGTTGACAAAATATCCTACTGACAAGAGATAAATTATAGTAATAAGGCCACATGAATAGGTTTATAAGAAAGATAATTTTGATGTAAAGTGAATATATAGACTTATATGAAAATAATACATAATTATAGGGAGTGATTGAAGACATTTATCCCAAATATGTTAATGATAAATGGAATTTTTGGGGCCTCAAAACCTTAAATATAGGATGATTTAGAAGACCATTGGTTCTATAAATATTAAGGTATTAGGATAATATTTTATTATATCATTTTCCTAATTTTTAGTACTTATTTTACTACCTAATTATATAAGGAAATATACTTATTTTCTATATTTTTATAAAATTAATTTCATCCTTTGGTTGTGCTTGAATCAATTTAAAATATATATCATTACTCTAAGAAACGAACAACCCATAATTATTTTTTATAGAATAACTAAAAATTACTTTTAAAAGATCATAAGATCCATAAAACTAGTCTTTATGTCTTTCTCAAACTATTTTCCAAAACAAATATTATTAATATATTAATATCTAAATAGAAAAAGTTATATTATTGGTTTAGCATTGATATTTATTCATCAATTTTTTAATTAAAAATAATGACATATTAAACAATAAATTGCATAGGCCAGTGGTAGGCATGAAACTCTTATAATCCTCTGGTCATGGGTTGAAGACCAAATCGCCTTTCCAGGTGCAACAAGTTTTTCCCATTCATGTAGATTGTCCATTTCCTAAACTATATTTTTATAAGTCCTATGATAATCAAAAAATTGTGTTCGAAAACCTTGAAATTTAACCATTAAATAACATTTTTGCTAAGGTTTTCAGTACAACCAAATTTATTATGAAGTCAAATAATCTTATTTAACCATTAAAAATATGTAATTACTTGTCATATGATTCCTAAAGGTTATAAATACCTTTAAAAAGATATCTATAAAATGTAAAAGTATTATCCATCAAGTAACATTTTTCACTAAAAATTCATCTTTCCATAAGTTTCTCTAAATTTTCCTGAGTATTGGTAGATACCCATTACGTAGAAACTAAAAAGTAATATTTATGAATTATACTATATGATCAAACTTAATTTCATAATCCAATAATGGTATCCATAAATATTAAGGGAATGAAGACATACATGTTTCTATGATAATCCTCCAAGTCTATCTTAGGGTTATGTTCCCTAATAGAGGTTTTCCTAAATATAGTTTCCAAGGTAGACACTACACATCCTTTGATACCAATTATAGAGACCCCAACCTAATAATCCTAGATCCGGTGAAATAACGTATTACATTGGCCAGCTGATAAGGAATCAAATCCAAGAAGGCCAAAGAGTCTAGTAGTCTTGGTAAACCAGATACATACATGAGTCTTGTATTACAAATGAAAACCTTAATTATAATATATATTTTTCGCGGATAAATTTATTCTTAAATTATATATCCTTGAATATATTTCTTTTTACACATCTAGATATACTGGGGAATTAAAACAAAATATGGGTGAGCTCAGATGCTTAGTAAGGGTTATGCACAGTGGAGAAAATAATGAATTATTGAGCACAATAAATATGGAAAGATAATAACTAAACACACATTCCACATAATTAAAAAACTAATAAGTAAGTTAATAAACCATATGAAATTTTAAATAACTATAAACACATTTTATTTAATAAATAAAATGAGAATAAAATGCTTCAATATATTTTTTCATAATGTAAATCTCATAGATAATAATAACTAAATATGAATGAAGGATAAACATAATTATTAAACACCATGTTTCCAATGATGGGGGAAAAATATACTTTTCATTTTTATTTTATTTGAAAAATAATTTTATTTGAAAATAACCTTTTATAATTTTTTTTATACAAAACCTTATAAATTTGCAAAGTAAGATTCAAATAAATGACGACAGGTAATTCTATACAAGGTAAAAAGAACATTCCTTCTACCCAGTGACAAGGCTAGAAAAGTGACCAGTTTAGAAAGTGACAAGAATATTTATTAAAAGAAAAATGGGGTAAAAAATTATTTTATAAATTATATTAAAATGGTTATATTTTTTTTGAAAACATTTTTATAAACCAGGTTTTGTTTGAAAATAGATCATTGAATAAAGTGAGAAATGGAGATGGATTTTATAAAAAAATTGTAAAACATTTTATGTAAAAAAAGAGGAAAAATGCTACTATTACATGAAAATTATCATTTATGACAATAGGATACAAAAATTAACAGGTTTATTAAACAATTATTATATAAATTCCATTAATGAAAATTCATGAATAAATAATGTAGATTAGAATGAGATTCTGGAATAAACCCTTAAAATAAAAATAATGCAGAAGAGATAATTTATCAATGGATTGATTTTGTTTGCAAAATTTTAATCTACATAAATGAAAGTAATATAAATCAATATATATTCAAAGACATTATACACATAATCATAGAATATTAATGATAGTAAGGAAATAATATAACCTAATGAAAATGAAATGAGTTTTGAAATTTATTTACCACATGGTAATTTTATGTTCATATCCACTTAAATAAAATAATTCAAATATAAAATAAAAATAATAAATAATAAATAATTTTACCTAATATTAATTTTAAATGGTGAAGTATATACACCATATAAAATAAAATAGTGGTGAATATGGAATAAGTCTCATTGAAATAAATGTTAGTCTAGAAATCCCCCTACCTTATGCTTCCATTAATTGACCATGAATTTAACATACTGTATAATGATTTTCAAAATTTTATTAAATTTTAACATAACCTTTTAAATATTTATGATATCATATATTATTATTTTAAAATATCTTATTACCCATCCATGAATAATCTTTCATTATTTTCATCATTTTGGGTAATAACTACTTTCTTTTTCAAGTATGTTTTGACTTGTTAGTTTTTCCTCTTACATAGATCTTTATTTAATAACAACTAGAATGTATGCCATGATTTAAATATTATTTATATTCATTATATATATATTTATAGTAATCTATAAAATTTGGACATAGGAAGTGAAATACAACATTCATGGAGGCGGTAGGTCGTACGTACGTATGAACATAGTTTCCATTTTCCTATTCTATTAAAATAAATAAACGTAAATGAAATATATGTATATTATAATTAAATTATAATATTTATGTCATATATGTCAATTTTTTTATTTTAAAAACATACATAATACATTCAATGTAATGCGTGAATGAATCACATCGCTTTGAGGAGGCGGTAGTCCACATGTCTATGAACGAAGTTATCGTATTCCCCAAAAATGGAAGCATGAAGGTTTTTATTATAAAATAATTAAAGAAGAATTATTAAATTATAAATATAATAAATATAATATATAATATATAAATCAATCATTATTCCCAACCTTTTAATGTGGTAATGGATGAATGAACGACATCAGTTCACAAGGCAGTAGTCTGTTGTACACATGAATTATGATTGTGTATCCCATTTTATGAAAGTTTTTTAAAGTGTAGGTATTACCCTTAAAAAAACTAAGAATATTGTGGAGACTTATTTTATTATATAAGAATGATATAATAGTAATTTAATAGGTGGATAAACAAATAAAAAATAAGTGCTTATAGAAGAATGTTACTTGTTTTTTCGGTAACTCCTTTTGGTATGTAAAAAAAGACATTATTGGTTTGATTTCATCCAAAAGTATGGATTATAGGATGAGGGGAAGGATTTTGGGGGATTATTAGTGAATATTTTGGATGATACAAAATACTTGAGAGTTGAATCTAAGTGGGAGGGGTGGGTTCCCATTTATAGTTGAGGATGAGTGTCATTCAAATAAATATAAAAAGGAAAACATTATTGGGAGGTATCCCTTACATAATGTTCCACCAATAAGGAACCAAATTAGATCTAAGAAATTATATGTTCGAAATATTTAATTAAAATTTATTTTTTAGACGTTTATATGTTATTTTGGCCCTTAATATGAAGGTTCAGTCCATTATTAAGTTATGTTTTCTCTTAATCAATGTAATTAATTTTAATTGAATTCACAATTATTTTTATTCAAAAATTAAGTTGAAGGTACATGAAAATATACATTATAATGATTAGAAATTTGTAATATTTTTTTCAAAATGACTATAACCTATAGAGAATAAATTAACTTAGAATTAATCTCATAGATGGGGAGGGAAAGTGGGGTTTTAAATTTAAAATGTTCAAATGTTTACTATGTTTTTATATCTAAATTAATTATAAAAATTATTAAAATGAACTAAATTGTATTAATAGATATAAAATGGATCTAATAATACTTAAAAAATAAATTCAAATAAAATTTAAACTATAAATTATTTTGAATAAAATTTAGTTTTCAAATATAATTTATTAATTTTCACTATTCATCAAATTGTGAAACTTCAAAAAAAATACCAAAAAATAATCCTAATATAATTTTTACATTATTATTTTAAAAAATTCATTTATTTGGTTATATAAAATATTTTTTTTTCAAAATGTAGTTTTAAAATAGGTGCTCCTTTAAAACGTGGCAAAAATACCATTAAAAAATATTGAGTTTTATTCTTAAAATGGTAGCCTCAATGGACCAAAGGCCTTATTTTTTATTGATTTTTGAAAACCCCATTTAACAAAATGAGGGAGAACCCTTACAAGGCCCACATGCTTTGAGATTACATGGCCTATAGGCTTATGAGACATTATATGACCTAGAGGTCTTAAGGGAATTCAACTAGACTATAACTAGAAGGAACTGACCCTCCCCAGCATCTGCAACATGTGGGTAGCTCTCCACCGTCACATAGCCATCTGGATAATCTTCCCTTGAAATAACATGCCGGTTCCGAAGGAATTTTCATACCCTCTCATTTTTGTAAACCATAAATTTTCGTAAGCTAGTTACTCCTATTCATTATTTCTAATTTAACAGCTATGAGGTAATTTTCATTTTAAATAATAAAATTAATAGAATTTGATAAAACAAGATCTTGTGTTTAATACAATCCATCAAATAAATTCATTGTTTCATGTAACACAAGCTAACTATGGTTTTCTATGTAGAGAAATCTAAACATTATGTTGTCTGTAACCCAAGATAGGCTCATTTATGTGTGTAGTATATACTATTGGAAATATTGAATTTATATATTTATAAATATATCATAATGTATTCTATTGTTGTATTCCTTTCTATTCTTGGTGTTGTGTTTTAGATAGGACATCAAATACCATATCCTTATTTTAGAATTTCAGGGCGTTACATTTAGTTGGAATGATATAAAACATTATTGTTTATGAAACTATTCTGATTATATATCCATGAATTCTTCATGTATATCATTTTAAATTGAGAATTAAATTGAAGTTACCCATGAATTATATTATTCTACCCTCATTTAATCATCCTGATGAAAACTGTTAAGAATATTGTCAATGTTATCTATGTGACCTTATTATTCTCCTTTATCAATATACATTCTATCGATATTTTTAACATCCATATATTTATCCTTTTTTTATGCTGGATAAACTAAATTTCCGTATTCTATATAATAATTATATACTGATTCCTTTGAATTATCAGTTCCATTCAACGTAGACATAGTCATCAGATTCTTTTCAATTGATGAAATACCAGAAAATGATGAACTGGACATTGATGAAGATGAGTTAGAATGAGTGGATAGATAAAACATACATGGAGTATACTCATTCAGAGTACCTTTTATGAAAAATTCAACAATTTATTCTATAAATTCACTAAACATATCTTTATTCACCAAGGTAAGAAGTAAAAGGGATTCTGCAGAAGATTTATTAATAACATTTGTGAATTTTCCTTTTATTTTACCAATCTCTTATTCTATGTAACACAATATATTCCTTAGGTTTCTTAAAGTTTATTCAGTTGGATCTCTAATGGTAAAAAGTCGAAGAGTATCCCCTGAACTCTTTAATTTCAATTATAATTTCTTCTTTATTTATTTCCCATCTATGATCTATGGCCCTTAATCATTTTTCATTAGTATAGTAAATTTTTTTGATGTAATTATTTCATGTTCTTTCAGTTTTTTTAGTTAACTTCCCTATCTTCATCTTAGCTAATGGAAATTTAACATCCATTCCATAGTTAACACATTTATTTTCTTTATAATTGAAGAACATCTTCATACATATTTAAAGGAATTACTTAAACCTCCCTCGAGTTCTAAAATCCCTTTTTACTCTCTTCTATAGAGTGTTAAATAAAAATTTTGGTTGAAATATACGAAGACACATGAGGGGTTGAATTCTGTCCTTTAAAAAATAATTGGATAAAATGTAATTAACCCTCTTTTTTATGTGATGAAACATTATTCTATATTAAAATATTTTTATATACAAAAATAAATAAGAAATACAAAAAAAATTTATACTTGTTTCGGGAACTAAGAACACATAGTCCACTCCATAAACACTCATTCCACGAGGATGCTAATATTTACAAGAAAAGTTATTTTAATGAGGACCTCAATAACTGAGTGTGGGAAGTTGAAACCTTATAACATGTTAGTTTTTCTACAGGGATACTAGATAACCAAAACATAGTATGAGAAGCTAAGATTCCACCATGAATGTGTACAAGAAGAAGACACTCGAACAGAATAAGATTTAATGTTAAAAAATAGGCCCATCTCATTATTATAGTAGTAATTGAATGACGTTGGATCTTCTTCTTCAGAGAATATTATCTTCATATAATTACTTCTCTAAATTAATCCTTATTTTATATGATATTCAGATAATTAAATAAATAAAAGAATAACATTTCAATGTAGTATGATGAACTCATATTATCATATCATAACATCCATGTCTCCAAAGTATATTCCTAAAAGAGTTGATTAATGAATTCAGATAATTATCAAGATATCAAAAAGAAGTTCAAACATAAGAAAATTTTATCCTATATAAAAAAGAGAAATTGAAAAATAAATATTAGGAGATTGATCATTAAGATATTTAAAAAATTAGATCATTATAATTGAAGTTATAGCAACACTTTAAAATCTAAGATCCCTTGTTTTAAATATCAAATCTTCCCACCTAATTAATCTTTTGAAAATAAATAAGAACACAAGTTCTTTCATGGTCAAATAGATCCAGAAATTTATCCAGATAAATTTCGATATTCAAATCACTCAGTATATTTGAAATTTTAATTTAAATAGCCACTTAAAATATTAACTTCCAATAGAAATAATAATGATTTAATCTATTGTTTAAAAGAGTTGGAATTGGTCTTCAAACAAATTTTAACGGAAAATTTATTGCAAAAAAACCATATTTGAAATCTCATAAAAATTCTTGAATTAAAATTTAGAAGATGGTTGATTCAACATAGGTATAAATCTATTTATAGAATATTAATAAAGTATCATAATATACCATTGATTCTAAATGTTGGGTTAACCAATCATAAACTAGATACTCAAATGTAGGGTTCTTCTTAAAAATTTGGTTTCCCATCCTATAATTTAATGGGAACATAGGGCACAAAAGTAGAGTACCTTACTAAATGTTAGGTTCCCAAGAATAATGTTATACATAAAATTTATGGTTCAGAATAGTGATTCTAGACTATTATAGAACATTCATAATACTTATAAAAACTTTAACCAAATTACTTCCCTAATATGAAAGGAAATAAAATAAATATTTCAATAAATATAAAACCTAATATTCACATAAAGAAACTTCATTAGTAAAACATATGAAGGTGTTTATGAGGATAAAAAATAATGTGAAAGCAAACAAATTTTTTGTATCAACATTTATATCCCCAAATCCTCCCCTTTTTTATGATCACAAAACCCATAGAAATATAATCACATAAATATAGGTTTTAATTTATCATTCAAAAAAATAAATATTTATCAAAAAAATTATTTGTGTTTATTTGAATTTATTATTCCACATTTTTAAAATTTCACTTATAATTGTAAATATATATGAACATGAATTATAAAAAATACTATGAATAATATATAAAATAATTTTTTTATCAAATCTTCTTCATTTTTTTTTAAATCTAAAAGAATGCATATAAATCGATTGAAACACATTAAATGGAGCATAACACCTTTTATTGAATGTTTTGTTTAGCTGCAAAAAATTTTATGACATGAAATGAATTGTATTATATATAAAAAAGTATTAAAACATAAATAAATATAAATACGATAAAAGGATATAACCAAAAGATAGTTTTTTGAAATAATTTTTCAAAATTACAATTTATTTTGTCTTAATGGGTAGGATGTGAAGAATGTTCATTCTTTGGTGCTTCTGAGGATGAGGATTTATTTCTCAAGGAATATATAACTATCATATCCAAAAAATTTAATTCCTCAATCAATATCTCAATGTTTCTATTCATCTCTCATGCCCATTATTACATCAAAATCCATAAATCTTGAATCATCTTCAAAACATCTATTAGATTCACTTTTAGAAATTTTCAAACCGATTTCCCTAATTTGACATAATTATACACACTCAATTGATTTACCAAACATCAAATATCGAGCTTTACTGATGTAAGATTTGCAACCATAACTTGATTATTGTCTAACAGATCATTTCATGGAATACTATCACACTATAAATTTATAATTCTATCATTCATGAATAAAAACTAATAGTAAGAGACACCATTATTAATATGAAACCATTATTCTTATAAAATATAAAGATAATTCCAAACTAATAGTTGAGTCTCTCACTTTCCATGACCTGGATATGACTGATTGAAAATGGTTTCCCAAAATTTCCATGATCTATAAATTCCAATATTGATACTGACGCCCTTTTAATCAACCCAACTTGATAATCCATTTATCTCTTAAAATCATCAAAATATATTCTTGAAATTGATCTTTATTTCAAATTTTGATGCTGATAGTAGATATATTTGTATTCCTTTCTAGGAATAGATGAAATTTTCAAATATTCAATAGTATTTTGAGTACCATCAAGTTATCTGTTTATTATCATTGATTCATATTTCACCTCATTAAACTTACGAACCATGCTTATAGAAAATGATTTCTTAGATTAATTAAATTATTAATAAAAATAATATTTTCGAGTATGAGATGGTCTATAAGAAGGAACATAAACTTCAACAAATTATTTTGATTGTACACATCACCAGATAGAGAGTTAGATCTCCATGAAATTTAGTGTCCTCAATAAATTTCACTTCTATAGTCCTTCCCAATGACTCAACTAGAGACATTGTTCGATCATTGATCTGATTAGTTTTTTTAGATAAAGGGACACTTCCATGCTCATTAGAATGAGGTCTCTCATAGTTAACTTCTTTATTTCTTGGAGGACACAAATAATGAGAGGCTTCTTGAACTTAATGCTCTTCTCTATGAACAACCTCATTTATTCTTTCATAAACAAGACCATCACAGTCATATAATCTTAAAAAATATTCTCAACTATTTATACAACACTAGATTCATCTATTATTTCTCAAAAAAATGGAATTCGTTAACTTACCTCTTCAGTCGTAGGAACTATAACATGATTAACCGATTTTTCTCTTATTCTAAGCTTTTATACTAACATAGTTCCACTATCTTCACCAAATTTTATTTAAAAATTATTTAAATCTGAATAACTACCTATATCATAGTATAAATATTCTCTTCCGTAATTTTCATTCCATTAGTGTTAATAGGATTGTTGGTTTCACCAACAGATAAATCATCCAAATTTAAAGAGAATTGAGCTCCTTTATCCCCTCCTTCAATAAAATAGTATCCAACTTATCCAGAACACTTTTATATAGAACCAACTAACTTTCGACTTTCATGACCCTTAAGAAGAATCTCCATATGGTTCTTACTCCTCAAATACAATAGAAAAAATATTGATGTTGGTTTTGGTTGAGAAAAATCAAAATTTTTTACCATCTCAACTGATATAATATTAATTTGGTGAAATATAATTCTTCTGTAGATGTCACAAATCATTCCTTTCTTATACATAGAAAGAGAAAAATGTTTCTATATGATTTTGTAGAAATCAATTCATCTCTCTGAAAATATTGATATATGTATATTAGAATAAACCCACAAATGTTCAATTTGTGTCTGCTAAACATCTAAAATATCACATACATACCTAAAAAAGAATTTTCTCAAGATTAGTTATCCTTGTCATATTTTTAGTTTGAAAAAACAATATCAAAACATTTTGATCTGCCTTCAGATCCTTCATGACTATATTTTTGATTTGGTAGGTCTCAAATAGAAAATTTGTTATTTCCTATGACTTATGTAAACTGTCAATAATTGACCTTAGACTGAAGGGAAACCAACCTTCATAGGGTAGTTGAAAATTTTGAGCAAGTCATCTGAAGAAAAAAAAATTCATTATTTTTTACCTTTTATTAAATGAAATCCTATGAATCTCTTAAACTAAACTAGAAGTTTTCATAGAATTCTTTTTTTCCACTTTCTAAAATATACTATATATTTTAACTATTCAATATATAATTCCAAACTCAAATGTTTAGGAATTGTTTCAGTAAAAATTCATTTGGAACAAACATTCAATGTCTATAAACATTCCTCAAAGAATTTTCATTTCAAAACTGGAAGGTCACCTTCTTTTTAATTTTCCAAGGTCTAGAGTCATCAATTATCATTACCCATTATGAAAATCAGAAGGTTTAGTGTTAAGATATATAGTTTAGAGAAAGACATTTGATATATTAGTTGACTAAAAGAATACATGATCAAAGGTTGGATAGATAAGTGGTTTACATTTTTGGTTTCGAGTAGTGTTTTAATTTCTTGAGCCAAAATTATAGTTTAATCATTTGTAATTTTTAAAATTAAATTGAAACATTAACAAAAAAAATAAAATATGAAAATCAAAATTTGGAATATTAAATTTATAAAATAAATAATTAATTGAAATAAATATTATATAAAAGAAAAACATAAAAAATTAAATTTATAAACCTAAATGATATTAGAAAGAGAATTAATCCCATTAATTGAAATTAAATAATATTAAATTGTACATAATAAAATTAAAACTATTAGTGAGATGTTTTTTATTTAAAATATCCATAGGTTGAAAAAAATGTTTAAAATTTATAAATACATATTCTCTTTATGGAGATGATATCTTAGAAAATTATGTTTATGATCAGAATACATAGTCATTGAGTGGATCACATGTTTTTTAGAAATATTAATACCACTAGTATTATCACATAAAATATGAATATGATTAAATTTTAATCCAAAGTCAATAAGTGTGTCTTTAATACATAAATGTTTTTCACAAAAACTACTAGATGAAATATATTAATTCTTATAAGTTGATAATTCTATATAATATTGCTTTCTACTAAACCACAAAACCTAATAATTTCTAAAATATAGAAAATTACCTTTGGTTGTATTCAATCTAACCCACATCCTATGAAGTTTTCATCTTAACATGAAATTAAACTAAGATAAAATGTTTTTGGATAAATTAATGATAGAAAAAATGATCCTTTTAAATATATAAAAATTATTTTAATAATAGTAAGATGGTATTACTTTAGGTTTATTTGAAATCAAACACAAATTAAATTAGAAAACATAATGTTTGGTCTAGTAGTAGCATGATATTATAAAATACCAATCATACATATATATAACTTTTTCACTTAGTTTCTAACTTCATCCAAATCATGTTTTATATTAGTATATACAGGATTTTCATATGGATTACAATTTTCAAGTCACAGTTTTTTAAATATATCAATAATATATTTTCTTTAAGTAAAAACATTTTCAAATTTTTTTTGATAAATTTGAAAAAAAAGAAATGAATTCAATTACACCATCATACTCATTTCATGTTCTTATATCATAAGTTTTGAAAAATAATTGGAAACCTTTTTATTTTTTGGTTAAAAAATAACAGCATATATATAAATTTGAAATAATAAAACTAATGAACAATAATTTCTCTTAAAAAGAGTACGATATTATAATCCTATAGAAAACCTATTTTATATAAGAAAAGAACTCAATATTTCATACCAAGACCTTTGTGCTTGTATAAGGCCATAAAGAGCTTTAGAAAATATAAAAATAGAATTTGGTAGATGAGGGTTTTCAAAACCCAGATGCTCCTCAATATAAAATTCCTCTACTAAAGAAGAATTTAAATAGAAAAAATTTACATTTATAAGATATAATTTAAAATTCACATGAGATGTATTGGAGAATAAAATTTTAATGGATTATTTAATAGAAAATAGGGAAAGTGTTTCTTATATATTTTATATCCCTTACTCATTTATCTTGGTCCCCAATAACAATCAAAAAATGTTTTTCCTTTAATATTCTAGTATATCTTGGTAAGAAAAATTTAGGATCCACAATTTCATATTATTCTAAATAGGATTAAATCTCATTAAGTTTTAATTTATTTTAAAAAACATATTTAAAATATTTAAGTCGCAAGTTATTCAAAGAATGAGTCACTTCATATTTCTTTTCTCTTTTTTTTTGTGATCAAATAGATCACTTTTATCAAACATGACAAGAAAATATTCTTTAACAATCCTTGAAATTTTTTTAAACACTATAAAATAATTAGAAGTAGTATACTATCAAAGAAATATTACTTTATCATCCTTTAGATCAAACATACCATGTTTTTACAACAAATTCTTGTTATACACCATGTATCCAATAACATTAAATTATCTAACATTAGGTTTTAACTTATTCAATAACTCATAGGGTGTATTTTTTAGAAAAATGGAAAATTAAAACACTATTAATTATATGAAATGTTTTATTAATATCTTATACCCATTAATAGGAAGATAAACTATTTTTATTCAACATAGTTCTTTTCATCTCTTAATAAATATTATTTCTTATTTTTATAATTATATTCTATTACGGTTTTCTTAGAGAAGATATAGAACATTTAATAGTAACGTTTGAGATAAAATAATTATAATAAGGATTCTAAAAATAACCATTAGGATAAATTATTATTGAAATAATTTTCATGATTTTGAATAATTTTTAATATATGTAATAAAAATAGAAATAACATCACTTTTAAATTTTATGAAATAAAAACACATAAATATTCAACGAACATAAAAAATAAAAAATTAATTTTCTAACCCAACATAATACTCTATAGGTTCCTCAAAAATCTATATATATAAGTTCTAATGGTTTATTTTTATCAAACCTTTTAATATATTTAAAATAATATATATCTTTCTTGACAATTTGACATGTATCATAGTGTTTATTCTTATCAAACTTAAAACTGAGAAAATCTGAAATTAAATTTTGATTAGATAACTTAGATTAATAAATTATATACAATGTTAAATACTCCATTTCCATATCCAAGGTTTATTTATTTCCGTAGTTAAACAATTCAAAAGTTGTTTATAGAATGAACTATGATCTAAAGTGTATACATTTTTAGTTCTTTGTGATTTAAATTTAAGCAGTTTATCTTTAAAAATAGATCAGGCTATTTTAAAAAAATACACTAAAAATCCATCATCATAGAGTTTATAAATTCTTAATATATTGTTCTTTAGAAATGAATATATGGAACTTTATTGATCATGATTTTCTTTTAATCTCCAACTAATCTAACTCTAATGATATTTCCTTTATCATTTTCTCTAAAAGTGACAAATCCTCTAAATACTTTACTTATTACATGAAAATTTAAAAAGTCTCCACTCATGTTTCTTGAGTATCTACTATCCATGAACAATGTTTCTTTTCTTTACCAATTAATTTTCACCTCAAAAAATAGAAAATAAGATTATGTAGACATATGCTCTTGGGTATAACAATGTCAACCTATAAAGATCTAGGAAACCAGATCTATCTAATTGTGAAAGAACATGAAAGATTGACTTCAGATACATTTCATGTAATAATATATTACTTTATAGTATTGATCCTCATATTCCTCATGAAATAATTATTAGTATAATGGATTTTAATTCCATATAAAAAATGTAATCCTAGATATGATGTGGTACTTTCATATAGGCAAAAAGTAATATATTTACATATTAGGGTTTTCACCATTACTACCAATGCCAAATTATTATTTTCTATGAAAATTGTTAACAAGGATCTAATTTAATGATTTAATTCTTAGTTAATATTATAGTATCACATTTAAAGGATTAAACGTTAGCATACAACTCTTTAATTTTATATTTATTCATAGTGTATCTTGAATTTTGTTAGCATAATTTTTCTTTCAAATAAAGGTGTTGTTTTATCATGGAATAATTTTTTGCAGGAATTGTTTTTGAATATTATATAGGGATTTTAGATTCTTTAAAATAGATCCATACTTATCCTCAAGCATAGAGAAAATAACCAGTTACTTTACTATTTGAGAGACCTTAGAAATCGAAAGAAGAAGAAGAAGAATAGGATTGTACATATTCTTCCTTATCAGTAATGTATATGTTTGATTTTATATTTGATGGATCCTTGTCCGAATGAAAACTTGAATAGTTTCTAGAGTCTTTAGATATAATCCAAATATCCTTTATATCATTTTTGTCTTTATTCAAATAATCATCTTTCATCTGGTACACCATTTCATTATTTTCTTTTTTTATTTATTTCCTCATTTAGTTGTGGGAAATTAATTTAGATATGCCCCATATATTTGAATTCATATCAAGGAAATATTTTCTATCCATGATCATTAGCTTTGAAATATTTGTAATATTTTTTAAAGCATATTTTATTCTTATTTATCTTACTTAATATTATGGCTCTGTTATCTAGTTTTTCTTCTACATTCATATAACTTGATTCATTTATAAATATTACATCATCCTTAATTTTATTTTATCCTTTAGTAAAAATAAAATTACGAATTGTAATTTCCCTCTTGATCAATCATTGATATTATACTTCATCTTGTATTTATTAATTATACATCATTAATTTACCAATTAATTATTTCATTATAAATCATTTAACAGGCTTTGATTTCCTGATTGAAATAGAGATTCCATTCTATTTGGTGGGTAAAACTCTATGAAATTCCAAATCCTAATCTAATTTTGAAATAGGGTTCCTAAGGCGCCATCACTGTAAACTACTCCATCAATATTCTTTTTATATGAGTAATAATTTTTTCATTATATATCATAAAATCATCCAACTTTATCTTAGCAGTGTTGTATATAAGTTTTTTAACATTATCAATCCCTTCATAAGAAACATCTATTGTATGAAAATATTATTAGGCTTTAGTATATGGAGAAAGATAGTTAAAATCATCCAGACTAAGTCCATAAATAATAGAAATCATATCTCTTGATTTTAAATTATATTTAACTTCCATATTAGCTACCAATTATTCTGATTCTATAAATATTTCATAAGGTTTATAAATAAACATATAAAATATGAAACCAAGATTATTCAATTAAATTACTGTAGGAGCATTCCAAGATCTATAATTATACCTATTTGAATATATTTCTCTAATAATTGAAATCAATTTTTTGTGTTCATCCATATGTATATTATCTTCATATATTCCATTAACTCAGTATTGCTAGATTTTAATAGAAATATTAAAAATTGCACTCCTATGATATGAATTTCTACTTAGAATGAAATGAAGATAGAAGGGGTGGGGGTTAATTGTTTCCTTTTAAAAAAACATGGAAAAATTAAATTTAATCCTCGTTTGTGAGGCGATGTAATATTATTCTCTTAAAATAAATTAAGTAGTGGACAAATAAAGAAGATGAATACCACAATTTTTATAAGAGTTTCAGTCACAACGATCCCCTAGTACACTAGACCAATTCCCTCTCCACATGAATGGTGATTTTCACTAAAAATCACATTTTTTCAAGGACCTCAACAACTATATACAGAGAGTTGAAACATTACAACAAGGTATGTTTTTTTATAGGGGACCTTCATAGCCAAAACATAGTACGAGAAGATGAAACTCTACCATGACTAAGTACATGTAGTCAAAACTCTAGTAGAATAAGATAGATAGATTGTTGAAAAATAGGTTCAGCTCATAATTATAGAGACAAATGACAGATGCTGGATATTCTTATTTCAAAAAATCAATAATTAATTATTGTTATGAAGTGATCCTCATTGTAGATCATATTAAAAGAATCAATGAAACAAAATAATAACATTTCAATATAATAGTACAAAATCACAACAGATGATTATAACATATATGACTCTAAATTATAGTCTTGAAATTTGGTCAAACGACTTTTGGTAATTAAATAGAAATAAAAAAAAATTCAGTGGATATAAAAATTTCTCCTCAATAAAAGGATAAATCCATAAAAAATAGAGTAGGAGATTGGTAATTTAGCTTATTAAAAAATAATACAATTATAATTTTTTGTATAACAACACATCAAAAATCTCATATCCCTTTTAAAAAAATAGCATATTATCATAGAATAATCCTATTGAGAATAAATAAGATCATGGGTTTTGTTATTGGTTAAACAGATCTTGAAATCTCTCCAAATTAATCGCGATATTAAAAATGATTAGCATTTTTAAAATTTTAATTTAAATCACCACTAAAAATCATAAATTCCCTTAGAAATAAGTATTATTTAATATATTTTTTGAAATCATTTGAACCTGTCCTTGAAAATATTTTAATGGGATATTTATTCCAGAATAAAATTATTCAAATCTAAGAAAATATATTGAATTCAAATTCCATTGACTATTTATTCAATGTAGGGATAAATCGTTGTACAGAATCTTTAAAGGAATGGTTCAGAATATATCATTGATTGAAAACATTTTGTAAAATCATCATACATTAGACACTTTAATATAAGTTTCTTCTAAAAAATTTAGTTTACAATACTGATGTTTAACTTAATCATTTGGTACAAAAGTAGCATCCCATATCAAAATTTATTTTCCCAAACCTATCATTCTACTTAAAACATAGGGGTCAGAATAGTGATTCCATACTACTTTGAAACATCCAGAATAATTAGAGAAACATGATCATAATTACTTTTATAATTTTATTGTAAATAAATTAAATATTTCAATAAATATAATAATGAAAATTCAGTTAAAGAAACATGAATAGTGAAATATATGAGGTTGTTTTCTAGTATCAAAATCAATGAGAAAAAATGATTTTTCGGATCAATATTCATATGAACAATAAAAATTTGGTTCAAAATCATTGAATATAGATGGTTCTCAGTTTCATAGGGATATAATAACTGATATTTGAAATAGTGTAAGCTAGTATGAAAACCAAACCAAGATCAGTATATAAGAATAAATGATATCAAGCATTCTAGAAATAATGAATCTCAAAATTTACATACATTACACCAAATATATAGTTACTTATAATTCATTCTCCAATGAATGTGTTTGATTAAGATCACCAAAATTTGTAGTAAAAAGGTATATCACCAACAAAAGTATCCACATTCTATTGAATAATCCAATTTTGGACAGAACTTTTCTTCTCACCATGGAATGATTTTACCACATAGTTTAATGATGAAAGAGGAAATAAATCATCTAGTTTAATAGATTTATTCCAAAGAGTGAACTAGTTAGCGCACATACACACACACACACACCATCTCATGATAGAAAATTTTGCAAAGCCCTTGAGAAATCTCTTTGAGTGATCATGAATTTACTCAGGCGTCATAATGCACTAGTAAATGCCATAGTTAATTCATGAAATGTTTGAATTAATTATTTTACCTTTTTCAAGATTCTAAATGATAGCTTTAGTGTAATATATCACTCAAACAAAAACTCTTAACACTTGGTCTTCATATCAATCATCGACATAAGACTCCACATGAGGATACATTAATAATACTATATCCTTAAGTCTAACACACATATTATGAATGTATCTTCCTCTGATATAAAACCACCTGATATGATTCCTTTATACACTAAAAATAACATGGATAATCGAAAAAACCATTAATTAAGATATATCCCTACTACAAAAGAGGATTTTCCCAAAAAACCTTATGTTTTTACATTTCATTCCATCAGACATGATTATATTATACCATTTGATATAGGACAAAACACTATTAAAGTTTGTGTTATAGAATCAACTATTTGTACTTTGGATTTCATGTTTATTCAATTAATTGGATATTAACTTAATATCTAGTTACATACTGTTCATTTTTTACTTAAATTTGATGTAATAATATCATAGATCACCTGTTTCATTGAACAGAGCATTAATGTTCCCCACTATGATAAGAACCTTGTAACTAAATGTGGAAATTCATAAATTTATTTAATCAATCAGATAAATTTTTTTGATGGAGAATAATGTATGTTTACTATCTAGTTCGAGCACTGATAAGCATATAATACTTATTCTTATGAAGTTTTCACTTGGTAGTCTCTAATATTGGAGATTATATGAACGTAACCAATGGAAGAAATTACACATGTTTATGATTTAATGGATATTCTTGTCTATGAGCATATTTAATGTTATTTATATATTAATATTATTATTCATTTACGTCACGATTCATGTAAGAACCCGGACCTTCTTTTTACATATGTTTTTCTTTTTCTGGTCGTTTTTGTGAACAAAGAGAGGAATCTGGAAATTTTCCAAGTACACGCCCTGTACTTTGATCCTGTGTGTGGCTATGTGCTAACCGTGTCCGGGCCACACACATGGTGTGTAGGGGTGATGTGGAGGCTTCTTAATGCGGTGTACTGAAAGGGTGAGTACACGTAGTGTACTTTTTCTTTTTATTTCATTGAACGGACCAGGGTCGCTTCTAATCCCTATTTCCATCTTCTTCTTCACCTAATTACATCCAGAGCATCTGAGGAGGACAAATCATCTCTGAGACACCTATCCATCACCTCCTATCCGAATCGAACATTGTCGGTTGCAATAGAATCATAGCGGTGAGTTCTTGGTTCCTCTTCGCCCACGTTTCCTGATTCTTCCTCTTATGAGAGTTATCTGAGGTTGAATGTTTTATATTTGTTTGCAGATCTTCTCCATTATAGGCTGATTCACAGGCTGAGGTTCAAGTATATCAATCACCTAGGATAGATGTAGGTGGTATGTTGCCCTACATTGAATGTCATTGAGTTTTTTGTGAAACAAGTGCTGGATTCCCATGTATCGGGTATTCCAGGTTGGGGTTTTAAACCTGTTTTATTATATTCTTTATATTTCTTATATTATTAAGGTTATTATATGAATAATGATTGCTTGTTAGCATATTTTAGGATCACCCCATGCCTGTTTCCCCCTGGTTTGGCTGTTTATCGCCATTTGGCTTAGGTGGCCTGTGAGGTATACCTTGTTGCATTGATTCCCTACCATGATATAATTTAGTTCATGTATTGACTGCTATTTATAAGCTTTTGATGCATTGTAGCTATTATCCACGAAGTTTTTGAACTTACTTAGGGCTGCTACCAGTCGATTACGTATGACCTACTCTGGGCTGTGTGAACCTGGTGACGTAGACTAAAGAGGGAATTGATGATTAAGGGCTTCCCTAGAGAGTCTGTTATAAATTAGTATCATTCACAAGACCTATAGTAATTAGAATTTGTGCTTCCTCAGAGTGTCCTTAGTTATGTATCGAGACTATATGGAGAATTAGAGGTAAATGCTTCCTCAGTGAGACTTTAGATTTCGTTGCAAGACCACTTGGAAATTGATGGTGAGTGCTTCCCAGAGTGTCTATGCCTTTGTATGATTACATTAATATAGGGGTCTTCCAGTGTAATACATCCAGAGAGTTAGTGTGAATATTGTTTGGTTGGTTGTGACGAGTCCACCAAGCCAAAGAACAAGTTTGTGTTTTGTACTACTTATAGTTTAGGTAGTCTGCTGAGATACATATTGTGTTACTTGCTATGATTTGGAAATATAGAACGGTTGCTTGATTCCTTGGGTGATAATTAAATGAATGAATTAAATTAATAAATAAATTTTAAGGGAGATTTGTAGGATTGTTTACTTTAGTGTATTCCTATTTCTCTGTTGTATTTATTTTATTTACTTTTTCTATATTGCTCACTGACAGAAGGGAACAGATCTTGTGGTGATTGCCTACTGGGATTAGTCTCACACCCTGTTTGGGTCCTTCTTTTTGGCCCAAACAGGTTATATGGTAGAAGTTGTGGATAGGTATTGTGTCCCTTCTACTTTAGGTACATGATTTCTGGTTGGAAATGGAGAGCATAGGACTGATCCTAGGCTTGTGATGATACTGGAGTTGCTATTTACTTTTTGTACTTTGTTCTCAATTGAATTTCAGCATGTTTTTGTGTTTGCTGCTTTCCTTTTATACTTGTACCTGTTGCATCATTTTCATTATTATTATATTATACATTGCTTCTTCTATTTAGTTTCAGTTATTGTATGTTGTTTATTGCTTCCGCTATTGGCTGTTTTTTGCCTTTTTTGTATACCATACCAAATGAGGGAATAATTACCCCAATGACTCACCAAGGCCCTCTCTTCTAGTTGGAAGCCTCTGGAATTTGGGGAAATGCGCTTGAGGTCATGTGGCGAACCGAGTATGGGGCACCAATTGAGTGGCTCCGGATTCAGGTCGTTACAAAGGGGTATCAGAGGAGGTACTTTTCTTTTCTTTTCTATTGACTTACTATTTAGCAATAATAGACAGGGGTAGGAAAGGAATAGGTAAATGGTAAATTTTTGTGCCTGGGAGTTCTAGACCCCGTTTATAAGGAAAAATCTAGGTTACCTCGAATATTACAATTTTCTAGTTTTGCAAATGTTATAGTTTAATTGATTTCACAATTGGGTGGTGCGCTTGTTTTGTGTTGATACCGTTTATATGATTTTGGTTCTATTCTGTTGAAACCCGGTGAGATGAGGGTATTCAATCTCATGCATCATATATGAACTTGTTAGAAATCACATGTCATGAATTTTTCCATGCCATCTAGATTGCATTAGAAATTGCATGCTGTTGTGATTGAAATTGTGATAGACAATGCATGCTGTTGTGATAGCTGCTGTGATAGAATACCTTCTTTATTGATAGGGTATCATTGTTTAGAGATTCTTTACCATAGACACCAAACTTTTTTCTTAGAGGAGTAATGGGCCCCTGAGGATCAGAATTTGGTGGATCATGAGTTTGTTATACTGTTTAATTTTTATGTGCATGGTTATGATTCCAAGTTTTGATTTGCGGGGAGTATGGGCCCCCATGGATCGGAATTTGGCACCTTAACGCTTGTTTGTCTCTTTGTTTTCTGGTCTCCGGTGTAGTTCTGAGGCTAGCATCTAGAAAAAACCATAATACACAGCGTTTAGTTCATGAAAACACGCCATGTAGTTTTTAGTCGTGACACTGACTGTGTGGGCAGGGACATGGGATTGTGAAAGTTTTTGTAGAAACACGTCGTGTACTAGTTTACATGCTGTGTAGTATGACTTTGGTATTTGGCCATGTCACAAACAACAAGGGCTGGTGTTTTCCTTTAAGTACACGTCGTGTCCGTCTGAAACATGTCGTGTAGGGTCGACCGTGTGTCAGGCGGTGTTGCTAACAACACGGGCCATGTAATGCACATATAGTACATTCAGTGTCGTTCTTGAACATTCCGTGTAATTTTTGACTTAGAGGAGCCGTGTGACCTAGCTGTGTAGCTGAATACATGGGTTGGGAAATCCGCAGGGAAACACGCCATGTATCATGTTGACACACCATGTAGTAGTGTTCCGTGTACCAGTTTGTGTGACTAATGACACGGACAGGGGAAAAATCTTAAGGACACGCCGTGTAGTGGACAAACACACTATGTAGTATCATACTGGAAAGTCAATGTTCCTAGCCATGTAAGAGTAATTAGGCAGGGAGAATAAAGGGTTTTTACATGCCGTGTAGTTTGAGAAGACGCTATTTAGTCGGTTGGTTTACATAGCCATGTATGGCCAAGGTACATGCAGAGGGTAAAATTTCCGGAAAACACGCCATGTAGTGTTACTAACACACCGTGTAGTCATGTTTTTTCATATTTTTAAAGTGTTTCCCTCCTATCCCATTTTACTCTCTAAATTTTCAACTATGTTCATCCTTACAAAAGGTGTTCTTGTGACCTCGCAGTCTCATGGGACCAAGACGTCCTCCCGTTGCATGTCAGGAACCAGGTAGTGACCGTACGCCCGATACAACAGATCATGGACTACCTGTAGTTCCTCATATAGTTCCGGATATGGAACCTGAATTGAATATAGAAACTGGTGCCAATGCTCAGTTTAGAGATGGTTTCATGAGAATCATGCAGACCTTCCAGGGAGCTCAACATCCTGCCCCATCTATGGAAGAGATGATGTGGGTTTTTCAACAGTAGAATCCTCCCACGTTCATAGGGGATGGAGGACCGCAAGATTTAGAGTCATGGATAGAAGCCATTCTATCCATCCTTGATCACCTAGAGATGCCTCTGAAGAGGAGGGTAAAGCTGGAAACTTATATGCTGCGAGATTCCACCAAGAGATGGTGGGATGTGGTTTCGTAGGCAGGGCCCCAACATGTTGTGGCTTGGGATGAGTTTCAGCATACGTTCTATGACTACTTCTACCCAGTGATTCTGAGGGATGACAGAGCCAGAGAGTTAATGAACCTATAGAAGGGTAATCTCACTGTTATGGAGTATTCGTGTCGCTTCACAGAGTTACGGAATTTTGCTCCCGTTCTGGGGAAAGACGAGCTTTTTTTAGAGAGGATGTTTGAGGAAGGCCTCAGGACGGACATCAGATCATAGGTGAACGTATTTCAGTTGAATTCTATTATTCTGATATTCAACTAGGTTTATATCACATTGAAAAACCTGAGGGAGATTGGAGCTGTGGACCAGGGCAGTTCAGCTTCCTGGGAAGATTCTTTTCAAGTAGACAGTAGGAAGCACCACCGAGATTCTACACAAGGTGACTCGAGGAAGCGAGGTATTCCTTCTGGTAGACAATATCTTCCTTCTTTCAATTAGGTGGTGTGATATCAGGGTGGAAAAAATGGTCATAAGAAGCCTCAGTTCCCAAGAGACCCAGTGGAGTGCTGATCGTGCGACAAGATGGGTCATCAGCATCGTTTCTACAAGGTTCTTCTTCCAGCGGCTAGTGAAGGAGGATCAGTTTTGACTCTACGCACAGGATAAGGATTACCAGTTCCATAGTAGACTGGGGGATGGAGTCCTTCAGGTCGTTCAGGCCAGGGTAGAGGCCATGGACGCAGTGGTCAGTCTCAGGGGGGGGGGGGGGGGTCAACTCAGGGATCTCAGGTTTCTACACTGGGCCGCGGTGCAGGCCAGAATTTTGTGGTATAGCAGATTCATCAGGAGTAGGATCCTATACCTTCTACGGTATGAGGTATGATTTTATTAGCCTAAGTTTTATCCCCTACACTTATTGATACAAGAGTTTCTCATAGCTTTATTTCTATGAATACTGTGGAATGCCTTAGACCTACTCTTTATAATTCTAAGGATATGATGACGCTAGATACTACTTTGGGAACTAGAACTGCTAGCATGCGTCAATGATTATACCACCCCATTGAGGTTATTGGGTGTCATTTTTCGTGGAGCCACTATGTTTTGGAGATGACAGGCTATGATTTCATTCTCGGGATGGACTGGTTAGTTCCCTTCTAGGCCTTTGTCGATTTCTATCGCCGTAGGGTGAGTTTCACATCACTAGGGGGAGGATCTTTTCTTCAAAATGGATAATTGGATTTATAGGCGAGTAGAGATGGACAAGAGCATCATGGCTTGGGCGGTGTTATGGCCGAGATTTCTGACTTATATCTGGATGGCTAGGGGACTTCTCAGATAGAACTTCCTCCCATGGTTAATCACTTTCCAGATGTCTTTCTAGAAGACTTTTCAGGCCTGCCTTTGGAGCGTGAGGTGGAATTTTCTATTGATCTTGTGCAGGGAGCAGCACCAGTGTCCATTCCTCCTTATAGGATGTCTACACATGAGTTGGAGGATCTCAAGAAATCATTGGAGGAGCTGTAGACAAAGGGTTTTATCCGACCCAGTACTTGTCCTTGGGGTTCGCCCGTTCTCTTCGTGACGAAAGTAGATGACACCCTTAGGATTTGTGTGGACTATCGGATGCTAAACCAGTTGATGGTCAAGAATAGATATCCATTACCATGGATAGATGATCTCTTTGATCAGCTTCGAGGAGCCAGAGTATTCTTGAAGATCAGATTGAGATCCGGCTACCACAAGGTGTGTGTCAGACCATCTGATATACCTTTTATTGCCTTCCAGAGTAGGTATGGTTTATATGAGTGTTTGGTTATACCGTTCGGTCTCAGGAACACGCCAGCATTTTTCATGGTGCTGATGAACAAAATTTTCCATCCTTACTTAGATTCTTTCGTGGTGGTTTTTGTGGACAACATCTTGGTGTACTCTCGCACTCGACACGACTATGCTACCCATCTTGAGATCGTTCTGAGTATACTGAGGGAGCATCAGTTATATTCTAAGATCTCGAAGTTCCACTTTTGGATGGATGAGATTCACTTCATAGGTCATGTCATCTTAGAGACAAGAGTATCAGTAGACCTAGTGAAGGTGAGAGCAGTAGTCACCTTGGAGCAGTTGAAGAATTTCTTGGAGGTATGATGTTTCTTAGGGTTGGCTGGTTGCTAAAGGTAGTTTATACATGACTTCTCATGCTTATCATCATCGTTGAAAGGCTTGACTAAGAAGGAGTTGAATTATTTTTGGTCAGAAGCGTTCGATTCAGCCTTTCAGGAGCTGAAGGCGAGATTAACTTCAGCACCGATTCTAGTTCTGCCAGAGCCAGGCAAGAGTTATATAGTTTTTTGTGATGCATCTGGAATCGGGATTGGAGTAGTGCTTATGTTATAGGATCATGTTGTTGTGTACGAATCTAAGCAGTTGAGACCACATGAGAGGAACTATCCTACGTACGACCTGGAGTTGGCTGCAGTTGTTCATGCTCTGCATTATTGGAGACATTATTTTATGGAAGAGAATTTTGTGGCATATACAGACCCCAAGAGCCTCAAATATATCTTCATTCAGCATGAATTGAATCTGAGAAATCGGAGGTGGGTTGAGTACCTACAGTATTTTGATTTTGAGCTTGCTTATACGCATGGGAAAGTCAACGCTATGGTTGACGCACTGAGCAGGAGGACACAGATACAAGCAGTATAGGTGGGCAGCAGCGAGTGGCAGCTTATGGCTCTGTTCTCTGAAATGCACTTGGAGGTGCATGACAGATAGGGTCAGACCTTTCTTTCATCTGTAGATGTCACCTCTACCCTTCTTGATGAAGCTCGAAAGAGGCAGCTATCAGATTCTGAAGGCCTATTCTTACAGGAAAGTGTGTCAGGAGAGGACCCTCTCCCCGGATGGACCATAGGTGAGGATGAGATCTTGCATTTCTAGGAACCCATATGGGTGACATCAGATATACGTGAGGTGCTGATGTGAGAATTTCATTCTTCAGTTTGGGTAGTTCATCATGGAGTCCCCAAGATGTATCGTGATCTACACCGCCAGTATTGGTGGCCAGGTATGAAGAGATATGTAGCTAGTTTTGTCATGAGATGTTCAACCTATTAACAGGTGAAGGCGGAGCACCAACAACCAGTAGGGATTTTACAGAAGCTACCCATCCCCAAGTGGAAGTGGAATGATGTTGTGATGGACTTTGTGATAGTGTTACTAGGATCGCCTCAAGGGAATGATGTGGTATGTGTTGTCATTGACAGAGTCACGAAGGTTTCTCACTTCTTTCCAGTGAAGGAGACCTTTAGTGTGGATGATATTTGATTGTTGTACATCCGTGAGATTTTACGCTTGCATGGGGTTCCGAGTACTATCATTTCAGATAGGGATGCCCACAATATGTCACATTTCTAGCAAGGGCTATAGAGGGCTTTGGGTACATAGGAATTTCTGAGTAGAACTTACCATCCCCAGACAGATGGCCATTCAGAGTGCACAATTCAGGTTCTAGAGGACATACTGTGAGCATGTGTCCTTGATTTTGGAGGTTCTTGGGAGAGACATATACCTCTATTGGAGTTTGCCTACAATTATAGTTTTCAAGAAACTATTCAGATATAACCTTATGAGGCTTTGTATGGTAGGCCGTGCCGATCACCCTTGTGTTGGCTGGAGGCAGGAGAGGCAGCTATGCTGGGACCTCATCTTGTTCAGGAGACCACAGAATAGGTGGAGTTGATTCGGAAAAGGATAGCTAATGCGCTGTCTCGGCCGAAATATTATGATGATCAGTGGAGACTACCTTTGGAGTTAATGATCAGAGATCAGGTTTTCCCTATTTGTTACTCTGAGGTTGGGACACAAGAGGATCAGGAGATAGGGTAAGCTTTCACCATGATACGTCAGGTTGTTTGAGGTCCTGGAGAGAGTCGGGCTGGTTGCTTATAGGTTGCAGTTACCTCAGAGTTATCAAGCTATGCACGACGTCTTCCATGTTTCTGAGCTTCAACGCTATTTCTTAGACCCATCTCATGTCTTTCAACCCGAAGAGGTTAAGCTGGACCATGATGCATCATTCTAGGAGAATCGTATTAGGATTTTTGATCGTAGTGAAAAGGCACTCCATGGACGATCTGTTCCTCTGGTACGGGTGCTCTGGAAGCACGGCTGTGTGCAGGATGAGACTTGGGAGGGGGAGGCCGATATACGATTACAGTGGCCAGAGGTGTTCGAGGTTTCTTCTTCGACACCTTGTTAGGGAAATTCGAGGACAAATTTATTTAAGGTGGGGAATTTTTTAAGAACCTAAAACATCTTTTTATGTATGTTTTTCTTTTTCTTGTTTTTTTTTGGGAAAAAGAGAGGAATATGGAAATTTTCCAAGTACATGCCGTGTACATTCTAAGTACACGCCCTGCACATTGATCCCGCGTGAGGCCCTATGCTGACCTTGTCCAGGCCACACACACGGTGTGTAGGGGTGATGTGGAGGCCACTTAATGAGGTTTGTGGAAAGGGTGAGTACACGCCGTGTACTCATGAAGTACATGCCGTGTACTTTTCTTTTTATTTCATTAAATAGACTGGGGTCACATCTAATCCCTATTTCTGTCTTCTTCTTCACCTAATTATGTCTAGAGCATTCGAGGAGGCCGAATCATCTTCAATTCACCGATCCATCACTTGATATCCAAATCGAGCACCGTTGGTTGCAATAGAATCACAACGGCGAGTTATTGGTTCCTCTTTGGCCACGTTTCCTGATTCTTCCTCTTATGAGAGTTATCTGAGGTTGAACGTTTTAGATGTGTTTGCAGATATTCTCTATTCTAAACCGATTCATAGCACGAGGTTCAAGTATATCGATCTCCTAGGATTGAGGTAGGTGGTTTGTTTCCCTACAATGAATGTTTTTGAGTTTTTGTGAAAAAATTGTCGGATTCCCATGTATCAGGTATTCTGGGTTAGGGTTTTGATCCTGTTTTATTATCTTCCTTAGATTTCATGTATTCTTGAGGTTATTCAATGAATAATTATAGCTCGTTAGCATATTTTAGGATCACCCCATGGGTGTTTCCACTTGTTTTGGCGGTTTATCTCCATTTGGCTTAGGTAGCCTGTGAGGCATACCTTGTTGCATTGATTTATCTCCTTGATATAATTGATTGCATATATTTCATGCTATTTATATGATTTTTATGCATTGTATCTATTATCCAAGTAGTTTTTGAACTTACTTAGTGCTGCTACCAATTGATTACGTACGACTAAACTACTCAGGGCTGTGTGAACCTGGTGTGGTAGAATAAAGAGGTAATTAACGATTACGGGCTTCCCTAGAGAGTCTGTTATAAATTAGTATCATTAACCGGACATATAGGAATTGGAATTTGTGCTTCCTCAGAGTATACTTTGTTACGCATCGAGACTATAGGGGGAATTAGACGTAAGTGCTTCCTTAGAGAGTCTTTAGATTTCATTGCAAGACCATAGGTGAATTGACGGTGAGTGCTTCGCAGAGTGTCTGTGCCTTTGTATGATTACATGACTATAGGGGTCTACTATTATGAGCCATCCAGAGATTCAGTGTGAATATTTTTTGG
Organism: Viscum album; assembly: GCA_963277665.1. NCBI lineage: Eukaryota > Viridiplantae > Streptophyta > Magnoliopsida > Santalales > Viscaceae > Viscum > Viscum album. The sequence goes on from OY728140.1 coordinate 600,184,226, forward strand.
TTGGTTGTGATGAGTCCACCAAGCCAAAGAACAAGATTGTGTTTTTTATTGCTTGTTGTTTAGGTAGTCTGATGAGACACATGTTGTGTTACATACTATGTTTTGGGAATATAGAGCGGTTGCTTGATTCCTTGGGTGATAATTAAATGACTAAATTAAATTAATAAATAAATGTGAATGGTGATTTTTAGGATTTTTTACTTTAGTGTACTCCTTTTCTCTACTACATTCATTTCATTTACTTTTTTTATATTTCTCACTGACAGTAGGGCACAGATCTTGTAGTGATTACCTACTGGGATTAGTATCACACACTATTTGTGTTCTGCTTTTTGGCCCAAAATGGTTATATGGTTACAGGTGTGGATAGGGATTGTGGCCCTTCTACTTCAGGTACATGATTGCTGGTTGGAGATGGAGAGCATAGGACCGAGCCTAGGCTTGCGTTGCTGCTGGAGTTGTAGTTTACTTTTAGTACTTTTTTCTCAGTTGTATTTCATCACGTTGTTGTGTTTGCTGCTTTCCTTAGATACGTGTACCTGCTGCATAATTTTCATCATTATTATTTTATACATTTCTTGCACTATTTAGTTTCAGTTATTGTATTCAGTTTACTACTTCCGCTATTGACTGTTATTTCCTTTTCATTGTATACCTTACCAAATGAGGGCATAATTTCCCCAATGACTCACCAGGGCCCTTGCTGCTAGTCATCAGACTCTGGAAATTGGGGAAACGCGCTTGAGGTCATTTGGGGAACCAGGTATGGGGCACCGGTTGAGTGGCTCTAGATTCGGGTCGTTACAATTCAGGCACATAGAAGTATTTCTATAAAAATATTATGATACCAGTTCTTGGGAAAGTTGGGTACATTAGGAATGTCCTGAATAATGTGTTATTAATGAATAAGTCTAGGAAGGATTTTTTACATTCCATATTTATATATGTTGATATCTTGAAAATTTTATTTAAGTAGAATCATCACATGAAATTCCATAGCCATTGTGAAACAATGAGTTTATATCTGATGGTAAAATAAGTATATATCAAGATCATAGGTTGATGAAATGATTGTGTAACCTACTTGATAAGATATTGTGACATATGTATTATATTACACATTAAGAAATATTATGTGGTTGTTGATACTATGAAATTAACATATTTATCTTGGGACCCATGAATCATTACTAGATAGTAATTGAGGAATTTAGGAAAACCTTATTAACGACAATAAAAAATAATCCAATAGGGTCACACAATAAGTTTTTCCATTAATCTAAATTAAATTATATTTAAATTTATTTATCAGAATAAAAATTAGCCTCAAGACTAAATAATAATTTTTTCTTGTATTTATTGATCACATAAATTAAATAAATATTTATTAAAGAGATAAATAATTATTATAAGGATATATAATATTTATTTACAATTGTCGAGGAGGACTAGAAGACAATGATTTTTTTCTATGATTAGTATTACTTTTCAAGAAGGTAAAATATTATTTATTATTGCACCATTTAGTACACATCAGGAAAAAATAATATTTTTATTATTAATAAATGGTATGGGGTCATATATGGTTTAATAGATTATTTAAGGGCCATTATCAAATGAAATTATTTTGAAACTATATCCTCATATCTATAAATAGACGGTTTTTAATATTTTATAGAAATTGATTGAAGTTGATAATTGTTGAGCACAATGAGATCTGCATCTCTCTCTTAAGACCAAAGAATAATGAGATTCTCTTCCTTCCCCCATTCTCTCAAAAGAGAGAATGTGGGGAAGATTCTTCAAGCCTGAAGGAATTTTTATATTTCTCCAAATGAAAATTTCATGATGATTGATCCACAATGCTAGCACTTTACAATCCATCAGTGTTGTTTATAGATCATAGGAGCATGTGGGGATCACTGCTAACTAGATTCTATACTTTTATACTATAATAGAAATGAATGTACACTGAAAAGTGTTTCAGATGTGAAACGAAATCATCAATGAATGAATCCTTGAAAATATATTCATTCTTTTGAAATATTTTAATTAATTATAAATATGATATGAAATGATATTCTCTTGGTTACTAATATTTTTCAAAACTATTTATATATATTTTATTGATCATTACATTTACGTCTTATACAATATACAAAGGATCCATTAAATGAAACATTTTGGGGTCCACATAGGCCCCAAAATGTGCATTCACTACACTAGAAACCATCAATTTGTACCATCAGGGTCATGTTTAAATTTATAATTATTTATTTTATTTTTCATAATTACTCATTTAAGAGTGAAACATAATTTCATGATTTATTTTATTACTTATCTTTCATAGTGGTATATTCTTAACACTCTTAATTTATTACTTACAGAATCAATATAATTTAATAATTAATGAAGAACACATGTCATGAAACCATCCTTAGGTTCAACGAATTATGGCTGAAAAATACAAGGTTAAACCACACACACTCATTTATTACATGACATGTATCCTTGTTCACTGAACAAGAAGGCCTTCATGGAATTCAAGTCATTGTTTAATTAATACATGCTAGATTCATTAAATGTTTAATGTATTTTTTATCAAGGGTTTCATAATAATTCTCCAAACCACTCACTAGGTATATTTCCTATATGTTGTGTAGTTCATGTGTTTTAAAAGTAGAAAACAGAAGCTCAAACAACATTGTGTAATTAATAAATCATGTGAATTTAATACAAGGTGAGTATAGGTTTGCATCTATGTAACTAGAAGTACATTCCATGTATCATTTCCAAACACTATGAACTTCAAAAATGATAACGAGAAGTATATGATGATTCCCTACGCATGTACTGTATATATCCAGTGAAGTGAAGTACACTTCATGTGGTCAGCTTTTACAAATTGTGTACTTTCTTTCTTATATAGAAATATTAATCTAAAATAATTAATCTATTAAAACTCATCAACCCTAGTTCTTTGTTTTAAAAAATTTGAAGTAAAAGTTAGTTAGGTTTTATATTATTTTAAATTCTTAATTAATTCTACATAATATTAAAAACAATAGATCATGGACAGTCATTTTATACTAAATAAACATAAAATTAAATTGTATATGCAATTTAATATTCTTCTCTTCCCTTTGGAATTAAATTGTAAGTACACTCTATGAAATTAAATCACATCCCATGTACACAATATTCTATATGAATTAATTGTATATATCTAGAACCAACTAACTAGTTCCGACAAGTAGTCACCGATTTTATTCTAAGTTCAATGATATGTATTATTTCATTATGTTTTAAAATAAAAATAAATTATTTATTTTATATAAAATGAAGTGGATGGGAATTTTAGGAATATCGTATGGAATAAGATAAAATTAATTAATTGATTTGTAATAAAATTAATCAAATGAATTCAGGAACATTTTTTCTTATGGAAAAACAAAATTTTAATAAATAAAATGAAGTTGTTTTAAATGTGCAACCATTTCCTAGTTATGACCTACAATGATATATGAATAGAAATATGTATGTATTAGTTTCCTATAATTTAATTTCATTGCATGGTATTGATATTATTTACTAGTAAATTAAAAATTCTAGCTAATAAAATCATTTTAGCATACAATTTTTAATCATTTTCATAATGATTTTGAGTGGTTTTTATGAATAATACAATCAAGAGCATTAATTTATAAAATTATTGGGAATTATGAAAGTATAGTTTATGTTATTTTAAATTATTTAATTTTTAATTTCTTTTGAAATTTTGAATTTATTTTAACATTATGTTGAAATCTTACTAAGATATTTTGAAACTTTAGGTATTTACAAAAATAATATGCTTCCCCCCAATGCATCCCTCAACTCAAGAGGCTGGAACACCACTTTTCAAGCTTATAGAGATTAATATGGTGATGGACAACTATATACGAACACCTCCATGCTACGAGGGAGACGCACATGACATCATTCGTCTATGATAGTGGCCCACAGGGGGGGGGGTCAATCCCATGAGGGAGGATAATAGTGGGTCTGAAGGCCTATATAAGACTTGTGTGTGGGCAACCCATATAAGGTGTGCGAATGTTGATGTGGGAGTCCTTCCACACAGAAATTTTTTTTAGACAGTCACCCCATATTCTAGATTATAAGATATCACTTTCTTCATTTTTTTCGGTTTTGGTTAAATGATTTTTAAGCTAAGATTAACATTTTTAACAAAAAGACGCCAACCCATTCATTCTCTCAACGATGTACCTCAGATTGATCTATCTACCTTATCTACCATGGATCTGCCACATGACATTTCCCGACCACCCCTACACATTTCATAATAACCATTGTCATACTAGAAGTGCTCGGTATCGACCTCTACCAACATTTCCAACCCCTAAGACCACCATTGATCACCTTTGGTGCCTCATATGATCACCATGAGGCATTTAAAGGCTTTATCCAGCCATATAAAGGCTGAATTAATGTGGATCTCCCACTGCTCGCCATTTCCCCACTACTCACCATAGCTACATAACTTGTATTCCACCCTAGTTGTTGACACATGAATATGACTCCATTCAAACCATGCATGCAATGGAAGAACCCCAAATCTCACCCTTGACAAGATTGAAGTCCACACATCATTTAAAATAGAAGACACACATGAGTGTATCCTTAATGATACACCATGAATATATCAAGTATCTTTTGAAGTGAATTTTCTTGAAATTTGAAGAGGATGATGGATCCGCTTTTCAATTCCTATAAAATAAAGATAGAGATCTCCACTAAAATAAGTTCGAATCCCTGAAGAGGGAACCCACTAAATAAATTCAATCATGTTGAAACTAATTTCTTATTTTTCTTTCATTTTTCTTTCATTTAATTTATTTATTTTTTGTTTTATTTCATATGTGATATTAATTCATTTGATAAATAAATTAATTCATTTTTTTAATGTTTTCCCACTAATTTATCCACTCTTCTCCTTATTATTTTAAATTTATTCTTATTTTATTTTCTATTATTTTTATTAATCTTTCTCTCTATCTTCTTATATTTTTATTATTATATTATTTCATTTGATTATATTTTATCTTCTTCTTTCGTTCTTCATATATGTGAACTTTTTATTCTCTTCTCTATCATTCCACCATTGTGACCTTTTACACTCGATATTGGGAGGATTACCCTAGTAGAGGACATGATGTTATTGAATTCTTGATTGAAGATTATTTTAAATTTTCGGTATATATTGGTGGCATGAATGGGTGTTGAGAATTTCCAGTATGGCATAAATCTCAAACCTATTTCTATTCTTTAATTTCATTTTTTCAATATATTCATCGGTTATCTCTTCACATGATAGAGTTGATATAATCAATGAATGAAATGATCTTCGGTAGATCTGGGTCCTAGAAAATGTCACAACATTGATTGAGGTGTGAAAACAACATGATTATAGGAGGAGGTTCAATTTACAATATATAAAGAATTCACAATGTCACAATTTCTAAATGAAAAGATAGTAATTTATACCAAGGTTTTAGGATTGGATTATCAAAGATAATAATAAAATAAGGAGATTAACAATGTAAACCAAAATCAAACCCATAACCGAGTTCGTTCTTTCTTAACTCATTCTGTTTAGAATTGCATATTGGTATAAATTTAATTTTCTATTGTACATGTCATTAAAATATTTTATAAAATAAAAAACCAAAATTCATAATTGTTTTACTAAAATAATAAAAACAAATAACATGTAGTTTAGGAGAATTGGGTTATGTGAGTAAACTAACTGAGAATCTCCTCAACTGAGATGACCCTGGTTAGCCATTTTTCTACACTAGGAAAATAATTTGTTTCCATGCCCTATTAGAGGTGTGCATTTAGAGTTGTCATTGTTTTCAAGGTGGTAATAATTAGTTTCCTTAATTTATATATTTTAACTTTTTATATAGTTCTCATTGATTTTAAAAAACCTATAAAAAATAATTTTTCTATGAGGTATCAAAACATACCATATCCTTGTGCAAGGAACTATTACTCACAATTGTAGGAGAAATAATTAGAAGTGAATGACTATGATAAATTTCAGGGAGAAGAACATTGAAAAAACATAGATAAATGGGATGAAAAATGGAGATATAATTTTAATATATTCATGCATTGATGGAGAAAAAAAACTTGAGATACAAATGGGAGATAAAAAATATTTGAATGAATTATAGAATGTGTTTGTGGAATAAATAGATCTCCCTAAAGAAGAAGATATAACACCATTTAGGGAAGACATCACCTATGTAGTAGAATTTGAAGAGAAGATGGAGCATCCCTACTACCTAACTCTATCCAATGAGATCAAACTTCCAGAGTCACTTACTACTAATGAAGTGATTAAAACAAAAAAGAACTTAGGGAGATGATATTATTTTGAATTATATCATTTCTAATATTATTGAATCTTATTTGAGTATCAATCCAAACTGATTTATATTTTTAGATTTTGTCAAAACACATTCTACCTTATAGAAGGATGAATAAACTAAACATGAACCAACAAATGAAAACAAGGATCTCCATAACCTTATTGAACAATAATTTGAGGAAGCCCATGAGGAAGTCCATGTTTTGGAGCCTAAGGAAATCAAGATAAAGGTTGATCATATTGAATGGGAGAAATTTATTATCATCATTATTATATATTTATTACGAAATAAAGTTATACAACAGAAACATTGAAAAGATACACAAAAAGGCCTAGGGAGGCCTAAAGTAATGAATAACAAGTTGATCCCCTCTGATCAAATTACCCCCTACAGTTTCAAGAAATGGGTTCTAGGGAATCATGTGATACTAGATCCTTGATATTCCACCTCCATAGAAGCATGGTGATCCACTACCCTATTTTCTTCACACCATGTATGGACCGCATGAATGTTGTTACTGAGGATGGATATATAGTTTCTGATTGTGTAGGCTAGCGACCATGTAATGGAACCTTTTCCGTGCATAGAATCATGAATGATCATGGAATTAGTTTCTACTTGAGTAAGAGTGATATAGTTATATTCGTATAGGATTATCCCCATGTACAATGCTTTGGCCTCCACCTGTATAGAGATCTGATGCCCATAGTAGGCAGTAAAAGTAAGTAGGACAATCCCCTAGTAGCCACAGACAACCCCTGCACCATGCATGACTCCCAAAATGCACGAACCATCAATATTTATTTTGAACCCATGACTGGTGGTTTCTAATGAAACCAATTTCCCCAAAACCAAGTAATGAAAGGTTTCCCTAGAGAGGCACTTTCCTGTAAAGATCTCATATGGGGAGTATCGCACTAATTCATGATGTTGCTGAACATGTCAACAAGGAGGGAACATGTTCTAATGACGATTGGTCTTCTTATAGATAGATCACCCTCATACATGTTATTATTCTTGACCATCCAAATACAACAAAAAACAGCGATCAAAATAATATATCATTCCATTTTTTCTAGGACCAAATTATTTGATCAATGAATCCATATCTCAGAAAATGTGGTTCTAAGAAGATGAAGGGAGGAGAGGGCAGTAAACGGGCAGAAGAAATTCCACATAGTAAGGGCCCATTATCCCTCAAAGAAAATGTGATTTTAGTTCTCCTCAATGTGGGTATTGCAGTAGTTGAATCTAGATATGAGATTGAGACAATTATTTTTAAAAATTTCATTCATGGGAACTTCTTGGTTCCTTATCCTCCATGATAGAAAATTTATCTTTTTTAGAACTCTATAACACCAGACCCTACTATTACAACTATCCCACAACTCCTAAGGCATTGTTATCCTTCAGAAGTCCTTGATGTGATGGTCCCTGAAATGGAAGGAGTAAACACACATTTTTATGATTCATAATTGATATAAATGAGATAAAAAACATCTTGTTTATTCTCATCCAGAATGGATTTGATAAAGAAAGGATGCAAGCTAGCCTCTCTAAAAGAAATCAATGGTGCATGACACCCCAAAAATCCAATCAAAGAACCCACCCAATTATGATGCCACAAGAGGATGTAACCATTTTCAAAAATCCATTAGGGTTGATTTCAGGGGTCGATATAATAGGTAACACCATATTCTAGAAAGGGGATGCATGATCACTAACAACTTTCACATCCCCACTATATTTATAGGACATGGTTTTACCCAGAGATTTCACTCTTCCACAATCTCCTAAGAAATATTTTCATGCATGAAATGAATAGAATTTCCTATTAATAATTTAAATTTAAATTTTATTCATGAAAAAATACCTTTTAATTTCCATTTAAATACTCAAATCATGTATCCCATGTTGAATCATCGCTGGAAATATTGGATGAGTTTTCACAGGTAGAAAACATTAAGGAGGATTATCCATACTTCATCCTACCATCTCAATATAGAATATACATAATTATGAAGGGGATGGATTTAGTATACTATATCCCTTGATAATTCCTCACTAAGAATGAAAATTCAAAATATGGTAAAATCCACAAATGGTGGTTCTAGGAAAAAAAGATCTATCCACTATCATACTATAGATAATACATGGTACTTCTCTCTAGAGGTAATAAAACTCCATAGCCCACATGGGGGATCATACCAAGAATATCATTATATTTTATTAAGGAATTTAGATTCGAATTTCATTCTATGGATAATTCCATAATGCAACATATTCCCACTTTCATTTGGATCCTTAATGACTTCATCTGTACGATTAATTAGGTATTTTTCATTTATATGTTAATGATAGATAAATGAATCTCCCTAGAAAATGGAAGAAGATGATTAAATCCTAATGGGAGTGTGATTTTACTTTTATTATTAATATTTTAAACTACCAATTTTTTTAGCAACCTATTTTGATTTTTAAACTAGAAAATTGCATTCCTATTCATGGATTTATAGTTTACCTAACTTATCTGGAAGAAATGATTTTCATAGGAATCCTATGATTATGTTCTTTATATTTCATTGTTAATAATATTGGATGAGTAAAATATAGAATTAAATGATTAAATTGAAGCATGGATATTAGAATGAAGACTCTTTATTTTATGTAATTAATTAATTCATTTAAATGGAATTTCCCAACAATTTTTCATGTTTTGAAATTTTGAAATTAATTTAAATTTGGTTTTCATAATTAGTCATGCATTGAGTGATTCTAAAATATGAAATGTCTCATTCCTGAGATGATTTAGAGACCAAGTACTTCTTATTTATTCTTGAGTATATTAATTGAGTGATAGAGGGACATTTCACTTCCTATAACTTACATTTGAACATTCCAAAGCTATGATAATGAAAAAACACATTTAAAAGGATTGAGGAATATTTATTGACAATCCACTATCCTATTGAACACCTATATGTAAAGTTTTCCCCATATAAACCAAGAATGAACTAGTTATGGATGTTCTATGTTTCAATCCATTTTATTTCTTTTCTAAACCTCTTTCTGTATCTTTATGATATTATTAAGATGAAATGTGGGGGTGAATGGAGTCATGTAAAAAGGGGATGAAATGAATTGTAAGGGAAAGTGTGGGGGTTCAATATATGGGAATTCATAATGCTTTTTATACATTTAATTATTTATTTTTTCTCCATTGGAATAAGAAAAAGATAAAATGAAAAAAATCCAAAAGGAAAAATAAAAAAAATTGGGTTGTGATTTGGGAAAATAAAAAATTCATCATTAAGAGACATATGATTTTTATCATATGTGGTTATGTGGGGGATGTGATATTTTATATAAGCATAACATTTGAAAAAAAAAAATGAAAAAATCACTTTTAAAAAGGAAAAAATAATGAAAGTAAATAAAAAAATTTACGAGGACACACAAATCATTCATTGTGATTTACATTGACAATGAATATATATTGAGTTTGGGGAAATTGGGAGTTATTACCAATTTGAGGGTATAATTTCATTACACTTTTACTTCTGATATCATACTGTATATATTAAGATATAAACTACCTCTTTATGCCTTAATTTTTAAACATGAATTCATACATAACTCAAGCAATAGAGTCATATGAACCTTGATTGAAAAGACCGCATGATTTTATATTACATTTGTATTTATAAAAAGGAATAAGAGAGCTACATTAGAAGCCTATGGATTAAGAGGATGTTCTCATGATATTACCATAAATCTATTTGAATTAATATCCTGAGTAATGAGTGAAAATATTCAAAATGATAGGTAAACACATGATTTGGAATGTTTGATAATAATGAACAGAGAAACCATAATTAATGAAAGGCTATGTTCCATCAATTTCAAAAGGTGCGGAATAAAATACTTGAATTGAATGTTTCATTGAAAATGGAGAATATTAATTGATATTTTATCTGGGTCATTGAATTTTTTGATTTAACATTGAAAATTGTTTTATTTTATTTTCTTGAAATTTCTATTATGGTAACATTGGTTTCCTATTAATTTCAATGTTGATATTTTATGTTTGAGGACAAGCATGATTTAATTGCGGGGCTATTTGAATGTCTCATTTTACACTATGGGAAAAATAGTCATTTGCAACTGGACAATTAGCCCGTCCCCAATAAATATTATTTGTGATGGTGGGTGAGGACCCATCACAAAATGTTTCGTGCGAAATGTGCGCCAAACCGCAGGTATTAGTATTTGTGACGAGTTCCTATTCTTGTCGCAAATACCCGATGGTGGTTTTTTAATATTTGCGATGGGATACTTGTCCCATCACAAAGACTCTATTGGAAGGTACCAATTTGCAATGGGACCCGTCAAAAATAGCTTTTTAATGGACCAGTGTTATTAATGTAGTCAGAGGACATTTGCGACGAGGCCCGTCACAAATAATCCCATTGCAGATAATCAAGCCTATATACACCCCTTCCATTTTCCCCTCATTTTACTCCTTCAACTTCTCTCTCTATCTATTCTGAAAAAACATCTTCTAAAATATTTCATAGTTTACACATTTAAATCGACGCATATTCTTCAACATTGATACTCCAAGAGCTTCAGTTTCATGGTTTTTATCTATTTTTTTTATTGTTTAGGAAATTTATTTTATTTTAAATTTTTTATAATTTTTTTTAATTAGAAGTAATTTAATTAAAATAGAATTAGATATTTGTTTTTAGAATTTATTTTTATGAATAGTTATATCTAAGTGTTATTTTGTAACAAATTGAAATAATTAGTAATAAATTGTAATAAAAAGTAATAAATTGTAATAAATAGTAATAATTATAAATAATTTGTAACAACTAAATATAATTTTAAATAATTAGTAATAATTAGGAATAAATATGATTAATTAGTAATAATTAGGGATAATTAGTAATAAATAGAAATAAATTGTAATAATTAGGAATAATTATAAATAATTAGGATTAATTTGTAATAATTAAGACTAATTAGTAATAATTTGTAATAATTAGTATTAAATAGGATTAATTAGTCGTAACTAGTATTAATTAGTATTAATTAGTTGTAATTAGTATTAACTAGAATAATTAGTAAGAATTAGTAACAATTAGAAAAAAATTGTAATAATTCTAAATAATTCGTAATAATTATCAATAATTACTAATAATTATCACTAATTAGTAATAAATTATAATAATAAGTCATAATTATTAGAAAAATATAATATTTTGTAAAAAAATCGTAATAATCACTAATAATTAGTAATAGTAAATAATAATTATGGTTAATTAGTAATAATTAGTAATAATTAGTAATAATTAGGATTAATTAGTTATAATTAGTAATAAATAAGATTAATTATCAATAAATAGTATTAATTTGTAAAAATTAGGATTAATTGGCAATAATTAGTAATAATTAGTAATAATTATGATTAATTATCAATATTTAGTTATAATTAGTAATAAATTGTATTAATTTTCAAAATTAAGAATAATTAGTAATAATTAGGGAAAATTAGTAATCATTAGTAATAAATTAGATTAATTATTTATAAATAGGATTAATTATTAATAATAAGGATTAACTAGTAATAATTAGTAATAATTAGGATTAATTAAAAATATTTAGGATTAATTATAAATAATTTTTAATAATTAGCCATAATTTTTAATAATTAGGATTAATTATGATTAAATTGTAATAATTTGTAATAATTTGTAATAATTTTAAATACATTATATTAATTTGTAATAATTTGTAATAATTTCTAATAACTTGGATTAATTAGTAATAATTTAGAATAATTAGTAATAACTAGGATTAATTAGTAATAATTTGGATTTATTAGTATTAATTTAGATTAATTAGTAATAATTTGGATTAATTAGTAATAATTATGAATATTTAGTAATAATAAAATTAATTAGGATTAATTTGTATTAATGAGGATTAATTAGTAATAATTGAGATCAATTAGTAATAAATAAGACTAATTAGTAATAATTAGGACCAGTTAGTAATAATTAAGATTAATTTGTAATAATTATTAGTAATTGGTAATAATTTTTAATATTTAGTAATAATTATTAATAATTAGTAATAATTAGTAATAAATAGTAATAATTATGATAAATTAGTAATAAATTGGATTTATTAATAATAATTAAGATTAATAAGAAATAATTTGTAATAAATAGTAATTATTAGGATTAATTAGCAATAATTAGTAATAATTAGGGTTAGTTAGTAAACATTAATAAAAATTAGTAAAAATTAGTAAAAATTAATAAACATTAGTAAAAATTAGTAAAACTTAGTAACGTTTAGTTATAATTTTTAATAACTTTAAATAATTATGATTATTTACTAATAAATCACAATTAATTGGAGTACATTGATAAACTGGAAAAAATTTCTAATGGATTGGCGACATTCCTTTTGGATGATGTCTCATATCCTTGAAACGTTGTCCCAATGAAATCACTATGAAAAAACTACTCAGACATACATCATAGCAGATTTTTTATAGTATTTTAAGTCAAAGAATGCTGAAAGGTATTGAGCCATTAGAAAAAAGAGGCTCTTTTTCTTGATGCCTCATCCCCTTGCTACTTTCTTCGATTGAAATCACTATGAAATGTTTGCTCTAACATACAAATATTCATTTTTGTTTACATGAGCATGGAGAGCAGATCATTGAGGCCTCCCTGCTCTCCATCCTCATGTATACAAAAAATGGATATTTTTTACATCAGAGAAGACTTTTCATAGTAATTTTAGTCGTAGAGAGTTGTAAGGGGATGATTCGTCGGAAAAAGGAGTTGACGCCGATCCTTTGGAAATTGTAAAACCAGAAATTAACAATAACTATTACAAAACACCTGAAATATATAATAATTAGTATTAATTAGTATTAATTTTTATAAATGAGTATAGATTAGTATAAAAGCTAAAAAATTGTATAAATAACTATAAAATAATAGAAATTATTATTAATTTCTAGAAATGATAATTTAATTGCCTTATATTTTTTTGGATAGTGTTTATCTTATATTTAATAATACAAAATAACTAATTATTTCATATTTTCTCAAAAAATAAGAAATGAGCAGGTCAATAATTGTCATTATTAGATGATCATTTTTTGATAAATTAGCGCATGTATCTAAATGGTTTGGTTAAAATCATGTATATATTAAATGTGATCAAGATTTATTATAATTTTTATCATCGAAACCAAAATTTATTTCAGAAGGGACAATTACGTTTCTTCTTAAAAAATGTGTTCTGATGATATAAGACACCTTTGAAGTTAGGGTTTGTCTTAGTGGTAAGTACCCCTTAAATGTACATGAAAAATGGGGGTTCAAAACCCATTGGGCGCAGGTACTATAGCAGCGGTGGCACTGTAGCAACGTCGTGCACTGTAGCAGCAGTAGGTCACTATAGCGGTGGCATAGTACTGTAGCAGTGGTCGGTACTGTGCAGTATTGTTGCAGCACAATTACTGTAGCAGTACTATTCACAGAATGTGCTTTGGGCCATTAAATTGGGCCTACGAGTCATGTAATGGGCTATATTCCCTCTGGGCCTTCAGGCTATGTAATGGGTCTCCCTCTACCCAATTAAAAGAGGTCTTTGCTTTGATTTAATAATAAATGAGGCTTCGGCCCCAACCTTTTAAAAAAATGTAGGAAACCTTTGACAATGTTGCAGGTTATTTATCGAGTTTTGGTTTTAGACAAAATTATGTTTTTTGGTATCAATATGGGGAACAAAATTTAAGAGAAGATACTAATAAATTGATTCTAGATCCAGCACAATTCCAAAACTTATTACATGATGTGGTAAGTCTGTATGTTTAAAAAACTAAAACTCACGATGATATTGATTTAACTCCTAGGTTGGAACCATCTTATTTATATGAGCTTTTGAGGTCTATTGTAGATGCCTAATATCCTAGTTGCTAGAATTTTTTTTTGAAACAATTGCTAACTTTATAGATATTAAATCAGATAATGGAATGTCAAATAGTTCTTTGATCATATATTCTCTTGTTTAAAAACAATTATCTCTGAAGGAAATGTGTTGCCTAAAAATTTATATGTGATATGGAGGTTGGTTCATAATCTAGGTCTTGGTTATTAGAAGATTTATAAATGTTCAAATGACTACATATTATATTATGGTGAAAACGAGTCGTTGGATAGTTGTCCTACATGTAAAAAATCATGGTATAAAGAAGATCAACCAGAGAAGTCCAGATATATTCTTGTAATAAAATTGAGATATTTCTCACTCACACCTAGATTTCAATGTTTATTTATGTCTCAGAACATAGCATCATTGATATCATGACACAAAAACATCATTAAAATCCGTAAAAGCACAAATCATCTCACAAATTGTGATTCATGGAATCATTTTGACCCAGTGAATCTGCCTTTTTCTTTAGAAGCCCGAAACGTGTGATTAGGTCTTTCTATAGAAGATTTTTATCTATTAGGATCTTATGGTACTCAATATTCATGTTGGAATGTATTCAAAAATCCGTACAATTTACTTCCATAGATATTGATGAAGGAGCCATATATCTGTTCACCTTATAAATTCCAAGTCATCCGAAAAAGAATATTGATGTTTATATGAAACCATTGATTGATTAGTTAAATTCCCTATGGAGTAATGGTGTCAGAACATATCAAGTTGCTACGAAAAAAATTCCTACTGAATTCTGCATTGATTTGGACAATTAGTGACTCACTAGCATATAACATGTTATCTACATAGAGTACACATGGTCCAAAATAAATTCTGTACTATATGAGAGACAACAAAGCGTTTATACTCTTTAATGGAAAAAACCTTTTTTTAACTGTCATCCCATATTTCTTCCAAGTGATCATCCTTTTTGAAGAAACCAATATCATTTCAGAAAAGGAATAGTTGAAAAATATTGGTCTCCAATAATGATATCAAGTATAGAGTTAAAATCAACTGTATATTCATTACCTACCATCACATTTTTACCAACAATAAACTAAAAGAAAATTGATGGGTTTGGAAAAGAGTAGAATTGGATAAAAGGGATCATTTTTTTTGGGATTTTTGATAATGGCCTGATTTTTTGGAATGTCCCATGTTAGATGTGATATATATTGAGATTTTTTTTGATAATTTATTTCATATAGTTCTGGATACACCAAGTAATACTAAAGATAATGTAATGACATGATTAGATCTCTACTAAATTTTCTAGTGAATAGAACTTGAAATATTTGAATATGTCAGATCACATAAGTTAATGAAGCCAAACGTATCTTGTGCATTGTCCAATGAGATTCATTTATTATTTTGTTAGTGGATTGCAGATTTGAGACTACCATATGGTTATGCTTAAAGTTTCAAAAGATATGTGAGAAATGGTCATATTACTAGACTAAAAATTCATGACCATCATGTTTTAATGGAAAGAATTTTTCTGATTGGATTAAGAGTTTTGTTAAATCCTATGATTTGGGATGTGATAACAAGAAATGTCATATTTTTAGGATATTTGTGCATTGATAACAGACTACGATGTAGAAAGACAACGACAATAAGATGTTGTTTTAATTTTATATAAAATATAAAAAATTTCCCTCCATTTTTTATGACTCAATGGAACATTTGGTATTATATTTTTTCATGAAGGAAATGTGTAGGTCAGGTATAGTTTTGATGGACGTACTAATTTGAGAGATAGATGCATAAATTGAAAAAAAAAAGTACGTAACAAAGAATCAGTTGAAGGCTCAATTGTTGAAGCTTATTTTGAAGAAGATATTTTTTTTCTGATCTCATTATTTTAAATCCGAATATCCCTTAAAACACAACTGCATGCGCCGTTACGTGGGGAATGTTGTCAATGACATGATAAATCAATTTTTAGTTTTCAATCTGCCAAAACATAGCTTCGTTGGAGTTCATGAAAAATGGATTTCAGGTATGAACGTCACAGAGCTCAAACATATATTTTTCTCAACTATAAACAAATTAAACCATTTTTACATTGAGGGATACTATCACTTATTCTATAATTTTTGTAACAGTACATTAATATTATTTTATTTTTATGTTATAGGATAATAATATGAAGAAACATTTTTCACAAAATATAGTAGCTACTCTTGAAGAACATTGTCCAATTTTTTTTCCGACTGGTTTAACAAACTGGTAACATAAATTATTTATTATTTCATTTAAAATATCAATTAAATAATTTTTATAGTGACAATTCTTTTACAAATTTTTTGGTATCTCAACTGGCTGATAAAATTGACAATTGATTGTGTGTATTGAGTAACCCACCAACCAAAATGGTTAAATATTATAATGCCTACGTGGTGAATGATTTTTGATTTTATACACATACATATGTGGAAGAAAAAACAATTAATAGTGGTGTTTTCTTGAGAGGATCTCATCATAGAGAAACAGATGTTGATTTTTATGGAAAGCTAGAAGAAATCATTGAACTGCGTTATCTGGGACAACATTAAATAATGATATATAAATGATAGTGGTTGGATACTGATAGAGGATTACATGTTCATCTGATCCATAGAATCATTAATATTTAATATAAAAGTATTATTACAGAAAATGAACTATTTTTATGGGATCATCATGTACATCAAATTTATTATTCAAACTATTGTGCAACTTCAAGGGAGTTGGGTAATTTGTAGAGCATAATAAAAATTAAATCTCTAGAGAATTAGTTTACTAAAATATAATGTTGTTCCGATGGAGTGTGCGAAATTGATTTTTTTTGAGATATTTCTCTGAATCCATATAATCTACAAATAGACACAAATATAATTGATGACACTATATAGTTAAGGGTTGATGGTAATGATAATGTTAATGATGTTACAACTGAATTTGAAATGATGAGAGATGATAAAACTGAAACTAATATGGAAATTGATGATGTTAAGGAGGAAGATGAAGAAATTAAAATCAACAACTATGAAGAAGAGGATAAAGATGAAAATTGACATAGTTAAATGCTGGTTATAGTCATAATATATATATATATATAATAGTTGTTTTCAACTATTTTCTAACATTATTGATTTCTTATTTAAGATAGATGAGAATATGTATCGTCTATTACAGGAGACCAATCTACCTTTAGACGAACAGAATGTCACATCATCAGACCCTCAAACAACAATCAATTCAGGGGGCACTCAAAGGGTGTGTGGTCTCTCCCAACTGATTATTCTCGACCCAATTTCTATGTGACGTCCACATCTTAGGTTCGATCCATGTACACAGAGGTATGTTTCCCAGTGTATTTTAGTTATATGTCAGTAATTTACCTATATTCTATTTTTTTGATAAATGTTTTTTTCATAGGTTTATACATATAGTTGTTGGGTGGTGAGCGCTATATTGTACAATTATTTTTCTAATGTATGGGTGTCCTGGGATCAGATTCCTATTGATGTACAACAGTAAATGTTCGAGCATTGGATGATATATAAATAAATAATATTTATTTTGAAATAAATTTAAGTAATAACTTGATATAATAAATTATTTGTATGTTTTATGGTATCCCATTGATAGGATCATGTGTGAGGCTATCTGGAAGGCATGACTGAGAGCTATGCATCTGTGTTGCACCCAGCTTTTCACAACTTGAAAAGAAAAGAAATGGAGAAAGAAAGAGTCATAGATTTTAATTAGACATCTCTCATCTAACAACATGATTATCTTTCATCTTGGGTATGGGATGGATTATGTACACACTGGTTGAGTATGTGGTTTCAGAGTGGATCATATGTAGGTCAGAAAAATCGGGGGAGATTGGAGGTGACACATCGATCAAGTTGTTGTATATTCAATAAGCATATAAAGAATATGGTAGGTACATTTTTTTAAAATATTTTATATAACTTTAAATGAAAATGGTTTATTTTATATTCATTTAGGAAGTCACACATCCTAATATTATGAGGTACAATGTTTATAGGAGGATGTACAGTGATCCAGCCACTAGAGAGATTAGAAGAGCTTGCCAACATTAGATCATGGTCAGTATAAATTCTTTTGGCCTTCTAAATTTAACTACAAACAGTATTTTAACTATTTTAATTTTAAATTGCAATTGAAGGAGTCATTTGTTTTCACGACATCTCAGAAAAATGGTGACAGTCAGTCTGAGACCGATGGTCAGACCAATGCCCCCAAGATTTGATAAGGCAACATGGATGTAGGCGACCCATTATTCCATCGAGAAATTTCGAGTTGTGGGTATTAGGTTTCAATTGACACCTAGGGGATTTCATAGAACCTCTACGATGTGGGGTCTATCTTGAGAGGAGCTCGTGAAGAGTCATCATCATCTCATGCACAGTATGAGGAGAAACTATGACCTCAGAGTGATCTTATAAAGATTATGCGTAGGGAGTAGGAGGAGATGCGTCAATGGTAGCAGCAGCAGCAGGAAGATTTCCTATGACAGCAACAGAAAGAGATGTCGGATGAGACGATACAATGGAAGAATCAGCTGGAGCAGCAGCAGATGGAGTACATGTGACGTCTGACTCTCAGTTTAAGGATGATTTCCCTCCACCATCTCATCCAACTACTCTAGAGAACCCTCCCCCCTCTATGATGTATTTTTATTTTATAATAAAATATTTGAATGTAATTTTTTTTTAATATTAACTATTTAAGGTTTTAAATAGTGTGTTTTTTTTATAATGTCTCGAATATTAAAGTTTTTATTATTTGTTTAATTTTTATTTTTATATTAGTTATTTTATTAATTAATATTTTTTTTTATTTTTGCAAATTCTAAGGTTTTTATTATATTACTAATAATATTATTATTATTTATTTAATATTAAGAACATTATTATTTTATTGTTTAATTATTAATTTTATTTAATGAAGAATAATATTATTATTTCATTTATATTAATATTATATTAATATTAATTTTATTTTATAAATAAATTTATTGTAATAATATTAATATTATGATTTTATTTATATTAATAATATATTATTATTAATATTATATTATTTAATTTATTTTTTTCTATTATTTGTGACTAGCCTATTGCAAATACTAATTACGACGGTCAGTTGTAAAAGAGTTTTTTTATTTTACAATGTATTTGCAACCAACTGTCGCAAATACTAACTACAATGGTCTGTTGCAATAAAAGTTTATCAAAAAGCTGGGAATACTATTTGTGACGAATGATCGACCCATCGCAAATAGTCTTTTAAAACTCATCGAACCTATTTGTGACATAATATCTGACCGTAAAAAATAATAAAATTTTCATCCGTCTTTCGGAAAAGGAAATATTTTCAATTCCCTATTCCACAATGAGCCATTTGTAATGGAACCCTATAGCAAAAGGGCATTTGTGATGGGATCCCATCGCAAATAGCATGTTGCAAAAATCCATTTTTCCATTAGTGTTATTATACACATTTTAAACAACTATGTAAATATTTTGAGTGTTTTTTAATTATTAACATCATAAGAAGCATTATTTTAGTGAATTGTGGGGAATTAGGAATGTATAGTTTAAATGATTCAAAATAAATTATTTTGTCTAGATTTTTGAAATTTGATATTATTTTAAAACAATGTTGAATTTTATAAAGAGGGTTATAAATTTTAGGTGTTTACAAAAAAAAATATGAGGCCTCCAAAGGCAGCCATTAACTCAAGTGGTTGGAACGACACTTAGCTAGCTCAAGGAAAGATAGATTTCCATTCATCACAATAGAGGAAGGATATGACAACCCAATATTTTATGGTATAAATAATATCAATTCCGTAGATAACTAATTATTAATGAAACAATGAGTCTCCATGTAAAAAAACATGCTTATAAGTGATAGATATAACCTAGACATTAAACTTAATTTTTTTTTCACTTGTTTGATTTAAATTTTGAAAATCAAACTTACAAAGATGCATTCAGTAAGATATTTAGTGTCTCATAGGATCAATTTATTTTTTGGTGAATTGTAACAAACCCTTAAGAATAATAATTTTACCCTTATGAATAGTAATGTACCCATATGAATACTAACTTGACATTTATGAATAGTATTACACAGTTATGAATAGTAAATTGACCCTTATAAATAGAAACATACCCTTATGAATAGTATTATGTATAGTAATACAACCTTAGAAATAGTAACATTATCCTTATTAATAGTAATGTACCTTATGAATTTTAACCTCACCTATGTAAGTATAAATAGAATTTTGGCACCTTATAAATGAGTGTGAATATTTTAAAAAATAAAAATTAAGTATTGGTATTTTCTTGAGAAATAAATAATGAATTTGAATTTTATAATTAATATATTAATTTAAAAGATAATTTATTTTGATAAATGTGTTCATGAATCAAAATTTTTTCCAATGATTATAAGATAATTTTATGAGACCCTAGTTAATTTTTCAAAGTGTAATAAAATCAGTTATAATATTAAAATTGGTAATTTTCGAGTAAATAACGATTTTTATTAAAAATAAAATTTCTCATATTTAGAAAACTATTTTCTAAAAAATTTAGTTCCTTTTTGGATTCTACACATAAACAAAAGGTTTGGATGAATTTTAGGGATTTTTATTAAATAGTTTAATTTTCGTTGAATAGTAAAAAAGACAGTGTTATATAAAATATAGCATTTTTCGTGACATTGCCATGAAATTATTATGATATAATAATTTATTAAAAATATTAATAAATAAATAATTATATTACATGTGGAATACTATATATAATTAATTTAGAACATGAGAAGTATATTTTTCGGGATAAGTATAACAATCATTTTCAATGTCGGCGTAGAGCTTGCGCAACGTGAATAAAGTCAAAATTGGTAATTTATATAAAATAATTGAGTGATAAAAATTATATTAATGAATTAATAATTAATAATTATATATTATTTATCACATTTATTTTTAATTTATAATTTTAGGGTCATATAACATGAGTATTATCCAAATGACTATGCAATGCCTGTGCATGGGAAGAAAAGAAAAAAATCAAATTAAAGAAGAGATCTTGTTATATATAAGAGTGAGTATACATAATGATTAAATTAATAATTTTATTTTGAACCAAATTAATTTATATTTATGATTGTATTTTATTATATATATATATAATAATTAACATTAATACTTATGCAACGTCGATGTAGCTGTTGTGCACGCATAAGAAAAATAAGTAAAATGTTTGTAATGAAAAATAAAATAATTATTAAATAACCCATATTATTTATAAAACGTTTAATATAATAAGTTTTTGAATATTACCATGTTTTCATTCAAATTTGGGACATTTCGGACCCACCTGTTTCATATTAAAGCATTTATAATATTTTATTTCGAAAGCAATTCAAGATGTCACATTATAGTTTTTAATATTTTTAATATTGTTATATGAGATTTACCAATGGTTTTATTAGAAAAATAATATTCTTTAAAAAGATAAAAAAAATTATCTTTCTTATAGAATTTTGTTTTTAAATTTTAGGAAAAAAGTAATACCATAATGGATTCCACATAGATGATCAAATATTAATTTAATTCATGAATAAATAAAATAAATGATATTAAGAATAATAAAATAAAAATAATGTTACATTTATAAGATAATTCAATTATTACCTAGATGTTTATAGAATTTCTATGATATAAAATAAAATTTTATTTGATTTTTAATCTTTGTTTTGATGTGCTCAATATTATAGTTATGAATAGTTTTTATCTTGACAAAAACAAATTTCATGAAGAAAATATTTTATTAAATTACTTAAAAAACACAAAATTATTGAGCAAGAAAAAAATGATAAAATTACATAAAAAATGTAATCCCAATTTAGTATTAGGATTTTTTGGAGTCATAAACCATATAATATATTTATTAAATTTTAATATTTTTTGTGATTCCTAAGTTTCCCCTCACCTCCCTTTTAAAAGGAGGTTCCTTCCTTCACAAATTTCATAACCATAATCCTTCTTGTTTATAAAACCCCATCCAAATTCCATCCTCCACATTCCGTGACACAATCTTTTTTCTTCTAGTCTCACAAAACGGTCACTTCCAAGAGCCTTAAGGTGGTTTTAAAAGAGAATTATTCAAGAGGTAAGATTTCTTCTTCTTCTAATTTAAATTCTTTTTCACTTATAGCATATCCCTGCCTATTATCCAATTATTCATGACAACTCCAGTACTTTATATGTATTTTAATGTTGTTAATATAATGGATAATTCCATCATCATCTATTATTTCCGTTTTTTATACTATAAATGAATGCACTGTAAGAGATGTGTTAATTTATCACGATCAATGAAGATAAGTTTTTAATTTGCATTACTATCTTCAAGAATGGTCATGAAACCTATTTAATGGTTGATAAAAATCATTATATATGTATTTTGTCTTATTTAATGTTAGATAAATCCTTAAAAACTCATTATATAAAACAATACAAAGTAAATTCATGGTGAAAAGAACCATAATGTTAATCCAAGCATTTATTATTAACTATTATCTAATGAGTCATCCTAATAGAATATAACCAAAATCATCATAATATCATTTATATGTCTTTAATGTCAACAATAATATATTTTAAAAATTCTGGATGTTTAACCACATTTCAAATGAACTTCCATTCATGAATACAAGTAAATCGATCATGAAAATTGTGGAAGAAAATGCTTCTATAACATTGAACCTGTTAAACCCATCAAAAACGCCATTAATAAACATAATAATGATAAAATAAATCCATTAAATGTATATTTGGTTCTTAAATTATTAATTAATGAATATAAATTTTATTATTCAGGTTATTATGATCAACTGCAGAACACATTCATGCATAATGTAAGGGGTTTCTCATCTCACTTTTAATTCTGTGATATTTCTATTTTTCTCCATGTATTTCTTGTATGTGGTGTGTGTAGTAACATTTGATATATAATACAATTATTATCATCATATTCATGGTATTCTATGATCCATTAGGTGATTATTAATTTTCGGTCGTATGACTCGATTGATTACAACGTGGTAAGGGACTTTGTCTCAATTTCCATTCCATTGAGACATACTTGGTATTGTGCACCAAATATTTCTTATGTGGGGTATTTTCTGTAAATTTGAGATCATTTTTCATTTGAAATTATAATTTTTTCTCAATATACATTATCTTATATCATGGATAAGATTATTTCCTTAAGACATATACCATTTCACATAAATTGTTTATTTTGAATACTTTTTTAATTGGAGAAATATTGTTGAATATGTATGATTTATTAAATATGGATATCAAAAGGTAATATTGTTCTTGTATTAAATCTATTTATAAAGAATGATTTGGATTGGTAGGGGTGAGAGGGGACCTCTATATCCCCTCGATGCATCAACAGGTCTCATGAGATAAAAAGATGGCGACAAAACCTTCAAGTTTGATTTAGAGAATCAGATGGGTTTCTACCCACAGACTTAAACCGTCTTGGTGGTATTTTTTTTCATGTGTTGGATACATGAATTCGAAAAAATAAGCTTTATTTTTATTCATTATTCAGTTATTAATATCCATGAGGTTTTCACTGTGAAAAAATATATGGATACATTTTCATTCTCAATTTATTAATGGCATGTGTTTTTCATTTATTTACGACACCATCTTGATAAAGTAAAACTGAGTATGATTTAATTATTATTGATTCATACTTCTGTTATATTTAAACCTTACTAAACATTTGAGATCACCAATTTCAATATTTACCCTTCCACATTTTATGATGAAGGGATCATTTATTGTGTCTTTATGGATGTAGTTTATTAGAACTTATTATGTATTATATTTTGTTTCTTTTCCCAATGTAAAATAGGACCCATGATTTTATATATTTTCTCCAAGACTAATTAACAGATTGGTTCTTCAGGATTTGATTCCTTGTAATCATGAAAATGTGTTATATTAATTCACCGGTTGTGGGCTTCTGTGGTTGGGGTGTTACGAAGGACACCCGACCACATGGTTGTTAGATGGGGAATCATTTAATGATGGAGAGTGGCCCATGGGGGATCATGATTATGGGGGAGGATCATGGTGAGCTTGAATCCCCACACATGATATGTGTGTGGGTTGCCTGTGTCTGGTGTGTTCATGTGGATGTGAAAGACTCTCCCTCATTCATGTCATTTTGGATAGTCATACCACACTTCGGATTATAATATATAACCTTCCGATCATTTGTTATGATGTGGGATAATTATTTTTATGTTTTGTTCACATTTTTAACAAGACTAAGCCATCCCATTTACTGTCTTGATCCCAAGCCTCAGATAGATCTCTCCACAGTTCTCTGGCATGACTCTACCTCCTGACATTGCCCGTCCACCTCTAGATACCCTAGAATCACCATTTCCAAGTCATAAGAGCATTGTATTGAGCTCAACCACCACTTACATCCCTTGATACCACCATAGATCACCTCTATAACCTTAGAAAATCTCCATGAGCCCTTTGTAGGCCTCATCCGACCATGTGATGCCAAGATGAAGGAGTATCTCCCACTGCACATCACTACCTTGATGATCACCAACACTTCACCACTCCTATGCTACCATAGTTTATTACACATGTCTATGATCTATAAAAACCATTAATGTGATGGAAAAAACCCCAAATCTTCACCTTTCCAATTATGTGGTCTATGTTTTATTTAAAACACAAGATATGCTCGGGTGTATCTTTAATGATAGACCAAAAATATCTCAAGTATCTTTTGAAGTGGATTTTCACGAACATTGAATGAGGCCAAGGGATAAACTACTCACTTCATATAAAAGTGAGATAGGTAATTCCACTAAAATAAGTTTGATGCCCAAAGGAGGGAACCCACCAAAGGAATTCATCGATGTTATAACTTGTTTTTCTGTTTCATTCATTTTTATATTCTTATATTTATTTGTTTTAGTTTTATATTATATGTAATTTTCAAGTAATTTTATAAATTGGTTAAATCATTTAATTCAATTTTTCTCACCAATTATTCCACTCATATTCTTATTCTTCTAATTTTTTTTCTTATTTTATTTTATTTTATTTTTATTATTCCTTCTCTCTTTATTCTTATATTTTTTTTATTCTATTATTTATTATGTTTAACTTTCTTCTCCATCTCTCATTATTATTATATTTTGTTATTATATTATTGATCATTATACTGTTGTGACCTCATACTCCCAATAGTGAGATTCTGACCCGAGGGTTCACCCTAGGGTGAAAATGGTGTTATTGAATTATTGCTTAGTGTTTTTTATTTTTATGGTAGATATGAGTGGAATACCTGGGTGTGGTCACTGTCCAAAATTAATTGTAACTAAAATACATTTCTATTATTCTATTTCATTTATTTTCCATATCATCATTTTTTATCTCTTCACATGAAGGAGTAGAGTCAATCAATGGATGAAACAAAATTCGATAGAGCCGAGTCCTAGAAGATGTTACACCTTTGACTGAGGTTTTCCATGAACCTTAATTATAGGAGGAGGTGGAATTTATATTGATTAATGAATTTTATATTTTATAGTTTCTAAATAAAATGATATTAATTCATCTTTAGATTTCATGATTGTATTACCAAACTAAAATTAAACAAATAAAAGTTTATAATGATGGAAACCAAAAGAAAACTCATGACCAATTTCCTTCTTGCTTAATTAATTTTGTTTAGATTTATATGTTGGTATATGGTTGAATTTCAATTATACACGTTATATAAATATTTTATAAAATATAAAACCTAAATTCATCATTTTTTCATAAAATAATATAATAATAAAAGAAATAGTTTATGTAAATTAGATTAATTGATTAAAAAACTGAGAATCACCTCATGTGAGATGACCACGACCAGCCAATTTGTTCCACTAGGAAAATTATTTTCTTTTCTCCAAGACCTACAACATGCATGCATCAAAAGCATATGTTTCATCCCTCAAAATTTTATTATATATGACATGCATATCAGAGGTTGTTTTATATTACCTTATATAACTAATCATTTGGTTCCCCTCACCTACACGTGAGTTATAAAAAATATGTAATAAAATGAGTATCCAAAGGTCCATGGAGTCCATTCAAGGTGTATTTGAGATGAAGGATGGTCAAGATGAAACTGAGATGAATCCATCACAAGAGATACATAGGTGGATATTTGGTATTATGTAACTCATTCCAGGAAAGACACAAGTAGTTTTCCTTAGGGTCATATATTTATTTATTTTCCAATCAATAAATAAATTATTAAATAAAGAGAATAATTTTATCATTTTATTATTATTATTATATATTATCCATGATTTATTTTAAGGATCTAAGACCATGATCACATAAATTAATATACTACTATTGAAAGGTGGAATTAAAATAAATGTGTCTTGCATATATGTTTTATCATAACAAGGAAAATCCCTAAAGTAAATTCCAATTAATGTTAATAATAAATTTAAAGGATAAAAAATTAAAAATTTATCTATAATAAAAAAACCTAAATTTTATATCAAGTCATTAATCCCTCCATCGTTTGAATTAAGATGAACCCATAGTTAATGTGTTTGTTCTGCCTCCTTCAAGGGAATTTATAAATGCTGGAAGTCATAATTATGATATTTGTTCAACATAAAAAACGGTTTTGGGTTTAATGGACTTAGTCCATATAATAAAAATTTGGAGTAAAGCATTGGGGAAATCTGATTTAGGATTTCTTGATTAGGGAGTACACTCGATAGTTCAAGGAGATGACTATTTGAAATTGGAAATACCGCCTACCTAAATACTTTCATATAATTTTCACATCCTCCCTCTATTTTATATATATGGACATATGGATCTCTTCTACTAGAATGTATGAGTAACTAAGAATTCAGTGTCTAAAGGTAATGGTTTTTGGGAAATGATAAATTAGTGGGAGTCTTAATAAATTACAGAGTTATCATTATATTACAGAAAAACTGTAATCAAGTAAATTACTAATAATAAGACCCTTTAATATTTTATAATAATTAAAAAATCATCAACCACATTATCTCTATGATTGATTATAGAGAAAGACAAAATCATTACTATAATTAAATTCTAGAAATGGTTTATATACCTACAGGTAGTATTGTACCAAAAAAATAATACTTACATGCTATAATCCTTGATACCTAATCTACATTCTAAGGAGTTTAGTAATGAGGAGTTCATTTTCTATGAAAAAACACAACTTATATGGTCGGAATTCTGTGTTTAATGCTTTACCTAATTTCTAATAAAGTCAAAATGTCTTATGAATACAAGAATTCTTATAGCTTGTCCCAAAATCCTTATGGTCTTTATTAAGAGTGATCTTGATGGGATCTATTTGATATATCCCCAGTGCTCATTCTGAGTAAACATGGAGAATAAATTTAATTTGGACATCACATAGTCTAAATCATTAGCTACACTAAGCAAATATAGGATATAGGTTTTAATTTTCTTTAGAAACTATGAATATATCTCATTATTTTGTAACTCCAAGAGAGAATCTATAGATTATTTACTAATTTCAATATGAAAAATACAGAGAAATCACTCTCAGATATTCAAATAATACATTACCAAGTAAATTAGGATATGTAGTAAAAAAATCCTTTTTCCTTATTGTGAATAAAAGGAAAGTCAATGAAAAGAGATCCAAAAATAAATCTAAGCCTATATATTCATTGAAATATAGTTCAAAGAAGATAAAAAGAAAGGGATAAGAAAATAAAAATGACACTATCTATTTTCGTGTTGTAGGAAGGTCCACTGGAATAAAAAATTCACCCATGAAAATAAGAAAGGGGAAGGTTTAGTTTGATTTGTTATCTAGTGAAATTCAGCCATTTCTGAAAACTAGGTATTATATATAGCATTTGGATCTCACACATATATTCTAGTACAACAACCATGTTTTTTCTAGAAGATTTATTGGGGTGAGGTCGATCTACAAGTAATTATTGGAGAAAAACTTGTTACTATGGAAATTGGGGACTACCACGTAATGTTTCTAACATGAATGATATTGGTTTCAAAAGAATATTATTATGTTCCATCTATTACCAAAAACCATATTTCTATATCCTAACATGATATTGAAGTATTTATTTTCAAACTCAGAAATACATATCGCATCTTTTGTAATGAAATCACATCTTATGGTAAGACTTGTTTAAATAATGAACATTATATGATGGATTATGCGAACAAAGTAATGGAAATAGATAAAGAAACTTGTTCAAAAGAATGATACCACACCTAAATATGAAATTACTAGCTAAGTCATGTAAATAATTTTTTAACTAAATTTCACCAATATGGATATTTATATTCATTTGAACTAAAAACACTTCGTGTATGCCATTCATGCTTACGAATAATAGTTACCAAATCCCAATTTAGTGGAAAAGTTGAAAGGACCACTGAGCCTCATTAGTTAGTATATACCAATGTGTGTGGACCAATTATAGTAAAAAAATAGTGGTATGCAATCACACATTATAACTTTTAGTAATAAATTTAGTAGATATGGATATTCAAACTTAATGAAATATAAGATAGATTCATTTAACATAATCAAGTAATATATGAATATAGTTGATAACTAAAATTTTAATAATATTAAGAAATTTTTCTCAGACAATGATACAGAATATTATAATATAATAATTCATTGATTATTTACTGGAGTTTTAGAGTCTATCATCACTCAATTCCCTTTATACACCACAATGGAAAAATGTAAATGAAAGGAGTAACCAGGAACTGTTAAACATGGTGATATCAATGATGAGTCATGCATGCATTACATTACCATTTTAGGGGTATGCATTATAAATAACTAATCACATTCTAAACTAATTTTCAACTAAAGTGGAAAATTGTGTTCCTTATGAAATTTCGTAACGTAATAAAATTGTGTTGTCACATGTATGTTATGCACCTAGGACTTCTGCATGGTTGGATGCTATTATACTGACCAAGGTGACCACCATTAGATTTAAATCATTCCTATTGTTATGTATAGGTGTTGTAGTGAAGATATGTTCGTTTTCTATGAAGGAGATGAGAAACTAGTCACTAGGGGGTATGCATAATCTAGTTTCAAAATAAATCAATACAATATAAAATCATGGTTGGGATACATATTCATTTTAATTAGATGTTTTGTAGGCTAAAATATATTAATTAAAGTTATGGTAACATATTCTATATAATATTCCAAGTATATTTACACCTACATGTAAGCTAAAAAAGTAGTTTTGATACACAAATTCATCCATGATCTCTTCATGGTACCTAGTAGTAAACTCTCTATCATACTCTATTTTGATAGAACTACAGTGGTGGATCTTGAAAGGGAGTCAAGGTCAAATAAATGGATGAAGCACATAATTCAGAAGCATCATATCTTGATGGATTCAAGGAGGAGAAGTTTTAGTGAGAAGTGTCTCCATGGAAAATAACGTGGAAAATCCCATGACTAAACAATTAAATTGGCAGAAACATGATCTTCATGTTAGGTCAAGTAGAATGAAATGTGTTGGTAGTTGTCTCTTGTCCAAGTGGGAGTCTATTGGAGTTATTGTACAAGAAAAAACTATTTATACATTATATTACATTTATATTATTATAATTTTAATAAAAAATCATATTACATAGTGTTTATTATTCTACATTAACTTAATGAAACATTGTCTATGATTATTTTTTGCATTGAAAAGGTCATAAAAATTACCTAATATGTTGAGAACCATGAAATTCCAGGATAATATTCATAAAATTGGTTCTACATTTGGATAATATTATATGATGGGATTCAATGTATATTAACTATTAAGTGAGAGTACTCAAAAAGAAAATGATAATTATTCTTTGGAATTTTCTGCTTGGTAAACTCGAAATATGAGATTATGAGAACAGAAAAGCCAGTAGGAATTCTACAAGTTTATTTGTTTTTGGATATTCCAATATTCAAGCAGTTTTAATGGTCTGTAGTCATTAGGATTATTATTAATTCATTTCATTACTTGTTCACTTAGATGTATTTTCATAGACCAATATGGTATTAGGTTATATTGAATTTGGGTACATTAGATGAATCGTGAATGATGAGTTATTAATAAATAGGTTGAAGATGGATTTATCCCTTCCATATTTATGGAAGATGATATTTCAACCCTATATTTAAAATAGAATCTTCAAATGAAATTACATTACCATGGTTAAATGATTAATTTATTTTAGATAGATAAATAAATTCATATCAAACATATATGATGATGACATCAGTGTGAAACCTACCTAATGAGATTCTATTAAAAGGGATTAAATTACTCTATTAGTTCTCATAAGTAGTTGTTTATGTTGCGACATTAACATATTTCACTTGGGAAACATGACCCATTTCTATACTGTAATCTTGATGTTTATGAAATAATGATTAATTCCAATGAAAAATTGTCCTATAAGGCCAGACACAATGTGTTTCCATTAATATTAATTATTTTCTATATGAATTTTATTATTAAAATAAATATTATTCTCAATAACGAGCAATAATTTTATTTAGGATTATTTATCACATAAATGAAGTAAATAATTATTTCAAGGTAAATAATTATAACATGGATACATAATACATATTTATGAATTTAAGGGATGAATATTGGACTAAGAATGTGTCTGATGAAAACTATTAATTTAAATCTTATTAAAAATAAGTTATTATTTTTCTACTTATCACACACCATGAGAATATAATATTAAAAATATCATTACATGTAATGGGGAATTATATGGTTTAATATATTATTTAGTGATGTTATGAAATTTAATAAAATTTCAACCCAAATAATATCTAGTTAAATATATAGTTATATCTATTTTTAATGGTTGATCTGAATTCAAAAATGTTGAGAACAAAAAAATATAAAGGTTCTTCAATAGATCAAAGAACAATTTTGAGATTCTCCTACCTATTCCATCTTCTAAATAAGAAGAGTTAAAGGATGATTCTTAAAGCCTAAGAGAATTTTTGTAATGCTCTATGTATGAACATCACATAATGATCAATCCATTACACTTTCACTTGATAATCCATCAACATTGTTCATGGTTTATAAAATAATGTGTGGATCATCACTAGAAGGATTATACACATGGATACTATACGTGAAATGATGGTAGATGGAAAATAGTTTTTAAAAATCAAAGATATAAATGAAGAATGATTCCAAGATAAAGTATTCTTTTTTTCAAAATATTTAAATTAATTATAAATTTAACCTGAAAAAAATATTCTTTAGGTTCTGAGGTATTTCATTATCAATATTATTTGGAAAAATATTATTAGTCATTCTATTTACATCTCTTAAATTATAAAAAGGATCCATTTAATCTGATATTTGTTGAGTTACAATAAGCCTCATTAAGTTCTTTAGCGGTGCTAAAAACCATCAAACACATCATATATGTAATGTATTTAGGGAATATTTCCAAAAATACCCTACTTTCACTAAACCCTAAAATATTTTTTTCCATTTCACCTTATATTGTTTCATAAAGAATAAATTGCAATAACATACCCAAAACTCTTGTGAATTTATTCCAAAAACCTTTTTGAATGTTATCATCAAACTTCAACTTGTGTCACATCATATGAAATATATTGACAAAACACATAAAAACCTCTTTTTGATTAACTCTAAAAATCTTTTAGAGAATATCTCTATGTCAAACACCATCCACATATAGTCAACCACAATGAATGTACTCATGAGAATTTTTAGAATTTTCAAAAAATATAAATATCCATTTCCATAAATGAACAAAAAAATAGACCTATATAAAAGTATCAATGATACTAAATCCATAAAGTTGTCTTGTGTGATCTCCATAAAACACATTTATATCTCTAGTTATGTCTATGATTTACATCACATGATTGTGTGAATTCTCATATGATCCCTTTTCCCAATATTTCAAGTGACCATGGGCCATGGAGTATGTCAATATCATATTTCTAACTCATATGTTCTTGATTCTATGGGTATTTAATGACCAGATGGATGAATATAATAAATATCATTTTTTTACATTATATATGAGAAAATAACTTAACCCACATCCATTTATAAAAGAGAATCATATGTACTATCTAGGTGAAAACAAACACTTCCCATTCGATCAGAATCGAGGGCCCAAATACCATACTTTTCATATGAGAGGAAAAATACCTTGTTAGTTGAGTAAAAAATGATAACATGATAAATAATATAACTAACCACCCACAAATTATCTAGGGGTCAAGGATTGTGAAAGAAATGTATTAAATAATAAATTTTATCATGATAAGTGTCTTTCCAACTTATAGTAATGGGAATTATGTGATCCATGCACCCCTAATATAACAATGACATAGTGCATGACACTTCATGTGGTATAAATAGTGGGTTATATAATTTATAAAAATACTATTTGTCCCTTATGAACATATTCTATATCTCAATTTAAAAATCCTACTCATTCTATCCATTAAATTTCATTAAAACCTATACTCCTCTATGACAAAAATTTGTTAGGTATAAATGAAAGAAATTCATTGAAAGGTAAATTATCATTTCATTTCATGAAATTTATATCAATATACACATATATACAACCATCATGGAAGAATTATAAATAGATACTATATTTTTTGTTATATATTTTATATTATTAAACTCTTTTAAGAATAATTTTCCAAACCCTATATTTTTATCTATCTTTTATATAATATATGATAGACTTCCATATAAACCTTATGTTTATTGTACTTATTGTTGGTTTTTAACATGATACATCTATATTTTATTCCAAACACATCATTATGTGACCATATTATAAAAACTTCCCACTAAACACTTAAGGGAGTAAAATATATGTAAAAATTAAGTTTAAATAATGGTGAGATTTAGGAATCATATTCATAATGTTCAACTACTAGAACATATTCAATCTCTTACACTCCAAAAAAATAAAATATTATGATTTTAATAAATTATATTTTCTATTTAAACTATTTATACGTTTGACATCATCATCTTTAAAACATTCTCAATAAATAATTTTCCTTGAGATCTCATGGTAAATAATTCAACTACTTACATTATTATTTTCCAATACATACTAAACTCCTTTAAGATAAAGTGATATTCACTTTATTACAATATCTAAATATAACACAGTATGTTTCTATATACCTTAATACCATAAAACATGTTTTGGATATTAAGTGAAATTCACAATGTAATTTCAACAGCATAATCCTTTTGGAAATAGTAATATTCACATTCTCATGTAAACTAATTGTAACCTTTTACATTAATCATTAAGGTAAAATATGCTAAAATCTTTCATATATTAAGTGAAATTTTAATTTTAATTTTGACTAGTATAATATATTTTATTTATTAATGTTGAACTTTTAAAGTCTAAACATACTCTCAAAACCTCTTAGATAATATATTCTCTTCAAAATATCATATTAAGACACTCAGAATTATTTTTTTAGGAAATAAATCTTATTTAAATTTACTATGAATACTATATAGGTATAATAATGTTCTTATATTATCTACAATATTCTATGTGCTTGAAGAACTTCCTTCTAAAAAGAATAATTTATTCCTTAAAATATTCAAATCATGGATATTGGGAATGAGAGGATTGGTTGGGGATATATTATACACTGGGGGTGTATTAGTGTAGGATTACAACTTATATCTTTTTTCAATCCCTTCCCCCCACTTTTACATCTCTAGAGACATGTGGAATTCCTTTATTTGGGAATATTTTTAACGACCCGGGTTTTTAAAATAAAAACAATTATGTTCGATAGCCTATGAAATACACAACACTGAAACAAAAAAATCATTGATTATTTAAAAAGGGTCATTTTAGCATATACAATAAATTTTAAGATATTATTAATATTATCTAATTTAGGAAATATATATGCCATAAATATATTAATAAATGAATATCGATTATTTATTCAAATTTTGGAAATGACTTTCTATTTTTCAAAATATGGTTTGATTAAAAATGATTTTTTATTTATTATACTAATATTCTAGAACATATTAAAAATTTACTTGATAAATAAAATCAATTTTTTGTCTCATCATATAAAAAATACCTTAGGTTAATAATTTGGTATTTTGTAGAAAATATAGTTTTTTTTTGTGAATAGTGAAAATATAGTTTATAAAGAAAATTTTCATTTCATTCGATAAATGAATTAATTTTATTTCAATGTATTATAATTATTATTTAATTATATCTAATTATATTAATTACATGTCAATAATATTTATACTGGAAATTATTATATGTTTATTTTTAGGATTAAAAATCCATTTTTTGGAAAAGTAGTTTAAAATGAATAATGTATCTCCATTTTTAATAAATTAAAATAATGACTAATGACAAATTATCTAAATCAAATATTTATAATATATATATATATCAATGAATATAAAATAATAAAATAATATTATTAGATATATATTTAAATAGAACTCATATTTTGATAAAAATTATAATTTTTAAAAAACCGTTTTCTATAATACAAACAGATTTTATATTAAATTAAATTGATTTTGATTAAATTTATTCTATATTGTAATCATAATAATAAATATTATCTGAAAATGTAAATGTAGTTATTGAACAATATGATAAATAGTTGTAGTAAATATTAATTATAATGTTAAAAGGAAAATATGATAATTAACAGTAAACAATAATAATTTGAAAAAGGCGAATTAATATAACCCCAATATTATATATATTTATATTACCTTTTTAATAAAAGTATTAATATATATATATATTTATTATTGTTCTTACTTTATAATTTTTAAGTAATTAGTTTGTAAAAAAATTATATTTTGATACAATAGAGCACAGATAATATTTTGGTGAAATATTCAAATACAGTTAGTATATATATTTTGATGAATTAATGATTTTTTTAAAATAATTAATATTTTAATAAAATATTATTATTTGAAAATAAAATTTAAATATAAATGATTATATTAATTTTATGAAATCAATTTTAATTTTTAGTATGGTTTGAATTTTTTTTGTCAAAACCAATCAATTTCAATAAATGTTAGTTTTTATTTTAAATGTGAATATTCACATATTGAGAAAACTATTTAGATAAAATGAATATTATTTTTGGAATCAGGACTACAAAATTATCCAAGGGTGAAGTTTTTGAAACTTTATGAGATAGTCGAATTTCTGGGTAAAAATTAAATATCGTATAAATGAAATATGTGTTTTATGACTTCAAAATGTATAACATATTTTATGCTTTAAAATTCATTTATTCAATAACGTGATTCACCTCCACATAATAAAGGATAAAATTTTAATGTCTCTAGCACATGGACTAATAAAATAATGTTTTACACTCCCCTTTCCCAAACAACATTGGAAAAAACCATGGGATGGTTTTTAGTTTTGAATATTTTAGAGTGTACTATCTAAAACCAAAATAATAATGAATCCCCCCTCTTTCCCAATATTAACCCACCCAAGCCCCCATTCGTCTTCACTCAAGCTATTTTAAGCTCGACCAACCTCTTCCATGTACTATCTAGATTCCTCCTAAGGTGCCCCATGCTCCCAAGAAGCCTCTCCCAAGCCTTTGGGATCAGACATCCATGTAAGGGATCCTCACTTTCCTTCCTTTCTCATTTTTTCCTTGTTTCCTTATATTATTATACCATTTTATTTTTCAAATACAAATGATTGAGGAATGTTTTAGAACCTCCCCCATTCTTCCCTGATTAGGTTATAATGATGAGATACCCCTTTTTCTGACATCAATCCATCCAATGTACATCTGTTACCATTAAAAAATTTCTTAATGAATTTCTCTCTCCTCATTTCCATTCAAGCATTTCTCTTATATTATACATCTCAAATTCCATTTAATAGGTTGGGATATTATGAACTATGATCCAATTACTTCACATTTCATGTATAAATTATGAGATACCCAATTTTTTCTCATCAACCCATTTTATGATTCCTCATGTGATGTTGTTATGCGGCTGAAATTGCACCGCAATTTTGTATGCCAACATCTTCATGTAGTGAATACCATTCCCATTTCTCTATCAAGGGTATTCACCTTTATGAACATATACTTATTAATTATATACTTTTATGTATTTAATCCAAATTCCTTTTTCATGTAATAAATGATTATGTTTAATGAATCCATGTTATATCATCTCTGTGGAAAACATAATCATGAGATTGAAATTATTATGAAGGGTGCACCCTGATAGTGCTCTATTGAATTAGGTAATGTTTAGTATCATGATACGCCATATTGGGACATGGGTTTACCCGATTCGATGATTTTAATTATGCAATTTTTTATGTTGTTTCCACATTTCCATGTTATGATAATCATGAAATATTATGCCTTTAGGTTCATGTTTCTCTTATACTCCATTGATAATTCTATTTCCTAACATGTATTGTATTGTTTATGTTATTAATTGTTTACTACCGTAATAGGATATATATTTCACCCTTTTCTTATGTATGTCCTCAGGTTATACCTTGAAATTATATGTACGGATGAATTTTGTTGTCATGTAATATAATTTTTCAATAAAGATGTTGTATTTTATGTCTAAAGTTGTTAGGTAATGTTTTTATGCCTTAAAGACACTAGAAATCTAAATTATAGGGGTTGTATTAATTGTGTGTTTATGTAATAAACACAGAGTATAAGTTTAGTTATTTTGTGGATTAGGGTTATAAAACTCTAGTGAAAGCCTTAGGGATTATATTATGTATAAGAAAAACATCACTAAATTTTTGTGAGTATAGAGAAAGTGGTTTATCTAGAAAAAACATGCCTGTCTGGATAAAAAAAAGTAGAGGTGGCACTAGAACATATGTATTTTGGTGTAAAACCCTAAAATATCTATTTGATCTAGACTCAAATGGGAACTGGTGCATGAAAACAGGTCTAGATACACTATTGGTTCGACACTCTCGAGTGATATGCTTTGGAAAATTCATATGTTTAGTACGAACCATTATTATGGGAACAAAAAGCCCATAAGAATACACTTTAGTTAATAGATCATGGATAAATTAGATTAAATCCTAGAAATTCATATGTTAACGAAATAAATGTAGTTTATAAGTTATCACTTTGATGTAATTAGATTCCCATTTAAGTGGTTAACAGTTTAAAAAGAGTGATCCTTAATTTTACCCCTTGATATAGAAAATATATGTAAATTGGAAGAATAATGTTTATGTTAAAATTTTGAGGTCACAATTTATTAAAGGGCGGAAGTATGTAACAACCCGTGTTTTTAAAATAAATAAATAATATGTCTGATAGCCTATGAAATACACAACACTGAACATAAACAATAATTATTATTTAAACATGGCCATTTTATCCTTTACATTAATTTTTAAGATATCAATATTATTTTCTAATTTATGAAATATATATTTTATAAATATATTTATAAATGATTATTGATTATTCAATCAAATGTTGCTAATGTTTTTCTATTTTTCAAAATATGTATTCATTAAAATGGTTATTTATTTATTTATTATTACTATTTTATATAACATATATAAAATTTATTTGATAAATAAACTCAATTGTTGGTCTCATCATAGTAAAATTAACTTTGGGAAATAATTTGGTATTTTTCAAAAAATATGGTTGTTATGAATAGTGAAAATATTTTTTTAGGTAAAATTGTAACTTCATTTGATAAATCAATTAATTTCATTTCAAGGTAATATAATTATTATTTAATTAATTAAAAATCATATTTATACTATATTTTATCATAAGTTTATTTTTAGGATTAAAATAATTTTTTTCGTAAAACCAGTTTAAAATGCATTATATATCTCTATTTTTAATTAATTAAAATTAAACCTAATGATAAATTACCTGAATGAAATATTTATATTATATATATACCTATATGAATTTAAAATAATAAAATTAATATTAGTAGTTATAGAGTTAAAGGGAAGTCATATTTTTACTAAAAAATTATTTTTTAGAAACTTTTTTCCATAATACTTACAGCTTTTATATTAAATTAATTTGATTTAGACAAAATTTATTCCATATTTAATATCATAATAAATAATATTATCTAAAAATTTCAACTTAATATTTGAAAAATATGATTAGTAACTTTAGTAAATATTAATCATCATGATAAAAGGAAAATATGATAATTAACGTTAACAATAATAATTTGAAAAAAAGGAGAATCAAAGTAAACCTAATAGTTTGGATATTTCTATATAATTTTTATTTAAATAATTAATATATTTTTTTATTATTTTTTTACTTTACAATTTATTATGTAATTAGTTTGGAAAAAAATTATATTTTGATACAATAAAGCACAAATAGTACTTTTTTGAGAAATATTCAAATTCAATTAAGATATATATTTTAATGAAATAATGTATTTTTAACATAAAAAATAATTTAATAAAATATTATTATTATTAAAATTTGTTAAATATAAATGATCATATAATTTTTATGAAGTCAATTGTAATTTTTATTAAGGTTTGAAAACTGTTTTTATCAAAGCTCGTCATTTTCCAATAAATGATAGTTTTTATTTTAAAAATTAAAATTAAATCATTGAGAAAATTATTTACATAAAATTAATATTATTTTTGGAATCCAGACGTCAAAATTATCTAATAGTGAATTTTTCATAATTTTCTGAGGCAACCTAATGTTTAGGTAAAAATAAAATACCGTAGAAATGAAATATGTGGTTTATGACATCATAATAACCAAAAAATGATGTAATAAATAGTATAATAGATATTATCAGCTCAATATATGTTTTACCATTAAAATAATGAAATTTTAGATTTTTTACTTATTTTATAATGCCTTATTGAACATTCCAAAATTTATAATATATTTTAGGATGTTAAATTAATTTCTTTAATAATATGACTCACCTACACATAAGAACAAATAATATTTAAAGGTATTTGGACCAAGGCCTTATAATTTTTTTTCCATTACCATTTTCTATAAACATGGGAAATAACAATGTTATGGTTTGTGGTTTTGAATATTTTAGTGTGTAGTGTCCATAACCTAAATAATAAATAATTCCACCTCATTTCCTATATAAACCCACCCATGCACCCATTAATCTTCACCCAAGATCTTTAATGCTCAACCACCCTCTCCCCATACTCCCTAGAGACCTCCCAAGGCACCCCAAATTCCCAAGAAGCCTCTACCAAGCAGTTTGGATCACACATCAATGTGAGGGATCCTC
The DNA here is from genome assembly GCA_963277665.1 of Viscum album. Lineage (NCBI taxonomy): Eukaryota > Viridiplantae > Streptophyta > Magnoliopsida > Santalales > Viscaceae > Viscum > Viscum album. The sequence goes on from OY728140.1 coordinate 600,224,239, forward strand.
ACTTTCATTCCTTTATCATTTTTGTCTAAGTGTCCTAATATTGTTATACCCTTTTATTTTTCAATTAAAAATGACGGGGTATGTTTTTAAACCTCCCCAATTCATCCCTTATTATGGTTGAATGATGAGATACCCCTTTCACTATCATTAATCCCTCCCATGTACACCTATTACCATCACGAATTTTCTTTCTCCTCATTTCCCTTGAAACATTTCTCTTATATTATGCATCTCAAATTCCTTTTAATATGTTGGGATATTATTATCCTTGATCCAATTACTTCCCATTTTATGTATAAATGACGAGATACCCCTTTTTCTCTTATCAATCGATTTTATGAATCCACATATGATGTCGTTATGCAGCCTAAATTACACTGCGATTTTCCATACCAAATTCATTGGGTAGTTAATACCATGCCCATTTATATATCAAGGGTATTAACCTTCATGATCAAATAAATATTGATTATAGACTTTCATATAGTTATTCCACGTTACTTTATCATGGAATAAATTATTATATTGAATGAATTCATTTTATATGATCTATGTGACACACCTAAGCATGAGATTAAAATTATTATGAACGGTGCACTCTGACAGCCCTCCAATGCATTGGTAATGGTTAGAATAATGATATGTCATGTTGGGATATGGGTTTACCTGATTCATTTTAATATATGTTTCCACCATGATGGGACAAGTGTTTACCTACTTCTTTTATTACAAAATGTTTTAAGTTATTTCCAAATTTCCTTGTTTTGATGATCATGCAATATTATTCATTTATGATAATGTTTCTGTTATTCTCCATTGATATGTCTATTACCTAAAATCTATTTTATTCTTCATGTTATGCCTTTTTAATCCCTGAATTGGATTTATATATTATCCTTTTACTATGTATATCCTTAGGTTATCCCATGAAATGATATGTACAATAGAATGTTGTGGTCATGTAAAAAAGGTTTTCAATAAAGATGTTGTATTTTATGTCTTATGTTTTCATGTAATGTTTCTTATCCTCAAAGACACTATATCTCTCAATATTATGGGTTGTATTTAGTGTAATTTTATATAATAAATCATGTCTAAATATGAAATAAAGCGTCAGGTTGTTATAGACGTGGTGGGAGGATGCTTCGGGCATATGAGTCATATCGGTTGGGAATTCAGTGGAAATACATAGATTTTCTCGGGTGAGTTCTCTAGTGGTGATGTTTGGTCAGAAGATGGTGTCACTCGATAGAAACTCAGATGGCAGGTGTTTATCCCAAACAATAATACTCAATTGCAGGAGCGAGGTCCCTTGGTGCTGGCATCATCTCTACTATCTTGGTTGATGGTCGAAATTTTTCTGTGGGTGAGATGATCTTAGAAAGGAGGCGGATTTTTTTAACCTCAATCCACTGTGCATATGCATCTAGGGATTCAGTGTCGTAGCTCCCAACCTTAAAGGGCTACTAGACTGAAAGAATTACATGTTATTTCTTCTACAATCAATACCAAGCCCCAGGCATGTCGACATCGGATTATGATAGCTATATTACTCTATAATATTGGTTGATTGGTTTATTATATCTGACAATATGATGGGATTTCCAATTCTAGTGGTTTTAGTTTTTTGGACCATCTTTTTCATGTTTTAGACTACATGCCTCTAGCCCTACGGGTTATTCATTTGTCCTAAGTTTCTTTGGTCTTATGAGCCATGTTAGGTTACCCTTAATCCTAGTATTGAAAGGTAAAAAATAAATAAATAATTTAATGAACATAGAGTTTGGTGGTAAAGTATATTTATTATTATGATATGGATTTCATTAGGATAATGAAATCCACTAGTATCATGGGTACAGTTGGACATGGTTTATCATTATACCATGTTTTTTATATCCCTCACAATAATGAATCCCTCTACATCATTATACTTCCATCCTAATAGTTGAATTTTTTTTAGAAAAAATAACCAAAGAGTATTATTCATAACTTTTACAAGGGTGTTAATGTACTACTTTCCTTATTCATCTTCCTTTCCATTCACTTCCAAAACAACATGAAAATAATTTTTATTTTGTATACAAATAAAAAATTTATACATTTATTTCTTTTCATATTAGCAAGATAGGATTTCTTCCTTTCTTTCTTATAAGCATGATTTCTCTCTTATTCTCCATTCTATAGATATTTTATTATGTATAGATATCAATTTTCCCCCCCTTTCACTTCTTCTTCCCATTAAATAACTATGAAAAACACCTCTTTTATTCTTCCCTATGATTCTAATTTATTTATTTCATGAACTATGTAAAGATACAATACATAATTAATATATTCATATTTTTATATGCATAGAATAAACTAAAATCATTTCACAGAAAATATTATTTCTCTGAGATAGTAATGATTAAATAATTATTTTCTTGAAACTAAAATGTATCTACTATAAATATTAGTATCAAAGTCACAATTTTTTAAATTCCCCTATAAATTTATTATATTATTTTCACATAACATTAATTTTTTTTGAATTTGATGTTAAAATTCAAATGATCAAAATTAATTTAACATTTTCCATAAATTATACTTCGTTACTTTCCATTTGATAATGTTGATCTAAAAGATACTATTGATGCTTCTAAAAACAACCTCATAGATCAAATTAGAGATCTATTAGATCGTCCAAGAAGACACATCATCAAAAAAAAATTCACTACAACTAAAAATTCAAAAAAACGTACACCAGGACTTGGTAACGATTGGTTAACTATTTGGATATAAAACTCCTTGAACCATAGGTCTAACCCTTCTAGGTCTAGCTATTTTTTATTATAAATTTTTTTGTCAACCATTTATTTTTAGATCACAGGAGTGGTCACCACTATAGTATTTTTTCACATAGGTAGACATAATGAACACAATGGGGAACACCATATCCAATATTCCATGGTCGTTTCACACAGGCACACCACCCGTTCACCACAACTATAAAAATTACATAGCATAGGTGTGGACTTTCCTGTATTGCAAAATTCCATCATAAAGCACCATCCATCAAGGGTGTGTCCTTATATAGATTATAAAATCTTCCAAGATCCTTCAAACCATCATGAAATACCAGAATCATGATGAACCAATCACAATGTTTATAATCTCGAAGATCATTTCACTTGGAATGATCTAGTTTATATTCATTAAAGCATACATGGATAAACCTTTTTCAAAACTCATTAATCATAGTTATATTAAGATAATATATATTGAACATTAAATCTTTAAATTACATTTTATTTTAATATATCATGTACTTCCATGGAAATATCTTCATCATAATAAAAAACCAATCATCGAAGGGTTTATCATCTAATCTCCCAATATTTACATACACGTTCTTTGTAAGTACACATATTATTTTAACAATATTGGATACATTGATTAATAATTGACACAACATAATCATTAAGATTATTATTAACTTAAATACCCCATAAAAAATCTTGAACATCTTCAAAAATCATCATATTGAAGTCAATTAATATTCCATATTCATTAGAAATATTAATGTCACTCATACAAAAAAATACAAGGTGGTATTAATGACCCCGCCCCTTGTGTTTTTTCAATGACATCTTATAATACCATATTAAAATGATATGTCAATATATTCACATCAAATGTCCTTATCAAATTGGAATTTTATTTCTCCCCCCTTTTCCATAAATCTTTTGATTTAACTTTCCCTCCACATTTTTATAATAAATTGAAAGTATATGGGAAATATTATCAATTCATCCTTAGTAAAGTTCAATTAACTATTACACTCTTAGTATACTAATCCATTATCGGTGTGAAAGAAAAGTGGGTTTTATTTATACACCTTAGCTATCCATCATTAGTTGAACTTGAATCCAATCATAATTACAACCATTTACAATATATCCTCATGAGATGTCCAATAATGATATAATAGAATAGTTGATGATATTTTCTGATATATCAATATGGATACATATTTCTCAAGAAGTTTATCAGCTAAAATTTCCTACATTCACTTACACACACAATATAGAACATTTTGAGTACCAATAATAAGATACAACTTCAATGACACTTATTAAAATTTCCACTTTTTTATAGACTAAAAATTATCCTCTTTTTTGTTAATATATGATATTAATTGTTTTGTATGAGATATTATAATAATATAGATTTTCAATAACCCCACATTCAATAACGTTCTAGATTTTTTTTTATTTTCATGAGATATTATTTTATAGTAGCTTATTTATAATTATTCACTTGTATCCCACTCAAGGGAAACACTCATAATGATCAGCATCATAATTAATCTATTTAAGAATGGATTTCAGGATGTTCTGTAATAGTGAATACACAAAAATGGATTCTCATCAATGGCTATCCAGATTTATAAAGTTCCACATCTTCACCAAGGCTGATTATGTTTAAACTATAATCTTGAGAATAGATAGATCACTCTAGGATGGAATATTATTCTTATTACTATCATATTTTGATATCACATTCATCAACTTTATCAAGGATGGGTCTCCATTAGATTTTCATTTAAACACCCATTGATAAATATTTAATAGATGACATCTTCTTCATATTTTCTATCCAAAAATGACATCACAATATACATATCAGGTTCCCCCTGAAACCATGAATAAACTTCAACTCCTTACATTAAATGTTTAAACACAACACATACAATTTATAATATAATACGGTTATTCTTCATTACCCTCAATTTAAATAGAAATTTTTAGATTTTCTCAACTAAGTAGCACTATTTACACTAGTATTCATGATTCCACTTCTTATTTTCAAATATATTTTTGGACTTTGGAATCCTAGATCTCATCACACCTTCCATTTACTTGTATGAGATAGTTTTTTTCTCTTTATCCATAAAATAATTTTCATATCCTAATGCAATATTCATTATCTTCATGGGATTTTTTATACTCTAAATGTTGTTAAACATTCATTGGAGATATGTCCATCTTTATTGAATCTCTCAAACATAACATCTCTAATGTAATAATTTTTATTTATTGAAAACCAATCATGAAATTTATCTTCTTCATGTGAAATATTATATTTTCTTTTTATGCTAGCCATTGATTGTTCTTCTTCCAACAGTCTTTCTCTTTGCAAATCTATTAGAAAATCATAAGAATGTATTTGAGTACACCAAAATATTTCTAGATGTTCCCTATAGATTTACATCCTTGAATTTTTTCTCATATTTATTCTAATTTGTATTACTCTACTAGAAAATGTTATTGGCCTTATTTAGAATTCATATTATATTTATATTTTTGTTCAAGGTAGAATTTTTCTGAAACATCTTGGGTGAAGTATAATTTTCATGCTTCTTCATATTCAATCACAAGGATGAACCATTTTTATTATTAACAAAATCTTGCACTATTTTCTTTAAATTATATTTTGATACATGTTTCGATGAAAATGTATCAGTTTTTATAGAAAAAAACAAAAAAACTATATAAATCATCAATTACTTTGAATTTGTTTGTTTAGGATTTATTATTCATAACATATGAATGTTTTTTATTCTTTTTCTTCATTCCCATTGAAATGGGATTACTTTATGGTTAATTATTTAGTTTATTATACCAACATTCCATTGAAAAAAATCCAAAATCTATTGTATCACCAATAATTACCCACAAACGATGACCTTTTCATCTCCACTAATTCTAGTCTATAAATTATAGACTTGTGAAAAAATATATTTGGGGTTTCAAAACCATTTTATACTCTTTTGGGGGGAACCAAAAATCCTCCTCCTTTATACATATAAGGTTCTTGTAAGGGTAGGATTATCATTACTTATTCTCATCTATACTTGTTTTGTTTTGTATTTTAACACTACAATTTTCCTAAAAAATGTTTCATTAAATTCATGAGATAAATAAATGGATGGTACATCTTTCTTGAAAAAATCTTGGGAATGAACACTAGATGATTTACTGATCTTATTTCCATCATATGAATTCCTATTAACATCCAAATTATCTTCATAACAATAAAAGTTTTTAGTGCGACAATTCTTTCATTGTGAAGTCACAATATGTGTCATTTCTAAATTGGAAAATTTGATTTCCAATTCTAGACACTTAATATTGAGGGAATTATTTAGTTCATCAATAAATATAATTTCATAATTATTTTACTTTATTATCCTCATAATATCCCCTTTCTGAATTTAAGCCCATCTTTTAATAACATGACTACCTCCTTGATCATATTGGATAAGATATCCAATTTTATATTCTTGACATCAATGTGATTTTTCATATTCTATTCCAATGCATGGATTTTATTCTAAAATTCATTATTGGACTCATACTTTTCTCAAATTATGTTGATCCCCTCCTATTTAAATTTCTAGTATCTATATTTAATCTCCTTATACACCCCTTCTATAATAATATCTTTTTTAGAAAGTCATATAGAAGTTAATTTGATTTCTCCCAAATTTTTCTCAAATTTTTATGTTTCATATTCTTTTTTGACTTATTCATGCAGACATTAAATAATCAGAAAGAAAAAGGAAACAATTTCTTATAAAAAAGGGTTAAAACATCTTTCAAGTAATTAACTGATGAATTTGTTGACATATGATTACACCAACATGATTCCTATACAGGAAAATTTGTTTAATAATTAAACCATATGTCATGATCACTTGAATCCCTTGATCCAAATAAGGATGTAATTTTTGCCAAATTATTCTTGTTAATTTAAAACATATGGTCTTCCCCTTACAATATGGATATTTCTTGTAGTATTAGATAATATGAATCTTATTACTCTTTTGAAAAGAGGCACATATTATTCATCATATTATTATATATCTTTTTATTATTCCTTTGTGTGTTGGGAGAAACTATGTTCTAATTTTAAATACAATGAAGTTATCAAAAACTATCTTTTATAATAGTTTTAAAAAATAAAAGTCAAATATTCAATGAGAACAACTTCAACTAGGGAATCCAACTAGAAGTGAACTTGGATTCTCTATCCCCAATTGAGAATACAATAGAGGTTAATCTCCCCCTTGACACTAGATGAGAGGATTGGTTAATGATATATTATAAATTGAGGGGAGAAGGAATCAGTGTAAGTGTCTAATATATCACTTTTTTCTATCCCTTCTTCTCACTTTTACCTATTTCACTATTAGGTGATGATTCTATTTTATATATCTCTCTCTATCTCTCATTCTATTGGTCTTTAATGAGACGCCACTATATACACACACATAATAGACTCAATGATTTATATAGTTCACAATTTAAAACAAAAGGAAAACATTTGGTATAATCATGATTTAACTAAGATCATAAAATTCACTAGTATAAACATGTGGATATGATTGGGAATTGATTTTCCTTGTACCCATGTTTTGTGAATCCAGTACTCTGATGAATTTATATGTGCTTATATACTTACATCCTAAAAATATCACTTTTTAGATACACCAACCAAATTTTAACCTTGAAAATATTTACTAGGTTATTTATGCACTACTTATCTTCTTTATCTACCTTTACAATCACATGCACAATAACATGCAAGGATTTATTATGTTTTATTAAAATGGAAATTTACATTTTTCATTTTCTTCATAGTATAATGATATGAGTTCTAGATTTCTTTATTAGAATCACAACTTCTTTATTTCTTCTTCTTCTTATAAAAATATGAGTGTGTTTAGAGTTCCATCAAAATTTCCTTATAATTATTATTCTTCCTATGCTAAAACGTTGGAAAAAACCTCTTTTATTATTCCTTATACTTATTATTTATTTAGTGCATGAACTATGTTGAATCTCTTATTCATATAAATTAAACATGTAAAAAATATATTTTGGTTGATTTCTATGTAGAATCACCTTCAATATTTGAATATAGAGAAATACTATTCTATTTGAGATTTTAGTTCCAAACTCTCTCTTTTCTTGACACTTAAATGTATCCAATCTAAATATGAGTGTCTTGATAAAAAATCTCTCCACTGTATTGAAAATGTATGAAATTATTTTCACAATAACCTTCATTATAATTGAATTTATAATTCAATTTAAAATGACTAAATTTATTTCTACCACTTCCATAACTTATTCCACCTCAATTCAATCCATTAGATCATTTCGTTCCTCTAGAAACCATTTATGCTACCAAAAACCTAATAGATAAAATTACATTTCCAATGGATCATCGAAGAGCATAGATATGAAAAACTATTCATAGCTACAGTTAAACCCCTAACACGATTTGCAATATTACTTAATTCTAAATGGTTGGCAATTTTTCCTTCAAAATTCCTTTCACTATGGGAACAATCCATCTAGGTCCATCCATTTTTTTCACCAACGTTTATCAACTATTTCTTATTATACCATGATCATGGTCACCACATTAGGCCATTTTACGTAGGAATACTCAATGAAATCCATGGGAAACAAAATAGAAATTTCAGCCTTGTTCATTTCATACAAGTACTCCACAAATTCAATGTGGCAGTCAAACCACCCAAGCATAGACACAACCATTCCCATGTTAGTATAATCATTAATATAAGAACCACCATCATGGGTGTGGCCTTGGATGTTTTCTATATTATTTTAAGATACTTCAACGGTTTGTGAAATTCCAGAATCATGATGAACCAATCAGGATGCTAATAAGAATTAATATTCTTTCACAATGTATTATCTAATTTAGGTTCATCCAAATATCTATGGAAAAAAACCTTTTGTAGAATCCTTTAACAATGTTATATTAAGATAATATTCATGGAACCTCAGATTTTTTAATCACTTATTCCTTTAATATATATAGTACATTCATCTAAATAACTTCATAAAACTACTAAAACAATCATAAAAGGGGTTTCATCCAATATCCCAAGATATGTTGACAGTTTCTTGGGAATATATTATCTTCTTCAACAGGCTTGTATTCATAAAAAAATAATCAATAAACCATAATAACCAATATTATTCATTAATTCAATTCTTTACAATGTTTCTTCAAATTCTTAATATCTTTTACTTATTGACAAAAATATATGTTCTATACTCACTGAATATATAATTGATAATAAATACAACACACAAAAGTGGGATTAATATTAAACACCATCCCTCATATTTTAAAAAATATCTACATAAGCCAGTTGTATTGGATAATTAATTTTTCTTTTTTTCTTTTTCAAAAATATTATAGATTTCAAAGAATCACAAAACAAGTGTATTGAATTAATAATATCATATTGTTGATAAAATAACTTTTTTTAAAACATCTATTATCATAACAACAAACTAATATAATTATACGCATCCTGAATTTATATATATTTGATCTTAGAACACCATTACATTCAAAAAAAGTGATGTAACAACTCTTTGATTTATTTATTTAATGAAAACTACAAGAAATAATAATTATTCCATTAATTTTATAATCTTGTATATTTATAGTATTTGTAACTACTATATTAAGTATCACATACCATTCATCATTTAGACATAAAATGGATAGTAAGGGGGATAAGGAAGAACATTTCCTAAATTGAAAAAAAATAAATTAAAAGGAATACCATAAAAGAGGTACTTTAATTAAAAGGAGAGAGAAATTCCTTACTTGAGAGAGTGACTATAAACTCTTGGGAGGAGCTTCTTGAGGGCTTGGGAGAACCTTGGGAGGACTATAGATAGGGAATATAAGAGTAATGGAATTCTATATGAATTTTTAGTGAATATAAATGGGATATTGGGTTGGTTTATATTGGAAAAGAGTGGGGAATTCTTTATTATTTCTCAAACATATATTTTTGACTCTATATAATAAAAGGAAAAAACCGAAAACCTTCCCATGGTTGTTTCCCATGGATTTTACCAAATGGGAGTGGATTTCTTTATTTTATAATCCTGAGGTTTGAACATAATAAAATAATATGCTTTCTTATGTGGAGGTGAGTCATACTCTTAAAGAAATGCCTTTAAAACCTTACAATATGGTAATGTTTTTCAAGGATTCATAAACAATTTATAAAATCAACCAAATAGTTATAAAATATCAATATTTTAAATTAAAAACAATTATTTTTTTGCATGGATACCATTTTTAATATTTATAAAAACACTTTTCGGTTGTTATGATGTCATAATAAACAAAGTATTTTTATATGGTATTTAATTTTAACCCGAAAATTCGACTCCCTCAGAAAATATTAGAAATTTAACCATTGGAAAATTTTAACATTTTCATTCCAAAAATATTATTAATTTCATCCAAATAATTTTCTAAATATTTAAATTTTGTCTTTTAATATAAAATTGACATTTATTAAGAAATGACAGGTTTTTTAACAATATGAATTTTTGAATCCTTACAAAAATTAAATTTGACTTCAAAAAAATTAGATGATCGTTTATATTTAATAAATAATATTTAAAAATAATATTTTATTAAAATAATATTTATTTTTAAAATCAATTAATTAATCAAAATAATTTTCTGAAATGAATTTATGTATTACCCAAAAAATACTATTTTTTATTGTATCAAAATAAGAAGCATTTATATAGTAATAAAATTGTATGAAAATATATCCATTATTCTATAGAAAATCATGTAAAAAATCATATTTCTATGGTATTGATACATATATCTTTAATACACCATAAAAATATCTAAAAGTAAGGTCCGTGATTGTGAGACCTTCAAGGGGTGGTTAGACATACATGGTTTGGACTGTGATCTCAATGAGCTTGAAATTAATCTATAAATGATTTCTCTCATGCTTAAGTTATTGGATCTCAGATTAGGCTTAGTTAACAAAAAATATTAGCGATTCGGTCTCACTTATAAGCTTCTATAAATGGGATTTATAGGGTACTATCCTACCTATTTAGGCTATAACTTCCTTTTTCTATGTCAATTGGATTTTTAAAAACCAATATTTTTACTATCATGTGATCACTATTCAAAATTTTTAATTTATCAATGGAAATGATGCTTATAAATCATTAAAATATGATAGTAAATAATAAAACCAATTATGTGAATGTGTTTTACATATTTATATTTTTCAATAATATAATTAATTAAATTACAAGACGAATTTAATTTATAACAATTTGGATCGTTACAATATTACCCCTTATGAACTTTCACCCTAAAAATTTTCATTTACCACACTAAAATAGATTATGGTAAAAAAAATTTAATCAATTACTCTAGTTCCCATATCACTTATTCAAACATGTCATTTCCCTACTATACATTGAACATGTGTATTGTCTTATTTCATAGAAATTTGACTCGATGATCTAAGATCTTCACTGGATGCTTCTCATTGTAAAGGTAATTATACAACGGTACCTACTCTTGAATTAATACATGAAATGGGTCTAATATGTACTTTACCAAGAGCGATAAATGGAATACATCATGTACTTGAGATATTTTAGGCGAGAGTACAATTCAGTAGGCCACCGCTCCAGTACGGTCGAGGATCTCAACAGGTATGATGTATCTTGTACCAATCTTTCCCTTCATTAAAAATATCATAAATTTATTACATAGGTATATATAGAGTAATAACATGTCTCCAAAATCATAATCTAGGTGTCATCAACTATTGTAAGCATAACTATTCTGTCGACTCTGAGGAGACTTGATGTGATTCTAAATAGTCTTACCCTTTTCCACCATTTCCTTAACCATTTATGGAACTATAAGTTTTTTCCCTAACTTATTCCCTACATGGATGTCTTCTCCACCTCTTCCAATAAAGGGATTCATAGGTAGCCATTTGTATTCTAGAGTGGAAACTATTGTTGAAAGAAAACTCTACCAAAGGATGATGTTTAACCCATCCTCCTTTGAAGCCAATTGAAAATCCTTTCAGAATGTACACAAGTGTTAGGGTAGTCTACTCAGATTTTCCATCAATTTGAAGGTGATTAGCTGTGATGAAGTTCAACTCAGTATTTAGAGATTGTTGGATTCTATTACAAAACTTATAGGTGAATCTTGGATATTTATTGAAAACAATTGATAGTTGTGTTCCATGCATCCTCAAAACATATGTAATGAATATCCATTCAAGTTGTTCTAGTGGGAAGTCCTCTCAAATTATAATAAGGTGATATGTATTTTTAAAATGATCCACAATAACCCATATATAGTTTCCCTATATTTCATCTTAAGTATGGTAAAAAATTATATGGATATGTTTTCAAATATCCATGTTGGTATTCTTAATGGTTGTATCATACCCATAGTATTCTTCCTCACAACCTTCACTTGAAAACATATGAGAAACATTGAGATATATTCAGATATTTTATTCTTTATTTTTACCAACCAATAGTCCTCTTAGAGATCTCAATACATCATAGTGCATCCTGAGTGAATGGAGAAAGTCGAAGTATGTTCATCATCCAACAGTTCATTCGTTAACTGAGGATTTGATAGTACACATGGTCATGAAACAAATATCAAAAATCCTTGTTTATTAATGTAGAAATATGAGGATTTCCCTTTTCTTATAGTTTTAAATTTTTTCTGAATTCCCACTTCATCCCTTTGAGAATATTTTACCCTATCCAGAAGGGATGGTTCAGAAATCATTTGTGAAATGATTGTTGATGTTATTTCCTTTAATATTCCCATGACCATAATTATAAATCTAAGAATACAAGATCCCTCTCAATAATAATAAATGATTGAATTAATGGATTCATTATACATAGAGAATCTAACACCTTATTCTCTTTTAGAGGATGTTACTGAATTTAGCAGTCATAGTCATTGATCTGTTCTAACCATTTTCATCGACGCATATTCATCTCTTTTTTGTGAATATATATTTGAGGATTTTTTCATATATATATATTTCATACTTCTACAAAAATTGATAATTCCAACATATTTTAAAACATATCATTACATCCAACTCCAGATCATGTATTGGTTTGTTATATTCAAGAAAATTCAATTTCCGTGACGCATAGGCTTTGAATTTTTCATTATTTATTAACACACATCCCAATACCTTCTTCAAAGAATCACTGAACACCACCAAAAGTTCTCCACCAATGGGTACTATAAGAACTAGGTTAGTGATATGTATCCTTTTTAACTCCATGAATATCTCTTTAAATTCATCATTCCAAGAAAACATGACTCCATTATAAGTTATCTTTATTAATGGTTTTGATAATCATGAGAAATTTTCTCACAAATCAAGGATAATACCAATATAACCCAAGGAAACTCTTGATATCTCTCGCAGATATTGGCCTCGACCATCCTTAAATTTCTTCACTCTTTTGTGGTTCTATATATATATCCCATTTCTTGCTATAAAATGCCCCAAGAATAAGAATTCCTTCAACAAGAAGACAAATTTTATGTAATTGGAATAAATATTCTCTTTTCATATGGTCTTCATCACAATTCTCAGGTGCTCCTAATGTTTCTCCATGGCCTTGGAGAATATTATAATATCATCTATAAATAGAACCAGAAATGTTTCTAGGTAATCTCTAAAATATCTATTCATCAAGTCCATGAAGATTTATGGAGCATTAGTGAGTCTGAATGGAATTTTTACGAAGTCACAGTGCTCGTACCTCATAGAAAAAACTATCATGGGGATATCCTCCTCCTTTACCCTAACATGGTAATATCTTTACCGTAGATCCACCTTCGATAAGTATTGAAATCCATGTAGTAGATCAAACAATTTATCAATATATATAAGGGGATACCTTTTCCTTTTCATGATATAGTTATCCTCATGATAATCAATGTAAAAGTGAATTGACCCATCATTATTATAGAGGAAGGGGACTTGTGCACCCCATGGTGAATCACATGGGTGTATGAACCCTTTTTATAGATTATCCTGTATTTTTTTTCATAAACTCTTCATGTTACATAAAAACTTTTATATAAAATGTATTAGATAATTATAATTCCCCATGTATAAAATGGATTGAAATTTGAACCTCTCAGCATGGTGGACGACCAGAAAATTCTTTGAGAAACACATCCTCATATTCCCTCAAAATATGCATGTATTAAAGGATGAATCTTTCTTTATAATCCAATAATTTAGCTAGATATACATTCTCATTGAGAAATAATATCCTTTCTTGAGATGTTTTTTCCAAAGAAGATCCATCCTCCTCCTTGAACTTATATAGAATTGGGGGTTGATTTGTAATACGAAGAGTGATTTCTTTCTAGTGGGAATTTTTGTTGGTTATATATAGGAAAATCTAGTCCGTACACATAATTGTATAAAATTACACCAACGAGAGTACTGATGGTTTTCTGGGAAGTTCATCCCACAAATAGTGAAAGGGGAGGAGTTATATGTTTGGGATGTAATAATTTCCCCATTTTCCATTTTTATTGATAACACTACTTCCATTATTTATGGTGGTGTTTGAATGGTTCTAATATAATTTCATGATATGAAGGAATGTATATAAATAGAATCAAAAAGTATATTCTCTATAATTTAAAAGATAACTAGAGTACCTATCACCCTTCATTATGGGATCCAAATCAGCAGTTCTGTTGGGAACATATCATGCTTGCTTCAATGTAGGTTTTTTTTTGTCTTTGAAAATCCATAGATTAGTGTACATGATTTCAATCAACCTTGGTTTATTGTAGTAGGAACAATGAACAATGTGCGGAGGGTTGAGTGAAACATTCCTTTCATCCATCACATTATAGGGTTTCTTCTATCTGCAATTATTAGAAAGGGGTCCTTCCATCGCACACCTAAATAATTTCCTCCCCCCCTTTGGAAATTTCATGCACTATTCATTTGGCATATTTAACAAGTGTGATTCTGAAATTTCCTAGAACTATTAGATTTCTCCATTGGACTTCCAGAATTAAAATCCATCGTCTTCTTCATAACTCCATGATACCCTTGATATTAACTAATCTCTATTTCAACATTGAGGGAACATCAAATAATTTCCTCATAACTATCAAAGTCTTCGATCAACAAGGATTTTCTCAGACTACGTTTTATCTCACCAAAGAAGTAGTCAAAATTTCGTTTAGTGGTAAAAGAAAAGACATAAGTTTATCATACACATTTTTTTAATATTTCCTCATATTCCCTAATAGGTTTTTCATCTTTTTTCATGAGTGTAAAGAAGACCCTTTCCATTTTATGTTAGAGAGTGTGAGGAAAATATTTTTCAATTTTTTTCAGAATTCCTTCCACCCAATCACTTTGATCTCTTCCTCATGATTCACATTCTTCATCAATGTCCACTACTAATTACCTTATCCTTCCATATGAAAAACTACCACTGAAATATTCTCTTGTTTAGAATATTTAAGGATAGAGAATATATTCTCAAGGTAGTTGATCTATTATTCCATAATTAATAGATCAAATGATCCATTAGGTGTTGGAGGCATTTGTCACATAATGGACATAATAATAACTTGTTCTCCCTAATGGGAATTTCTATGCTCCTAATGATCCAGGGTTTGGTTCATAACATGAGTTAGCTAAGAGAGTATCATCATGAATTTCACGATTCCTTATCCCATTAGGTTATAAATCTCATTGGGGTAGTCATCACACATTCCTTCACATTGATTATTAACCCAGTTCCTCAAATTTCCATTCATTTCCAATAATAAAAGTAAAATTAGAAAGGATTGTTTTTATAAACAATTATTCACATAGATGGGAATCTAGATAGAATAAAGGGATAACTTATTAATTTCATTTATTTCTTAATATATTAATTTTGAGTCTTTAATCTATGTTATTCATGATCTATTTCGTAAGATAAATAATTATGGGAATTATTTTATTCTATTGATAATGTTTCATAATTGGCCTATAAATTTTCCAAATAATATCTCCCAAAAGTGTAAAACAATGTGTGAAGTAAGGCCCTTGTCATGTACCAGGTTACACTGAGCTATGTTCGACACACATCATCAGAGTTGTTACCCCTAGGTACATCTATTCCAGTAACACCTACAATTGTATTATCTAGACAGGGATTTATTTTCATGATAAATCACATACTTTATACTTACCTAAATTTAGGGATGTTTTTTTATACATAGACTTATCCCTAAGGATTTAACTAATGTTTTATAATCCTAATATCAAAAATAAACAAAATTTTCCTCTAAAACATACTATAACAAAAATGCTAATTATTTCAAATTAGTAAACGATTTATCACATAATATTAGACATAATAAAACTTAGAAGGTCAATAAATATAGTTTCCTTGGGAATTATGAATATTATATAACAACCAAAAGTAGTAAATACTTTATATGTATTGAAAAAATACTCAACATGATCATAATATTCGATGGATTTTTAAACTACACAGGATAACTTGGGGTCATACATAAGAATGGGGTTAGCTATAATGATCATTAAGGGAATAATCATGGAATAGGGTAATAATTTCAAAAAATCTGGAATATTTATGGGGAATAAATGGGACATGAATAATGAGTAATGATGTAGAATGATAATCATAACATGGGAAATGTAGAAACCACTAAAAACACTAGACTATAAACATAGCTCAAGGACAACTACAATGACATATAAAAGGAATATTAAAATAAAGGAATCAAGTTAACTCCCTATACCAATATGGAATCTCATGAGTCTAAACATCTCTAATTCAATGGAGTGCTAGATAATTTCGGGCATACCCGTCACATTTATTTCATTACCATACTTATGTGTTCCATATTGATCATGTAACATGGATTCATTAATCACCATATTTTATTCCACAATCAACGTGTGTGAGATACATATATATAATTTCCATGTAAAATAAGAATAAATGAAAAATATTAATACCCTTGGTATAAAAATAGTATGGTTTTCACTGCACAATTGTTTTGGAATAGAAAATGATGGTTACATTTCTGCAACATAACAGCATTACATAAAAATACATAAAATGGGTTGATGAGAGTGAAATGTATATCCAATAATTTTTATAGAAAATTTTCATAAATAGGGACATGAAAAGACATATTCCTACAATGGGAATTGGGAATAGAAGGCATATGATAAAAAAAATACTTGATTATATAAGATAAGTTGAGTACACCTTACTAAATTTCTATATGGTAATAGGTTTACATAAAGGTTCATGGGAGGGATTTAATGAGAGAGAAATGGGTCTCTCATCATTTAAAGAAAAGATGGAATATAATGTGGATATTTAAGAACATATCATAACAAGAATAAATTGATATTAAAATTCATAACATAAAATGTGTGCTTGAATAAATGGTAGAGAGAAATACCTTACTTGAGTGTGGGAATCCAAATTCATTGGAGGAGTTTCTTAAAAGACTGGGGGTGCCTTGGGAGGACTATAGGGAAGTGAGGAAAGAGTAAGTACATTCTACATGGATTTTGAGTGTAGAGAAATGGGATATTTGGTGGGTTACTTTAGGAAAAGAGTGGGAAATTCTTAATTATTTCTCAAACTTTGGTTTTGGACTCTATATAAAAAAATAACCAAAATTGAAAAATTTCTCAGGTTTTTTGAATATTAATTCTTCCAAATGGGATTTTTCTTATTTTATAATGAAAAGGGATGAAAATAATAAAATAATACCCTTGCTTATGTGGAGGTGTGTCATACTCTAAAGAAAATTATTTTAAAACCTCAATATATATTAACTTTTTGTGAGGATTCATAACGGTTTTATAAAATTATACAAAAAAATTATTTCAAATAGAAAACATATATTTTTTCTTGGATACCTTTACAGTATTTATTACATCACTTTTTCTTCATTATGATGTCATAATACACGAAGTATATTTATAGGGTATTTAATTTTTACAAAAAAATTCAACTATCATAGGAAATTATGACAAATTCACCATTGGATAACTTCAATATTATTATTCCATATAAAAATATTCATTTTCTATAAATTATATATAAATATGTTTCACTTTTAAAATAAAATCATCATTTATTAATAAATGCTTGGTATTTTTGATAATAATAATTTTTGAATCCTTACAAAAATTACATTTGACATCGTAAATAATATATGATAATTTATATTTAATAAAAATTATTTAATAATAATAATTTATTAAAATATTAATTATTTCATAAATCCATTAATTCATCAATATAATTTCCTTTAGTGAATTTGAATATTACCAAAAACACTATTTGTGTTTTATTGTATCAAAATAAAGATCATTAACAACAATGGGATGAAAACATATCCATTATTATATACAAATTAATATACATACTCATATCACTAGGGTCTTGATATAAACACCTTTAATAAAAAAAACAAAAGCCTTAAGAGTAAGGAGCGTAGTGGTAAGAATTTTATGGGGTGGTTCATCATACATGGTTTGGGTTGTGATCTCGATGAGATTTAAATTCTCCCATAAACTATTTATCTCATTATTATGTTATGGGATCTAAGCATGAGCTTAGTCATTGAAAAATCCCAGTGATGATTTCTCCCCTAAAATCTCTCACAAATGGTCTTTATAGGGTTTGATCGTACTGGTTGAGGTCACCACTTCCTTTTTCTGTATAAATTATATTTGTTAAAACCCTATATTTATACTAATCAAGTGATCACTATTCAATAACTATATTTTATCAATGGTAAATATTCTTAACAATCAATTAAATATGATATGATATAATAAAACCAAATAAGTGTGTGTGTTTTCTATATACATATTTCATAATAACACATTAAATTAAATTACATGGGGGATTTTATTTACAATAGTTCTGGCTGTTACATGTATCATTGCACCCTATAATCCACTAAAGGTTTCCCCAAGATGTTTGGCCAAAAGACCTCAGGTATGCCTCCCCATACACTAGAGGATACCGACTAGTAGAGAAGGACTATGGAATGTCAGTGAATAGAATATTTCACCATGATTAAAAGTTTTTCACAACAGAAATAAATATTGATAAGAAGAAGAAGCAGATAAGAACATGAAACAACAAAATAATAAACAACCATCCAGAGTAATATATTGGTGGAAGTAGAATAAATAATAGATGCCAAAATGGGGATGATCCTTTCATATAGCTATACCAAACAAAGTTCACTAGATACATGGGATCATTAATATACAAAATGATATACAAAATAACAAAAATACCAAAAGAAAGTTAAACTATAATCATGAACATATGATTAGTTCTTTACTCATGTACTTCGTCAGAGAGTCGAGAATCAAGCATCAAAAGTTGGATTCTTCCCTTTAACTATACCAATAATCATGATGTATGCTTGGTTATCGATGAAATCCTAAGAAGGCTATGAGATATAATTATTAGGACCCCACCAATGGTTTATAGATAAATCCGATTAGTTCATATAAAATGGGAAAAGTTCTAATAGAAATAAATTAAAATAAGTAAATAATTAAATAAAGACACCAACACGAGTTCCTGATTGGATACTCGTATGAATCTATCTACTTTGCCTTAATAGAGGTGTCTCTAAACTACATTGAACCTATAAAAGTGGGATATATCATATAAAATAGGTCATTATAAATAATCACCAAGAGGTGGACAATCCCAAATAATTTGATTTAGATTGGAGTACGAGTCTTTGGAATTTCAGTTAGTCAATACTATTATTTAAGTAAAAAATGTTTATTTAGAATATAGGAAGATGAACCCAAAGAATATACAATGAAATATAGAAGGAATACGAAGTATCTATCATGGGATAATATAAAAGTCCCATACTTTAAGAGTTTGTCCAAGGCGATCCATAAATGGAATCCCAAGTACCACTCTCTACATGGCATGAAATCAACCCTTCTAGTTCATCCTAGTTATCTCATATATGGGACTATGTGTCACTCGTGATCTAGTATGACCATATATATATAGAGATCCTACATGCTGTATCCCCTAGGGAACCCATATCACTCAATGGTAGCTAAGGAAAATTTACAATGAGAATTTCCCAATAATAACTGGTATCTCTATAAACATGTATAGTAATAATAGAAAGTTTCATTTAAAAATAATGACCAGTTTTTCCAATGTGTCATTAATTATAGACCCGTATATGTCCCTTGATATAGCATAAATTTAATTTAGATATCAAATACTCATATTATTTAACAATTAATTACATTAATAGTGATTTAAATTATGTTGTCCCATAAATATAATTAAAATGAAGCAAGCTATGGCATTATAGTTAGGTCCTCACACATGGAAACAAATATTCATCAACACATTTCACATTCTGATGTGTATTTATTGTAAGGTAAATTTTCCCAAAAGGTGTTCTAAACCATCCCACTTAAGGGGAAGGTAGGGATATAAGGAGCGGTGATAAGGTGACCAACCAAATTTTTGATTCGCTACAAACTAGGACTGTAGAGGGTATAGAATACCATTCATTTCAATTTATGTAAAATTTTTAGAGGATCATCAAGAAAATTATAGATCATGGGAAAAAACTATATAGAAGAACTAAAATTATGGGAATGAAAATAGACCACCTACCTCAGGTTTATAGATGACCACTCATCCATTTTTATCATTTGATTCTAACATAAACAACAGAAAATGGAAAATCAGAAAAAAACCCCCTCAAAATATGGAAAACTAGATTTCACTAAAATAGAACAAGAGATGGTAAGAGAAAATAAAAATATATGATTTTGGAGTGTAGAGCTTACCATTGTGAATCCAAAATGAATGATGGAAATGGAAATAGAGATCATACGGATGAGGAAAATAGATCCACAACATAGGCCTGGAATAGTTCCTCACATATCATTGCTCCTATGCAAGAAGGGAGGAGGTTTCTATAAATAGTGAGCCCATATACTCCTTAAATACACTCTTTAGAATTTATATGGTGTGTAAGTGCATTACACTACATGTAATTTTAGATCCATCATTACTTGGGGAAAAGAATCTACATGTCATTAACATGTCTAGCTAGCCAAATACACATCTTGTTTTCAATACTTTAAATTTATTTAAATTAAATCATTGTATTTAGTTTGAAACTAGTTTCCAAACCTCCTGAAACCTATATTACAGAATCAACCAATTTACCCTTTGGTGCAGTATCTAGATTTAACCAAAAATATAAAATAACGTACGTCACTGAAAAAGAGGGATGTTACAACCTACCCTCCTTAAAAAAACTCATAACCAAGTTTCACTTCTGATTGTGGTAAAGAATCATCGAATAAAAGTTTCATACAATGAACACATATATCAGTCTCTATCTAACTCAAGTCTTATCTTGTACATGACCATGCTACTATAGCACCCAGACTAGTGGAATTGATCTGCCTCAGGGATCCTTCATGCTAAAAATAACGATTCATATAAGATAATTCTCAAAGGAAACATAAACATCCAACTCAATATCCTCATGGTCAAATTAATGAGATGAGTTATACTGATATTGGAAAAGTTGTGCTACATAGATGAAATTATACATGGAACGATATGTTTGAGGTAGTTATAAATGATGGGATACTAACCCAAATATCTCTACTATATCAAAAGGACTGAAATAATGGGGAAATAACATGCCATGTCTTCAAATACATTTATAACCCAATCTATGTGATACTTGTGGAAATAACCAATGCCCCACCTCAAACTCTAGAGGTTGAAAGAGGCCATCAATGAAAGACTTTTGTCTGGAATGAGATGTCACCCAACATTTCTGAATCTGTTATGCTTTCTCTAAAGCCTCCAGAATGGGATGATGACCCAAGAGTGTTGCCTCACATACCTTTAACCAGCACATCGTTGAATGGAATAGACTACCATAGAGTTCATATTAAAAAGAAATATGAATGGTTTTCTAAAAATTGTTGTTGTTTGAAACTTCAAAAGAGGTATTTGTATCCACTATGAACCTCCAAAATCAGGGACACATGAACAAAGAAAGTCCTCTAACTCCAATAACATTTTCTTAGACTTCCTGTTGGTCTGATGGTGATATGCTATACTCAAGAAAATCTATGAACCCAGTTCCTTCTATAGCTGTAGTTAGAACCATGATGTAAATTGGGCATTATTTCCTGATATGATAGAATGGAGAACACCTAGAAAGTGAAAAATATAATGGATATAAATCCTCCAAAGAGGATTAAATGAAATGTTCTACCGTATAGGTATGAAGTGTGATAATTTTTTTAGCCTGTTGATGATCACCCATTCTATATTTCTACCTCGAGTGGATGTTTAAAATCTGAAAAAAAATCCATAGTAATGTTATTCTATTTCCACTTAGGATGGATGAAGGCTATAGAAGTCCAATTGGTCACTAGTGCTCTGCCTTCACCTATTGAAAGGTTGAACACCCTTTGATGAAACCTAAAATTTTACTCTCCATACCTGAACACCAATACTGGCGAAATATGACATGGTAAATCTTGGTAATCCCATGGTGAACTACCCACATATAGTCATGATACTCAGACATAAAATATTCATCTGTGTCATCAGGAACCCATACACACCCATGGAAGTCAAAGATATCATTCCCATGAATAACCCAACCAGGATGTGGGTTCTCACCTGAGACACTCTCTATCAGGATGAGGTCCTTGAAATCTCATAGTTGTGTAATCCACACCCACTCTGGAAGGGAGGATGTCACTGATGGACCTACAATAATAGGAAACACTTGTTGTTCCCAAACCTATATATGTATCTCAATAATAAACTTCATCAACTTCTACTTAAATAATGGCCTCCTAGATGGCTTACATATAAGTCTTCAAACTCAGGGCATCAGCCAATACATTACCCTTTCATGGTGTATAAGAAAGATAAAAGTCAAACAAATATATGTATTCTATCAACCCACACTATCAAGGATTCAATTATCACAATGTGGAGATGTATTTGAGACTTTTTTGATCTATTTAAACAATAAATTCAATCCCAATAGATAATTCCTCCAATATCGAAAAAAACATGAATGATGACTGAAATTTAGAGGTGATGCGTAGAGTAATTCGTCTCATGAGGTATCAGAAGGTGGAAATAATGTACTAAAACCTGGTATCCCTGTATAATAATTACTCCTAGATAGATTCCTAAATTATTATAGTGAATATTATAGAGTCTACCCATATATGGGAGAATCTGCATGGGTTATGAAGTTAGTCTTCCCTTCAAATCTTGAATGGATTTGTGAGATGATTCTTGAGGATTTTAATTTCATTGCCTTTTTATTCAGGCACTTGAGATTTGTTTCCACAAATGGGAAATCCTAAATGAATATTTGGTAATATCCTTCCTGCTCTAAGAAACAAGGAATATCAAATAATTTTTTGTCCTACACCTAGGGAACCATAATGCTAACTTGGTTTGTGTCAACATATAGACATTCCTCTAAAATTATATAACTTAATAAGTGAACCTTATTGACCCAAAAGTGGAATTTTGTTGAGCATACCATACATCTTATTCTCAATTATTGTATTTATAATGATATCAAGATGTGTGGTATGGTCGTGTCTGGTGAGAGAATACACCAAGATGTTTTCAATAAAAAATTCCAAAAATAAATCTAGATAAAAGTGGAAAACATGATTCATCATACCTATAATTATTTATGTTGTGTTCCTAAGGCTGAACTATATAACTAGATACTTATACAGGCTGTACATAATTTAGATCACCATACATAGTTAGTCTGATGGTCCCACACTCACATGATGATATCCTGACCTCAAATCGATATAAGAGGAAACTATAACTCCTTAGTTCTGGTAGAAGATATCCTCTATATAATGAATTAGATACTGGATTGTCACTATAATCTGGTTCAACTATCTATAATCAAATCACAACCTGAGGGTACTATTCTCCTTGTTGAATATAACAAGTTAAACCCTTGAGGAACTACTAGGTCAGATAAAACCATTTTTATCTAGATCATTCAACTAATTATTGAGTTCATGGAGCTCTATATATTTCATCCTAAATGGAGGATTGGACACTAGTCCCACACATGAAAGGAGAAAACAAGTAAACACTACCTCTCTCACATAAGGTAGGACTTCGAAATCATCATGGAAGATGTACGTGAAAAGATCCACCATATAAGGAAATTCTAGAAGTCGCATTCCATGATCACACATAAAGAGTCCAGCCATCTGGGTTATCACTCATCCAAACTGAGTATTCTTGGGTCCATATAAACATTCCCAGATATCCTACTTTCCATTATGAATATATGAACAACCCTCAGGTAATGTAAAGGATATCCAGCGACAATAGAAATCAATAAGGGATTAATAGGGCTCTAGCTAGTTCATACCAAGAATGAAATCAAAATCAATAATCTCCAATATGAATAAATCCCATAAGAAGTACTGCCCACATATCTGAAGGGGAAATCCTAGAATTGGTTTATTCCCTTTTATCAAACCTATAATGGTTTATAAAGAGTCCTAACACCATATCAGTATTCCATCTCTATTCTTAGATATTCCATAATTGAAATATATAAGGAGTGAGATGAACCAATATAAAATATAGAAGAAACAAAAGTAAAGGCTAGTAGAATACTAAATTGTACAATAGATGGCCCTAGACTCTGCTCCTTAGGTGTAGCATATACTTCATAGACATGTCTCGAACCGTGACCCAGAGATGAAACCTGACTAACTTAGGCTTGTCTGCTCTATTGTTTCTAAACCTATGATGTTTGAAAACCTATACCACAAAAAACTCCTATGCTTGATTGAAATATAGTAGACCCAGACGTGGCCTGATGTGGTGTCACTGATCCTATACTAATAAGTGGAATTAACACATATCCTCTCTCAGAAGATACAAGATGAATTGTTCAAAATTTCCATTGAAGGTGACCTCTCCTTCCGTAATATAGACACTCAATTAGGATCCCCATGAACTAGGGAATCTTATAACCGTTCCTTCCACACTAGTGAAAAATCATATAAATCTCAATTTTTTTCATCTAGATGGTACTTCCCCTAAATTGACCCTCAAAATTCCACTTCCTACTGTTAGGAAAACAATCACCTTTACAAGAATCTGAACCACCTTGGGTCACATTTCAACCTTTTTTAGGTATCACTCTATGATGAGGGCTTGGTTTACTATTTTTGAAATGGAAGTGAAATAGAAGATGTTAACCTATGAGTGTATGGAATATGCAAGGCAATCCTCAAATCATATCATAGTGGTAATCTCATCAGATATATGAGTCAGTAAAAAACATTAGAACTTGGTTAAATGATATGATTACTCCATCACTGATATGGTACCCTGTTAAAGGTGTATAAATACTCATGCATGGCCTTCTCATGATGTCCGAGGGAAGAAGTAATCATATATATCTATCTAGAAACCTTCCCAGAACAAATCCTCATGATATTTGGCCTAGGTAATGAATCCCCAATAATATTTAATATAATCGCATTTCGTGTAGGTATCGATCTTGAGCCTATTCTTTGTAGGTGTCTCTAGATGGTCAACAATTGACATCATAGACTCTAGCTAAGATTTCACAGCTTGAGGTCCTCCATACACTAAAAATGTGGAAGGATGCTACTACTAGAATTTACGGGTCAACTCTTCCATAAGAGGGGAAGGTTGTGGAGTAACTTGTACAGACTATATAAAGTGATAGAAACTATCTCAAAACCAATTATCGACACCTAGTGGGAGATCAACTAGGGGTGCCTCATGTGGCACTATAGGAGGTGATACTGGTGACTTATAACCCACCAACTCTAGAGCTTGGTCTTCACAAAACTCATGACCTATGATACAAGGATGTAAATGTGACATAAATTTAAAATTTCTAATTTAATTCCTCAAATAAAACAATTTATATTTGAAAAGAACAAACAATGAAAGAAAAAAAAGGAATAACCGCAATACATTCTTATAACAAGTCACACCTCTCATCTTTCTCAGGAATAAATGTATAGATGATGAGGAATATCATTATAGATCTTAAAAGACACAACCTACTGCCGAATACTAAGGTCGGGTGATGGTCAAGGTCCCACACCATATAAAAGAGGTCTTGATATATGGATTTTCAATTAAAAGTTATATAAGAAAAAAAATTATTTACTTTTCAATTGGAATCCCATTTAACAATAACATTTTTATTTTAAAAAATTAATTTACTGAAGTTTATTATTATTTATGTTCACATGATTATCTCATTTCGTTGAAGTATAGTGCTTCATTTCAATTGCCATATTTTAATGGACTGAAATGTGAATAACATTTCTTATAGGTAATGTACATTATTGAACTTAATTAAATGTTCTCTTCATCAATCTATATGTTATTTTCTCATATAATTCATTGAAGAAACATTAATTAAAAAATTTTCAAACTTATTATCCCTGAACCATTGGTTCTATAACAAAATAACAATTTTTGTTATAGAACCAATGGTTCAGGGATAATAAGTTTGAAAATTTTTTAATTAATGTTTCATCATGAATATATGCAGAAAATAACCATTTAGATTGATGAAGGACATTTAATTAGTTCAATAATGTCATACCTATAAGAAATGTTATCACATTTCAGTCCATAAAAATCATGGCACATGCAACAAGCACATATAATACAAGAAATGCACACATCAATATAGATATGGCAATAAATGGTGCATTTCATTTTTCCTAATGTACCTAGTATGATGCATGAGATGATACTACCTTGTTTCATAGTCCCAAGTTAAATCAACCCCTCATAATAATAAGAAGATCAATAATAACAACATCTCAAAACATGTGCATCACTATACGGTGACATCAATTCAACTATAACATGCATAATATAATAACAGCAATAACCTATCCCAGAAAATTTAGGTTTCCACTATTTTTGGGTTAGCTACTTCCTGGAACATGATCATTAACAAATTCCATTACATATTAGTCTCATACCTAATAACCAAACAATATGGAAAAAGGAAAAGGGAACCTCTGATAGAACATTGTAGCATCCCACCATGGAAGCCACTAAATAGTGCCTCGAGACGGTTAGTCACAAAACATCAAGAATGCCTCCCCATATAAAAGAGGATGTTGACTAGATGAGAGGACCATGGGTGTTTCCCTAGGGATACTATTAACTCATGTGTCAGAGTGTATCAAAGTGGTAGTAAAAAAAGATAAGTATAAGAAACAAATAAGAACATGTGGAAATAGAATAATAAATAACCATCAAGAATATTAAATAGGTATGTAAATTATAAATAATCAACAAAAAATGATAATGATCCTGTTATGTTTCTATAAAAAATAAAGTGCAAGGGATATAAGGGAGAAGGCATATACAACTTTCTATAAAAAATACATAAATACCAAATGTAGTTACAACAAGAATCATGATCATTATCATAGTCCTATAATCTCATACTCCACGCTAAAACTAAAAATTAAGCATCAGAAGATTGTTTCTTCCATTTATCTATAACATCAATCATGATGTTTCCTTGGGTACCAAAGGTGTCCCATGTATGGTCTGAGATATACTGAGGTGGACACCACGAATGGTTTTGAGATCAATCGAGTTTGTGATTATAACATTAGAAGCGTGCTAATATTAATAAATGCAAGGAAATGAATAATTAAACAAACACATCGGACTTGGTTACAACATGGATAATTATCCAACTCATCCTGCTTCGTGAAAACTAGATGTCTTTGAAAAAGGAGAAATTGTAAAGGTGAGATATAAAATATATAATATTTTATCATAAATAATCATTAAGAGGTGGACCGTCCCAAAACATGTGACTTCTCTTGGAGGCATCATCCCTATAATTTTAGTTACAAATTATTATTCTTTAAATTTTATAGGCATCATTAAAATTGAGGAAGAGGAACACTAATCCCATCCACAGTGATCCAGAATGAATACCAAGTATCCCTCAAGGGGCACTGTAACATCCCAATACCAAAATATTACAACAAATGAGATCCATAAATGGAATCCTAAGTATCTATCTAAGCATGGAATGTAATCTAACCTCCAAATTTGTCCTTAGTTTCTCACCTAGGGGAATAAGTATCACTCAGGACTTGATTTGGCCTTCTAGTGATTGAGCTCATCCACAGTGTCCCCCTTAGGGGACCAGTATCTCTCACATGGAGGTAATGAAAACACATGGTGAGCCCATCCATGGAATTTCTGGTATCATTCTAAGAATGTGTAAAAATCATAGCAAGTATCATTTAAATAGTACAATAAGCCCATAAAAGGTGTCCTTAAGTGGGGATTTTTTTTCACTATCAACATATTATAAAAGACCTTTTCTATCAATTAATAATATTATTTAACAAGGAATTACACTTATAGTTATTTAAATTAAGTTGTTAAAAATATTTAATTAAAAAAAAGGAAGATATGGAACAATTCATAAGGCCTAACACATGTCCAAACATCATCCTTAATATATTTCACATTATGATAAGTATTTATTACATGGGAAACACACCCCAAAGGTGTTTAAACCATCTTAGGTAAAGAGAAGGTAGACCTTTAAGGTGAGGCACACCCATAGGTGTGGATTATGACAGGGTGATCAACCAAAGGGTTGATTTTCCACTATCTAGCACCATAAATTGAATGTGATACCATTCAATTTATTTTATTAAACATTTCAGAAGAGTCACCAAAAAATTCCAATGAACAACGAAATGGTGTGCAATATAAAATCATTTTACTTACGGTAAATACAGATTGAAACCTACATTAGGTTACAATATGAACATTCATCCCCTTCTATACTCGGATTTGAGTTATAATGGTATAAAACAACAAAGAGGACAAAACCCGAAAAATAGGGAAAATTTTCTGGCACTAAAACCGTGCAAGAGACGATAATAGAAACTAAAAAGATAATTAGTTGGGGGGGAGATATTTCCATTTTAGGTCCAACGTGATTGATGATGATGGGAACAAAGATTAGAAATAGGAGGAAGATAGATCCCTAGCTTACACGTAGAGGAGGTCCTCACGTGTTGTTGCTCCTATGTGAGAAGGGAGGGGGCCTCTGTCAAAATATATTCCCTTCCCTCTTTAAAGAAAACATGATTATTTATTTAGATGGTGTGTAAGTGAATAACATGTTCTGTAATGTTCGGGCCTTCATTCCCCAAGGAAAATCCTCTACAAATAATGAATGGGTCTGGCCAGCCAAATAAACGTCATGTATTCAATAAACGCAATGTATTTTTTCTAAAACCAGGTTCCAACCCCCATGAAACCTCATTTATAGAAACTACCAACCACCCCTTAGGTTATTTCTCTATATTTAACAAAAAACTAAAAGAGAACACACCTCCCTAAATATCTAGGACATTACATTATCCATTTCCACTATACCTTACATAATATAATACATGGAAACCCTGATTTGACATAAACAACTAGTTGAATGATTGATGTCTTGAAATATATCTATTTTCAAATGAATTTAACACTTATTATTCGTAATGGGATTTAATCTCACCATAATAACTCATGTTATTCACATTCTGAATGTAAGGTTCTAGTTTTTCTGTTTGGAATCTTATTCTTTCCATTAAATCATTATTTTCAAGGCATATGGATGTGCACATCTTTACATAACCATGATTTATGTTTCTCACTCAAATATAGAAGTAAAATATATTTATAGACATCCAAATACATCTCATATATATGGTACATGTAATTTTAATGAAATAATTTTGAATTAAATGAAATTATAAATCCCTTTAAGATTCATCTTAGAGAAAAGAATTGTCAACCTACACCTTTCTAGAATAAGGCATAAGACTCTAGGTTAGTTGGAAGTCTATCCAAAATTCCCTCTACCCATGGATAGTTTAATAATGTGATATTCTAATTCATTATAACTCTAATAGTTAATATATAAATACTCTATTCTATAAAAAACATCAACCTAATAACACTAGTTAGAAACCTAAGTCATGGTATATTGAAATTAAATCCATTATCATACATAGCATGTAAAATATTATATTTGTGTAAGATAACAAAGAAAAATTTTATGAACATTAAATTAAAGCATACACATTTTCATATTATAAAATATTTCTAACTATGAATAATAAAGGGGGTGGATTTTAAATAAATGAAAAATTAACATATTTAAAGTTGATACAAATATTCATGAACAATTCATAAATAAAATCCAATTATAA
This sequence comes from Viscum album, assembly GCA_963277665.1. Classification (NCBI taxonomy): domain Eukaryota; kingdom Viridiplantae; phylum Streptophyta; class Magnoliopsida; order Santalales; family Viscaceae; genus Viscum; species Viscum album. The sequence goes on from OY728140.1 coordinate 600,254,579, forward strand.
ACATAATATATTTATATCTATTCATTACGGACATTCTATAATCATGAATAATAAAACATCATATTCATTTTATAATAATAACTCTTTAATATTATTCACTACATGGAAATTCACTTTAAATATATCATATATCATGAAATATAAACATTTCTTATTTCAATTGATATTATTTAATCATTGAACATAATATAAATATCACATACTTAACATTATTTAAACCTAGATCAAACCAATAATGAAAAATTAATTATTTGTGGTCTAAATAACATCTCAAATAAGGACCTTAATTTGAACCGTTAAAATTAATAATTATTAAAAATTCATACACCAAAATATAATCACTTTATATTTAGAATTAGTTTTCAATTTATAAACACTTTAAATTATCTTTATGATTTATAAATAAAAATTTTATTTCTATGTCATAATGAATCTAAAATAATTCGGTAAAAGGTATTTTTAATATTTACATTTAATATTATATAATACTTCATAATAAATGTTTCATAAACTTTTAAAAATTAATTATAAACTATTTATGATTAACTAATTTGTAAACATTTTATAAATTAATAAAACCACTAAAATACATTTTATCGTTATTTGTAAATAATTAATAAACAATAAATTTCTATTCATAATAGAGATAAACTAGAAATTTTTTCTTTATCAATCATATTCTATAATTTAGTGAGAATTGTAGACTATGATTGATAGTAATAAGAAATGCTAACAACCAGTTATATTTTATGATTGAGAGTGCTACCATTAAATATGATAACCATATCGTATTTAATGACATTCCTTGATATCACCTTATAGATTTGATGATCTATTTTTCAGAGCATGACACTTCCTATTATATGATATGAAATAATATGTTATATACTATGACTAATACAAAACTATGTGTTTTATGCCGAGTCCCTACTTATGATAACCTATATCCTAATTTGTGACTCAACGGGCTAGGAAAAACCCTATATCATATTTTATGGTAGGGAAAACAATATGAATTATGATATAAATATTCATTATTCTGAGCATGATTTCATAAATTTGAAAACATGACCATATTTAAAACCATTATTGGGGTGAAATACCTATTCCTCATATGAACACATATTACTCAACATTGATATAAACCAATGAAATAATTCAATTTGACAAACTATTTGGGATATGTAACTCCTTAAATTGACAAAGGACATCTGAAGTGGTTTTTAGGATAAGCTTGGTTATGACCAACACTAAAGGGAGGAGGTCAATGTTGGTACCTTATTAACAAATAAAAACTTTTACCCTTATTTATCTCTACACATATTAAGTTAACAGACCTCTCCCTCTTTTTTATAATCACTTTTGGTTTACATTATTGTCATATTAAAGAGAAATTACATGACAAAGGAAACAAAATTTTTTTTAGGAAGATCTCATCCAAGATGGATTTTTATTTCCTTGGTGTATGGTGGTATTTATCCCACTTAAACACTGATCCACTTTTATTATTATGAAATTCCTAAGTAAGGGAATATCCTTGGAACCATATTCATGACACTAACCATGTATAATTAATGAATTAAAATGAAGAGGTTTCAAATATAAGATTTATCTTGTCTTAATTTAAAGTATATCCATAGTGGGGGAATTTTGTCTGTCAAAAAAAGAATTGATCCGAAAACCTTTCACATATTCCAATAATTGAAAAATCCATATATCCTTTTCTTAAAACCATACAATATGGTTATATTATAGGATGATATCTTCAGTATTCTTTGTTGGCCCAAATGATAACTAACAAATGACTAGAAATTATGTCACTTTATCTTCTGTTTTTCCTTCAACAGATTATGATTAATCCATCACAATAGTGTTGGTTCTATTCCATTATTTGACATTTAGAATATGAAACTTGATAACTTGGATGATTCTATGTCTATTTTAAAATCATGTTCTATCACAAGATACAATATCAAATCTCTATCTCTATTATTTTTCGTTAACTAATAGGATATTCTTGCATATTTCCTTGAAATGTGAGTTCTAGATAAAGAATAACTGCTTCTAGGAAGTTTCCATAGGATTTATTCATGGAACTGGAAACATACAACAGTTCTTTATCCAAAATGGACCTACTTTAAAAAGGTACACATTCGTTATGTTTTAACTTTTTGATACTTAATAACATGCATTGGTCGAGAGGATTGGAGGTTTGAATCATGACACCCTTTTGGGGGGAATTATTGTCTACTCTAGGACTCTCTTTATAAATTTAAGATAATTTCATGAATCCTTATTAATTCAGAAAGTATAACATAGGTTTCTCTTGGAATTTTCAATCACTTATTAACATGTGTGAAATTTAGAATTATCCATATTTATTCAAGGTTCATCAATAATATATATATCCATATTTACTCGAGGTTCTCCATCAATGGTATCCCCTCATATACTATTTAGAGATTCTTTTGATCATAGTTATGATGATACTGGTTTTTAATCCACTTAGTGGACCACTTTGTAATTTATTATCATCTAGGGAGATGATGGTCTGTTTTGATATTGGGATCGTACACATAAAATGGGCTACCTACGTATCCTTGTGAAAGGAATCAGAACCCTCATATTTCGGTGCCACTTAATGGGAAGCATCCTACCTTTTAAGGATATATGATATGGAACTAGCCATACAGTTTAATGTCATGTGGTATGGAAAACTATAAAAAAGGTGCTTAGTCAAGGTTTGGTGTGGGACTTATACATATTAATCCCAAGGAAGTTGGAAAGAATATGGGTTTACAATTAAGATTCAACCTAGTTATAAATATGGACCAAGGTGAATAGGTTTAATTTGAAGTGTTGGGTATGAACCTGAAAGAGGCTTCCAACTTATCCCATGTGAATTGGAATCAAATCCCATGTAGTTCGATGAGTCTCGTGGGAGAGTATAGTCCTTTGAGATAAATGAGTTTGGGCTTACTTTCGAAAGAAGATTCCATGATTATTTGGTGGTTTAATTTGGGGATTATTCCTAAGGAGGATTCCTAGATTAAGGGAATTAAGGTTGGATTTCAAAAGAGGATATATAGTGAGCTTGGGCCCTGAGAATTCTTCCTACGTATCCCAATTATGGTTGGAATCAAAGTTCTCATAGTTTAAGAGTTTGTGCAAATTTTGTGATCATGACAAATCTATAGGACCACGTTAGTCCTGATTGGTGTGAGACCAAGAGGATGTCAAAGATTAAACAAAGGCACCCACACTTTTCCTCCTCTAATAGTGGAAGAGGGAATGCCTATGAATGTGAGGGTGGATGAGGTCGCAGTGACTGGGGAAGAGGGCGAGGCAAGGAGCCTTACCTCTATTCTCTTTACATTGGACAAGGGTCCAATGTAAGAATGGAGTGAAGGTGAAGGAAGTAGAGAGGAGAAATACTGCAACTTCCGACATGAAATGTTAGGGGAATACACTAGGATGACTTCACTAAAATTGATCCTGGTAGGTGAGGGAGACATTCCTTTTGCTTTCATGGAAAATAAAGTGTGAATTGTACCTTCCATACTAGAGACCTGAGGTTCTGTGTCTTAGAGACAAAAATGGTAGGACAGAACCCAAACAATAATCCTCCAAACTGAGAACTTTTCAACACTGTTCCTAGGAGAAAGGTCCATGTGACTGCAGATATACAAACCCACAGACACTGCATGAATCCTAACACCATTATGAAATGAATGTGGGAAACCTTTCACTATTGATATACAAACCCACATAGGATATATGTTGATGTGCCTTTATCAAAGGTTTGATAAGTCGGTGGTTTTTTTGTAGATATCAACAGAATCCCTTTCAAAAAAGGGAGACAATGGAGATGAATCTTTTCCATGAATGGATTTGAAGAGGGATTAATGTCTTGTAGACTGAAGAGACTAGGTGATTCATTGTGGGGTTCCCAAGTAGCCACTGACAACCATGTATGGGTGCACAAGTTGACTTGGGCGACCTGATGTTCACTTGAGTGATGAACATCCTGGATGTTAATACTTGGGCGAGACCTAAATCAAGCCTTCAAGAGTATTCACAGGTATTCCCAGAAGTGGTGAGCCCATGTTCATGTGAGAGGAATATGTGGTATGCAACTGTTTTTTATTTAGGGAATTTGGATGCTTTATGTGTTCAAGTGTATGAATTTCAAACACTAAGAGGACTTATGTACTATAATCCTCTATCAATTCCTCTGCTTTAGGTGTTGAAGATATACCTTGAATGATTCAGACAACTTGGGTGAAGAATGAGGGTGAAAATAACATCAATTAGGCTTCTGAGAAATTTGTCCATAAAAATGAAGGCCCCAAGGGTATATTTATAAGAAAAAGTAGGACCCTGGGTGAAAGGAGTTTGGTCGCAAAATAATGGTTGCACTCTCTATTGGCGGATCACAATTATCTACACGCTGTATGGGTGGCACCAAAGTAGGCTTGTGTACCGCAAGTGATTTGTCCTAACTGGGACACCACATTTAGGACTTATCCAAAATAATTTCTTCATTATCCTCCAGCATGGTGGAAGTTAGGTGTTCGCATGCTGGTACTTTGGGCACCACTTTAGGGGCTTCACCAAATTTATTGCTCCATACTACAGGGATTTCACCCTCGCACCCCTTCTTGGGATCAGTACTGGGATATGGTCTCGGCCCTTTGGGCGGGTGCCTTCGGTATCGTCCCTAACCCCATTAATAACAGACAGTCGCACGACAACCTTTTTTACCCCGGGTAAAGAAATTTCACGAAAAAGTGCATGAAATACATTTCATGGTGTATGAATATATATAATATAGTTCCAAAATCATTTCTTATCACTTACTTTTTCTTATCTTTTATAGAATATTTAATACATTCACACCATTTCATTGAAATATTCTCTAAATTTTTATATAAAAAATCATTGATTTATGTAATATAATATTATATATAACTCACATTCAAATCATAGTCAATACATATACTTATTTCTTCCATGAGAATTAGTTTTCAGACCCCCACTAAATTTTTGAATTATCATGGTCTTCACATTATATAAAAAATCCAGTCATTTAATCCTTATTGGAATGCATCTTTTTCATACATGAGTACTCATCGTGAAACTAATCACATCATGGTGTGAGGAAAGCCTCTAGGTTCTTCTAACCAAAATAATTATGGCATGGAATCTCAAATCATGATGCAATGAAATATCAAATAATGCACTACATCAGCTTTGGATGATATTCTATTTATCCTCAACTCTATGGAATATTCAGTTTTTTAATTATAATCACCATGGTCTATGGAAAGAATCATGGATTAAATTTATTTATCATTATATTTAATCAATAAATATTAGTATATCCTCATCCAATTTATCTTCCAAAAGTCTTCATCAAATATAATTCAACTCACAGATAAAGCACTACATTTTCTATTATACCCTTCTCATATATTTTTATATTCTTTCATTTTCTAAAATTTCAAGATAAAATGAATTTTATATGACTTAAAAAAGTATTATGCATTTGTGCCTTTTCAAAATACTAGATAAAAAAATTATCTTACACTTAGATAGTGTGTTACGCTCATCTCAAAAGTATAATGAAATTATCAAACTCTTAGATAATTTCTCTAAAATATTATCATTTATAAGAATGTATTAATAAATATAACAAAGTGATATGAAAGTTTCTTGACATAAACACTTTTCAGCTTCATCACCAATGTTTTATGAAATTTCCATAGAGAGCATGTGAATTTGTTATTTTATCCAAATCGAGAGATCATACAAAATGTGTCTAATGACTCCTATGAAAATTTCATATTCTAAATTTCTAATACTAGAAAATAAATTATGTATCAAACAAATTTTAAAATTTTCATATCTAGAGACCCATATTTTTGAGACTCGGCTAAGGAACATTCAAAGACTTCAAATTACATTGAATAAACATCAAACTACTTTGAAAAAACAACAAATCATATTTAATAATAACCATAATATATTCTAGATGATATAAAAAATATAATTACACTTTTTAGTATTCGAATGATCCTTCAATACCACAATAAACTCCTTTATTAATAAATAATTATCTATTAAATAATGGTGAATAGTAAATCATCATTAATTGAAACACTATGCTTGGATCAAACATAATTCCTTTAAACATCATCATAAAATATTTCTTCAAACTAGATAAATACAAGTATTAAACATCATTGATAAATAAAAAAAATTATTTATAGAGATATAGAATTTATAATTTTTTTCACTCCATGAAAATATTATACATTAATTATCTTCAAATCGTCTAAAACAGATTCTCCTCAAATAGAATTTTAAATAATGGAAGAAATTTAATTTCAATCATAAAGAGTTATTAACAGATTTTTGTAAGAGATATAATGTCTAGCAGAATATAAAATCCATGGAAATCTTCCCATCAAACACCTATTCAAGGATACTTAATATAATCATATATAATAAATTTCAAGTAACACCACCCTTAATTTTCAACACACTTTTCCAACCAAAAATTATACATGAAATAAAAATGTTTCTAGAAACTTAGACACTACTTTATCATTTCTATATAAAGGATCCCCATTAAAATCCAATATAACCTCCTGACTTTTTTTGTCCTTAAAATATTATAGTGCCTCGATTATATATATTTTCATATATTAACAATGAAAACAACAATCTTTTAAGATTCCTAGTAAATATAAAATACTTATTCCTTATTCATGTCTATATACATATTAGAATCTAGACTTAAGAACTCAAATTATCATAAATATGATTAGGAAATCAAATATACATGCAAGAAGTTCTCTTTATTTATATGTTGATATATTAAATATTTTATCCATGATCATTGAAACTTAATGATAATAAATATAGCTCAACACATTGGAACTTTGTATTGGGAACTCATTTTAGCATTAATATATATGGGCACTAAATTATATATGTAAGAAGATCTCCTTATTTATGTTTTGGAATCATCTGTATTTCCTTTATGATATTTGAATCTAATTGAAAAAAATACAACAAAAAATGTGTTTAAAAATCCCCCCGTTTATTTTTTTAATAATAATGCTAGAAAATTCATGACAATATAATCTTCTAAATATTTAATGTTCATAAAATTTTCATTTTTTTATCACTCTCCCACATTATATAAAATAAATATAAATAAAATATAGTGTATATCATATAAATTATCTATAAGAAATGTGCTATTAATTATTACACTATACATCCTCTTGATCCATAATCTATGTAGAAAACAAGATAGTTTAATCTTGACAAAAAATATATCTATTATAAAATTATAATATGATATGAGACCCCTTTTTTGTTCTCAATGTATTTTCAAATATTTTTAAGATAAAAAAACTGATACTAATTGATTAATATATTAATTTTAGAATTACAACCTCTTGATCATTCACTCTTTTCTATATATAGGCTATAAACATTCAAATATAACTAGAATTAATTTTCTTGAGAAATCAATATTCAAACTTTTGCACATTTTCCAAGTCCTTAATTTAATCAATTTGTCCCCCATAATTTCAGAATTTGATCTTCAAATATAAGGTAAAGACATACATTTTAATGAATAAATTATATAACCTTCTTGAATTTTCATATTTCCATGAAATTGACATGTTTTTGTAGCTACTAATAATTCTTCAAAATAAATCCTCTTCATGGGAATATTCCAATATCTACTTAATAATGGTTTATATTTTCGTAAAATAAGATTCATGTAACCAAATTCTAGGTCATTAACTAAATGGTTACATTTATCATGTTTGTAATAGTTATTCAAGATTTCTAAATATATTTTCATAATATGTCAGTATGCCTTTCTTCATTAGTTCCTCCCTTAATATATGCATCACCTTCAATTTCATATAAATAAGGAACATACATAATATATGTGAATAATATGGTACTTATTGGAATATTAGTAAAAAAATTTGTTCATAGTTTCTTGTAATCCACGATACCCCCCCTTTTTAGCCACATAATTGGGATAAACGTTCATGATTTTTTTCGGATTTTATTAGTAGTGTTCCACTTAGATAACATTGACCTAATTCCTTTATTAACAACTTCTTTGAATGTGTTATTCAGAGTAGATTACAAATGAGGGGGGGGGGGTGAATTGAGTATCTATAAAAAATTTTTGGTTAAAAAGTATTCTTAAACATTATCCCTTATAATGTTAAATACATCCCAGTTAATCAAAGTAATACAGTTATGAATGTTTGACTGTTTAAATAACTTCTTAGAAGATTGATTAATTCTCAGTAATATTAATTTCAGTTATTAATATTAATTTTGATGCTATTCAACTAAGACAATACAATTATAACTTTTTTTCAATATTAACTATCAATGTGAATTTATAGATTTCTGAATTATACAGTAAAACAATAAAACAAAGATGACTAAATTAAGTAGCACAACGGATATGAAACAAGTGGTTTAGTCTCAATCTGATACCTAATCAACTCCACCTGGTGATCACCTACCACTAAGCAGTTTATATAAATAAAATATATCCACACCCTGTATCGTGGTTAAAAAACAGTACACAGGACTGTCCAGGTCACACATGGACTTCTGCCACAGTTCTTCATGGGTACAAAGAACTAGGCCACATATAGAAATCTTCCACACTTATTAGTGGTTATACAAAAGATTAAAAATATGTTTGAGAAATGATATCTTGTATCCTTCAGTTTAATGCAGGAGACAGAGTGTGTTTTTATACAGATACACACATAGCTCAAAAACTACTAAAATGATATAGAACCGAGCAGAAATATTGAGATTGGTTTAGAAATGCTCTAAATGGCAGTCTTTCCAGCTCTGGACTTTTGAGATGATGCAGATGTAGAAATAAAGTTCTCGTATAGAAAACAATGTTTCATAAGTCAGACAGATCATTCTTGTGTTCTTCGTGATGTTTGACAGTGCGAAGATGTTCTCGATTCTGGGATTCAACTGCGATTCAGGTGTTCTCCAACAACATCCAGTTGCATGTGAAAATTATTTCTTAAAAATAATTCCTTGTATGAGTTCTTAGTTATCATGCTTAGGAATTTTTTTTCTATCATTCATTAACCATGCCATGATCCTTTTGTTTCTGGGATGTGGTACTCTTTTATCTTGGAGTGCATGTGATTGATCCAATAGGTTGCATGTATTCTACACCTCGTACCTCATACTATCAGATGAAATGTCTAAAAAGAAACATTAATTATGTTAGTGCGTTTAAAATCATCAAATATGATCATTAGAGATTAAATTGAAAGGCAAAAATACATATTAAGAATAGTGTCACAGTATGTCATGGAAACGGTGTCTCGTTCATGGTGTTTGGTTCATGATTTCTGGTTCACGGTGTCTTGTTCACGGTGTCTGGTTCACGATGTCTGCTTGGTCACGATGTCTGCTTATTCACGTTGTCTCAAGGTCATAGTGTCTGCTTGTTCTCGGTGTCTCAGGGTCACGGTGTCTCAGATTTTTGAAAATATCTATATTCAGACATAAGAAGTGATATTTATAGAATGTATTAAACATAAGAATTTGGTAGAGAAATAATTATAAAGTAAATCAAAAGATAGTGTACAGTAACCAAGCTGATTTTATAGCACTTAAGAGCTTTAGATAGCTTTTACTAAATAATTTTTAATTTGATATGAGATATATTACATAGAGTTAACAAGGCTTATAAGATAAATAGGATTTGTGATCATTAAAACATGATTAATACATGAGGATTACAACAATCTACCCCTTTATGATCATCACAAATTATGTATATTTAGAGTGTATATTTGTTCTAACATCATAATTAATGTGCATATAACATATATAGGGTGAGTTTTCTCCTATAGAGAGTGTTCTCCCCCTTTTGGTATTATCAAAAGTTAGCAAGAAAAATAAAGAAAAAAGACACAAGAAAAGTGCGTAATGTATTATATAAAAAGTGGGGAATTGAAAAAAGTAAAACAAATGTAATAAGATTCCTATAAATGGAGAGTAAGCACTATCATTATTCACTGGATGGTATTCAATTTTCCCTTAGAAGCAGCAGCATAAGAGGAAGCCATATGATTAGAGGTTGAGGTAGAAAAAGGGAGTGAGCTGGTTGAGAGATAAGGTAATGGAAGACCTTCAAAGATAAATGGATCTAGTATACGTGTATTAGAATACCAAGGAAGTTTTTGATCAAGGATCACATGACTGATCTAACTCAATGCCTGACTGATAGATATAGAAGTGGAGGTGAGGGTAGAGGTGAATGTAGGAAAACAAGATCTCAGAGGTTCAACCTTAGGAGCAATAATGGTTGTACATTGGACATGAAGATAGGGTTTCATAATCTTGATAAAATCAGCAATGATTTCTCCACCATATTGCATAGGTTTCTCAAATTCCTCCTTGTTTTCCATAAACTCATCCAACAAATGAGTGAACTCTTTGAGCTTTTGGACTTGAGACTTGAAATATTGGGTAATAGAAGGAATCCTTAGATTTTATAAAAGTTATTTGAAATGATTGGTCATGTCAGTCATTGATAAGATTCGTTTAAAGTTGAAATCCACTTTCCTGGAAATTTCTGGATGAGGATCATTAGCAATTTTTGAATGGAATTGGACCAAATCAAGAACATTATCACTGTTCTTGATAACTTCAGATAGAGAATCTTTATTGAAACCACTAAAAACGTTATTATATTCTTATTTGAAGACTAATTTGAGTAGTTCACTGTCTAAGGATGGTTGAGATGACGGTCCAGATTCTTTAGATGTAGTGAAAGCTGATGTAAGAGATTTCAACTCATTTATCACTTTTTGAAGGCACCCTGTATACTCATCAGTGATATTATTAATATTAACAATGAGCTCTCGCATCTCTTTAAAAATTAGTTTGTTTCTTTTTGCGACCTTTTCTACTAAGGAAGATATATGAGGTTGAATTTGAGAGGTAGTATTCTTTAGGGTTTGAGGAACAATAGGCCCCATAGGAGGGAAAGAATGCACTGATCTCGAATTAATCACTTTTTACATGACTTAAATCATACCTCTTAGAGTATTTACTTCATCACTAAGCAGTCTGTTTTCGACTCTAACTTCATGAATCTCATGAAGCATTTTGGGTTGAATCTACCAAAAACGTTTTCCAACTATAGTGATTCATATCTCTCACTTAGATTTGTTATAGGAGATAGTTGTATATTCATGAGTTTCTCAACTCCAAACAAAAGGGTAGCTCAAAATTATTTCAAATCATCTTCACTCCACATGGATGGTTGTTCTGGTGAAGGTTCAATGATAGGGACTGGGACAAGCTCAATTTGTTTTTAGGGGAAAGATTAGAGATAGATTTCAATTGGAAAATAGTGTAATGGCCGTGTACTTTTACTGAGACTTACTAAGAGTCATTCACATCATAAAATCTGGGAATTTATACTGAGTGTCTACAAGGCTTGGATCAATCGGGTTTTGTACTTCAATAGATTCCAGATTTGGGGGTTCCTACCCCTCAACAGTTGCATTCTTCTTAGGACTGAGAGGCTTATGGTGTTGATGTATTTCCAAGAATTCATCTCTTAGTTCCTCACCCATTTCCTGTCTAGCAAACTAAAAATCCAGCTCCAGCCTTTCCTCAGCCGAAGGAATGACTTTAAGAAGAGATTGTTCCACTAGGAGTTCCCCAAGGCCAGTTTCTTGCACAATAGGTAATTCTTCTGCTATAAGATCTTCCATAGAATTATTTTTAGTTTCTTTGGAAATAGATTCAATTTCATCTTCACGTTGATCTTATAGATTAACAACATCTTTAAGAACATGGACTTCTATTTCAATTACTACATGAGAAACAAGAGTACTATATTTCTTATAAAAAACATTTTCCCTAGGAGGCACAACAATCTCTTCCTATTCTTCATTAGAATACTCACCAAATTCATCTGGTTCTAAACTAGGATCAAAAATATATTTTGATCTTGAGTTTTGTTCCACTAGACTGAACATTTTGTAGATCATGTCATTGTATTCCACCCATTCCTTTTTCCAAGGATTCCAATTGATTTTCATCCTCTAGATAATGAATTTTTAATGGCCGAACTCATAATCCATGATAGCTTATTCATTAGGTCCAACCATACCTTTGGCATGAAGCATGACTAAGATAAGCCAAGAATAAAATTGGGAGGTTGACTTGGATATGGTTTTGATCAGCTCAAACAGATGGTGTATGCCATACTTACAAAGGTCGATCTTGTGCCCATTTTTCTTATGAAGAATCAGAAACACATCCTGATATTTTAGTATAACGAAATCACCTTTTCTGGGGAAAATCTAGTTCTCAATAAACTTAAACACAAGCCTAGATTTTCCATCCAGTTCAGCATACATCGCTCTCCTCTTAGGGCCACTTCCGATTAAGCTTTTTAAAGCATCTTCCAAAGAAAATAATTCACTCGAAGGTGGATTTCCTCTTTGATAGTCCTCATAGTAGCCTTAATGAGGTATCCTAAGGCATGAAACTCATAATCTAGAAGATAATGTGCATCTCTATCCACTTATCCAGTATCTTATAGCATATCCATCAACAAAATAAAAATAGAACTCATCATAATGATAAAATTGAGCCACTAGCTGAGGTTAGATAGGTCTATCGTTCTTAGAAAACCATTATACCCATAGAATTACTCAACAGAAGCCACTTAGGGAATATCTTTTTCTCATGTTGTAATACTCAGTTCACCAGATTTGGATTATGAGGACCTTTAGGTTCTATCTTAGGTGAGATCTTTGTCTTCTTTGAGCTACGCCTCTCAGTAGTCGATGACAAAGGGCATTTCATCCTGGTAATTTACCCAAGGTTTGATAGAGAGAAGGGTTTCAGGGTTGAAGAAGGGTTGTGAATTGAGTGTATAGAAGAAATCATGAGTGAATAAAAAGTGACTCTTCCTTTATTTTAACATTTAGGAATACAAAACATCACAAAAAATAACAGCGTTAGAAAGTAAAAAATGTTAAATGAATAATTACAGTGATACGTTTTTTAATTTGTAAATAAAACCCATAAAGAAGCTTTACGGTGATAACATATCAGGTCTTTATGGTGAGATAGTGAATGAACCATACTGTGAGACTTTAACTATCAGACTGTAATCACAAAATACTAACTATGAGACTGTAAACATGTAATAGTAAGATATAAAATAGTAGGATATAAAACAGTAAGACATTTACTTACGATTTATCATGCCTAGTCCATGTATGATGTAGTCTATTATTTCAGAATTTTATGGTTTGGTGAATATATCTGCAAGTTAATATTCAGTACCAATGAATTCCAAAGTGATATGACCTTTTTTATAATGATCTCTCATAAAGTGATGTCTTACATCAATATAATTTTTCATAGAATGTGAAACATGATTTTTTGAGATGTAAATAGCACTTGTGTTGTCACAATTTATAGGTACATGCCTGAATTGATATCCAAAATTTATTAATTGTGTTCCATCCACATGATTTGTGCACAAAAACTGCCAACATCTATGTATTTAGCTTTAGAAGTAGATAATGAAAAAAAAAATTCTTTCCTACTACACCATGATACGAGTGACTTGCCTAAAAAGTGACATATTCCAGAGGTTTTTTTTCTATCTAACTTATAACTACTGAATTCAGCATTGGAATAACTAACTAATTCAAATGATTTTCCTCTAGGATAGAACAATCCTAGATTGGTTGTATGCTTGAGGTATTTGAAAATTCTCTTTACAACATTTATATGAGATTCCTTAGGATTTACTTGAAAATGAGGACATATACACACACTAAACATAATGTTAGGTTGACTAGAAGTTAAGTAGAGTAAACTTCCAATCATTCCTCTATAAGTGGCTTGATCAATAGATTTTCCATCTTCATCAAGACCCAACTTACAAGTGGTACTCATGGGATTGTCACTACTTTTAGTGTTATCCAATCCAAAATGTCATAGTAGATATGTAGTATATTTACATTGAGTTAAAATAATATAATCATTATTTCGAAAGATTTGAAATCTGAGAAAGAATTTTAGTTAACCCATTAAACTCATTTCAAATTAATTTTGCATCATTTTAGAAAAATCAATACATAACGAATTTCTTGATGATCCAAAGATAATGTAATCTATAGAGATTTGAACAACTAAAACATCATTAGAAATTCTTTTTATAAAAATGTTAGGATCAACTATTCCATTTGAAAAACCTTTGGAAATAAGAAAATTACTCAACCTATCATACCAGTCTCATAGAGATTGTTTTAAACCATATAAAGTTTTTGATAATTTAAAAATATTATTTGGAAAATGGGGGTTAGTAAAACCATAGGGTTATTCAATAATGAAATCATCATCTATAAACCCATTTAATCATTCACTCTTAACATCCATTTAATATAGTTTTAAATTCAGATGTGCAGCATAAGAAAGCGGGATTCTGATTGATTCTAGTCTAGCAACTGGTGCAAAGGTCTCGTCATAGTCAATTCATTCTTCTTGACTATTGTCCTGTGAAACATATCTTTCCATGTTTCTAACTATGTGACCAAATTAATCTACCTTATTTCTAGTTTCCCATTTATTGCATATGGTGAATGTGTCCTTGGTTCATTCAACAACATTCTAAACATTGTTCCTTCCAAACTGATTAAGTTCTTCTTGCATATCCATCACCCAAAATTCATCATTGACAACATCATTAATGCTTTTAGGTTCAAGTTGTGACAAGAATACTTGATGGTCAACCTGGTTTCTAATAGAAGCTCTAGTTTGAGTTCCCTTGTCTAGGTATCCTATAAAAACATCTAAGGGATGGTTCTTAAGAGTTCTAACAACTCTTGAAATGGAGGGACTAGTGATTTCATGTTCATCAACAGGTTCCGGTTCATTGTGACTTGAGTCTAAGGAATTTCCAGAATTGGAATTTTTCACTAATTCTTTCATAGAATGGTTTGGGGATTTTGAATTAAAGTTTAGATTTGATTCGTCATCCTCCAGGTTAACTAGAATGGTTTTAGGCTTAGGTGGATATGTTTCATCTAATTTGACATGGACAGATTCTTCAACATATTTATTTATTTTATTGAACACTTTATAGGCTTTACTGGACATGGAATATCCTAAAAAGATACCTTCATCACTCATGGATGCAAATTTGTCAATATTGTCCTTAGTTTTAAGGATATAGACTTTTCATCCAAAAACTTTCAATTAGTTAACCTTGGTTTTTTGATTGTTCCATAACTCATAAGGATTCCTTTAAAGAATAGGTCTGATCAACACTCTATTGATTATGTAGCAATATATATTGATAGCTGCAGCCCAAAAATCAAGAGGTACATCATATTCACAAAGCACTGTTCTAGAAATATCGTGCAGGGTTCTATTTCATCTTTCTACAACTCCATTTTATTGAGGTGTTTTAGGGGAATAGAAATAGTGACTATAACCATTTTGTGAGAAAAATTATTCAAACACTTGATTTTCAATCTCATGGACATGATCACTTCTTAAGGATTTAGTTCTAAATCCTCTAATATTTTCCACAGACGTGAAATATTTAGTAAAACAAGAGAAGGATTCACTTTTGTGATCCATAAATAAAGTCCAAGTATATCTAGAAAAGTCATCTAGAAGAACATAAACATAGTTCTTCCCATTTAATGTAGAAACTCTAGATGGTTCATACAAATCTAGGTGAACTAGTTCTAGAGTTTGAGAAGTTGACACTTCTTTCTTTGGGTTGAAGGAAATTCTACGTTGTTTTCTCTTTTGACAGGGATTACACACTTTGTCATTTGAAAAATCATGTTTGGTTAAGTCTTTAACTAATCTTTTTCTTGGTATCATTCTAAGGGAGTGAATATTATATTGTACTAGTCTCGTATTCTAGATCCATGACTATATGAAAAACACTTAATCATGAGCTAAGGAATCTATGTTAACAGAGTAAACATTTTCATTTCATAATGCAGAAAAAACTAATTATTATTTAGAATTAAATACATTACAAGAATCATTTTCAAATATAACATGAAACCCATTATCAAATAATTTTTATATACTAAGAATATTATATTTTAATCCATCAAAACACAGTACTTTAGAAATTAAAACTGAGTTAGAGTTACCGATTTAGGTGAGTCCAAATATCTTTCCATTGGCATTGTCACCAAATTTGACATGTCCTCCATATATTTTTATTAGAATCTTAAAGCATGAGTAGTCTCTTGTCATGTGTCTTGAACTTCCACTACCCAAGTACCATAAACTTTTACAGGAAATATTATGAATCTTTTCAACAAAATGATTTAGAAAAATGGATTTTGGAACGCATACTTGTTTGAGTGTAGTAATATTAGTAATAAGTGCTTTAGGAACCCATATCTTCCTTATAGGTTTCCTATAAGCATTATGTAAAGTGTTTGAAAAATAAACTCTCTTTGGCCTAGAAAAACTTGAAATAATAGGAGGTGTGTCATAAATAGAACTAGTTTATTTTATCCAGAACTGGGAGTAAAACTACATGTCCTAGATTAAGAAACAAAATTTTTTCTACCAAGGTTTCTTTTTCCAAGTTGATAACCAATGGCAGTGTTATATTTAGGGGAAGTATGTTTACCTATAATTTTAGTATGGGTATTTTCCCTCTTAGTAAAATTTTCTATGTCATTCTTCAATTGCTCAATAGGAATTTTTAATTCGTTGTTCTCATTGAGCAGTTGATCATTTTTCTCTTTTTCAGTTGTGAGTTCAGATTGAATAGTCATAGTAAGAGCATACTATTTATTCAATGATTTATATTTTTCTTTTAGTTAATTTCATGTTTCTTCATGCATGTTATAGTATTCAAACATTTATTCATTAGTCCTATTTTCAGAGTCACTCTTATCTCTTGAATAGTATGAATTTTGTACAGGAGAGTACACTGTTACCTCAGATGTGTTTTGCATAAAACACATATTGGCATTGTTAGCTTGTTCATCATGTGATGTTTCTGAGTCACTTGAACTGTCCTCAGAAGCACTCCATATTCCATTAATTTCATTTTTATACTTCATGTCCTTGTCTTCATATCTCTTTTTGTACTTGAGCTTTAGATAGACAGCCTTGATATGTCCATTGCGCTAACATTCATAGTAGACAATCTCATCAGTATTGTCACATTTTTTCTAATCCTTTTTCAACTTCCTTTTTGGTTATATTTTCCATTGAAGTTAGGATTTTGGAAAAAGTTCTTCTTCTTATAAAATCTCTTGAATTTTTTAGCTAATTGATACATCTCCTCATCATTGTCAGGTGATGATTTTTCACTAATGGAACTTTCTATAGAATCATCAAATTATCCTTTGTCTTTGTGTTTAGAGGTGGTGGTCTTGAATGAAACAAATTTACTTTTTGGTTTATCCTCTTCTTCCTTGTTGACTTTCAGCTCTTCTTCATACATCATCAGATTCCCAATGAGTTCTTTTAGAGTTATCTTGCTGATGTCTCTTAATTATCTAATAGAGGCAGAGGTTCCTCTCCATCTGTCAGGCAGACTTCTGAGAATTCTCATGATCTGTTCCTTAGAAATGACTTCTCTTCCTAGAGATATCATCATGTTGACAATATAATTGAACCTATGATACATGTCAGATATAGGCTCATCAGGTTTCATTTTAATGTTATCATATCTAATAGTATATGTATTAAGTCTCATTTCTTTTACACTATATTATCCTTCATGTGAGACAGACAGGGTATCCCAAATTTCATGGGCGGTTTTACATGCAGAAATTCTATTGAATTCTTCATCTCCTAATGAGTAGCATAAAGCAATCATAGATTTTCAATTGTTACTATAGGCAGTTTTTATAGGTTCATCACATGTGATTCTATCAGCAACATGAATATTATATTCATCTATAATGGAAGAGCCAATTTCAAAACCCATACTCTCTAAATGCATTTTCATTTTAATTTTACATTGAGAATAGTTGGTTACATTAAGGAATGGTGTTCTGTTGGTTATAAAACCTACCAATATATTATCCATAATACAGAAATATTTTTAAAGAGATATAAATTTAGAATTAACAGAAATTTTCAGATCGTTAAAGTACAACAATAATCACAGTTGAATAATGTTAAGCAGAGTTTTTAACAAACAACCTCTAATACCAAATGTTGGTCAGAGTAGATTACTCAAGAGGGGGGGGGGGGGTGAATTGGGTATATATAAAAAATTTCTGGTTCAAAATTATTCTTAAACAGTGTCTTTATTAATATTAAATACAGCCCAGTTAATCAAGGTAGTATGGTTATGAAGGTTTGACTATTTAAATAACTTCATAGAACATTGATTAATTCTTAGTAATCTTAATGTCAGTTATTAATATTACATTTGATTATATTATAATAATAAAAGGTAATTATAACTTCCTTCCATGATTAAATATCAAAGTGAATTTAGTGATTTTTAAATTATACAGTAATGCAGCAAAATAGAGAAGACTAAATTAATCTGCACGACAGATATGAAACAAGTTGTTCAGTATCAAGCCAAGACCTAATCTACTCCACTTTGTGATCAACTAACACCAAGATATATATATAAATAAACTTGATCCACACCCTGGATCGTGGTTAAACAATAGTACAAAGGACTTTCCAAGTCACACAGGGAGCTCTACCACAGTTCTTCGTGGGTATAAACAACCATTCCACACAAGGACCTCTTCCACACTTATCAGTGGGTATACACATGTGTAAAAAGATGTTTGAGTAAGGATATATTGTATCCTTCAGTTTAATGCATGAGACATAGTGTGTTGTTATAAAAATACACACACTGCTCAAAAGCTAGTAAAATGATACACAACATAGCAGAAATATTGAGATAGGTTTAAAAATTCTCAAAATTTTAGGATTTTCTACTCTGGATTTATGATATGAAGTAGATGCAGAAATCAAGTCCCCATATGGAAAACAGAGGGTCTCAAGTCAAACAGATCTGACTTGTTTTTTTGTGATGTTTTATAGTGCGAAGATGTTATCAATTCTGGGATTCAATTGTGCTTCATGTGTTTTCTAGTAGTGTCGAGTTTCATGTGAAAATTCTTTCTTCAAAATAATTCTGTGAGTGAGTTCTTCATTATCCTCCATATGCCCATTTTTTCTCACTTTCATCTATCATGCCACACTACTTTTGTTTCTGGCCCGCAGTACTCTTTTATCATGGATTGCATGTGTTTGAGCTGATAGGTTGCATGTATTATGAACCTCATATCTCGTACTGTCAGATGACATGTCTACAAAGAAACATTAATTATGTCAGCTCATTTAAAATCTTCAAATATATTCATTAGTGATTACATTGAAAGTTGAAAAAAAATTATGAAATGGTGTCACAATATGTCATGGAAAAGGGGTCTCATTCACGGTGTCTAGTTCACGGTGTATGGTTCACGGTGTCTGGTTCATGGTGTCTCATGATCACGATGTTTGCTTATTCCCAATGTCTCATGGTCACAGTGTCTGCTTGTTTACGGTGTCTCATCGTCACAATGCCTTCTTTATCAGGGTTCCTGCTTGTTCACAATGTCACATGGTCACAGTGTCTGCTTATTCACAGTGTCTCATGGTCACAATGTCTTAAATTTAGGCAAATATCTGTATTCAGACATAAGAAATGATATTTATGGAATGGATTAAACTTAATCATTTTTCAGAGAAATAATTATAAAGCAAATCAAAATATAGTGTAAAGTAATCAAGCTGAGTGTATATCACTTTAGATCTTTGGATAGATTTTACTAAAAAAAATTCATTTGATGTGAGATAGATTACATAGAGTTAATGAGGTTTATAGACTTAATATGATTTGTGATCATTATAACATGATTAATACAATAGGATTCCAACAGTATGGAATCTTCTTCTTCACATTATGCTTCAAGTCATATAGTACTTTTGGTGATAGGAACATCCTATTTATAATTTATTCTTGATTTGGTAATATGGATAAGTACTCTTTTGAGCATAACCAACAGGATTTCACTAACCAGAAGGTTCTTTTAAAATTTTCGGGTCACCATTTTTTGAAAACAACTACTAAAATTTAAATTCATCATGTGAAATTATTTTTTTTCCTTTATCACGTGAATTACATTTTAATTCTCCATTTTAATTGTTTTTTTAATAATTAACCACATGATTATAGATTATATATAAATGTTCTCATATTATATAGATATTTCACATGATTTATCAGATTTGATTTTTTCAAAACCAAATTTTTCACTTCAATGATTTATTTTCCCTTTTTCTCCTGATTTATTCCATTAATGATAATACAAATGTATTTTTTTAATAATCCATAGTGTGCCCTCAATATCCAAAATTGATTCTTCTTCAAGTTTTTTGTGGAACATCCTTCTTAGTATTATTTTTATTTTTTTTGTAGATCATTTTCTTCAAATAAAATGAGGGTGAATCACCATACTTTTACTTATCCAGTATTATATTATCCATATACTTTGGGAAATGAATAATTTAATTGGGCACATGTGACTCAATGTTGTGATAAATTTTATTTGAACTTTAAGAGAGATCTCCAAGAATCTAAAATATATCTATGATGGGTAGATTCTTTCTTTTATTATGTGGGAATTTTAACATATAAGCTTCTATCTCCATTGATTTGGGCATTCTTTGAGCTTAAAAAGTTTAAATATTATGTTAAAATCTATATATTTTTTCCTAAATCTATCAAAATACTAATAATCGAAAAAGACCATGATTTTATTTTTTTTTAAAGTAAAAATGGATTTGAATTTTTTTATTGTGATGATTTATTATTAATTTTGAATTTATTTATGGAATAACATAAAAAATACTTACACATATTCACGAATTATGTAGTAGTGCGTTCATTATCATTTTTATTTATCTATTTTTAAATAGAATTTGTTTTAAAAAAGGAACTTTGTACGAAACAGGAATTAGTAAAAATATAATTTTATATAACCTATCATACCTTTTGTTTTAGGATTTCTGGACACTTAAAATTAGATGACATCAGAATATATTTCCCATCAGATAAAGGTATTTTATCACAAGATTCATCATTTAAATTTTCTATTGTAGAAACAATTGCATCATCTTGTTATAAAGACTTACTTTTTGTAACTTCTAGATTTAATGATTAATCACTAATTCAAGAAAAGTCAAATTGATGATATTTTTATCATCCTATTATTACTATAATCCATCTTCACATTCCATTTGGATCTTGTCAACATGTTTCCCTAAATCTTTATGAGTTATATCCTTTTGTAAAAATGAGTTTTCAATCTCTTTTATTCTACAATAGTTGAACTTTAATTATGTATTTTAGACATCAATTCCACTAATATAATTTTATTCAAATCCATGGATTTTATCTTCTATAATTTTATTGTCTTATTTATTCTCCTTAATTGTGTTGAGACATTCATTCTTAAAATCAATGCTTCATTATTAAGGATATATATTTATTTCACCATTGTCTCCAACTTGATTAGAGGTATTTACACAAAATTTCCCTCTTTCTTCCAAATCCTTTTCCAAATTTTATGTCTCCTACTCAAGAAAGTTTATCCCTTATTTAATATATTTAAAATAACCATAAATGATGGTGACTATTTATTTAGGAATGTTTTGAATTTTTTCCATTAGTGTATCAATTTATTTATTTTTTAAATCCTCAAATACATGACCTTTCCCAGCTATTCTTGGTTTTAGAAAGGAATACTTTTTTTAGAGACTTATCTTACCACATTATAACATGATTACATTAAATATTATAAGGTTTAAATTTTATATATCTCTTTGGATGTTTACTTAACCAACAGATCATGTTTCTCTATAAAATATTGGTTTTCTTTAGGATTATGGTATGGGGAAATATATTCCACTTCTTCTTTGGATCAAAAGTATGAATTCTTCCTCATTCTCACTTAGTTTCTCTTCAACTTCTTTATATTCTATAAAGAGTTTGAGTTTTAATCAATAATTAATGTATCATATAAATTTTAACACATTATTATGAATTTGGAAAGAATAACTAAAATATTTAAATATTTCAAATCGTAATATAATCGAGAGTCAAATTATAGGTCGAACTGTATGCTCTTATATCACTTACATGGATTTTCTGGGTTATCTCAAACATTGATATTAGGCGAAGGTGAATAATTATTATAATGTTTTTGAAAATTTAAAACATTTAACCTTATTTAACTATGTACTTATTTAGTTAATGGATCTCTCTCCATTTTTTCAACTCACTTTTGGGTTTCAATCACATGATATGAATAAGAAATAACTAAAAATGAAAAAACTATTTTTGAATAAGGTTTTTTTCAAAGATTGATGACTATATCCCATATCTATGGTTGTTATTACCCTATTTTCAAAATACTACACTATTATTATCAAGAAAATATTGGTAAATAGACTATTCTTGGACGGATATTCCTATAAGAAACTAGGTAAAATTCAAGAATCATGTTGAAACTTCTTAAAATATAATACTTATGTTATTCTACTTTGATGTATATTAACAATGATTAATTTATGTCCCACTTAGTTCAAATGGATCTGACTGTCTTCCATATTTTTTTGTAATCAGAGTAGTTCTATATATTCTTCTTCAGAATATACACAAAGGTGATATTATAATCGAGTCTTCTCATTTTCTTCATATTTAGATAAAATGATTATAAATAGATAAAGATTCATTATCTTACATTCTCTTCATATTATTATTCAATACAAATAGATAAATCGTTTACAATTTTATTTGTTATTTTCCATTCGTTGACATATAAAATGTGAAACTTTATTACTAAGTCAGTTCTCTCACTCTTCAAAACTCAAGATCTATAATAGAATGAAATATCAATTCTCTCTATAACAACCCGAGCTTTTATAAATGATATATTTATTTGAATGAATGAATTACTTATTAGGCAATGTAGTTTTAGATATATAATCCAATAATTTGGTTATTTTGGACCATTATAAAATAAAGAATGTCATATTTAATTAACCTCTAATAATCATAATCATTCATAAGATAGCTATTGTATAATGACTATTAATATTAGAATATATTAAGGGTTATAATAATGTCTAATTGACACAAAAAAAATAAGTAATTGAGTCAACCAGTAGGATCATACCCAATGAAGCTAATTTATTAGAGATTCTAGGGGATATGGAATCATTGGGATTTTCCCTTTACTATTCCCAAATGGAAATTGAACCACTGAAATTATAGTGAAACCATATTTCATGAAACCAACCATTTTCAACAAAAAACCCCAATAAAGAACTACCATCACACACCATACCCTTAGGGTATAAACTAGTGTAATAAGGGGTTATATATCTTGGCCCCAATAGTATGATTTTGAATAGTTTATTCTAAAGTATATAATTATTATATTTATACCATTTCATTATTAATTTTTAAATTATTATCTTGTGATTGATAAAAATTATATATGAAGAAACCAAAATTAATTATTTTGTGAAATATAATGTTTTAATAAAAACTATCCATTTGAAAATTATATTATTTATGAAATAAATTTTATTTTCATAAAATTTTCTAGTGAAATAATATTTATTTTAAAATAAATTATTATATAATTTAAAGAAGTAAAGTGTAATTTTTATGAGGGTCTAAAAGTTGTTGGTGTAATGAATTCTCATATTTTCATACAAATAATGTTTTTTTAATGTTAAAATTATCATATAATTAATTTTTTTTGTAAAATAAATATTATCCCTTAAACAATAAAGGTGAAATTTTAATATGTGGGATTTTTCAGAATTTTTGAAGACTATAGATTTTTTGGGAAGAAATTAAATATAGTATAAAAAACATTATGTACTATGAAATAACAATATCCCAAAAGTGATGTAATAATGATATAAAAGTAATCCATGACTAAATATATATTTTCCGTTTAAAATAATGTATTTTTTATGTTATTTAATTATTTTTATAAACATTTAATGAATCCAAGAAAACTTATATTAAATTTTATGGTTTTGAAATCATTTATTTATGAACAGGACTCACTTACATATTTACAATAGTATTGTTTTTATGCATTCCATTCTTGGCCGTATAAAATATTTTAAACCACTGATCGTTGTTAGAAACCACCGGTAAAAACCATGGTAGGTTTTGTGGGTTTGATTATTTTGTTATGTAGATTAAAAAACTTGTGTTTTGAAATTATTAAAACACCCTCCTAAATATTTATATAAATACATACCCAACCTCATACCCCCTCCACTAAAACACCATTTATAATTAATTTCCTCTCCCTTACAATCTATAAAGGCCTCCAAATGTGTGTCCATTCTCTCAATAATCTCTTACTAGGGGTTTAGAAGATCCCTCTCAAAGTATACAATATATATATTTATATCTTTCTCCCATTAATTTTCCATACAAGAAAATTATTTTTATTTATACTTTTTAATATTAAATTATTATATTATCGTGAATTTATAAATATCCCTTTACCATCCAGTTAATATTCTTATAATGAGATTTTTTTTCCTCTCTCATTCTAACATTTACATAAGTCATTAATAAGTTGATGTAAGGGGTTATATTTCTCCTCTACTTCATTTAATTACATTATTTCTGTTATTACTATTTACTTTAAATATTTCCAGTTCAAATAAATTTGTTCACATCCCTTTATTTTAATTATGTTTCCCATGTAATGAGAGACCAAATGCTTTTCATTAAACCCTTCCATGAGCCTTTTTCTATTCCTGTTATGATTCCATTATTATCCTATGATTTTCCATGAGATAGATTTGTTTTGTGTATACCCAAAAATTATTTATTCTAATGGGTATTCACCTATATTTATTTATCCTTCAATTTTTGGGAATGCCATATATTTAACCCATACTCTATAATCATTGGATTTAATAGGATGAAAAACATTCTTATGTTTTATGTTCTCTTTGGAACTCAATGCATGTATGTAATATGAATGTGATAGGTTGGATAATAATTATATAGCCCTCCAATGCATTAGGCACAATTTTTATCTCATTTGATACCTTGTATGGTTCATAGGAGGTTATCCTAAGGACACTATGTTATTATGCCTCAGTGGTTATACTTGACTTATGCTTATGATGTATTATTTTATATTATCTCCAAATTATTATATTACCTTGATGTTATCATCTTATATCATGATTTTATGTTCATGTTTTTGATTCTCAACGTTTTATGTCACCTTGATATTCCACTTAACACACATGTTTTACATTCATCATGTTATGCTATGATCATTCCCTCACAAGTCTTTATATATTACCCATTTTCAATGTATATCTCTAGGATATCCTAGAAAATATTATAAGATTAATGTATTATAAGGGAATTATATAGTACTTTGAATAATTTATTTATGTCCCTATTTCATGTTAATTTTCTATGTATCTAATTTCCCAAAGACACTAGGCCTCTCGATATTATGATATTTTGTTATGTGTATCTTTATATTAGAGATAATGAAATAAGGTATATTAAATATATGAATTTTCATTATTGGTATCTGATAATTGTATAGTTATTTTTTGGGATTAGGTTTAGAAGACCTTAATTAATGATTTAGGGATAAGTATAGACAAATGAAAACAACCCTAATTTTTGGTAAAATATAGAGTTTTTGGTTTCAATGAAACAAAATCCCCCTCTAGATACTACAAGTGGAAATGGATCTCGGAAAATTGTACCTATGCATAATGATATTTAAAAGGGAAAAATGGGAATCAAATTAATAGTCACTTGGTGTCCGATAGATATGACTTATTGAACACATGGTTTTTCACTCTTTGGGGATATTCTTTATAAAATTCACAAGATCATAATGAAATATTATGAAAAGAAAAAATGAATATAAAATTTTATGTCAGGAAATAGGTAACGGATAAATTAAACTAAAACCTATAAATTCCATGGTTAAAGGATAAATTTCAATTAGCGGTTTCCCCATCAATATTCACATTTAATAGTTCAAGAATTCTCATCCCTAATCCTATTTTGGATGAGTCAGATGATTGGAAGAGAAAATCGTATATTAAAAGAAACAATTATTATCCATTCCTGAATTTTAAATATTATATTTTATTATGGTTATATGAATTCTTTTATATCATGCATGCTCAGCAAAAATATCCAAACACCCCCTCAAAATATGGAAGTGGAAAAATTAGTGAAAACTGAAAATGTGGTAATTATTACATCCTATATATAAAACTCCTACCCTATCCATATACATGGGATGAACTTTCAAGCGAGCCTTGTGATACCCCTTTTATTTGAATTCGATGCAATTATAGGTATGGATTGACTTTACCTATATTGGGCTAACATAAATTTCCAAGAGAAGGAAATCACCCTCTCTATAAGGAATAAAACTCTTATTCTATACATGTAAAAATAAGAGGTTGAATATAATTTTTTATTTGTTGATATGAACGTTATACATTCTAATTTTACATTCCTTGGTTTTGGAAATAACAAAAACTTTATGAAAACATTATTTTACAAACATAATATATCCCATGTGTTTTAGTTTGTTTGTATAGAAAATATTATTTTATACCGAACATAGAAATAGTTCTAATATAAAAACAATATAAAATTAAAATATTTAATACAATACTTTGCAATAAATGTTAGTCCATTAAATTGACCAACTACTAGTCTGAGTATTGGTTAGGTTTATGTCCTTCCAATTAGACTGAAGAAGTCCAGGACCATCAAACTGACATTAGTACCAATACATCGACTGAACACTATTTAGATTATTGTATTGATAATCAATAGTATAGTCCATAAAAATGTACAGTGATTATAATTATTGTATATATATTTGTTGTAATCAGAAAAAATACTTTAATAGAATAGTAATGGTGCTAAATAAAATGTCGTCGAACAGATGCATTAATGTTCATACTCAGCTTTCAAGATCAAGATACAAGTAATTATGAATTGTTAATGTCCATTCCCTCCGAGACCATTGAAACCAACTCATAAATATGTCTGTTAGATGATTTCATATAAATATTAGGCCATTTTATTATTTGGGAGATGATGAATTTACAACTCAAATCATCTATGTATTTGTTGTACTTGATCATATCTTTCTAAATGATTTCTAATTTATTAGATAGTTGATGTGACAAGAAATCCTTATATGGATTATAAATTCCTTATTATATGTTTTCTTTTGTATTAAATAATTTTTATCAAGGTTAGATTGAGGTATTCAAAGGATAGGATGATTGGTGAATCTGATACATTCGATCAAGGGCTTTCGGGTCTTGGAAGATAGGCACTGATCATAGTATTGAGGTCTTATGGGGGTAGGAAGACCGAGCTATTCTGATCATTGTATCGAGGGATTTCCAAGAGAGTAAAGATTGACATTTAAATTATATATTAAAACTATGGATATCCTATGTTAGGATTTCCATCATCCTTTACTCTTAAGGATAAAGGATATTTTTTTATTAAGCTTGTAAGTAATTCTTACTATTATAAGAATGTTGTTTTACTTGTTTTTACAAGTTAATTTTCCACTTTTCATATATATTATAAATTATTATTTTACCTAAATTTCTAAAATAACTTTTATTAATGTGTCTATGTTAACGATAATCACTATAATATATCGGACCAATACTATATCTGATTTTATTATTGTGATAATCATACTATCTTTTAGTATGATATTTTTGAAATAATAGGTTTCTTGCTTTGTCTTTGTTCATTTTTGTAAACTATAATTGTGCCACTATTGTAGACATGATAAACTATCATGATCTAAAAAATTAGTATCAGAGTGGATTCTAATGATTACTTGTTGGGTTATTTAATTCATTATCAATAGAAACTTTTATAAACTCATTGTTTATAAATTTTCATTACACTAATGTGTATTTTTAGAAATTAGTTTTTATTGTTGATAATATGGTATGATAAAATGTTATAATATTATAAAATTTGATTCTAGTTATACCACCTCTATTTTATGGTGCTAAATATGAATACTATAGAAATCAGATGATGTCTTCCATCATTAATACTGGTGTTGATAATTGTTTGATGCTTATTAGTAATTACAAGATTTTTGATAAGGATTTTACTACCATTAAAAATAAATAAAATTTGTATCATAATTTAAATTATAGAGTAAGTCACACTCTTCTATGTTCAATGACTCGAAACATATATAATCATCTATTTTCATGTGAAGCTATAAAAATATTTGGATGAGGTTAGAAGTAACACATTTTTGAACTTCTAAAGTCATCAGAAAAAGAAGAGGAATACTTCCTAAGGATTATCATGTATATGAATTTTCTACTTAGAGAGTCATTTTTTAATATTCACCAATGGATTATGACTATTACAAATAGTTTATATTCTCTTGGAGGGAAATCTCTTAATGATAAAATTTTAGTTGAAAATATTATCAATATTATTCCAAATTAGTGGGAATCCAAAATGAGAACAATGGATGTTACCATATGGATTACTAATCATACTATTGATGATTCATTGGTAATATAATGCAACATAAAGGAATATTTTATCCAGATGCTAGAAATATGAAAAAGAAAAATGGAGCACTTTCTTTGAAAAAACATATAATGTGCCCGTTAAAGATCAACCAGGTGAGAAATTTGTAAAATATTATTGGAAGAAAAAATCTATTATGTAGTCTGGTAGTAGCTTATTATTATAAGATAAAAATTAATTGGTTAATATTTTATGGAGGGAGAATAACTCTTTTGGGAATATAGACATTAAATATAGATATAATAAAATTCATAAGGATAAGAGTTATAAAAATTACTCAACCGAAGTGATTTGTTATGAATGAAAAAAAGGAAACAAGAGAGAAACTTTTCCTAATATAATATGGAAGGAAAATAAAAGGAATATTTTATTCATTAATTATATGAATTACTATAATAATAGGAATAAGAAATGTTTTAATGATTTTGAAACTTGTATTACTGGTAGTGGAGATAGTTCTTCTTATAATTCTTTTGAAAATGAAATTTCAAGACAATGAAATATTATTCTATTTGTAAAAATACCAAATTTGAGTAAATTAATTATTGATGCAGTACATACTGTATATTATCTGACTAACCTTAATATGAATAAAATCTACACAAAGAGTAATTATGAGAAAAATTATACATCTTCTAATAAAGAATCTTCTTCATCAAAATATGATAATACCATACCTAGTTATGAAGTAGTATCATGGTTTGTTAAAATTCCTTAAAATGAAAATTGTATTGTTTCTTAAATATATAACAATGTCCAAGAAACCCTTATGAAAGAAAATTTAATAGTTACTACTCTTACTTATGAGATATCATATCTCTCAAAATATCTTGATAAAACTAATTTTAAAAAATATTTTATTTCCAAATATATTTAAAAATATTTTTTTAGAAATATAGTTTACTTATTGATTTTCTGAAACATAGTATAAAAAATCCACTACTGAGGATACAAACATAATTATTAAACTAAAATATAAAATATGTGGTATGCATATTTTTTTCTTTGTTTACATCTGTTAATGAATACATTTATAACATGTCTTAAAAAATGTACCTCATGCTGAT
Organism: Viscum album; assembly: GCA_963277665.1. Lineage (NCBI taxonomy): Eukaryota > Viridiplantae > Streptophyta > Magnoliopsida > Santalales > Viscaceae > Viscum > Viscum album. Next base: position 600,284,429 of record OY728140.1, read on the forward strand.
ATTTATAGAATGGGCTTTACTAACCAAAAAAAATTTTTTAGTAATAACTATTGTGTTAAACAATGTAACCCCTTTTCACAAAATTTCAATGTGGTGGACATTGTAAAAATAAAAGTTCTTTAAATAGGGTTAAATATATAGGTTTTCATAATGTGTTCTTTTAAAATAAATGGAATTTTCTCAAATTAGTAATGTTGGACAATTTTGGTTACCTGTTACTTTATTTTTTAATAATACTATAGCCAAGAGGGTCTGGGTTCTCGAAACTAATGCCTTTGTTTTCATGAAAACAATAAAAGTACCAAAAAAACATTTGGTACATGGATAGTGGTTTCTCCAGACATATTATAGGAATAAAAAATTTATTTAAGAATATTATAAATATGAAAGATGAAAAATCCACTTTCAGATATAATTATCAAGGATAAGAAATTATTATAGGTAATATTGTCCTACTTGGAAAATATTTAATTTCAAAATAAATTTGTCATAGGACTTAAGAAAACCCATATAATAATAATTAAATTATGTGTTTTGGTTTATCTTGTGAACATCAGAAATGAAAATATATTATTCATAGTTTAATAAATGAATTTATTTTTTCTATCAGTTGACATGATATTATTTTCACATTAAACATTAAAGACCTCAGGAGGCAAGATATTCCTTGTCTTAGTAGAATGGAAGATCAACTGTGGTTATGTAATAGATGTTTAGGACACTGTAATCATATAAATTTAGCTAATTTTTCTAAGAACAGACTTTTTAAGGATCTACCGAAACTTATGTTTGACTCTTAAAATGTTTTTTTATCCTTTTTAGTTTGGCATGAAACATAAGTAAAGTTTTAAATGTATTATTTAAGTCTTAAATTTTGATGATTTATACTTATTTCACTTGAAATTAATTATTTCTATGAAAACTAGATGTATTGTTGAAAAATATTATCGATATATTTTAGTTAATGACTATATTAGATATAGATGGGTATATTTTCTAGAAAGGAAAAAATCCTTTAGTTTCATTAAAAAGAATTATATAGATTTAAAAATTAAAAAAACTCTCCTTGATAACTGTTTATAGAATTCATGGTAGATAATTTTTAAATTCAAGATGTGAAACATTTTGTATTAAAAAGTTTATTACACATAATTTTCCATCACCTAGTACTCCATATAAAAATTGTACTGTCAGAAGAAGAAACATATTTCTTCAAGAAATTAATAAAAAATTATGGGTGAGTTCTTAGTTGGTAGAAAATTTTAGGTGGAAGTTGTTAGCACTTCCTTTTATACTATAAATTGACTTTTAATTAGGCCATTTATTCATACAAATACTTATAGTTTTTGGACTAGATGAAAGACAAAATATTTCTACTTAATGGTTTGGGGATGTAATGTTTTCATTTTGAATAATAAAGATAACTTGAATAAATTTTCTCCAAAATCCATTGAAGGAATATTTATAGGATACCCCACAATAATAAGGCTTATTGAGTTTTCAATAAAAATAATAGCACTATTGAGGAAACAGTTCATTTTATGTTTGATGAAAATCATCCTTTTGCTTTCAAACAACCCAAACCTACGTCTTTATATGTTATTTCTAAAATTGATTTTAAACCTATGCGAGAAATTTATTCTCCATAGAAAATAAAAAAATAATATTTTTATAATGTTATTATTTAGGAATATTTTCATATTATTCATGAATAATATGGTTTTAAATGTCTATGAAATTTATTTTTTCCTAGGATTGATCCATGTGATAATATCATTGGTGATGCAGATTAACCAATAAGGACTAATAGTTTTATAAGAAATGTTTTTGAACATCTAGTATTTTTATCTCAATCCAAACCAAAGACACATTATGATTTGTTAGTTTATATGGATTCGATAAAATAAATGTATGATGAACATAATGAGTAAGAAAGGAACAAAGTCTGGATTTTGGTTGATCAAATTAAATATATTTCTATAATTAGAGTAAAATGGATCCTTCAAAATAAATTTAATGAAAATGGAATAATAGTTAGAAATAAAATAAGAATTTTGGTTATTGTATAAAATATACAAGAAGGAATAAACAGTGAAGAAACTTATTCTCTAGTATCTAGACTTGTGTATATTCATATACGTCTAGTTTTTATAGCATTCTAAAATTTCAAACTATTTAAAATGGATGTGAAGGGTCTTTTCCTTAGATATATCTAGGAGTAAATTTATAAGGAACAACCACTTGTTTTGGAAGATAAAAAACATCCATAATATTTTTATAAACTTACTAAGACAATACAAGGAAGTAAACATGCCCCTAGATATTGGAATGATATGTTACCTTGATTTTTGTTACATTTTTTGTTAAGGGACATTTAAATCCAAGTATTTATATAAAATAATATGACTATACAAATCTTTGTTGATTACATTATATTTTGTTTAACTTAAAAATCTTCAGTATATTATTTTTTGAATCCCACAAAATCTGAGTTTGAAAAGAGTATAATGTTTGAGTTGGCATACATTAATTGTTTTGAAATTTCACCAAAAACATGAAATAAATTTTAGATCTAAATTTAAGTATATGAAATATATTTTTAATGAATTCATGTTTTAAAACACTAAAATTTTTATTAATCCTATCGGAACCTCAAATACTTTAGATATTGATGATGTGGGGGAACCATTTGACCCAAAAAAATTATAATGATATAATTGGAAGTTTACTTTACTTTTCAACTAATAATAAAAATTTAATATTTTTGTATGATTATATGATAGATATCAATAAAATATAAAAGATTACAATCATTAATCTTTTAATTATTTTACTTAAAGGTAATTATGGATTTTCGTTTGTTTTCCTATTATCGAAATGATTTTGAGTTAAAATGTTTTTCAGATGATGACGTTGGTAGATGTAGAATTGATTGATAAAATACATCAAGAATATGTAATTTCTTAAGAGAATATTTAGTTTCTTGGTCTTATATGAACTGAAAATCAATTGAACATTCAACTAATGAAGCTAAATATGTGTCAGCTTGATGTTATTGTGATGAAATGTTGTAGATGCATCCCATACTCATTGACTACAGAATGAGTGTTACTAAATATAAAATTTTGTATGACAAACCAAGTTTTATTTCCTTAATTAAAAACCCAACACATCACTCACATAATTAAAAAATCAATATAAGACACCATTTCTTTCATGATCACTAAAAGGATTTATCATTTGATAATTCAATAGAATGAAAGAACAAATTGCTGATATTTTTAATAAGCCCCTTATTTATGAAAGATTTAAATATATTAAACAGAACCTAGAAATGATGAAAATGTAATTATTATTCTTATCTACTTTTGTTTTACCAATAAAATTACACTAATAAACTCTTTCTCAAATGGGGAGTATATATGTTATGTTCTTAAAATGACATTATTTCTAAAACTTTTCTTTATAAAAATTTGGTTTTCTAAATTTGGTTTTCTAAAACATTTACTTTTATAAAAAAATTTATTTTAAATAAATATTTTAATTTTATAAAAATTTTAATGATTTATTTTCATAATAAATTTAATGAATTCAAAATTATTATAAAAAAATTTAGAATCAATATTTGTATACAATTTCTGGTGCCAATATTTTAAAAAAAATCTTTAAATTAAATTTTTTTCCAAATTCATGGATTGTTACAAAATATTTTTAGATTCAAAATATTTTACAAAATTTTAGTGGAAAAAATTATTTTGAAAACTATACAGTAATCAATTTAAATTAAAAAACCATGAAGAATAGGTTACTAATATCGACGAAACGTTTATACTTCAAACGATATTTTATTTAGTATTTTAACTTCTTCAATACTATATTTTATTCATGTTTGGGTACATATTATTTTATTTTTATAAACACTATTTCACTACAAACATATTATTTTATAATCACATCGCTTCTTACTATAATAAAAGGATTTCATAAAAAACTTAAGAGATAATATTTAGTTTTTGAAATCATTATTCGATTTAAATCGTTATCATCAGATCAGAATTGGTTACTCAATATTAACCATTAAATCTATAGTAATGTAAACCATCATTAACTGTTTCTATAGAAGGGTTGATCACCTGGTGTCACACATCAAATTTCAATGATTTTTTCCTAAATCATGCCACCTCTTTACATGCTCATTTCAATAATTTGGAATTTTTTTGATCACCAGAACCATTCTCATTATAATGGGCACCTATGATGACTTTGAAAAGGGAATATTGTATGAGTAATACTCATCTTGGAAACATGGTATGAGAAATTTTATTCTTTTTTGAAATGAGTTGCCAAGGTTCATTGTTTGGAAGATATTTATGTATAGAAAGATGATTGTGAATTATATCAACCTATGATAGTTTGATAATTTTATGCATCAATTGAGATTATATTAGAATATGATAATGATGAAGTGGTTTTTAATATATATTTTGAAAAGTATAAAATTTCATATCAATAAGTCATAGAATTAGTGGGAGTACCTTTTGAGGGTGAATCATATCTTCTTTCCCGCAAACTTTTTGAAAACATAGGAGTTTTGTGATATAAAAATCTATATCACTATCATTCAATTAATTTGAAAAATTATGAAATGTGTCACACCTGTACTAGATTATGTTGTCCAAACATTTTTTATGTAGGGATATCTTATTCCGAGGAAGGGTGATAGGGAAACCCTAAAAGTATTGGCTATTCTTTTATTATACTTTAATATGAATATGTGGGAGATAAAAACAGTTAATTTTTTCATTCTAATAGTTTAATAAGTTAATATGGAATCAAATAATTCAATGATTCTTATGTTTCCATGCTTTATAAATATAGTTTTAGTCAATTTCATGAAACATAACAAGATAAAGATTCATACTTATCTTACGAGGGAAAATATTTCCTTAATTGGGTAAGAGACCAAGGTTAGGATGAAATTAGTTTTTGATATAAAGCTAAATAAATTTTTTGATAGAGTATAAAAAAGTGTGTTTCATTCAAGGCCCTCTAAATAGAATGTGGTATTTAAAATAAAATAGGAAAGATGAATTTTCTCCTCTAAAAGTGAAAAGGAAACAAAAAATCATAACTAATAAATAATTCAAATTGTTCATGGAAATAAGGAACAAAAGAAACATAGAGACCCCTCTATTCGTCTTGATAAGGATGAGGCAAAATATTTTTACATTCAAATGGTTGTTGAGTGAAAAGAATCAATGAAATTAAATTAATAGATGAAGATATTAAGGGAGGTAAAATTTGTTGATAGTTTAATAAAGGGTGGTGAAAAATCTTTAGAGAATCCAATTATATGTGCATCTCCCTTATCTATTCTAGAACTAGTACTAACATCTGAATCCATTCTTTACACTAGTAAGACTATTAATGATTATATTTTAGAGTTTTTAGAAACATTGTTTGTCCCTTAATTTTCTCCAACAGTAAGTAAAAAAGGAAAAGGTAATGTGATAGTTGATGTAGTTACAAAACTAGTCCCAGAACAATTTCAGAAGGTACATGAGATGGAAACCCAAATATCTATTATGAATGCTGGAAAATTTATTCTTCAAACTATGTGTTATTTGGAAAATTAATTGAAGGAAGAATAATATGATAATGAAATACAATAAGATGTATAATAAGATTAAAAGGATACTTAAAAAGAAGAAACTGAAACCAAGGAAGTAACCAAGGAATTAAAAATTCAATCAATATTATCTTTAAAATCAACACCATGTTCTTTTCAGTCAGATAAAAAACCAGATTTAGTAGTTTCAGAGGAAGTAATATCTTTATAAAAAGGGGAACAAGAATACTAGTAATCTCACACAAAGGAATATAAAAAATCTAAAATTGGTAATGATGTATAAATTCTAAAAGTTTCAGATGATGATAAAGATTCTCATAAAGGAAAAGATGAAAGTGTTGATGATTAGTTATAATTTGGTTTGAGTAGACCTCATGGTTTAGTGTTTTAATCACATTTATCAGGCTTAGCTACAACATAGTCATTGAATAACATTGATTACATGTACCTAAATTTTAAAAGGTTAAGTTATTAAATATACTACCTTCAAATCATTGAGGATACATATAGAAAAATTAATCACTCAATGAATTAAAAACCATAACTATTGAACAATTAAATTTAAAATTTCATTCAAAATGAAGAATAAATCACGAACATCAATATTAAAATAATGGATCCTAGGATGAATTTCAACCAAATGGTTATATAGTCCAATCAAGTTTACAATGGCATAAATTGTCATGATCATCATTTAGTTGAAGTGAAAAAACTATATCTTGAGTACGTGGAATCCTTTGATAAGTTTTCATTTGTTGTCTTAGAGAGAGTAGACTTTATTGGATAGATCAAATATTTTAATGAAAATATGAATTAATAATTGACTGTTTTGAAATATAAGGCTTAAAAGATTGAGTTAGAAAATAGTAAACTCCGATCTTTTGACGATTAATTTTTCATCATGATGAAAGAGAATAAAATGATCTATGAGAAAGTTGAAATGTTTAATATAGATGTTAAGAAGAAATATATCTTGGAATAAATAAATATAAAGCTTTATTCAACCATTTTTAATGCCAAAAAATATCACAAATATGTGAAAAAATTTGAAGGCGATCATTAAGAAAAAGTATAAAAATGAAACTCTTTTACTTGAACACATAATGTATTTTGAAACTTTTTTATTGAATATTGAATTTTATTTACATTTTATCAATATAATAGATGTCTGAATGTATTCCAGTTTCAATTAAAACAATGTAATTTATTTTTTGTCTTGGTTGATTTTCTATTTCACACACAATATTTTCATATATTATCCTTATCTAACATTTCAGGCGATTATATAAATTCCTTATTATTTTTGAAAATAATAAAGGGGGAGAATATTTAAGGATATATATTAAAGGAGGAGAGTTCTAAAAGTTTTATAAGTATTTGAGATGTTTCTGGGGGATAATTGCTTAAAATCATTTATTTAAGAATGGGTTTTTATTCAAATGTGGAGATTTTTTTAAAATAGTTGGAATCCAAAGTATTAATAATTTCCATCACATCCTAATGAAATCATAAACTCATAGGGAGTTAAAATATGAAGTTTATCTAAAAAGATATTAAAATTATAAAAAGATGTTTGTATATAAATGTTATTAATTTACAATTCATGTGTTGGATTTTATGCTTCCCAGAAAGGGGGATATTGTTGTGTTGAAAATTATAATTTATAATTTTAATTTCATTAGTTTTTAAAATATAAAATAGTTTAATAAAACATTATCTTATCAACTAAATATATCCCAAGTGTTTTACTTTATTCTATACAAAATATTAATTTATACTGAACATCTAAATAGTTCTAAAATAAAAACAATATAAAATTCTTTTATTCAATCCAATCCATCCGACTAAATGCGAATCTGATACATCAGACCAACTACTATTATAACCATTGGTTTGACTTATTTCATATATATCAGACTACTGAAATTTATGACCATTAGACTGAAATTAGTACGAATACATCATAATGAACTCTATTTAGTTTATTGGATTAATAATCAATTGGTTAGTGTATGAAATTGTACAATGTTTGCAATCAGAGTATACAGTTTTTTTCTATGAGGTGGAATACTTTAATAGAATATTAATGGTTCGAATCAATAATTTGTTGAAAAAATGAATTATGTTTCAAACTTAAATGTCTTGTTCATGATCGAGATCATTATGGGATGTCAAAATTAAAGCTATATGGAGACATTTCAACCAACTAAGAAAATTATTGTTCAAGGATTTCCTATAAATAGGAGTTTATTTGGAGATCTGGGAGCTGATGCATTCACAAATCAGGTCCTCTATGTTTTTTCTCCATTTGAAAAAATCATTTTATAATCATTTTAAATTATTAGAGTGTGAAAGTTATAAGTAATCCTATTGAGGATCTTAAATTCCTTATAACATATTATCTTTTTTATTTCTCAATATTATCAGGGTTAGATTGATGGAGTTTAGGGAATCAACGATAGTTGAATCAGTTCCATCAGATTGAGGGCTTTCGGGGAATGGATGAAAAACATCCATCATTGTATCAAGGGATTCAAATGATTGAAATCCAGAGTCTTTACAATCATAATATCGAGGGATTTACTTGTAAGTAAAGAAAAAACGTTATAGTATGTATTAAAACTATGGATATCCTAATCTACAATTTGTATCTTCCTTAAATTTTAATGTTAAATACCCAATTATTTTATTAATATTGTATGTCTCTCCTATAATTATAATATTTTTGTTCTACTTGTTCTTACATGTTAAATTTTCCATGGTTTATATACGTTATAAAGTTAGTTTTGTAATTATCTTTCTAATATTACATTTACTGGTGTGGGTATGATATCGATAAGTACTCTAATATATGAGATAGTTATTGGATCTAATTGTATTAACCAGATCATCAGATGGTCTTTGTGTATAATATTTTTGATATAAGGGAATTTTTTCTGTCTTAGTTAAATTGTTAAAATAAAAATTCACCCACCTATTATACCCATCGTAATATCTTAAAATCCAAAATTATCAACACAACAAAATTTATATTATTTTCTTATGGGAAAGCGTAACTAACTGAAATGATTGAGACTATGGAAAATATCATTTTTTATGACATACACATTATAAAGGAATATATTGATGTGTTTATTGAATAATTTCCTCATCTTCATCCTAGATGTGAGGTTTATTTATCATTATAGATTATATATAGAGATTTTCTATTATCTAAGTCTCTATATAGAATGGAAACTATTTTACTTTAATATCTAATGAATAAATTGTAGGAGAATATGGTTGAAGAGTTTATAAGACGAAGTGGATCACCATGTGTCGTGCTGGTCCTCTTCATCAAGAATATGGATTGGTCAATGCTCCTATGCATTGATTATCAAAATCTGAAGAAGACCATAGAAAAGAACAAGTATCCTAGGACATGGATCAATTACTTGTTCGATCATCTATGTGGATCCTATCACTTCTCTAAGATATATATATGGTCGGGATATTATCAAGTGTGAAGTAAGACGATATCCCCAAGTCTTTTTTATCATACAGGGTAAAGGTAGTATGAGTTCATATTAATTCCATTTAGACTCACTAATACCCCGTCAATCTTTATGGGCTTAATGAATAGTGTCTTTAGAGATTACCTCAACACATTTGTGGTAGTGTATATAAATGATACTTTTATCTACATAAAAATAATGTAGGAATATGAGGAGCATTTTAATTCTATATCAAAGACATTTCAAACTGATGTATTGTATTTTAAGTATAATAATGTTGAGTTATTTTATAATCAATGTAACATTTATATGTCATGTTATCACTAATAAAGGAATATCAATAGATCTTTTGAAGACATATACAATTGAATAATGGAATATACCAATCTCTATGATATAGGTCCACACTTTTTTTGGATTAACTAGGTACTATTGTCGATTTTTGTGAAACTTCTCATGATTGTCAAGCCTTTTAACCAATAGAACTGAGAAGGGGTGATGTTTTCGTAGATTGATGAATGTGATAAAATATTTAAGGACCTAAATAAGAGTTAAATAACTAAACGTATACTAACATTACCCACAAATGGGGAAGGATTTGGGATCTAGAATATTGATTCCAAAATAGGATTGGGTTTTGTAATTATGACAGATGAAAAAGTGATATCCTATACCTCATAGTAATTAAATATAAATGAGAAAAATGACCCACAACCTGATAAATAATTTTATGTTGTAATCTCCACAATATATATTTTATGATATTGATTCTACATGGAGATGTGTGACATATATATATATATCATAAAATACTTAATTATATATTAAAACAAAAGTACCTCAATATGTTCTAATGAAGGTGGTTTGAGCTGATTAGTACTTATGATTTTCAATCCATTATCATCTGGGGAAAGAGAACAAGGTGGAAGATGCTTTTAGATTGTTCAATACATTACCATCATAGGAAGGAAAACAAAGTGGAATGTTATCTATGTAGAAAATATCTCATAGCCTAACCCATAATGAGGATTGAAAGAGATCCAATATTCACTATCATGCAATGGATGTAAATTGGAATCGTAAAAGGAACTTCATCATACATTGACCGAATAAAATTTTAATAATCCATTATTAAGAGGATAATGGATTCCAAAAATTGTGATTATGAGCTACAGATAATCATAGAGAATATTGTGGAATTTATCTTTGATAAAGATGTGGTTATGAGTTTTGGAAACTAGGTATGTCTCTGATAAGAACCAATTTTTAAGTGGTTTCTTCTATACGATTAACATAACTCATCCTTATATATTCGTCCAGGAAGCACTAAGATGTATAGATATATGAAGAAAACATTTTGGTGGAAAAAAATGAAGTGGTTTGTTGTAGAATTTGTATATTTATTCTTGGTATTCTGATAATTCAATGATAAATTATATAATTCTATGGTTATGAGGCCACCATTTCCTATACCAATATTGAAATGAGAAAAAATAACTATGGATTTCATCATAGGTCTTGAGAAGAAATCTATAAGAAATAAAACCATCAAGGTGATAGTTAATCACTTTACCATGTTAGCAAATTTAATTTCTACCAAAGAAGATATATTTCTAAAAAAATCATTAATATATGCATAATATATACATCATATAATTTTTAAGAATGGAAAGAGTGACACTTTTGATACCTGTCAAATGCGCATAAAACAATTCACAATGTATGAAATACCTGGATATGAGTGTTATTTTCCCCACAAATGTAAAGGAAGGAGATGCTGTCGGAGACTCACAGTTCACATAAGGATCTAAGAGACACACAATTACATGACCATTATAAGGTCACATGGTGGAATTATGTGCAACACATAGCCTGCGAAAGATAAAATGCAGTCCATTTGAGAAGCCCATCTATTCTCACAAAGGTGCCTTGGAAAACCAGTGATCATGTGGCAGAATCCACATGAGATCCCCCAAGTCACACAATTTTTCAAACCTTATGTGCCTAGAAACCCGTCAAAAAAAATCACTGAAAAATTGGAGGAAAATATCCAAAAGGAGGAGTCCTCTTATGGTTATAAATCTCACACGAGGGATCACTGGTGGGGCTAATTATTGTCCCTTCCAATGATCAATTTTTTTTTTGAGGCCACCGATCCTTTGTGAAATAAGAAAAGGAAATAAAATGGTAGGAAGAGGGAGCCACTCACAGTAATAAATGTCACGCAACACACCCCTAGTTATCCGTAAGACACCGCGAGACACGAGTGAAACATCTTCCACATATTTCGAAATCCGTCTAGCATGTCATCCTCATCACTCAAAGAGCCTCGATTATGTCCTGGGGACCCAAATCCCCCATTGGATACATAAGGAAAAAAGTATAGAGTTTTCCCTGAATGGATCATGCATCTCTAGAGGACATTTGTTGGTCATACAATGTATCACTAAGAAGTGGATTATTTTTCTCTGACATTACTCCTAAAATCCTGCATGACTCTCAAACTTTGTAAAATAAACAAATGAAATGAAAATGTATAGGAGGCATAAACCTCTTATGATCATAAAATTATTGAGACATGCTAAGGCCATCCATATCCTAATCTTATGAGACCCCATGACAAGACATACTAATCTCAAGAAGGCCTTTGAAAAGCCATCCTTGACCCACACAATGATTAAGACAATAAGGTGATTTTCTTACAGAGATCTATGGTGGAGAATCATAAAGTCACATGATGTTGAAGCCTTTACCAACACCATCATGGATTCACGTGATATGCTCTGTATAAAGAGGAAACAAATAAGGGTGATGAGGCTAATAAATCTACCACCTGGGCATGAAAAAAATGAAGGGGAATTAGTACTAAGAATCTCCATGTGAGTAGTTGGCCCTTTTTCATCGCAGTATTAGAAAAGATTTCTCAGAGTGGTGTATTTCTTGATTGGAAAGTTTTCCATCAGTTAAGATACTAGAGAACAACCAGATCCAACATGAAACATGCATATGCACTTTTCATGATCACTATAGATCATTATTAGGACCTCGAGAAGGACATGCAAAGAACATACTGCACATCTTCTACATCACATGGGACTTATCCTGGGGGAATTATGAGAAAGACATACACTCTAACCCTCATTCTCTTCACATGAACCACCTAGGACATTCGACATCACTGGGAAATGTTACCCATATCTCATAGAACTCATTATGTATACTATTTGGGTTATGTAAATTCCTCCATACATATCAAATAACGTCACATTATTCCCTCGGTCATTCCACCCAAGTCTCACAGAATCTTCTGGGTTCACCATTCAAGTATTACGATGTTATTTAGATGTTTATCTTATCTCATATAACAGAACCAACACATGTTATATGAGTCTTGTGGTAGCACTTGGGTGTGTCAACTGGCTCTCATGACCCAATCTGGTCACATCAGTCGGGTCTCAAGATTCCAATCAAACATTTCAGCTGGGACATGCAACATCCTTCGAGGCATTTCACACAAACTCTCCTGGTACCATCCAAGTGTGTCAGCCATCTCTCACGATGACACCAGTTCATGTCGTCTAGATCATGTGGCACGCTCTAGAAGAAATATCTGGGGTCATGTGATGTATTCTCAAGTCAATCAGCCATGTCTTGTAATATTCCCTAGATTATTCAACCTTGATCATGTGATAACCCTTAGACACGACATCATAGATATGAAACATACCTTAGAAAATTCAACTGTTTTATGTGATTTCCTTAACGCATGTAACATAGAAATCCTTTGACATATCAATAAGAAAATAATGTCATGTCAAGATGATAATAATAACATGTTAGGTGGAAATCATGTTAGGTCATAAGGGCATCCTAAGGATTTATAAATTTTTTCACCCTTTGTGTGTAAACCCAGACCAAACGAAAACTTAAATTTGTAAGACCTAGTAAACATAACTATGATGTCTCAGATTCCAAATATAAGGATGATATGTCGGATGCCTCTCTAAGGCTCGATCGCTATATTAACCATCCAAAGGCAAGTCCCATTGCATATGTACAATGTCCATATACAATGATAATGATCATTTTCCATCCCCTGTTTCTCAAAATGAGAATAGTTCACATGGGCATAGGGAATTGAAATAATCATATCATATTCCCCATAAAAATCTTTAAAGACTAGGAAAAAATCATCACGTAAGCCTAGACCTATTGAAATATGATGAAATTGATTCTTTCCATAACCATGAGATGTAGGACACCTTCCTAAGGCCCTAGACTAAACTCAAAAGGGAATCCACAATATTATTGTTTCTGCCATGTCTCTACGATTTCAACCATCGGGGGCCAATAATTACCGTGATATGATCACTCTACCACATACCTCAACAGAGTGTGACATCAATATAACTTTGATGAATCTGATTCCTACCATATACATGATACATATGAGGCCTCCATGATGCCCAATAATCAAATTAAACATCCCAAGGGTAGTCCCATCACACAAGCCACATATCCATATGAAATGGTGCTCATAAATTTCTACCACTTTTTTCTCACACTGATCATAGATCACGTGGTATTATTTTTTTATAGTTGAAAAAACATTGACATAATGAATCTCCACCAGCTAGGACTGTCTCAGTATGTAATCCCTGACAAGGATCATTATATAAATCCATCCTATACGAGGGAATCTACCCTAGGGATTCTTCCAAGGGTGTGAATGAACTATGAGAACTCAAAATAAAATACCAAACAGGATACATAAGACACATGTCCAAGGATTGATCTCAAATAGGAACCCACTTTTTCAAAAGTTCTCTGATGTCTCCAACACCTCAACCATGAATACCCAATAATTCACATGGGATGATCATCCTACCTCATCCATCACTGAGATGAGAAGCCAAATGAAGTATGGAAAATATGATTTCCACTATAATTGGGATATGTAGGATATCTCCCCAAGACTCGAGTAGGAATATCCAGTGCCTATGTTCTCTCACATGCGTCCATTTAATATGATGTGAAACTACACGAGTGTAACAAACTATGTTGGGATTGATTGCTATAATAACTATGATACACATGATGCATCGTAAGGGAACAAAACCCTCCTTAGTATATTAAATACCTCCATATGTGGTAGGAACTTTTATAATACCTCTTAATATGGATTCAACACATAAGCATCAACCCATTCCAGGAGAAACAAATGAAGAACCTCATAGACTTATAGATGGATTCACTAATGAGATCCCCATCTTCTGCACAGAAAAGATAATTAACCTATAATGATTTTTAGGTTAAATGGTCTTGTATCTAGAATATTAATATATTCATGGACATATCTTAAATCTTCAAGAGAGTTAAAGAATAAGAAACACCCCACGAAAAGGCTATAATGAGCTTAACATCCCATCCTCTCACCAAATGTGAGTCCCCCAGTGTTGTTGGTTCTAAAACCCCTATTGACCATAGACCTTTGTAAATATGGTCTATACCTAGTTATGGATAATGGAACCAGTAATAGTTTCTATTAATAATGAAAATGGGGACCTGATGTTAATAGTTGTGTATGAACTACACCCCTAACAACCAACCTTCATGTTGAACTGAATCCATCTCGATGGGGTTTCTGAGTCATATCTTTCCCAAAGAACGAAAAATGGAGAACCAAATGTGAATATCTAAAATAAAAAATGATCAGGTTGTTATCCATCATGAAATTGTTTCACACTATATACAAAAAATGGAAAATCATACATGTAACCCTCAAATTAATGAATGATCAGTCATACATAAGGAAACATTGTTTTTTATATCCTACACAAACAAAGATGATATGCCTGAATTGAATCTTTTATATGATCCTCTATGAATGGGGATACCATAAATAAGTCCATACCCACTTTTACAAGTCTATGTGAGAATAATGGTGGGATTGGGATTAATGGAACAATTGTGTAAACCATGTATATCTGATTAAGCATATCATGCCTATGATATTGCAATAATCAGTGAACCTGTTCTTTATTATCATCATGTCTACGAATATTCATCTCATTATAAAATAATCATTATCTGATACAATAAATTCTTAATATAGTCATCACTCATGCAAATCACAAATAGCCACAACCTCTATAGGCCACAAAATGATCTCACATATTCGATAGATTCAACGTTAGGTGGAAAAAATGATGGTCTGGGATTACCATTGGAATGGTACAATCCCAACCTTGGAGGATACATGTGAGGATCTCCATGTATCTAAACTGGTGAATCTTCATCACCTAGGGAAAGCTACAACGAAGTCACTGGCCATCGTTTAAACAACTAAATGCATTGGGACTTATCCCCAGAGCAGGATGACTACCACCTTCAGTATTTGATGAGGGTGTACCAGTTATTCAAATATGTCCCCTTACAATTTAGGTGCCACCTATGTTGGAACATGTCAACCCCTGTCACCAACACCATCCCACTAGTACTATCAATTTTCTATAGAGGGTACCACCCAACACATTACCACCTCTGAAACTCATGCATGGGTAGTCAGGAATAAACATTCGGTGAGGATGTATTTGGATAACTATTAGTGGGGTCACATACCCACTCCTTCTAATAAAGTATGATGCCATATTCAAGTGGTATCTATCAAGCATCGTCACATCCCTACTCACACAGAACAAGTCTATGTGCATATTCCCATAGTACGCATGAGGTGGGCGCATATCTCTCATGCCTAAAATCTGATTGGGATATTCTGATGACACAAGGAGGAGAGAAGTGGGTGCATATATCTGATTTAGTCAAAGTTATCATTCGATATCTAATGGAGTTGAAAATTTTTCTGGCTTATATCCCTTCACAAACATTAATAAAATTCATTTACATATTAGAAACAGATGAAGAACTCTGCCAATATATTACAAAACTGGTATAGATACAGGGATTGCTGGATAATCTTATACCTATATTAATGAATTCTTCACAATTTAATCATAATGAACTTGTTTCCACTCTAGATAAAGAAAACATTATTTATCCACTCTATGAGGATTATCAGCTTATGCAATAAAGTATGAGGAACTATACCAGGCTCATACTCCCCTTCCAATCAGGCTCACCAGGTGAGATAAGCACATGCCTCAGGATAAGGGCACATCCTAGTAAAAAAATCCTTGTTCCATATTCCAATATCCTGGGACTAGGCTAATATCCCCATTATAGCTATGTCTCACTAAGTAAAAGAGGAAAAATCCTTAGTAAAACACACACATTACTATTGAATAAGTACAATGGAATACTCTAAATCCCCATGCATGGGCATATATCCCCATTTTGGATGGGGCTAACCATGTGAGAATGGAACAAGCCTCTGGAAATTCTCATATTAATGTAAGTAAATGTACCTAGAATATTCTAGTAGATCATGGAAGATAGGTTCATTTTATGACTTTTGCTAATGAATGACTACACCAATATCATTTTGAGCTAATGCATGAGGAGGCTTATATTCCTTCTTCCATTCTGATGGTCCATCGGCTTATTCAAGTGGGGAAAGCATATTCAGACCAAGCTCATATCCTTGTGTCAATTAGGGATCACCAAGAGAGAGTGTAAAATACCATAGGGAAGGCTCATATTCCTAAAAAACAATACTTGCGACATATTATAAAGGCTTAGAATCAGCCTCATACTATTGTTTTATCTGAGGCTCACCAAGTGAGAATTGAACATGACTAGTTACTGGCTCATATCCCCATAAATAAACAGACAACTTGTTGGCTTATTTCAACAGATTCTCAAAAGTGGGATCATATACCTGCAACACCATATGGTTATGAAAAATTTCTAGAAAACGTTATATAGAATTATCATATAACTATAAAATTCCAAATGGTAGGTCAACATATTCTTTCCACAATATAGACTGAGACCCATATTCCCATTATTCATAATGCTCGTGTCCTTGAGGTTATTCGAGACACATTCATATCCTCACAAGGATCATGATACTCTTCATCCAAAACATAATATGATCATTATCATGAAAATCCTCCTCGTGGTAGTGTTGATATATATTGCAGAGACAATACTCTTGGTATCCAATGTGGTAAACCTCCACATAATGATATCTTCAATAGACAGGAAAATCCAACCCTTTCCTAGACACATCCGTATATATAGGTGTTAAAAAATATGATTCCTTCATAGAAAGATGTGCTCGTAACATCTGGGTCAACTATATATGGTTCCCCATAATCTTTTAGCATCCCTCCACTCTAGTCAGTAACTGGTCCTCAAAATAATCTTTTATGGTCTTACCAGATAGAAGAATATAAGTTTGATGAAGATAAGGATGACTTTGACATAAATATAGAGTTATCTAGAAACGAACGCTATCATGTTCTGGCCCCTCTCCACATCTAACTATAAGATCCTATATGCTCTATAAAAGGAGAGATTTCCTTATCAATTTCAAAATATGTGGGATACTCATCAGTGACTGAAGGATCAAAATTTCCCTTATCCTGAATATGAGTGTCACCTTTGGAAAATCAAGATACTATATTGTCATCTAGACCTGGGTACTAAATCCATGTCCCATGATCTAAAACTGGAAAAGAACTGTGAAAATATGCAACATTATTTCCACCATTACATCACAAACCTTCATCAAATGATATTTGAAGCCACATCATATATCTATTTTGTTGGTTTTAGAATGTATGGAGCATTAAATTTTGTTTCACCCTAGGAACCAAATAACCACACAAACTTGGTATCCTGTAAGGTTATAGACTCTGAAAAAATCAGGGGATCATGTGATGATCAGGAAAGTTGGTCACTACAACCAAATCCCCCCTTTTGACACTTCCCAAAAACCATGACTAATGATCGAGGATAACTAAAATATATTTTATTTGGGTCCCTTAAAGAAATGATAATGCATTATAGACCTGAATAATAATGTTTAGATCACATGTAAAACTACTCGTAAAGAATGGTTGCCATCATGGGTTTCCATCTCTCCCATCTCTTCTATGAGCACATCTACACCACATCAAGCGATACATAGAAGAAACTACCATAGAAGCCATCTAGAAGCATACCCAACCCATTAGTCGGAGGGAATATCTACCACCACATCCACTCTTCATATCATCATTTCCTAAGAGTATTCTAGGAATATCCTCAAAAACATCAAATAAACCTCATCCCACTGGACAAGGGAATTTATATCTCAATAACTATCACCAGGTTAAATATCCCCTGAGAGGGACATATAGAAATCAATAGTGATTCCAGTCCAACCCTATCCTATTGAATTGGGGACATTTATATCTCAATGTACCTCATAAGAATCATCAAATACCCAAATGGGATCAATGGATCCTTAACAGTAGGACCAACCAATTCCAATAACGGCCCTGAATAACCCCAAATCCATAAGGTTGGGGGAATTTTCAAAATCATAATCACCATAGAGAGAATACAACTTTTCCATGAAAGGTGGACAAGATCAATGATCAAAATACCACTTGTCCCTCATACTACAATAGAAACCTCTATGGTTTGGGGCTTTTTCTGAAACCACAACAAAAAAATCCCTCTAGGTCACTATTTATAGACTGGGACATGAAGAATCTATAATACAGGTGACCAAAATTTTCTAGGGTTTCAATCCAAAACGACCAAGTATGGATAAGAATTCAAATAATGACCTTGATGTAGTTAGAGGAGGTTCATCCTGTTGATTCGAAAGTAATTATACAACAACCATTTCTTTATGTGATTATATGAATTTATTCACCTTCAATATGGAATATAAAAACGACCAAGGAAAAAATGTCGAGGGATGAAACCAAGAAAACATATCTTGAGATGAGGGTGATCTAGATACACCAACCGGGGCTTCACGCACATGGAACCAGAGGAGGCTCTAAAATCTGGTTCCTCTGAATAATGAGTTCCCACCTCAATGATAGAACACTACCGTAGAAAAATGGAATGATGTAGACACATTCCAATCAATACATAGAAGAGTTGAGGTTCCTCCCATTGAGGAACAACAATCAAAATATGAGAGTGAAATAAAAACTATCAGACAACTAAAGAAGGATTTGATTACGGGAAATATACCCACTAGGAATTATCATCAGGACAAGGCCAATATCATGACTCCCATAAGAGCATATATTCTAGGAAAATCAGAATATGATTGTAAGAATGGCTCAAAAAAAAAGGAATCCTATCTACATAGATGATAAATTCAAAAATTATTGTGACTTTCCTACATTATGGAGACAACATTTCCATCACCAAAGAAATCAATCAATCATTCATAGTGTGAATTGAGAATCATTGGGATATAAAGGAATGGCCACCTCATCGACCCCCAACCACTCCTTATTGGTGGGAGGCAGTTCATACAGCAGTACCTACAGAGCTAATTAACGTTATCAAGTCCCTAACTATTTGAATGGAAGCAATGGAAAGGAGACACACACCTTTGAAACCTGAGGGGATTCCAAATCTCGAGGGGGTTGATGAAACATTACCTCCACTAATTTTTGGAAATCTTACCTTCTCAAACTTTGATGGTGAATTCAATCATGAAAAACAAATGACACACTTTGTATCCGGATGTGGGCTGATGATGGGTCATTGAGATCAGCATGACGTGATAAAGATGAGGTGTTTTGTGTCGACTAGACAAGAAAATCATTTTTTGGAAAAGTAGTTTCTTGGGAGGATCCATTGCCGAATGGAAAGACCTTCATCATTAGTTCTATTATCAGATCAGCTCCATATATTAGAAAATAATGAATTATCAACCTAACGAACTACAAGCATTGTGAAAATGAGAGGTTTTCTAACTTCACATCTAGGTGTAAGTTTTTGACCTATTTACTCAGTATCCCTCTCTCACAGGATCCATTACTAGAGCTATGTGATGAAAATACATGGGATGATATAAAGACATCTCTAATCCCAATGAATTATCTTGGTGGGTTCCATGAGCTCTCATAAATAGAAAAACATCTTCAAGACTCCATTCTGTGAACCCGATCCAAATATCTGCTCATTCCCTTGGCACATCGGAAATGGCTAGGAAAAGAAGAAGCTACAAATGCCAATCTATGTTTAATAAAAATGATTATCCAAGAAACTAGGTGGGTCCCAAACTGCCTAACACCTCATGTTGAGTGGTGAAAAACGCCAAATATCCCTTATCCTGATGAAAAGAGAAATCAAGGTCACCTGGGATTTGAAGAAAATATGAATAAAGAATACTATTTATAAAATGATAAAGTATGTGGTTATTTTATGTCACCAATGGAAAATAACCTACTCAGGATACCACAACCCATGAATCCCAATGAGGTCAACCTCAGTAACCATCCAGACTACAACCCATTCCCTAGAAGTCATGATCATAATATCCAGGACTGCTTCATCTTCAATGATGTCCTTCTAGGAATGGTCGATTCTAGATAGGTGGTGTTAGATAAATCCTTAGACAAATTTGAATACATAACTATTTCCAAGACAAAATAATATGATGGTTGGAAGATTTTCTCATCTAGGCATGCATAAAATTTCAACTACTACATGACTCAAAAAATAGTTGAATAGACCCATGCCACCCTAAGAGCATAGTATCACAAACTTAAAATAACTCCTAAACATAAGGACGTAACACTAGATATTCTTTCTAAGGGTGGGTAAAAACACAAGAAGATAGAATAAAAAAATGATAAAGGGTCATATTCTTCTCCAAAGTAAGTTATATATTTGGCATACTTCTTCCCTGCAATATCTGAAGTATGGGAAAAGCCCCAAAAAAAGAAATCTCCATCAGATGAACAACACATATTTGATTTCATCAACGTGACACACTTGGAAGAATCCTTCTCTGATGATGATTATTAACTAGAATATGAGTTTCCCATGTATACACATGGAATGTGAGGAAGGTTGAATAGGAACCAAGGATACAGTGGACATGACGAGCATGGTCGAACACAATATTTTAGTCACATCCCCAAAAAAGACATATATGCACCTCAGACCCTTGGGAATGCACTACAACGAGCTTATGAAAAACATAGAGGTGTCCCAAAACCTTCCAACAGTCATCCACATCTAGCTATCCTGCATGAACACCAAGTAGGGGTATGATTATCTAATGAAACAAGACAATGGGGGAGGTCGGCATGAAACTCACTGATTGTTGCAGATGCTCCTAGAAAACAAGAAACAAGTCCATCTACCTCAAGTACCTCAGTTATTGAGCCACAATTAAGGGTAAAACCCCAAATTATGAAGCTCTAAACTATAGAAGAAAACTAATACATTTGATAGAATCTGGATGTTTTTCCAACAGATCGCCTAATCCTCAACGCACATCATCTTTTAAAATATCTAAAGGAGAAACTCTTTAAATCCATCCAAATACCACAAAGATTGGAGAAAGAGATCATTGTAGCCATGGTCTATTCAATTGAGACCATGTTATAAGAATTCCATATCACCATATCATTCACAGAGTGTGTTAAAAAAGATTTCATTCTGAGAAGCATTTTAAACCAATATGTTTCAGGAAGACACAATAATGTCAACATTCAAAGGGACTTAATTTATAATGGATCTAGGATCAATCTCTCCCTGATTCGAACCATCCAATGTTAAAGATACAAAAAATGGTACTCCCCCCACAAATTTGACCATTCAAAGGTATAATAAGATTTATAAAAGATATATTTGTTAGATCAAAATCAAAAATAAGTTTGGGGAGTTAACATTAGAAGATGGTTTTTTTGGTTGTCAAGCAAGTCACAATATACATTGTCTTGATCGGAAGGCACAAACTACATTGCCAAAAGGAGGTTCAATTAATATTCCTTCAATTTAATAAATACCCCCATAAATGGAAAAGTTGACATACTACATGGTGATAGTGACACTTTCAAACCTGGGAAGCCACATTTGTTGAAGATAGATGCTAGAAAAAGGGAGGAAAACAACCAATGATAGATGATGATATACATGTTACATCTCCCAATTGTTTGGGGATGATGCCTGAAAATAAATGGAATATTCTTAACAATGACAACATAGTCCCAATAAATCTAGTTATAGTGATAATCCTCATCCCATATATCCATGATCCTCATGCTTCTAGTGACAGTGTGGAAACTATCATCTTTGGAATCTCTTTACAACAACTCAGGAAGATTGGGATGATAATGCCTCATCATATGTTCTCCCTAACCCTAATAGTGACGGAAAAACCCCCAAATTTACATCAGTGTCTGAAAATGTTTCGACAGACTCATAATTAGTGTAACATGAGGATGAACATATGAATTCACATCCTGCATTCGAGGAAGGAATCTCCACCACTATTGATGAGCTCAGGTAGGTAAACATGGGAAAAGAAGAAGACCATTGACCTACAATGATTAGTGCCTCCATACCCCTCAAAGAGAAAGATATGTATATTTAATTTTTATATAAACACCGATATGCGTTCACTTTAATGTACATTGAAATTCCTAGAATAAGTCCATATGTTGATATTCACCATCTAGGATTTTCTAATGATCATCGATGCTTTAAGAAGGAAGCCAGGAGGATTCATCCATCTCATTCCACCAATGTATTGGTGAATGATGGAAACAATAATGAACAACTATTTTTATAAGAAGTGAAATACCAAAAATGTATTTCTTGCATCATCCCCATCATGAAAAAGAATAGTAATATTAGGGTTTTCATCGATTTTCAAGACCTTAATCAACATTTACCGATGGATTACATACCATTGTTGATCACATAACTCATGTACAATGTAACTTCTAGATTCTAAGCCCTTTTCTTCATGGAGGAGTATTAATTTTATAATTAAATAAAGATAGACCCTAAAGATGAAGAATCCATGGCCTTCAGAGATCCTCATGGGATATTTGCCTGTTAGGTAATGAACATTTTTGTAAATAAAATATGAATGACATATAAATGCGCCATGAATCATATCTTAAAGACATTATTGGGATGTTTAGCTGAATTTTATGGTGACGAAATGGTTTTCAAGTCATGATTGTGAAGTGATAACTTCATGAAGCTAAAAATGGTATTCAAAAATCTATGACAACAAATTCTGATGAAGAATCTAATAAAATGAACATTCAGGGTAACATCAGTGATGTTCCTTGTATTGTTGGTATTATACCATGGAATAGAGGTCAACCTAGGAAATACTAGTTCTATTTTAGCAATGTCACCCCCTAAATCTCAAAGAACCTTGGGGGATCCAAGGGAACCACATCTACATTCAGGGATTCATAGCCAATATGGCCATCAAAGCTCTCCCCTTCACCAAGATAATGAAGAAGGGAATTACCTATAGACGGGACAATGACATCCAAGAAGCCATCAAAAGTATAATTATGTACTAATTGTGTTCACTGGTTATGATGCCACTAGAGGAAGGTAGGTCACTCATCTTGTCTATGGCTACCATGGAATGCTCACTGAGTTCCCTCCTTACATAGAAAAATGATGCAATGAGTAGGAAAGATAACTACTATCTCAACAATATAATGCAAGGTACTTGGAACAAATTTATTTGATGTCAAGAAGAAATTCCATGGACATATCTCCGTTTTAAAAAAGATGAGGCATTACTTGCATCACCATGAAGTCCATTTGGTCTCTCAAGTTGTCCCGATCATGTAAATCCTTGGCCACCCTATGTGGACTAGTCGATGGGACCAATGGGTGGTCATTCTATAGAAATACAACATTTAGTTTGTTTAAAATAATTCATTGAAAGGGAATGATTTGGATGATTTCAAAATAGAACATCTTTCCCTAGAAAGTTCACCGTAAGACAGAAAACCTCTAGTGTAGTAAGTCTTTTATGCCCATGAAACTCCCTAGATATGGAATATGTACACTATTTGTGAATCCCAGAGTTCTTTCGACAAATGAATGGAAAAATTGAGGCTCGGTCAGGTTAGTATGGGGATTATAGTTTTATCTATTGATAAAGAAGTTTTTCCATAATCTTTCTCACTACGCAAAGGCCTCATAAACAATGAGGATAAATACCAGGCCATAAACTATTGGATGGATCTATCCCTATAACTGCACATAGCGAACAGGGATTCATAACTAATTATAAAGCATATCAATGGTAAATATTCCATCAAAAAAGGAAGAACTGGACCATATCACTGGATATATTTGAGTATTGATGGAAGAGTTCCCTTTTGACCATAATTGCATCATGTTTCTCAATAAAAGAATCCTCACACTGACGTATTGGCTAATGTATCCAACATCCTAGCGAACTATAAATAATAGGAGGTAATATTCCACATCATACAACAAAGAATGGTCTCATAGACTGTTATCTGGGATATGGAAGAAATAAATTAGGTCAAAATCACCCCAGAGTATGATGAACTGATGACCACCACTAGATGGATGGAGCCCAAAATTAGTTATCACCAAAATGGGACTCTACTGGTAGATCTAGTCGGAAGGGGACTTATCTGGCATTTTACAATGAACATTACCCTATAGGGTGATTGAAATGTGAAGAAATACCTCTACAAGAAGGGATTTGAAAAAATACTCATCAAATACATTATAGAAGGAGATATTTCATCTGTCATAGAGGAATTCCATGTAGTGTTTTAATGCAACCCATAAACATAGGAACAAGCACTCACACAAAATTAATAGTTTGGGATATTGTTGGAAAACTAGGATACAAGACATCCTGGAATTCACCAAGACATTTCATTTGTTCTAGAACGTAGAAAAAATTATCCATTATCCACTAAAATTACTACATACAGCAAAATATTCATGGTCATTTTTCATTTGGGGAATTGATGTTGTGGGGCCATATCCCCCTGCCACAACTAACCCGTTCAAGTACATCATTGCCACTACTAACGTATTCTCTAAATTGGAAGAGTAAATATGCACAAAGATGTTGTGATGTGAACCATTATCAACTTCATAAATTCCCATATCATCACCATGTTTTAGGCCCTCACACAATATTTATAGATAAAAGAACCAACTTCTATTCTACAATGTTAATGATATTGTACGAATAATACAATATTGAGTTCAATCAATTGTATCATTGTCATGAAGGGGAAAAATGATAGATAGAATCCTTCAATAAGACTCTAAAAAACATACTCTATAAGATGGTGAATAAGGATAAAAAGTCTTGGAAAAAAATCACATTCAAACTTAATGGACCTATCGTACAACCACAAAAACTACTACACAAGAAACATCATAATAATTGGTATATGAGACTGAGGTAGTGTTACCTATAGAGGTATAGCTTCCATCTCTCTAAATAGCCATTTGTGGGAAGATATAACATGATGAGAAATCATAAAATAGGATAGATGAATCGGAGTTGCACAATGAGAACATGTTGTTCACTATAGACATCCTAGAAGTCCATTGGAATTGGATTGAATGAGACATTATTAAGAAGTTTCACCTCCATTCATTCTTCCAAAGATAAATAGTTTTGGCTCTCAGAACCCCAATGACACTACGGTAGTATCCTCCAATGTTGGAACCAAAATGGGAAGGGTCATACATTATACATAATGTCTATCAGAATGGCGCTTACTCATTGTCCACCAATGTAATAATTGTCAAGAAATAATTTGAATAGAGGACATCAAGAACTCTTCTTCATAACAACATGATGAATAACTATATAGATTCATCCTAACCACATGACTATAACCTGTATGGATTCCTCCTGGCTGCAAGATGTTATACTATATAAGATCATCCTAGCTGTATGATGTTAAACAGGGCAATTGAATTCGTCACTGCATAATGTTAAACAACATGGTTCCCCAAGAACTATGTATGTATTCACTCTTACACACACACACAATATATGTAGTAATGCTCAAACCTCTAGTTGTGGTCCTAGAAACAACAACCATTTTTTCATGTCGGGTGATCCATGTCTTTATTGCAAGAAGATAAAATTCATAGATTATGTATGTTCCACATGAAATTAAACTACATTGGTTTTATATAACTATGTACGTCTTGATTCTAATTTTAAATGAGATACATAGGGATTCCTTAGTAACTTATATTGGTCTATACAGTATATGATGAAAAATACCACTGTCTATCCTTAATTTTCTTTGCATAGTTTAAGGAACCATTTTCATTCCTTTTTTCTCACACTGACCACATCTCATGTGATCTTTAGAACATTGGTAAGGGATTTCCCAAAAAAAAAGAAATAGAATCTTATGACAGGCTCATCATGGTCCTAAATTCAATTCTATAAAAGGAATACCATGGGTCCTCACCACATGAAATAAAATTTCATGATTAACATCCCTTACATGAAAAACAATATTCCATTCATGTGGATATTGCACTATATAAAAATATTTTTTGTTGTTGGTCTCTTGTAATAGCTCTATTTAAGAACTATATGTGGCTTGATTCTCATTCCAATGATATATGTAGTGATTCCAAGATATCTGGTCTCGAGTTCAACTATAATTAAAAATACCCCATTCCCTGTGTATAGATTATACCTTTAAAGGGAACCATCTAGAACTACTTATGGATTGATTCTCATTATCGTGATATTTTTAGTGATGAACAAACTTCCACCCATGGTCCCATCCACAATATTGCTATTATTTCATGTCAGTTTATCTTCATCCTCACTGCATGACATTAAAATTACTCAGATATTAATAACATTGAATGGATTGATTAATATTTCTATATGATTTGTAGTGACACCTGAATTTTCATCCTTGGGTCAATAAACAATAACACTATTCATGTAGGGAAGCCCACGTCCTTACCATATGACGTTAAATAGCAAGATTCTTCAAGAACTACATGTGGATTGAATCCTGTCATCACAAGATACGTAGTGACATCCAGATCTCCAATACTATACCCAACCACAATAATGAATCAAACAATTCCCACCTCTACGTATGAGTAAGATATGAAAAGGGAGTTTCTCATTTAAACATTATTTGTGTCTTGAATCCAACCATCGCATGGTAAATAGTGATGAAAATATGTCAAATCCTGAGTCCAACTGCAATAATTGATAAGAAATTCACCACAATTGCATAGGTTCTGAGTCACATAAGACTATTTTTCCCATGTATGAGTTAGATTTACATATATATTGCTTGGGTACATAATATATCAAAAAAAATTTACATCAGTTCCCATGTCTATACCACATGATGTTAAACAAAAAGGAATACATCCATGTCGTATGGAATTAAAACATCAGAAAAATGAAGCCTTCACTGCATGATGATAAAAGGAATGGTGTATGTCCTTACTGCAAAACATTAAACTGCATGGAAGACTCCCCACTACATGACGATAAACTATGCAGACCATCACCCATTTTTCATCCCCTATCAAAGGACCACAAGAACCTTACCCTGATTATACATAGTATGGGGGTGTCTCCATCAAATTTTAAAGGCTCCTCGATCCACAAACCAGACTTCCTTTCTAGAGTGCGTTGGGTTACCAAAAACTTCCATCCCCCGTAGAAAGAAAACTCAGCTTCAAGTGACCATTTTATTGACTATGCGTGTTTGCCTATGGAAGCTACATATTTTCCTTTGGTCATCAACCAAATGTACCACTCTAAAAAAATGGATTTCCAATCCTTATGAGCCATGAAATCACCCTGGTATAACTCAACACCTTTTTGTGACCTGAACTACTCCTTGTATGATTTTCCCATATCATTATTCATGATCTGGGGACATCAATCCATGATTTAGATCATTTTAATCTTCCACTCAAAATGATGATGGGGTAATCCAGACCATGGGTACCCCTAACTATTCTCTTGTGTATCATCCTATATATTAGGTCCATGCATGACATTACCATAAACTACATGAACATCAATAAAATCTTTACGACCTTAAACTCCATCCTATACTGTTCTAAATCATTAGACCTTAAACTGTTAGAAAAAGTGACACAAAACATGTTAGGATGAAAATTAAAAAGTGTTATCCAAGAAAACGTCAAGTCTATACTCTCTAAAATATTTTCCTATAATGTTTATGAAAAAATTATGGTGCAATTGAATAAGGCTTAAAGATCATATGGTATACTTTTTAGCCCTATTAAGAGCCAATTTAGGCTCACTGGACCCATTTGTTCATGACAATATTAGACTAATGTATCATCACATATCCTCATAATGGGAATTTGTTCACTAGGTACTGACATAACTTTTATGATTCTCAAACCATTCTTTTATATTAGACTCTACAAAAGTCACACTTTATGATTTGAGAGTCTCAGATCACCACAACCTTCTAAGACCCCTACAAAAAATAGTTGTCTTCAAGGGACCCTATTCCTGACTATTTATGTATGCCTATGGCTCATGAATATGAACCTATGGTCATCGGAATAATGAATAACTCTTCAAAAATGGATTTACAAACCTTGTAAGGCCTGAAATCATTATGGAAGAACCCATTAACCCAACATGTTTTGGGTAATTCCTGATACGATTGTACAATATCATCCTCCTGACCTGATCACTTTAGACCATGATTTACAATATTTGTATCGCACTATCCAAGTAGATTTGACATCCTCGATGGTACATCACCGTGTTTTGTATCCTTTCTTAATGAACGAATTTGATACTACATTTCAGATCTTTTTATGGCCCATGCCTCAGGTCCCAAAAGAAAAAGGTATAGGGATCAATATTTAAAATATAAGATACAAATTGATTTAGGGTTTGAGAATCCTTCCTGGATAGATTTCCTCCAATATAAAATGGCATCATCCATAATTTTTAGTCTTTAAAAATATTTATTGGCCTATGAAATGGAGTAGAGACCATATTTTTCTCTACCATGATATCAAAACATTAGGGACTTGACCCACAAACTAAATGAATCTCCTCCTTTCAAGAAATTATATCTAATCCTTATGAGCCCTAGTAACATCATGGAGGCACTCAACACCTTATAGTGTTACTAGTTATCCCCGAAAAAACTTTTATATCCCATATTTAAAGACATAAAATATCCAGTTATGACTTACATCATCAATCCTCTAAAAATACAGGTGGAACTAGTTTCCCTTGTATTTCACCCTCAGTAGATACAACACCCATAAATCATCTATAGCCCCTATAAAAGATACCTTGCTTCAATAGATTCTTTTTTTGAATATGTATGTATAACTATGGATCCTATATATGTTACTATAGGCATCAACCAAATGAAATTCTCTACAAAAGGAATATATGATCATTTTCATCCCTAGAAAAAACATGGAGGAACCCATCACCTCAGTGTGTTTTGGGTCATTCCTGGCTTGTTTGCAACATATTCCAAGATCATTGATCAGGTCTGAGCAAAAAGTCTCTAAACTACAATGATGGAAGGTCCGAGCTAAAATAACCTAGAATAATTTAAAATAAGGTATGAGCTAAAATATATTAAATTATAGTAATAGTTGTTCGATGCTAAAAGACGCTAAACTACAAAAGAATTGAAGGTTTCAGCTAAAAGGCCCACAACTACAACAAATAGAAGGTCTGAGCTAAATGAAGGTAAAATAAAACAATGGAAGGTCTGAGATTAAATAACCTAAACTACAATAATTGAATGTACGAGGTAAAATACCTTAAAATATAGTGATAAAAGGTCTGATCTACAATACCCTAAACTACAAAAATAAAGTGTATATGCTAAAAGATCATAAAGTAGAACCCAGTAGGGATTTATTTTGTAATATCTTGTAGTTCCCACAATATACCTTTAGATAAAATCAATATTCTCTTAAAAATCTAATTGAATTTGATAAAATAGAGGGAACTCTCCCTCTAGGACATATATTCTACCCAAAAAATGCTTCTCTTTATAAGGTGATCGCATCATAGCTCGAATAGATATATCAATGAATAATATCATGTTAGAGTTCATTCATTAGTATTTATCAAAAATAATATACTAGTATTTAAATATTTATATCCATGAATTGTTGTTTACTTGATATTATGCAAGGGATGGGTATCATTTTTTATTCAAATAATATCAAATAAAAAGAATGATATTCACATCATGAATGAAAGAAAAACTGGACAATGAATATAGAGTTCAACAGTTCTGTTAACTGATAGCATATTGAAATAGGGGGAATCCCACCAAGTTGGATGATGTCCC
Organism: Viscum album; assembly: GCA_963277665.1. NCBI lineage: Eukaryota > Viridiplantae > Streptophyta > Magnoliopsida > Santalales > Viscaceae > Viscum > Viscum album. The sequence goes on from OY728140.1 coordinate 600,314,848, forward strand.
AATTGATGATACCCACATCACCATGGGACACATGGCATGTGTTGGTACGCGAGTTCCAATGGATGACTCGTTCTTGAAAAATATTGGGTTGATGTTTGATGATAAATTGAGAAATCCATAAGGGTTCATAAATATGGACCATGTAGAAATGATCAATAGAATCTATAAATATTTTCTTGTCCCTAAGGGGACATGCCCAATTATAGATAAAATTACCTCCAGGATGGAGATCCATTTTCAAGCTCCACCCACTATTCAGATTTCTCATAGAAGAGGCACATATAATCAATTAGTTTAGAGAAAAAGTGGTCTTGATTAACATTCCTTGTGAAAACTAGATCTTGGCGTGGTCTCACAATAAAGACATTTAGAAGGGTCTTGTGATAAGGGCATATGTCGAGAGCAAGGTGAGAGGGCTATGGGAGAATCAGTAGTCGGTGAAATAAATCTTTATTTACCCCTCTTATTTATAGGGAATCTTGTGGAATAATAAGTGTGGTTCAACAAACCAAGTGTCACCTAAGACGATGACTCATGATAGATACAAATATTTAGGATGTCATTTAGTTTCCTAAAAAATGATCCCTTTTCCCCACATGAATCTCTCTTAAGGGGGTGTATTTGTTGACACCCACCAAATGAGAATTGAAAAATTCCCAAAGGGAGAAATACTTAGATATTGGTATTATTTTCCCCAAAAATGAAAACAATGAAAAATGTGGCAAAGATTCATGGATTTCATAATCCCTTAAGAGACACTCAATCATGTGACTGCCATAAGGTATATGAAGAAACCATGTGTAGTGAATAGCCTAAAAGAGGTCTTAGGAAGTCCCATTGACATTTGTTTTTCTCTCCTAAAGGCACCTTAGATAACTAGTGATCACACGACAGTGGCTAGATGAGCTCTCCCAGGTCACATGATTTATCAACTGGTGGGAACTTGAAAACCCATCCAAAAATACATAGAATACAAGAGGAAAATATCCAAAAGTTGAACGCCTCTTATAGTTGTAAAAATCACCTGACAAATCACTGATGAGTAGAATTATTTTATTTGACAACATTATTGATAACTAATGAGACCCCTAATCCTTTTTAAAATAAACAAAGGTAATAAAAGGGGTGGAAGGGGGAGCCACTCTAGGGGAGTAAAGAAGCAGCGAGGCACCCCTAGAAATTTAAAATACACCGAATGACCCTAATGGATTGTCCTCATCATCTTTTGAAATTCTGCATGCATGTCATCCTTGTCATGCAAAGATCCTGGGGTATATCAAGGTGACTTCACACCATGATTTTTATCACTAAGTACGAACAGATGGAGTTGTCCATGAAATTCTCTTGTATATCTGTATGATTGTTAATTTTCATGTGATGCATCATGAAGAGGTGGATTATTTGTATTCCAAATTACAAATGAAGTCTCTAATGAATCATTATCATTATAAAATAAACAAAATAAATATAAAAAGGAGAGGAGGAGGTGTCCTCTCATTATCATAAAAATCTTGTGGCATGATGAGTCCATATGCAACATGGTCTCATGGGAACCCTTGAAAAGTCATACAAATCTCAAAAAAGGCCCCCTAATATTGAATCATTGTCTTGTGTGAAATCCTAGTCAAGTCACCATAGATCACACAAAATCTTTTCAGTAGGAACTCTAATCACGTGGAGGTATTTTGACATGTCAATATGAAAATATGGAAGTCCTTAAGCTTGTCTGCATTACTCAAAAATACCTCATTAATTTGGAATAATCCAATAATGGAGGCCTTGATGGTATGGTATTGCTACCTCTAAAAATCAGGTGATTCCCTTGGATAGATCCACAACAGTGACTCACAAAGATTCATGATGATGAAGCCTTCATTGAATCCAACCTGGATTCACATGATATGAGTTGTGAAAAGAAGTGAAAAACCAAGGTGGAGAGGCTTATAAATCCTCCATCCTATCATGAATAAATGTCGAGGAAGGATAACCATGACTCTTTAGATAATAATTAGTCCCTTCTAAATCCTAATTCCAAAGAGTATTTCTCAGAGAGGTGGATTTCATGGATGGAATGTTTTTCATCATGTAAGATATTGATGAATAACTTGAGAAACCACAAAACATGCATTATAACTTCATTTGATCACTATAGATCAAGCGAAGGACCTCTAAAAGGACCCACAATGAAAATCCTGCACATCAACTATATCAAAGTGGACATAAAATAAGATAACACTAAATAAATTTATGAAATTCACAATATAAATTCTATAAAAAAAAGACTAATGTTGGGAGTCTTACATGAAGGATATACATGCTATCCCACATACACTTCACGTGACCCACCTTGGACACATTAAAACACTTGGAAATGTTGCTTAGATCTCATGATGACCATTTTGTATAATATTTGGGTCATGAAAAATATTCTTGACATGTTGAAGAAAGTCCCATGGTGCCCCCAGGCATGCCACCCATGTCTCATGAAAACCCTGATATTTTCTATTCTAGTATCATGATGTCCTTTAGAAGTGTCACCTAACTCATATAAAGACATCGACACATTTCAACTTATTATCATAGCAGCACGAGTGTTTTTCAACCGGATCTTGTGACACCCTATGGGATTATGAGCCAAGTATATTGATACCCTTCAGACATGTTATCCAGGATATGAGACACCCTTTGATACTTGTCAAACTAACCATCATGATTCCTTCGACGTGTGTCATATATCTCTCACTATGACACTCGGGAATATCAACTGGATCATGTGGTGCCATCTAGACAAGCCATTATGCGTCAGGTGATGGCTTCTATGGTTGGCCGGACATATCTAGGGATTTCCTGTGGGCGAGTCAACCTTGATCATGCAACCACCCTCATACATTCCATCCATGATATGAGATGTCCCTCAGTAAAGCCAACTATATTATATGATTTCTTTAAGACATGTTGGGTATACATCCCCTAACATGTTGAGAATACAATCAAGGCATTTCAAGAAGAAAATAAACACATGTTAGGTGTAATACATGCCAAATTATAAGGGTATCCCAATGATTGATAACTTTTTTTCACCCTCAGTGTGTAAGACCCAACCAAAGGGAAATGTTATTGTGTAATCCCTGATCAAATGAACTAAAATGTATATAATTATTTCTATAACTAGGATATATATGATTCCTCTCCAAGGAAAAATCTATATATTAACAATGCAATGGGTGGCCTGAGTGCATATTTCTCACATCTTAAAGCAATTAGAATGATCATTTCCATCCCCTTTTTCTCAAATGAGCATAGTTCTCATGGGATAAAGAAATTGATATAATTATATCATATACACCATAAACAACCATAAAGACTAGCGAGATATCGGTGTGTAATCCCTGATCAATTGAACTATGAGGAATTTTATTCATTACATAACCAAGAAATATAGGATGCCTTCCTAAAACCTAATCACAAACTCAAAAGGAAATACACCGGAGTGTGCATCCCTTAATGCCTCTAAAATTTCAACCATTCTCATACAATAATCACCATGGGATAATTAATGTAAATCTTCTCTGAAAAGACTGAGAAATCAACTAAACTTTGATGTTTCCAATTCTTTTTATAATGAGGATACATTGGACACCTTATTGATGCATGAGCTCCAAATTAATCATCCCAACACCAGTACCAACACATGAGTCCAACATCCACATATAATGATATAGGTCTATATATACCCCTTGTTTCTCACATCGATCATACCTCATGTGGGACTAGGGAGTTTCAATGGAAACATCATTTAAATCACGTGTTTTCACCATCAAAGGAAGTCTTATTATGCTACCCCTGATGAGTGTCATTATATAAATCTCTCCCATACTGGAGAATCTACCATTAGTACAGTCCCAAGGCTGTGAATGACCTGTAATAACAATGATTATTTCAATGATCTGGATATGTTGGATGCCTTTCCAGGGATTGATCTCAAATAAGAACCCACTTTAGTGTATGTCCACTCATGTCTCCAACAACTCAACAATCAGAACCTAATCATTCCCATGGGATGATCATCCTACCTAATCTATCTGTGGAATGACAAGCCAAGTGAACTACAAAAAACTCTGATTCCCACTGTAATTGGTATACCTAGAACACCCCCAGGACTCGAGTTTGAATATCTGGTGCAGAAGCTCCAGAACATACATCCTTTCTGTATGAAATAAAACTGCATGAGTTTATCTAAATACATCATTTTTTATTCCATTCATAAAGAAGATACATAGGATTCCCCATAATGTCTCAATCCCCTCCTTAGATTATTAACTAGATCCCTACATGGAAAAAATTCCAATGTACCTGGTTATATGGATTTTGCACATAAGCAGCTGCCCATTCATGGGGTAACAGAAGAACAACCTCCGAAACATACAAATGGATCTAATAATGAGATCCCCCTCTTGTGAACAAAAAAGAGACATAACCTATAAATAATTTTGTCAGGGTAACCAAACAGGTATTAGGATTATGAAGTGATTATTGAACATATATTAAATCTATAAGAGAGTCTTTGAGTAGGAAATAATTCACCCCCAAAAAAGGGTACAATAAGCCGAACCTCCCATCCTCTCAACCAATGCAAGTCCCCAAACAACATTGGGAATGAAACCAACATTAACTACCGACCTTTGTAAAGTAGGTCTATAACTAGTTAAGTATATGGAAACCATTTAGAGTTTCTATTAAGAATGGACATGGTTACGTAATGTTATTAAATGTGCAGGAACTAAACCCCTCACTACTTACTATCTTGTATAACAGAATCCACCTTGATGGGTGTTCTGGGTTGTCTCTTTCCTGAAGCTTTTAGAGATGCCTCCTACAAACATTAGATATAGAGATATGTTTCAATACTATTTATCTACCCCATATGGAAGGTCATTCAGAATGAACTATTCAAAAACATAAGGATATCTTAAGATCATTTTCAATGGATTTATATGTTTTTTCAGATCAACACCATCCAATAGTCATGTTCTCATATAAAAATAGTTTCCATTCAAGAATTAAAATGATAGTTTATGAGGCTATGTATTGGAAGAGGCGGAGAACTCTGCCATGTTGGGATGATGTTGGAGTGTGTCTTTGGATGCGACCTTATATTATCCAAGAGATAATAGATAATGTTAAAAGTATTCAATATCATATGAAATTTAGGAAAATTTGATAGAAAAGATACATAAAAATCATCGATGAGGCCTAAATTTTAATGTCGGAGATAAGGTATTCCATCGTATTTCATCATGGAATAATGCCATGAGGTTTAGTAACATGTGAAGGCTTAGTCCTAGATACATCGACCCCATTGATATCCTTTATCACATCAAAGATGTGGCCTATCATCTAGCACTCCCACCTAATATATATCAAGTAAAATATTTCTTCCATGCATTTCTTTTGTGAATGTTCATACCATACCCCTCACATATACTAAATCTAGGGGCGGTACAACAGGAGAATGGTCTTTCATAGAATGATATAACATTGAAAATCTTATATTATAAAGAAAAAGGTATACCAAAGAATATAACACACATAGTCAAATTCTTGTGGTGGAACCACAAGTTTGAGGAGGTTACATGGTTACCCGATGATGTGATGAAAAATAGTACCCTCATCCATTTTAGTGTAAAAAATGAAATTTCATTTGTGAAATTTATAATGGGGGGGAAAATGTAACGACCCAAAAATTTCTCAAAGAACTTACCTTTCAAATGAATTAATATTTTATTCTGAAATGTGTAGTTATAGAAAACACAAGAACTACTTTAGTTATTAGGAACCATTGTAGAATATATCATATAGAATTAAATAAACTTTAAGAATAATAACCATCGATAATATAATCATTTTCCAATGACCACTATGATTAGTATATATTAAGGCAAATGATAATTTCTAATTGACACAGATTCAAGAAGCAATGGCCTTAAACCACATGATAATACCCTATAAAAACATTTATTATAGCTTCCAAGGGAGAAAAAATCCATAGGAATTTCATTTATGAAACCCTAAATTAGAAATTAAAAAATAAAAACTAGAGTGAATTTTTATAGATGATAACATCAAATTTATCAATATCACATCCTAGACATTGCTTAACAAACCACCCAAAGAATGAACGACAATTAAACACTATATCCTTAGGGAGTTCATTAGTGTAATAAGAGGTTATATAACTAGACCATAGTAGTATGAATTTTTATAATTTATTTTCAATATAATAATGATTATATTTATCAATTTAATTTTTTTATTTGCAATTAATTTTATAAATATTTATAAAAGGTAGATATGAAGAAACTAAAATGAATTTTTTTTGAAAATATATATTTTCAATTAAAACACTAATTTTTTAAATTAAATTTTTAAAAATAAATGTTACCTTAATAAAATTTTGTCATTAAATAACATTTAGTTAAATATAAATGATAATATAATTTAACAAAGTCCAACTTGAATTTTATAAGGGCCCAAATCTTATTATTATTGTAAAAACTTGTATTTTATAATAAATAAGTATTTTTATTTAAAAGTGTCTGTTTTCATATTTTGGAAATAATTTTGGGAAAATAAATAATACTTTTGAAATCATCACATTCAAAATGTCCCCATGGGTAATTTTTCGAACTTTCCATAGAAAATATATTCTTTTGGTTAAAAATTAGTTACGGTGTATTACATAGTATGTATTATTACATCATAATAGCCCAAAATAGATGTAATAAACTATATAAAAGAAATACATGATGAAGTATGTATTATACATTTAAAATAATGTGTTTTTAAGTTATTAGATTAATTTTATAAACCTTTAATGAATCCTCCAAAACTATATTATATTTTAATGTTTTAAAATAAATTCTTAATGAATATGACACACTTACATACTACTAATGGTATTATTTTAATATATTCCATTCATGTAATTACTAAATATTATCAAATACTTCTATTTAGTATATATCTTGAGAAAACTATTGGGGAGGTTTGGATATTTTATTATTTTATTATATAGAGTCTAAAACCTTGGTTTAGAAATTAATAAAAAACCCCCACTCATATTCATTAGAACTCCATTAATGATGATTTATCTCTCCTTATCCATCTATAAATCCATCAGATAGTGTCACCAAGGTCTTATGAATATTATAATATGTTTTTAGAAGATCCCTCTTAAGGTAAGGGATCTCTCTCAATCTTATTTTCCATTTAAGAACCTTATTTTTTTCCTTTTGAATCTAAATTGACTAGGTTTTCATGCATCTATAAATGCACCTTTACGATAATATTTGTCTTTTAATAATGAGATATTTTTTATCATTTATATTTATTTGCTTTACTAAAGGCGTTATTATGTCGACTTAAGGGATTCAATTTCTCCTCTCTTTTGTACATTTACTTTTTTTTATATTATAAATTTTTATTTATAATTTTTCAAACTAGAATATGTTTCTACACATCCACTTACTATCCTTATTATTAGTATTTAATTATATTCCACATTTCACTCCCATTAAACCATTACAAGAACCATTATGTGCACCTGTAGTGCTATTGAAATTATCTAGTGATTATCCAAGTCAAACATTGTGTTTTGTAAACCCATCAGTATTTCTACCCAATGGAGTAAATTTAGATTTATTTATAATTAATTTATTTTGTAATACCATATATATAATCCACACTCCTTATAAAAGGGATTAAATGTGGTGAAATACATTATTATATTTTATGATCAATGTGGAACACAAATGCATATACATAATAGGAATGTTACAAGTGGTCCCAAAATCATAAATCCCTCTAATGTATTGGGTAATATTTTTGTCTGATTAGAAACCATGTATAGTTCAAAATAGGTTATCCTATGTATGTTATGTGTGGATTTCTTGATGATCATACTGTACTTATGATTAGGATGTCTTGTTTTATATTGTTTCTATATTCCTATATTTCATTGATGTTATCATCTTATATCATGATTTTGTTTTCAAATTTCTAATTCTCACAATTCTACACCACCACAATATATCTTCAAACTCACATTTACTAAATTTACCATGTTATTCATTGATCATTCCCTTTTGGGGTTTTATTTCTCACCTTTTCCTATGTATGTTCCTAGGTTATCCTATGTGATATTATAAGTTCAATGGATTTTAAGGGAATTTTATGGAATATTAAATATTTTCTTTATATTCTTATTTCATATAAAAGTGATATGTATTTAATTTCACAAATATTATAGGTATCTCGATCTTATGATATTGTATTATGTGTATCGTTATGTAAAAAATCACGAAACAAGTTATCTAAAATATATGGGTTTTCATACTTTATCTCCCTCTCACACTCACTCCCCAAATGTCTCTCTCTTATTTTTCTTTAACTTACATGATAAATATGATAATTGAATCAACGTTTCTTATCAAAAAAATTTATTCTTCTTGTTAATCAATATAATACGTACACTCTATTTTATCTCAATATTCTTCATTATTGAATATGAAAAACTTCTTGATTACCACCACTGTATATTCTCCTTAATTCAATTTCAAATACAATTAAATATCTTCACTTAATTAATCTACAGGACCCAATATTCAAACTATTCTTGTGGTTTTATAGTTATAGTGATCTTAACATTCATGAAAATATTGATAGCATTTTAATATATAGTTCCATAAATTTTGTTATGCATGGATTGTCATGGAGAATCCCCTAACATGTTGGTGTAAGTGATGCCACTTTTTCTCTAATTAGAATATTGGTTGTGTGGGATTTCAAATTATATCACAATGGGTTCTCAAATAATCCATTTAACAAAATTTGATTGAAATTCAATTTAGTATTAGAAATTTATAATTCTCACCTCCATTAACTCTCATCACCACAGTATTCAATTAGAATAAAACAATAATTTGATGCATCATGGTATTTATGTAATGAAGATCAAAATAACATTGTCTGGTATATCTTGTGTATGTATTCATCATATCAAATTATTATAACATATAAAATCGTATATCTCATATGCTACAATTATTGTATATTTTTTTCATACCTTTTCATAGTTTTTGGATGGCTGAAAAGTATTATGATCAGAAATATTATTATGCTAAAAATACTCTTACACTCCCTAAAATTCCTACAAATTTTTTAAAGTGAAATAGAATATCCATAAAATAAGTGATAAAGTCATTATGAAATTTATTCCAAGTATTAAAAATAATTTAAAAGTCTAAAAAATTCAGATAAGTGTTATTATATTTTGAATACATAGATATTTGTTATCTTCAACACTAGAGTGTTAAAAAACAACAATATAGAGCTCTTGATTTTATCACATTCCACATCTCCAAAATCCATATGAACTGAGCTAGATAAATCATAATAAAATTTCATTTTTCCAAAATTATGATATTGGGATATATATAATATATAAAACACTATATTAAATCATCATGGACTATAAAATAAAATTTTATAACTCAACTTGTGACCTTAAAGTACTTTAAATGTATTGGTAACAACTTTAATCCATCTTCAATTATTAAAAAATATATATATTTTTAATGATATGAAACATATAAATGACCATTAGAGTAGTAAAATGAACATCCACTAGAATAAATAAATATTTTATTCTTATCTTATAAATTCTTTTATAATGGTGAATATTAAATCATCATTAATTTTAGTACCACTCTTGGATTCAACTTAATTACTTAAAAAATAATTTAAAAATATTTCTTCATGATGGATATACACAAGGGTATAACTTCATATGTTTTCTAAAATAATAATTTACAATGATATAAAAGTTATAAATCTTCACACTCTATGAAACTATTATAATTTCCTTTTCAATAAATCTTATCATATAGATTATCCAAAAATACATTTTAAATCATGGCATTGACTTAATATTTCCACTTCTGCTATTGATTATAGCTACATCATGAAGGTATAATATTATAAGCTATAAAAAATACTTGGAAATATTATCCTCTTCCTCTTACTAAAGAATGCTTAATTTATTTACTTATATCAAATATCATATAGAAACACCATTAATTTCTAACTAGCTTTACCAAATAAAAATTCTTCATGCAATATAATTTTAGAAACAACTCAAATAGGCATCTTATGTTTTAATATAATTAGATCTCTAATAATATACAATGACATATACTGCTTTTATTTTTCATATATATTTTTAAATAGATCACTTCTATTTGTTTTATCATATGAACGATGGTGTGAACCCAATTATAAGATTCAAGGTACATCTCCAATCCTCATTCATTGTTCATAGATTAACACATATTAGTATATGGACACGGGAATTAATTTTCTCATAAAAATTATTGGGAACTCAATTATATATCAATGTATTTAATATTATTCACATATTTCTATCATCCATAATTCTTTCAATCTCATTAATCATTTTTTACAACAAATAAATCTCAACAAATTTTTGAACCTATACTATAAATCTCATTTTCTCATCAAATATATGATTTAGAACTCTAATGTACATACAAATAGTTATATTTCTTCACATATTTAAGTAATAAATATTTCCCTAATGATCATTTACACTTATTGAAAAAAAAAGAAAACACACCAAAAAGTAATTTCAATAGTGAAGTGCCACACTTTGTCAGCATTCATGTATGAGAAATCAAGGAATCATTTATCTCCTTAACCTTTTAAGTTATACTACTCCAATATTTCATAGGGATCTAATAAATTTTATTAGAGGTATTTAATGTGATTAAAATACCAATCTAATCTCACTATTTAAAAATAAATGAAATAATGCATACATGAAGTGAAGAAATCATAAATATGAATATCTTATATCGAATATTTCACTATTAATTCTTTATCCATAATTGAATGTGTTTGACAAATATCCATGAAATTGTAGTCCAAAGGATATCACACCTATAAAGGTATCCATATGATATTGATTCATCTGATATTTAGATGAAACTCCTCTTCTCACCACACCATAGAAACACCTTACTGTGTAATGGTGGAAGACGAAAAAGAAAATATGGTTTAAAAGAGTTATGAAAATGAATATATAATAAATCACACACTAATACAAAAACACAATCTCATATTAGTGAAATTTATAAATCCACAAAGGGTTCTCCTCAAGTGATATGTCATTTACTCATGTATTATAACACATTTGTGGATTCCACAGATGAGTAATGTATGGTTTTCGTGACTTATTTAACCTTACATTTGATATTATACAATTCATTTTAATGAAATATTAGGTATAAGGTATAATTTTATTGTAAACTATTAACATTTTACTTTGATCATGATTATAGGAAAAATATTTTTCTTATGGTTGCGTTAGTGGAAATGTATCCTTTAGCATCACACAAATCATATACATTTTGCTACCCATGATATAGAACCTTGTGATATAGGAATGTGGTATGTTATTAATTACATGGATAATGATAAAAAACCATAAATTAAGATATATCCATATCATAAAATATGATATTATAAAAAAAACCCTTGGTTTTAACTTGTCATAGCATATGAAATGTTTATATCGCACCCTATAATATAAGAAAAAACACATCATATGTGTAATTAATATATGTAATATCTCCTTTATTTACCTTTAACATTCTAGATAATATAGTTTCAATATAATCCATGATAAATTTCAAAATTTTGAATTTCCTCATCCCATAGAGAAAATATAAGTCATAAAAATCTTGGATCTTCACATTGTCTTTGTCACCTTTCCCCATAAATAAGAAATATTGGATCCATTGAAATATTATTATAATTTCCAGATCTATATGGGTCATTATATGCACTTTATATTTTTTATTAAATAATATTTCAATATATAATTATCTATTGAATGATACAGTGTTTTTTGGAAGGTTTTTGAAATAGAGAAGGACTTACAATCAAGCGATAGTCTGATAGATTAAAAAAACTCTTCTAGTTAATAAAACATTTATTCTACCTAATAGTAAAAGTTAATTTACTCTCACTATTAGATTCATAAAATAATGAATGTTAATAATGTTCATGAATGATGAACAAATAAAATAGTTGAAATATTTTACTCGATAAGATGACCATATCCCATCCTTGAAACTTATTCTTAACAGACTGTCCAAATATCATCCCTCTATAAGATGATGATGCTTAAATATATTACAATATTAAATTTAAGATATATAAACATTTAATTCGGCATACTAACTACATCTAGAAATATAAATAAATTACTCAACCATAAAAATTGTTTTCAATGTAAATTAACAATTTATATGATAAAATTAAGAAATATTAGATATCCTAGTAGTTATCTTTTGGTGCAATGATATATCTTCTTCTTTCAAATATGGTTCTATAAAACCAATATAAATGATACCTCATTATCCAATAAAATCTTCAAATATTAGAGGCACTTACTATTTTAAGGATAGACAAAGAACCCCTTGTCTAATATAGTAAATAATAATATGGGAAAACAGGTTCTAAAGTTAACAAAAAATGAAACTCTAATTATGTTTAAATAATTATAATGTAAAAATCATAAGGTATAAAAAAAAAATTTAAGGTAAAAAAACTTATGTAAAAACAAATTTTCCCTGTATTATATGTTTTAGTTTTCATATCACTACAAAAATTCCTCCTTTCATAAAAAATTATAATCTTGGTAGTCATACCATTATAAGTAACGGATCATTGAAAAATATAACCATAGATACCTAAATCATTCCAACCCACATATACCCATTTTTTATAAGTTACATTAACATAAATGATCAGTGAGTTCATTAGTATTTTAATTTTTTCAAATAACACTAGTTATTCAAATGTATGCCCAATTATAATTTCATATAAAATTTAAAAATGCATTAAATAACATAACTATTCTGATAATGAGAACTTCTATTAGTATTATATCCTAGTATAGATGTTATCCGTTTTGGATTTAACTTTCATTAAAGTTTATCAAAAAATTTCCATGTATTAGTAAATGTTGAAAATAATTTCAGTAAACATGTAAATACATCTTTTATCTTATAAAATACATTCTCATTAGAAATTTGAAAAATAATTCAGACGAAATCAAACTTATAAATATGATTAGAAATATCATACTCCAATTTGAAAATTTTGATCATCTTTGTTTCTTAACTCATTAGTTAAAATTGAAATACCTTTTTTTAAATAACTTGCTCAACCTTCTTCTTAACGACCTCAACATTACGTCTCTTAAAAATATTAAATATTATTTGGTAAATGTCTTTAACTTATATCACATAACTCTTCATCTATTAAAAATACTAAGGTCCCTCAATGTCTTCTTCCATGTCATCATAATACGATCAAAATGTAAATTCATATGTCCAGGATAAAACTAATAAATATTTTATAGACATATTCCCCATTAATCACAATTAATTTACAAGAACCATTGTATAGAAACTAGTTATATTCTAGGTTTCATCGCTCTCATCTGAGAAACTATTGGAAGTGAGAGAGTCTTCACTAGAAATCCATGTATTAAAAACCATTAAATCTTTTTTTTAATTTAATTTAAAATTATTTCCCTAGTCTATATTATTCATATTTAATTTAATATGGTCATGTACAATGTGATCAGGATTCCTACACTTATAACATAAACATTATGAGGAAACCTACGTTCCCAATATTTCATATAAATATGTACATTCCTTCCAATGATGTTTCTGAATACTACTTTTCTCAGAAATCCTTCTATAAATCTATGAGAATTATCCTTCTATATGGTCTAGATATCTATCATCCAAACATTTCAAAAAAGTTATCTATAATGTACTAGGATTGTATGTGTTAACTCCAAAATTTGTAGTAATTAAAACCCCATTATTATTCCTTTATTTCTATACGTCCCTTTGAATTTTATTCTTATATTGCATGAGAGTACAAATTAAATTATTCAATATCAACTATGTAATATGATTCATATCATATATCTCTCTCTTCATTTATAATCCAAATATTTTTAAATAATTTCAATGATCATTTAAACAAGTTTACTATCACTAATTTACTTCTCTCTCAATGATTACAGGTTCTTTATGATGACCATGATTAATGTTTTATTTTGGTAAATTTAATCTCTTATAATAAATTAAATCACTTGATAGTCATATATATGCACAACTCTTTAAATCTCCAGAATCTCATATTTTATGAAATGTTTAATTTCATGTTTTCTTTATATACCATGCATTGTTCTATAATATTATACTTGAATGTATATTTTCCTTTTAATTTAAAATAATAGAGTATTCATAACTCTAAAATTCAACTAAAACTCCAATTTCTCATCACAAGTATATGTAGTAAATAATTTATGCAAAATATTATAATTTATGGTCAACAGAAGAAAATTTACCAATCTAAGATTAGTCACATATTTATCTATATAATCATTTCAATACTCATTGTATCCTTGTTAAAATATTAGTGGCATTTAAATATTCATATTCAAATGAAATATAACTACTATAGTACCTTCCATTACGAAACAAAAAATTTTTTCTATGAAAAAAAATCACTATAAGTAAAATTTTATAAGTTACAAAAACAAACATAGAAATATGATATCTACATAAATTAAAATCTAAAAAAATTCCAATCTTAAAAACCAGTTTTTTATGAAATAATGAAAGGTATTCATGCAACAAGAGGGGGTTAATTGAAGTCAAATGCAGTCTCAATCTTTCCACCACTCCAAAAATATGTGTTGATCAAAAGTTTCAATATCTTTTCAAATTAATGAAACTAATTATGAATACAATGGAAATAAATCTTTCTAATGTTAATAACTTAGTTGAAGATAAACATTCTTAAAAATTTAAAATTAAAAAAAAAAATAAAAATAGTGCAACATTCTAGATATTAATCCCAAACCCCTTAAAAGGATATTACTACCCAAAAATTAAATAGTTGAATTCATCAATTTTATCCAAAGTCAATGCATGATTGGTATCAAAAAACCAAGGTGTATTGTCTCCACATTGGGACCTCTTTTGATCTCATCGATCAGAAGAAAAAAGATCCACACTAGGTATTTCCTCAATAGAATGTTAAGAAGAGTTTTTTCATAAACTAACTCCATGAAACCCCTAAAAATGTTGCTAAGCTATTCCACAACATAACCTATGAATGTTCCCAATCACCATAGGATATAAAGTAGTTATAGGGTGTGAAATATTATACCAAGGGAGGGATATGTCCCTATAAACAATAAGAGACACAGAGGTTCGAGCAAAACCTTTGACATGAAAACATAGTGATTTCAGAGGACTTTGTGAAACATAATAATTAAAAAAACACAATAATAATAAAATAAAATTAAAATAACCAAAAAAAAATTTAAACAATAGAAATTATAGTGTTTGGGAAGAAACAATATATTGAATAAAAAAGTCTAGAATAACTGATACATCTAAGATACCAAATGAAATAAAACTACCCTAAAAATCTCCATGTGTCCTCAATGGTCACCATCCATCCTTAGTATCAACTCACTCCATGAGTGACCAAGAATTGATCTTAACTCTATAGAAAAACCTGAAGTCTACTAACATTATGGGGGAAGAAGTAGGGTTTGATAATAAAAAACTAGTAGTCAATCACTATATAGTGTATGAATTTTTGTTTATAAAAAACACCATAGATTATAGTTTCAAATATAAGTAGAAAATATATTTTATTATTTTTATAAAAATCGACTATTATATTTCATTAAAATTGTTCTTAAAAACCCAAATCATTCTTTAAAAGAATTATTTTAAATCTTTTCCTTAAACTCATGTTCACCTATTTTTTAAACCACCAAAAATAACATCCATTAAATAACTATATTAATTACAGTATTAGTATACCAGAATAAAATATTCCATATAATAACTTTGAAACTAATAGGAAAATTCACAGGAGAATAAACAATAATAAAAATGTAACAATAGATTGAAAAAAATAATAATAGATGTGAAGAATTAAATAATTAAGGGAAATCAATAAATATCCCATGAGGTGAACTTATATAGACTTGTTTATGAATCATATATAAGTATATCAGTGTATTATTAAGTCCATAACCAACTAAAATCCCTATCGAAGCCCCACCAAAGTAACTCCCCAATGGATTTCAATTCCATGGGGTATTTAGTTGATTTAATTAAGAATATATAGTAAAAATATCTATATCCATAACTAAGAATCCTTGGATACCCATGATAATAGCTACTAGAGGTGTGATAACATAAATCATTTTTCAAAAATAATTTAATCATAATCACATATCCCCACCACACCACTATAAACCTACCAAATGAGAAACCCCTTTAAGGAAAAATTGATAATATCATATTCAAAAAAATATATTATAGGTTCCCATTGGGATGATAATTATTTGAAAGAAAACATTCATAAGATTCTAATTGGAATTTATATTTAAAAACTAGTAATATATTTGAAAAATCCATTTAGAAAACAAATTATAAACCAAGGACCAATAAAATTATCATTAAATGTTTCAAATGTAACTTATCATTTAATTATTTTACATCTCATTTCGACCATTTAAAATAAATTTTCAACAACCAAATGTCCTATTTTATTTTCTGGAAACTGAACTTATGTAAAAATAAAACACTTTTAGAAAACACATCAGCAATGTATCAATAAAGAAGGAATACTAATTCACAATCCCAAGTCACAAGTATAGAGAAACAAATTAATAAAAAACTCACTAAAATAGAGAAAACATAATAAAATACTCAAATACACCAAAATATTTTAATAAAAGATTCAAAAAAATCAGGAGTCTTCAAAAAACATTAGATAACTATATCCCTAAGGAAAATAATTTGATATTTTTATCAATAATGGAGAATTCACACCCACCAAAGAATCAATGTAATAAAATCATTTCCTTTCACAATTTCTTTGTAAACTTATTTTAAACCTCCAAAATGAACCCAATTTTAAAGAAACAAATTTTAGGATGCTCAAGAAAACATGACGTGCAAGAAAAAGGGAAAGGAACTGAACTTACCACCACTAACGAATAGTGGATTGAATTGATCCCTTAAATAGAAGATAAGGAGAAACCCCTACATGATCCATAGACAATAACATTATTAATATTAAATAATTTCATGAAAATATTACATAGGGTTCAACCAAGAATAGGAGAAAGAAATGGAGAAAGGAAAACTAAGAAAAGAAGGAAGAGGAATGAAGGAAATGAACGTTTCCCAAGAAGAACCCCAATAAATCATGGTAGAGAGGCATCAAAAACAAAATGTAATAAGCTGGGATGTACCATGGTCTTCACATTCATGTTATTTGGTCGAGTGGGGGGATGGGAGTCTCAATCAAAGGATTTAATCATGGAAATTAGATTATTAAAATCATTTTTAAACTAATAATAAGGCTACATGATTTGGGAAATCATATTCCAATTATAAAAATACCATATTCAAAAATTTAATCCCCTTTAACAGATTAAAATAACCATGTGTAAGCCATATACAATGAAATCCTCAAAAAGGGTAACCCTACAAAGTCTTCCCCAAATAGTGTTCCACCCATGTTGACTAACCATGCATGTTCGAAAATAAAATGGGAATACCCTACGTCAGTGTAAACCACATGGTTTACAAAAACTGCTATCTCTAAATAAAGATTTTCCATAGAACCTATGTAAGGGTCCTCTATATGGTTAATAATAAATATTCAATAGACTGAGCATCGAATTATAAAACTTATAAAAATAAAAATTTAAAATAAATTCAGTCTAAAACAAAATGATAAACCAAATTCAATGAAATATATATTATTATAATGAAATAAAAGTTCCAGGTTTAATAATTATACCCACCATAACACCTTTTACCCATTAAAAGTCCCAAAGCTCCAAAAAAATTCAAAGAAAAACTACAATTTTAACCATAAGGGAAGATACACCTCTATCCTGATCTCTAAATTCCACTGAATATGTTTAAAAACAATACAAATAATCTATCTCCAATATAGAACTCACACCTTAATACACCTAATAATATATTAAAAAACAAATAACCAAAGTGGGTCTACCAACCATTTAAGAACTCACCAACATGGTGTATTAACAAAAAAACATTGAGGTACCACCCATTGTTTTAATTACAAACACTAAAGAAACAAGAAAAAACTAATAGCACTCTCATAATAACTTCTGAAAAAATTACTCTACAAATTGTAAAAAACGTTAAATAATAAAAAAAAAACATGCCAGAAACCAAATTAGACAATGTTAACGAAGGAAAAAACCAAAAAAAGGAAGGAGGAATAATTAATATAACTCAAAATGTGAATAGAAAAAACTATCATGAATCTAAAACCAAAAAGGATTCATTCTCTTATTGATTATTCCTCTTAAAATACTTTTGGACATGTCTCAAATGACCATAGTGGTGATAGGTCTTAAGAAATCAGTGTAAGATGGATTGGAATGCCTAAACTGGATGCATTGGAAGAACACATGAAATTGATTCAACTTTATAGAAGCAACAAATAATGAAAATCAATTTTATAGAATAGGTTCATCCAATCACTTATTTTCACAAGATTGGGAACCCTAACCAATAATAAAGAAGATATTGATTCCACCCATAATGGGTTTATATATAAATAAAAACTATGATATGAAATCCTAATCCTCCAAACCATTAAATGTGGCTAGTCCCGACAAAAGAACACTAGAAAATAGATCCAAAAAAGAAACTTAAAAACGGATCCTTTATGGAGTATCTCAATGTAATATTGGAAGAAAATAACAATCACATTAAAATTTTTAGTGTACTCCATTACTGTCCATTGACTATATTTATGTCTAAAGACTTCCACAACATCCCCCTCTTTAAATTACATAATAAATAACCACTAAATTATTTTGGTGTCGAACAATTCCTATATCACTCTAACATAAAACTGAGCAAGGATGACTACCTTGCACCAATTTATACTTGGATACTCAAAAAACCATTATAAAAAATAACTCTATGTTAACCAAGAATAAGGGAATAGAGTGGTGCTATGACATAATTGATGCATGTTCTAGATCATCCCAAAATGAAAAAAACTTCCAGGGGATCAAATATGATATTTCATTAAAGATTAATCCTAATAAATAATATGATTGACAGAGATTCAAATCATACTTCTAGTATTCCCAATCCATGTATTGGAGGCCTATGTAAAACACAATAAGTAGGATAAGATCAATAGTAATAAACTAAACTCAACAAATCCATAATAATAAAAAACTATAAATAATATATAAAACCAAAAAAATAATAGATACAAGATATAGAATATAAGAGTATAACATGGATATCCATGTTATAAAATGAATCCATAATTTCCAACATAATCACCGTATATCCACCATATTCCCTATAGATCCTCAATACTAACTGACATCTTGATATAAGAATAACCGAACCTGGTCCTGTAAATCAATCCCATGTAAACTAACACCAAGTAGAATATGTGGGGTGCAAGCAATCCTAACCAGCTGGAAATCACTAAGGATTCAAAGATCATTATTTTTTAAAACATACCATATATACTAGTTTAGAATAAATATGGAAAAGTTGATTTATTCTTATAAGAGAAAAACCATGATATTTCATAAAAAATGTTTTAAAATCCCAAAACATTATTTAAAATAATCGTTTTAAAGCCATTCTTTAAACTCAAGTTCATACCATTTTGAATCCACCCAAAATAATTTTCCAGAAACAAAATAAAACAGAAACATGATAAATAAACAAAATCAATAAAATCATCAATATAATAAAAGAAATGGTTTCATAGAATAAATTTGAAACTAAGATAACATGTCATATGAGAATAAATAATAATATAAAAGAAAAACTTGAAAAAAATAGAATAAACAAGGAGCATGACAAAATAAATAAACGTTGTAAATAATTATACATACCATGAGAAAAACCTAGATGTACTTAGGTTGGAACCATATATCATAATATCGATGCATTAATAAGTCTATAACCAAACACCCAATCAGTCCATGTCTCGCCAATTGTACTCCATCATGGCGTCTGATTCTATAGGGGATCTAGTCTCTCTAATCAGGAATAGATAGTAACCATATTTATATCACTCACTAATATTCCTAAGATCCCTATGATAATATGGATTAGTGGTGACAAAAAATAAATCAAGTGTCCAACATAAAAAAATCATCATAATCACATACCTTAATCCATTTTCCATGAACATACTAACACATAACCCATCTAATTTAAACTTGAGAACATTATAATATAAACAAATATATAAGTGGATCACATTGAGGAGTAACTCATTTTTAAGAAACCATTCTGATGGGGAAAACAATGGATTACTTTATAAAACTATTACAGTATTTATAAAATCCCCTTAGAAAACCATTTCTAAATCAATTGAATCCTAAAGTCTCATTAAAGGTTCCAAATGGGCCATATTATTACTTTCTTTCAAATATCATTAAAACCCATTTAAATTCCATTTTTGAAAATGAAATATGTTTTTTTGGAAACTAAACTTATGTGAAAATACCTATCATGTGGAACACAATATAATAATGTATCAAGAAATAATTATTAATAATTAACAAGACAAATTCATAAGTATAGTGAACTTGATTTATAAGGAAACCCAACTAACAGACCATAAACCTTAATATCATAGTAAAATACAACGTACAATTTTAATCTAACACACAAAAAAATTAAAATGTATAATTATTCAATTGGATAACATGATCTTGCAAGGAAAATAGTTTTGGCATTTTTTCAGGAACCTTACACACACACCCTCCTTAAAAACCAAGTAATGAAATCATATCCTTTAACAATTGATTCATAAACTCATTCTAAACTACAAAAACAAACATAATATTTAGTAAAAACATTTTAAAGAGATTTAGCATATATATTTTGTGTGCATATGGTAAAGGAAATGAATTTTATTCCAGGAATAGAGTACAGATTGATAGGAAACCTTGAATATAGGAAAAGGACAACATAATGCATGATCTATACACTATAACATCTATAAAATCAATGAATTTTATGAAACAATTTCCCAACGGTTTGTTTAAGAAGATACCAAGAAAATAAAGAGAATGTGAAACCAAGAAAAGAAGGATAAAGAATGAAGAATGATGAAAATGACTATATGTTGAGAAAAACACCATGAAATCAAGGTGAGGATACCTAAAAAATAAAGGTGAAGATGGTGGGATATGCCAACAGTCCCCCTTAGTGTGTTTTGTTGAGTGGGGAGAGGAATGAGTGGATAATGGGTTCTTGTTTTTGAGGTTAGTTTAGGAGAATTAAACCTTATATGTTCTTGGTAGGCTGTACAGTTTTACCAAACTGTTTTGGAAACAATGTGTCAACAATTGAAATTAAATCTTTATGAACTAGAATCCCTCTTATTTTTTACACTGTTTCTATTAACCACACACATGTCAGGAAATAGGATATCTTTACGCAAGGGTAACCCCAAACAATCTCCCTCAAACCATGAACCACTTGTATAGAATAACTAGGCATGTTCAAAAATGAAATATGAAGTTCCTAAATAATTTTAAACCACGTGGTTTATGCAAATTTATACATAATCAACCATGAAACCATAGGGAAACTAGAAAAATGATTATTCAAAATATTTGTAGTAATCATGGTCCTATCTATGCACACTAATTTGTAACTCAAGAACTTAAACTTTTCAAATAAAATTTTCATAATACTCAAAGATAAAACAAAATATAAATAAATAGATAAAATAATATGAAAATAACAGGTTAAGTTATAACAAGTTAAATCTATCCCCTTTCTCCTCTTTGATTAACATGCTTGATAGTAAGTCTAACTCCTTGAACATGGTGAAACATTAAGTTCAAAAGTAAATAGGTTCCTATTCTCACAACCACATCAATTTGGAAGATTATAATAACAATTAAAAAGTCCAAACATATAGATTTTATAATATAATTCTTTATAATAAAATATATAAGAAACCATAAAAAAGAATATTATAATCACAACCACTCAAAGAAATGATGTGATACAAAACTTCATGTTGTATGATTTCTATTCATATCCATATGTTTTTTCCTTGAGGAATCGATTAAATTTATAGACGTTGTTGTAACAAACTCCAAATATAATATTCTAAGATGTTTGGGTTTGGTTGTAATAACACTCGAAGTAGCAACATCTTTCAATGAAAACTATTCAGTGTGACATCTTATTGTATAGTTACTATTTACAATGTTTGGAAATTAAGTTTCCCATTTAATATTATAGGAACATAGAAAATTAGATGTTATAATCCATGCCCCACAAAACTTAGGCAAACAAATTCAGGTAAATAAAACATAGTTTGAAATATATTATGATTTACAAAACAAATGATATGAAATAAGTCATTTGACCCAATAACTCCCTTCAGAGATTGTTCATTGCATTCATAATATAAAAAATATAATAAAGTGACCATTGGTAACACTATGGTACATTAAAAATTAACATGAATGAAATAATATATATAAAAATGACCCTAATGGGGTTTTTAGGATGTGGAAATTCAGATTTTTAGTGGAACTAAACATGAAAATCTTTCCAAGATCAACCTGGAGAAGAATAAATATGATGAAAAATGAAAACCATAAAATAAACATTCCTCATTTTACATGATTTAAATATTCATTTGCAGGTAGTTTTTTTTGAGTCACCTAAAAAACATGGTTTTTCATTAATTTTATAGCGTTTATTGGCCATTGGAATCACCAAATACTTTGAATGGACCTCAATTTTTAATAATAGTATGTTAGAACATCTTCCATAAAGTATAATCGAGAATCAAGAATTGTAGAGATAATTTTGTGTATGAAAATGATATTTAGTGTTTTAAATGATCTCCTTCGATTAATTTAAATAATGTTCCATTAATAAATTATTTATCCTTTTGGAATCCAAACTTCTCAAATATATTTTAACGGTGGATCAATTTTTTCATGACTTACTACATTAATCTCTTTATTCATGTGATTTTTTTACTACATTAACCCCTAATTTTCTTTTTATACATCATATAATATTGTGTTAATTAATGGAATAAATATAATAAAAAACATTTGAATATCATTTGAATAAAATAAATTATCATTCATTATACACAATTGATGAGGTATCAAATACTACATAATATCAGAGATGATAACATGGTGAATTTCACCACTCTATGATTAATTATTTTGTTTACAAATCTCAAAAATAACTTCTTGAAATTAAATACAACAATAGTTTATGAAAAACTACTTAACTCTTTTTGAATCTATCAAAAATCCTTTTGAAATGGTTATTATAATATATCTCAAATTTTTTACTAAAAATTTATTCCAAATTTAATCATCACTCTTGGAACTTATATGCGACCCTATGACAATTTTTAACATTGAAATAAATTATCAATTCTTTAATCTGTAATTTTATATAAATAGAGGCATTGTTGTGAAATGAAAATTTCAAATTTTCTTTCTTTGAATTCATTGAAAATATCTCATAATTTAATTAAAATCTTGGGTAAAATTTTGATGTGTATCATTTTAATTCTGAATATAATTTTTAATTAGATCAAAACAAGGTTTTTAATTATTTATTGCTTTTTGCAATTATTATGTAAATCCAAATTTTCATTTTGATTTTGAAATTTAATTTATTTATTCAATCTTAGTTTAGTTTTTTCAAATTGATTTATTTTTTATTTTAATTGATATTTTATTTTTGTAATTATTTATAAAAATTGTAAATGAATATTAATTCAAGTGGAATATATCCCAACTACTATATCTCTAGCCAAAAGTTGAAAAATCTACGACTGCCATATTTTTGGGATTTTTTACTAGGTGATGGGATTTTCACCGTAGAAATGTCTACTAATTTGTGGTAGGACTTGATGATTTTATAGGCGTCAGTTGAAGGTTGTGGTAGAAAATAGATAGGGGGGAAATTGGTGTGGTTGGACATAGATGGAGGATGTGGGAGGTATGGATCCATAGTGGACACTGGTGATGCTAGTCATGGGTGGAAAATGATGTTTGGGACAGATATCAATGAAACTATATGGAGGTGATAGACACAGTGGATGCAGATGTGTGGGGCCATTGGAGAGGATGGTACGGACACAACCATCCCAGTCTTAGGGAGTTCGGTCCATGTGTTTGAGCTATGAGCTGGTTTCTCTGAGTTATTTGTTCCTCTGGGACTGTAGGTTATGTAATGGGTTCTCCATATTCAAAAGGAAAAAGAGGGGTGATTTATTTGTTTAAAAAGAGTCTCCAACCCTGATTTTGTTTTTAAAAAATAGATAAAAATGTCTACACAAAAAAACATTATTGTTTTGGGAAGTGGTATTAATAATTTTCTATACTAATGAAGTGAACATTCCCTTAATTCCCCATACAGTCTATAAAGCAACTAAAAAATGATGAAGTCATGAATCAATTATGGAACAACATACACAAATATTTTCAATCTCATTAAGCGATCATGGAACCCCTTCATATAATCAATCTAGGAAACCAAACTAAAAATATATAAATTTCTAGAGCAACTGTAAGTCAAATTTTTAATCTTCCATACCATTCCTAAAAATTTCAAAAAGTATAAGACCGACCATGAACTTCCACCATGAAAGGCAATCTTACCCCCTCCATGATCGACTGTGGATGCTTATTGTATTGTAAGTTTGGAAATTCAATGATCTATCATGGAAAATCAACCCCACAAATTGGAAAAACTGTATGAACATCTAAATTGATGGAATCCCCCTAAACCTTATTCAATCAACCACACCATTTAACATTAAGATACTTTGATCATGAGTGAAATTTTGAAAAAGGGATGAAATGCTCATGTGGGGAATCATGTTAAACTGTATGGTTATCAACAATTGATCATGGGAATTTCCTCATTCATGCAGCCGGTTCAATTAACCATACTTCCACTAATGAATATCGAGTAACCGTGTGGATTTTCCACTTCAATCAATGATAAATAATCCTACAACACCACTTTTTGAAGCCCAAAATGATGAAGACTAGGATTGAACCATATCTAAATCTTGAACCAGAGAAAAGTATGAAAATGTAACTAAAACTTGCACCATTTAAGACTGAAATCAAATTTAACCAACCCCTCAAAGGTCAAATATGTTAATAGTCTAAGGTGAGGTTGTATATATTAATAACATGGTGTCTACAACCAATTCGTTTTTTTCATTAATAGTAGTAATCTAATATTTCCTTAGATAAACCTAGAGGATTCTATGTAGTTGGAGGAGATGACCAAATCCATGCTGCTGGTAGAGGTGACAGAAGCTGAATTACCTATTGATACCCAAACTATTTCAAATAAGACTCTCCCCATACCAGTACTAATGAATCCAAAACTATTAAAACAATAAAAACCCTATAATATTTCAATATCATTAATGAAGATGGATCCACACATCCATGATTGGATATATCAAACCACCGACCAGAGAAACATGCCACCTGTTAAAGCTTTCAAACATAGATAATTGATCCTTCTAAATTTTTTATGTCAATAACTAACTAGATAAGTCAACAAAGATAAAATTCTCCTAAAAATAAGGTTTCGTGGAAATACATTGTCTTCCAAAAAACCCTTAATCCAACATAAAATTTGAAGAGAAATCATCTTAGGCTGCACTTCATGTTCCTCTCAATGAAGAATCCAATTCACGATCCACACAACATTTTGATCGAATACCCAAGATCTATACCATAATATATTGGAAATAAATACTATATTTATCCTATTCTAGCCAGATATATAAACATCCAACGTTAGAGGGGTACTCCTTCTAACGTCATGGTACACACATAAGGGTATATTATGTTACCCTAATAGAATAAATATTTTTTTCAAGGGCCGCATCAGGGTAGAACATAGTATATAGAAGAAAACAAATGTAGCTACTAAAGGTTATTTAAAAAAATATAATTTGCATATATAGAAGGGTAATTCACTTCAAATTAAAGGAACCTTTAGTGCTTTAAATGGATATGGCGATGTCATAAAAGAAATTAAGATCTATGTATGTTTACATTGCACTCATTCAGAAAAATTGGAGAATAACCCAACAAATATTCCACCTAGATATCAATTATTTGGATGATTATAGAGCACTATTTGGGGAGGATAATTACTTTCTATAAAAGATATGAGTGTAGTAATATGGTGAAATCCTAACCATTAATCATTGCTCCTGAAAATAATATGAATAAATGTAAGTTGTATAAAAATTTGAGTATTAGTTCATAATTGTGGGGGTACTTAAAAAAGAATATTGTGCTAATCATGTGATCAAAAATAAAATATTTTATAAGTCCATGATTTACCTATAATAGAACAACTATTCAATGGATAATGGTTGGGGGCCTTCCATGAGCATCTATACTAGATATGTTTCATCTTTACTTCTTGGTTTCGTAAATTTCATTTTCTCTATAATAATTATATCAATGGAACTCTATGCCCTTATTGGCAGAGATAAGGATATTATCTATATCCCCTGTTAATTAATTATGTATTTCAATTGTTCAATCTATTATTTTAATCTCAAAATTTTTTGTAATTATATATAAAATATAATATTTCATTATTTAATAAACTATAAATTTTATTTTATTTTTCAATAGATCAAACACATAGATCAATTATGTCCTTTTAATTTCATGTGATCAGGGGTAATGGGTTCCCTTAAGAGTAAATAGAAATAATTTTTTAGTATCCCATGGAAGATTAGAGTTTTCATTTATCATTTGTTTCCTATATTTAAGCAAAAAATTCCATGTGAAGGAAATCGAGGAAGATTTCACCTGATTAGAGATAAAACATGAGAGTATAAATTGGAATATTTCTTAGATAAGAAAGAGGAAGGGATGATCTAAGGATAGGAAACTAATTAAAAAACTGAATTTAAAACCAATTCAATTTAATTCCATTATTTTTAACCAACTAAACCCAAAAAAGAAAATAAAAACACACCCCTAGGACTATCCTCTTTGGAGAGAAAACTGAGTCCCACTACTATTATATTTTACTTTAGTACAAATTTTTTTTTCTAAGAGCCCCATAATGGGTTCCATAAAAAATAATATCATTTCTAGGGAGTCCAATCCCTTTTTTTAATTTAGTTTTAAAATAATTTCAATAAATGACCAAATCCAGTTCATCTCACATCATTTTTTTGATCCAGAGGTGTAGTGAAATTTTGTAAAAAGCCTTATGGATTTGAGCATCATAGTGGAAGTTGAAATGAAGTTTTTATGATAATATTTAATGAATAGTTTTAATATTATTATACTTACACCAGATTCACCTTATGAATAAGGATCATGGATTATAATAAATCTCAAGTGAATAGAGCTTTAAGAGAATTGTATTCAACTAATTTTTACAACCACAATAACAAACAATTAAAAGTAAACAATTAACATGATTATCAGCATAAAACTGAAATGATAAGTCACAATCCCATGATTCTTGGTCTTTTCATAGAATCACCAACATACTTCTATGAGAGTTTGATGAAATATATAATGTCTTCTAACATTGAAGATACACTAAGTCCAATATCAAATGGTGGACATTTCTCTTCTCTCCTAATGGAACTTGCAAGGAGTGGCATTATGATATCCAACGTAGAGAGATCACTCTATAGAAAATATTCTGCAAATACATGCTCCAAAAGTATTTCCTCACATCATGGATTTTCTATATGAGAATGTATATTTATTCAATTAATATAGAAAGTAGAGAGACCCATTATGAGTATTGGGAGAGATTCTAGGGACTAACAGGATCCCACCTATACCAACCATATGGAGAGAATGATTTGAAAATTTTCTTTTATGAAGTATATATGGACATAGATAATAATCATTTGGATGCTTCCTTTGGTGAATAAAAGATCGACAATTCACCTACTGATATTAGAGATATGATTTATATATTTTCTAGAAACACATAAACATACATCACATAAACTACCAAAATGGGGGTACATGAGGCAAACAGTCATAAATATATATATTTTGATAATATTAATGAACTAACCTATATTGAGAAGAAAAAAAATTAACTTTGAGAAATTTATAGGATACCTCACTCACCATACCCCCTTATGTCTATCAACTTTTTTTTCAAGATCATTACAATAATGGTTATCCTTATGATTAATAAAACTGTGAATAACAGTACAAAATACCTTTCTAATAGTACATATGTAAAAACCCAATGAAGTGAAGTGTACTCTAAAACTTAATATAATACTTGGAACTAAAAATTTCAGAGGTGATCCTTTCGTCATGGTTTTATACAATATGTATAACCAAAACCTTTATAGAGAAAAAAATCTCAACCATCTGTAAACTATCAACCAAAAAAAGATTGAAGACCCTCATTGGAGGAACTGATGTAAATAATTTTGATATATAATAGATAACTCCCAAATTATATTAATTAATATAAAAAATAATTCTCATGTATTCTTTATACCCAATCCATTTACAACCCTAGAGGAATTGTTATTTCAATTATATTAAGGAGTGGAAAGGTGTTGGAATATGGTGAGGAATGACCAACTGGAAAAGAAGTAGGAAGTGGATATCCCCCAAAACCAGAATAATCCATCCTTATAAAAGCACATGAAGAATATATTCTTATGTAAACACCTAATGTGAAGAAAGGAAAAAATGAAAATAAAAAATTTTAGATCAACTTAATCCCTAAACTCTATTACCTATAAGGATCCAAAAACCCAATGAAACCAATTAAGATTCATTACAATAGGAGATATTGGATGTATTTAAAAAATAATAAATTAATACCCCTCTACTTTAGGCCATTCACTAAATTATAAGGTATAATTTTTTTCAGTGGAATATGCACTGGAAGGAGTTTATTTAAATTAAATTAAAAGATAAGACAATGTAAAAAATGATTCTACACTTGAAAACCCAGAAATCGCTGAAAAATTCCAGGATTCATGTATATTAACTATCCATTATACCATTGAATATATTAATTTTTCCAATGAATTTTGTGGTTTAGGATCATCAATTAATGCAAATATTTACTCATTTCTTTCATCTCTATAGTAGGATAACTTAAAAAAAACCCAAGTGGTTGTAAAACTTACCAACAGAGCCATCACATACCTAGTAGGTGTTTTATAAAATGTTCTAGTAAGTTTATAAGGTTTTTTTCCTTATGTTATCTACATTTTGAACATAGTGGATAAAAAAGGTAAAAACCATTCTCCAATTATATTAGGTATGTCATTTCTAATTATTTCAAAAAAAATCTTAATGAATGAACTCCTTCCATGATCATTGGTGAATAAATTGTTGATTTTAAAATACTTAATTTTGTTAAACACCCACAAGAGTAGAAAACTAATTTTACTGTGATCCATTTTGAATTTACCTATTTTAGGAAAATAAAAATGAGAATATAAATTATAGGGTTATATTGAAAAAAACCATTCATATATCAATATTTTATGATTGAATCTATTTATAAATTTATTTTTTTACTTTATATTCTTTTAGAGAAAAACTACATGAAGATATTGGTGGGAGTTATCTAGAAAATTTAATCAAATATTATATTGACACCTCTATCTTACATATTAATGTTATAATAAATAATTTTTCATCTATTGAGATACAAAATGAAGCATACTAGGTTTCCAAAAAGTTTTCGCGATGCTTGGAAATTATAGATGATGGAGGATGATACAAAATATGTTATTAGAGTAATCAATAAAGTAAACATTTGATAACCAAATATAATAAAAGGAAAAGGATAGTTTTATCCGTGAAAAATCTACCCAGAAGAGAGACTGTCAAATTGGAAACAAAGTGATATTGTACTCTTTGAAAAGACAGTTGATACTTTGTAAAAATAATTCCATGTGTACTAGAACATATATACTGAACAATAGTTTTCCATTTGGTGTAGTACAAATCAAGCTAATTTAATCATAAATCCCATTCAAGTTGAATGAATATAAGATAAATCATTTTTCCAAATAATCAATAGAGGAGAAAAACTCTTCCCTCTATAATAAAATAAAGAAAAACCATTTTATCTATTTCCTTCACACTAGTTTGGATGCCTTCATTTTGAACAGTTTTCCTTTGGTAAAATGTATAGTGACCCATGCCTTTTACATTTATTAATAAATTATTCTTATCATAATCAGTCATTTATTATATCTCATAGATCATGATGCTTAGTTTATTTGGAATACATGGTTCCTAATACATTGAAAGTAAACTAAAACATAAAATAATTATTTTATTATCCATAATTAGATTATAAATCTATTTTAGAACCTAAGACTATATAGGATAACCCAGGGAACACATAAAATAAAAGTAGTGATCTAAAAACTCCAATATGGGAAAAACAATGATAATGAAATATAACACATGAGTCAATCATATAACATGATATTATAAAATAAAATGCTCATGGGTAATTATATATACTCATGGAATAGATATAATGGTATCATAAGATAATGGAATCATATTGAATGTGGATTCAATGAAAAACATGACATAAACATGTGTTAAGGATAACTGCGTAGACAATGTCACATAGTGGAAAAAGTCCCATAATGGATTAGGTTTACTCCCTAATATTATACCTAAACTCTAATTTGAATAATGATTTACCCAATGAATTGGAGTTTTATATAGGTGTACCTATCATAAAATGTTCATGATTTATGTGTTCCATAAAAAGTAAGTCAATCATATGGCATAAAAAAATAATTACAATTTAAAACAATGGGTTACTTGATCTAGCCTCTTATCATAATACAAAGAAGTTTAATTGTGATGGAATTTTATAAATAAACAATAGAAATGTATTACCCAAAAAAAATAATGGATAATAAGATAGGTATATACATGTCTATATATATAAATAATTTATAAGTATTCCACAACATTAAATAGATAGAATGTGAGCAAGAGAGAATGAACATAGCCTGAAGAAACTGGTGTTTTAGAGAGATCGCGTACCTTGATCCTGATTCATTAAATACTTTATTTATATTATAGAATAATTAACATTTATTAAATATTAATTTTATAAGAAAATATTTTATGTTTACTGTTAATTTTGTTATATTTATTATCATGTTATATTCAATTTCATAACCATGTAGGTTTATGATAGATGTTTTGACAATATTTGAGTCATATATCCAAAATCACTTTTGAATTTTGACTAAGGTCAAAGAGATTATTTTTTAGTCATATAAAAAAACATTAATCTTGAAATAATTATCATTTTTATACATAAATTATAATTTCAAAAATTACCATGAATTAAGGTTCGGAAAAATTAACACTATTACAATCTTCGAGATGGTAGGTTGTACGTACACATGTGAAACATTTACATTTTTTAATGGTCATCATTGATATATGGTATCTGTTATTTTATCATTAATAATTTCTTATTATATCATAAATATATCATTATTTATTTAAATAAACTTACATATACCATCCATTTTATGTGGTCAGAAAAACATAAACACATCACTTCACGAGGCGATATTCCACTATAAACACGAACAATGTTATCATTATTACATGGATGGTATAGTGAGAAAGTATATGATATATAACATTTAAATACTTATTAATATTTCATTAATATCATATATAAAAATTTAATCCATCATAATGAACATCTTTAGGAGGTGATAATGGAAAATGAATTACATTGGTTGGCAAGGTGGTAGTCGGCCATACAAAAAAACAATGGTTTTTTTCACATTTGATGGAATAGGTTATGTATATAAGTAATTAAATTATCATGATAACATATAAGTGTATGTTATATATAATGACCCAGCCTTTTCTTGCATTACTATTACATCATTTTAAAGAAAAATAACATAATAGTATTACACATAGAGGATCCAACGGTTTGGTGTCATGGGAAAACTAGGACCATACATAACAATTATAACATCGTGCATAAAAATTTACTCAATTTCTTCTTCTGTAGATTATTACTAGACCTTGACCTCTCCTTAGTATATGTAGT
This sequence comes from Viscum album, assembly GCA_963277665.1. Lineage (NCBI taxonomy): Eukaryota > Viridiplantae > Streptophyta > Magnoliopsida > Santalales > Viscaceae > Viscum > Viscum album. The sequence continues at coordinate 600,347,205 of OY728140.1, forward strand.
CACAAAAATATATTCATCAAAAGGGGTGATCTATAAGCCCAGTAAGGGGACATATATGAAAAATATAGCATGGGGTGATCATAATCTTGACATAGGCAAAGGATCATCAACATAAGAGGAAGCATAAATATAAGACATGAAATGTGGAAATGGAAAAAATGAAACATTGTGTATTAGTGGTTAACTACCACACATATGTTTGAAAAAATATTTTATCTTGTTCACACATCATTTCACATTTGGTCTTGAGATTCATCAAATTTCCCAATGCATTAGAGCGTTGTATAATTCTGGGTGCACCCATCAAAAAGAAACATTATCATTTATCATGCATACCCCAATGAACATATATAAAAAATGTACATAACTATCCCACAAAAAGTAATGGATTTCAAATCATAAAAACACATTCATAAATATTGGGTTCGCAAAAGAAAGAGGGAAAAACATACAAGTTACATGAACCGTCAACCTTGAATGAGAAGTAAAAGGTGTGTTCTCAAAAGAAGAGTTATTTTGGAAAAACCTTTATTTGACCTAAACACTAATTAAAAACATGATTATACCATAATTGTAAATATAATAATGAACAAATTATTTTCATGGATTTACCATATAAAAAATTATGTGAAATAGGGAGAACTCAAAGGATGAATGTTGGGTTCGAGAATTTCCCCTTACCTTGTATATGAACGCTTCCTCCTCTTTAATGTCCTGTATAATGACATTATATTAATTAATTATAAACACAAAAACTATTAATAAATCAAAAAGGGTTCATTTTGGTTTCATTATGTTATTTTATAGACATTTTGATGAGTTATAGGGTTTAAAAACATTGTTTTGGAATGTTTGTTTTTATGGGTTTCATGAGTGGTTCACTTGTATTCATAAATTGATGTTCGGGTAGAACATGGGTAAACATTCATACATGATAGTAAATGTTATTAATGATATTTAAAATTTTAAAATGATATTATAAGTAATTAAATTTTATACTATGTGGATGAATCATTAGATAAGAATTAAAGGATGGTTGGTTGAGTTAATTGGGACGGTTTTTCGACCACAACAAACTTGTTTTGATTAATAATTTAGTAATATATATATAAGTTAGTTCCATAACTGTAAAAGGGACTTAATACGAATAAAATATTTTGTTTCAACCATAAAAATGGTTTCATGACCAGATCTGAAGGTAGAAATGAAAAAAGAAAACTTGTCGTTCTTGAAGGAAATGGATTAACACATCACGAACAACATTTTCTATTATAAAATAAAAGGAAGAGGAAAAGGGGGTTTAATGGTATAATATCCCATTAGTATCATAAAAGTAAGTTATATGTAGGATATATGTGTTACCATACCATGTGGATGAATATAGTTGCGGAGAGAATAAAAAAAGAACTTGAAATTGAAAGGAAATTAAAGGAAAGAAGAAGAGAAATTACCTCTTGAATCCTCCTCTAAAGGTCCTCCTTAAGAGACCTAGGATTGGCCTTTTGATGAGACCAGACACTCATGGACATGGGGGAGGGTCTAGGGCAGACTTGTTGGCAGATTTTTGACAAGGAATGAAGCTATAGAGGTTTGAGGAAATGACGGTGTGAAGGAGGGTATTTATAGTGGAGGGGAGAGGCGATTTCTTAATATAAAATTCATTAATTTATTATTTATCCAAAAGACAAGGAATAGAGAGTCTTATTTGAAAAAGAATAGTAATTTTATCATGTTATCCCGAACCAAGTGGTATTACATCATCAGAATATCATACAAGACTCCATAATTTGCTTATTTAGTTTATTTTTTGTAAATTATGGTATTTCCCTATTCATCAAGAATTCATGTATTTCCAAAAAACCCAAAATTTCACCCCAACAATTTTTTGACATGTAGAATCCAAAAATGATGTCCATTTTTGAAAAATAAATTTCCAAAAATCATTAATTTAATATTTAATTAAAATCATAATTTTCATGAAAAAATTCAGTTTTTAAAATTAAAAACTGATTTTATAATGCTTTGAAAAATTACATAAGGTCTTATAAAATTTACATAAATATAAAAGACATAGATTTGTTAATTTATGAAAAAAATTTAATAAAATAAATTTTCTTTTATATTAATTAATTAATTATAATTAATTTTTTATGACTTATGAAAATACAAATACTTTTACTATATTCAAATTGTCACTTATAAGATACTTAATTTTATTTTATTATTCAAGGGTCAGGTTACTATTATTTTGGATGATTTACAATTAATAAAGGTCATATTACTATTCATAAGGGTAGTTTATTATTCATAAGGGTTTTTTTTATTCCCCAAAAATTATTTTTGTTTTTTTAGACTCCAAAAATCATCTTGAACACAACTGTGTTTGTCAGATTCTCGAAATTCCAAACAATGAAATGAAAAACTTATGTTTTAAAGTCACTTAGCATTAATTAGTTCATTATGTGATGTTTATATGTGATTTTATGAAATATTTTTAAGAAATTAATTTCCATTGAAAAACATTGGTTCATTACATTCTTCCCTCCTTATGAAATTTTTCCCTCAAAATTTCACCTTACACAAGCATGTGAGGGTACTTCTCCTTAATCACCTCCTCTGGCTCCCAAGTAGCTTCTTAAAACTTATGGTACCTCCACAAAACTTTGACATGGTGGGGTTTCTTTTTGCGTATAACCTTATCTCTCGAGTCCATAACCTTTACTCACTGCTCCTCATAAGAGAGTCCATCTTTCAGTTGTACTACCTCTGAGTTTAGTACATGTGAGGGATCATGTATGTACTTTCTCAGTAGTGATACGTGAAAAATATCATGAATGTGAGCCATATTCGGTGGAAGTGAAAGACGATAGGCCACGACTCCTATACGATCAAGGGTTTCAAAGGGGCTAATGTACCATGGGCTTAGCTTCTCTTTTATCCCAAATTGTATGACTCTCTTCCATGGTGATATTAGAAGGAAGACATTATCTCCAACATCAAACTCTACGCCCCTTCGACGGTTGTCAACATAGCTCTTTTTCCGACTCTAAAAATAATTGATGTGTTTCTAGATGACTTGAACCTCCTCTGTCATCTCTTTCACAATATCGGGTCCAAGTAGCACTCTTTCTCCAACATCATCCCAATAAGTTGGAGTTCTACATCGCATTCCTTACAGAGCTTCATATGGAGCCATCTGTATACTCGAGTGGAAGCTATTGTTGTATGAGAACTCAACCAATGGGAGATGTTGATTCCTTCCACCTTTGAATTCTAGAGAGCATGATCTTATCATATCTTCAAGGGACTGAATAGTCATTTTAGATTGGCCAATAGTTTGGGGGTGATAGACCGTGCTGAAATTTAATTCAGTACTCAAAGCATGTCAAAGGCTCCTCCAGAATTTAGATTTGAACCTTGGATCATGGTCTGAGACAATGGAGAGTGGAACACCATGCAGTCTTACCACTTCCTTCCCATATGTATTTGCAAGTTATTCAAGCGAGATATATTCCTAAATAGCGCAAATGGGCAGTCTTGGTGGGCTGATCATACACAACCCATATCGTACTATTTTCCTTTGATGACTTCTGGAGACCCATGAAAAGTCCCAAATAACATTCTCCCATTTCTACATGGGTATAGGCAATGGATGCTTCAACCCTTTGGACCATTGTCTCTCTGCTTTATCTTGCTCACATAATAAGCACCTTGATATATATTCAATAATATTATTCATGTTATCCCACAAGAAGTCTTCTCACAGATCACAATATATCTTGGTACTCCCTAGACGGATAGAGAATGTAAGATCGAATATGTAAAAGTGAGATTCTCAATATACAAGAGGGGGTGAATTGTATACATTAAAAATTACTTTGGAACCTTTAAAGTTAAGTTTAACAAGGTTAAACAAACATTCACACGACCTCTTAAAGAAATCTTTTCTAATTTATCAAAAGAATGATTCTACCATAATGCGTATAGAATCTGTAATATAATCAGAGTAACAGAATTACAAAGTATAATAAAACTAAACATTCTAACATTAAAAAAGTTTCAAATACAGCAGAATTAAAACAACATGAAATAGGAATCATGTAACAATGGGATTCTTTTAACCCAAAGGGAAGGGTATCCAAAAACCTTTGATAAAGGTTCCTTGATTAATACTTTCAAAAAATTATATCTTACCCAGACCTAGGTAAGGCCTCAATCTAAAGATCGATATCTGTCTTGCTATCCCAGAAAGCCCTCGATTTAGAAGAAATCAGAACCTCTGTATTACAAACCCAAATCCCACGATCAGCATGATCGGAGTCTGCACAAAGCAAGTCTGAACAAGTTGTTCACGCCTGAACAGGTTGTTCACAACATCTTCATGAAGCACTGAGAGTTGTAAAATCCTCTCTCTCTAGAAATCACTTCCGAATCTTTTTCACTGTCAAGTTCATTTCTCATTCAAATGATCTTGTATTTATAGGCAAAACTTCCTAATGGTCAGCTCCACTCCAATGGTCATATTTTCCTTAAATTTTGGAGGGACCTGGACATGTGGAAAACAAACAACAGTTAGTCTGTAATAGATTGTATGACATAATTTTAAGTAATAGAAATGATGTTATGTCATAGATTAATGTTATGTTTAAGAAATATTGGAATCTGATAATATTGGAATGATACATTTGGAAACTCTAACATTATCAAAAAAATGTAGTCATAAGAAACCATGAAAAAGGATTCATAAGAATAGCATTATCAAGAAAACGGAATCATAAGGAAAAGTAAATCGGATTGTGAAACAGGTATCTCATTTGTTCTAGAATTGGAATCATAAAATCGGAATCACTTATACACCAGAATCAGAGTCATAAAATTGAATCACATATACAATATAATCCGAATCATAAAATGGAATCACATATACACTGGAATCGGAATCATAAATCTGAATCACATATACACTAAAATCAGAATCATAAAACTAAATTATATATACACCAGATTTGGAATCATAAAACGGAATCACTTATACACCAGATTCGGAATCATAAAACGGAAACACATATACACCAGATTCGGAATCATAAAAAAAATCCCATATACACCGGAATCGGAATCATAAAATTGAATCACATGCACACCGGATTTGGTATCATAAAATGGAAACACATATACACCAGATTCAGAATCATAAAATGAAATGAAAAATCATAATGACATATCTCGCAAAAATTACTGAATGAAATAATCGGAATGACAGATCTGTAAGAATAACTAAATGACAAAATCAGAATGACAGATCTGTAAGAATAACTGAATGACAAAATCAGAATGACAGATATTATAAAAATAACCGAATAAAAAAATTGGAATGACAGATCTTGAAAAAATAACTGATTGAAAAAATCGGAACTTAAGAAAAAAAAATAGAATTTATGAAAAAAGTGTTTGTGATTTTCAAAACATTAAACCATAAGGAATAGATAAGTCATAAGATAACCTTATTGACTTAACAATCTCCTCCTTTTTGGATAGCCCCAAAAAAAATTCTAAGGATGAATATATTAACTTAGATAAACAAATATGAAAAACTTATCTGCCCATCTGAATGAAATTTCTAATGATTACGACTAACTCCCCCTTCGGTTATGTTTCCCAAGGATCATATTCTTGATCTTTAAAGTCATGTTTTCTTAAGGGAATATCTCCCCCTTATATAAACATTTTTTCTTAAAAGAAAACTCCCCCTACTTGGACACTATATTTGCTTTCCATTATGCCCATTAATAGATTCTCTTTATCGGAGATTAAATTCTTCCTTTAAATAAATTCCCCCCTTTATGATTTTCAAAAAAAGAGGGAAAGTGATAGAGAATTATAAGTTTTACCTAAAAGGTTAAGAAATAATACATTCTAAAACAAAAGAAATATATCCAAGAAACTTCTAAAGAAAATTTTAGAAATAAGGTTTATATTACAACAAAACATCAGAATGTAATGAAAAGTCATCCATTCTTCCTCTGCTCAGAAAACATCTTTTTTATTAGTGCTTTGAGTTTCTTCACTTCAATATGATCTTATTAAAAAATATTTAAAAAAGATCTCCTGATCCTGATTCTTTTTCTCTAAAGACAAGATCCTTTTTTCTAGAGCAGCCATCTTTTTTTCAAATTCAACTCCGACTTCCATCAAATTGCTAACATACCGAGAAACATAAATGAGTTCACTAGCTTTCTCAGATATCGATGACTTGACCTTATTGAGACATGGATATGGCATTTGAACTTCGAAAATATAATAAAAAAACTGATAAAAACGTGATGTGATGTGATGGTTGAGAATGGATATAGAAAATATGAATTTCGATCATTTGAAGTAAATTAGACCAGAATTTAAGAAATTTTTAAATACCAACAACTAAAACATATGATAAAGAGTAAGAAAGATTACCTGTTGGAGTACTCTAAGATATTTATTGGTATTAAGGGAATTATTTTTATAGTTTTCCAATCTGAAAATTTCATGTCTGAGATTTTCAAATCTGAAATTTTCAAATCCAAAATTTTCAAATCCAAAATTTTCAAATCCAAAATTTTCAAATCCAAAATTTTCAAATCCAAAATCTTCAAATCCAAAATTTTAAAATGAAAGATAAAAATCTTAAATAATGAAAATAAAAAAACATATGTACTACCCCTAAAATAAGGAGTAGTTTAATATTAGAAAATGATTCAATAAGAAGTAGATATGAATGATTACCTTACAAAAACCATTCCTAGCTTCTGTTTGATGTATTAAAATTTATTGGAAGGTAGAGGTTTTGTAAAAATATCAGCAAGTTTCTCTTGCGTTCCACTGAATTGAAAAATTATTTCCCCTTTAAGTGTGTGATCCCAAAAGAAAGTGATGCCCAATATCTATTTTCTTTGCACGAGAGTGATGTGAAGGGTTTTTACTAAGGTAAATGGCACTTATGTTATCACACATAATTTGAGTCTTAGTAAATCTCATACCATAGTCTCTGAGTGTGTGTTGAATCGACAACACTTGAGAACAACAACTTCCAGCAGCTACATAATCAGCTTCAGTAGTGGAAAGTGCTACAGAATGTTGTTCCTTGAATGACCAAGAAACTAAGGAATGTCCTAAGAAATGAAAAGTTCCAAATGTACTTATTCTATCCATTTTAAAACAACCGAATTCAGCATCCAAAAAACTTTTAAGTTCAAAATTATTTCTAGAGGAATAAAATAGTCCCAAATCTAATGTTCCCTTTAAATACCGGAAAATTATTTTTATAGATTTTAAATGGGATTCTTTAAGATTTTCTAGAAATATTTCACATAATAATACAAATAACATTAAGTCTGGTCGACTAGCTATTACGTAAATTAAACTTCCTATCATCCCTCTATAATATGTTTGATCTACATGTTTCTCTGATTCATCAATATTAAGAGTATTAGAGGTTCCAATAGGAGTACACATACTCTTAGTGTTGTCATACACGAATTTCTTTAAAAGATATTTGATATAATCATGTTGCGATATATAAGTTCCCTCTGGTTTTTGTGAAATTTGAAATCAAGAAAATTTTTTAACTCACCCATCATACTCATCTCAAACTTGGATTTCATAAGATTCGAAAAAGAATCAGTTTAGGATTGCTGAGTTGATTCGAAGATGATGTCATCAACGTAAATTTGAACAATCAAAACATCATTATAATTTTTCCTTAATGAAAACAGTTGGATCAGAAGTTCCCTTAACATAGTTATTTTGAAGAAACAATCCTGAAAGTCTATAATACCAAGCTCTATGGGAATTTTTAAGTTCATATAAAGCTTTGGTATGTTTATAAACCTGATTAGGATATTTTGTATCTTCAAAGCTAGGGGTTGGTCGACATAAAATTCCTCCTATACATAACACTTATGAAAAGCACACTTAACATCAATTTGATAGAGTTTAAAATTAAAGAATGCTTCAAAGGATAGAATAATATGAATAGCTTCAAGTCTTGCTACAAGAGAATATGTTTCTTCATAGTCTATTCCTTCTTGTTGGTTACAGCCTTTTGCAACCAGTATTGATTTATTTCTAACAATAACTCCATTTTCATTACATTTGTTTCTAAAAACCAATTTTACTCCAATAACAGATGTTTCAATAGGTTTCTCAACCAAGGTCCAAACTTGATTTCTTACTAATTCATTGAGTTCATCTTTCATATCCTTTATCCAATCTTCATCACCCAGGGCTTATTCAGGAGTCTTTCCATCAAATTCGGAATGAAATGCAGTATATTCAACTTCATTTATTAAAGAACTTCTAGTTCTTACTAGCTGATTTACATTTCCAATGATATGATCACTGGGATGATTCCTAAGTAACAACTGACTTGGATTTTAAAAAACATGTTCATTAACATAAGGTACAAAATATTCAGGAGTAAATTTTTCAGAGACATTTTCTTGAACATTATCATTGTCTAAAAGATCTTCTATCAAAGGTTGGTGATCAGTTCCAGAAGATATATCAGAAAAAGATTCAGGTTGTTTGAAAACGAAAGTATTATTTTCATCAAAATTAACATATACTGTTTCTTCCACAGTGTAAGCATTTTTATTAAAAACTCTATATGCCTTAGAGTTAGTAAAGTATCCTAAGAAAATTCATTTGTTGGATTTGGATGAAAATTTGGGTAATTTATCCTTGGTATTCAAAATAAATACATTGAAACCAAAAAATCTGAAGTAATAAACTTTTGGTTTTCTGCCAGTCCACAACTCATAAGGTGTTTTATTATGAACTAGTCTTATTAAAACTTGATTTATAGTATAACAAGCAGTACTTACAGCTTCAGCCCCAAAATGTTTAGCTATAGAATATTCATTCATCATGGTCCTTTTCATCCCTTTAAGAATGTGATTTCTTCTTTCTACAACACCATTTTGTTGAGGAGTTCTTGGAGCTGATAAGTTGTGAGTAATACATTTCATACTACAAAAAGTTTCAAAATCAGAATTTTCCAATTCTCCACCATGATCACTATGAATAGTTATCAACGGTAGGATTTTCTCATTCTTAACCTGAGCTCTAAATATTTTTAAAGAGAAAAACCATCATTTTTCATTTCTAGGAAATAGACCCATGTAAATCTAGTGTAGTCATCAACTAAAAAAAACACATAGTATTTGCCTCTAATACTTCTAGTTTGTGTTTGAAAAAGTAAATACATGTGTACTAACTATAAGGCATTATAAGTTTTAACTTCACTTATAGATTTAATGCTAGATTTAGGTTTCATTCCATATTGAAAAAAATCACAGACCTTCGAAGAATCAATCTTGTGTTCTGGTAAATTCTGAAAAAGTTTGTTCATAGAAAGCTTACTATGATTCCTTAAATTATAGTGTCCTAGTCTCCTATTCTGAATCCATGATTGATCTTCAAATTCACTAAGTCAAGGTATATCTTGACTTCTAAGGTCTTCTACGATTAAGGTGTACAGATTCTCATGGCGAAGGGAAGAGAATATAAACTTATCCTTGGAATTTTGAACTAAACATTTATCATTTCTAAAATTCACAAGGTAACCTTCATCACATAATTGGATTGTTTTTATGAGGTTGTGCCTAACACCTTTTACAAAAAAATTGAAATAATAGCCTTACCAAGAAGAATAATGTTACATATACCGACAATATCTCTTTGAGAGTTATCACCAAAAGTTATCATTCTACCTTTTTTTGAAAAAATCTTGCAATAGTTTTTGTTACCAGTCATGTGCCGGGAACATCCATTATCCCTGTACCATAGGTTTTTGGTACTTCCTTCTTTTTCCGGAAAAATAAAGAGTTAGTCTTCCGAAATACAAAATTTCCTGGATCTGGAACTATTAGATAATAAATTCTTAGGTAAACATTGTTTTTTAGAAAAAAAATCATTATGAAATCCAAGGGATTGCACTTTATTTAAGGAACAATTTTTCTTCCAATGCCCGCCACTTTTGCATATAGTACAAAAAGGGGCTCTATAAGGAACAAAATAATTATTTTTAAGAATAGGTTTTTCCTGAGAATAACCTAATCCCTGATCATTACCATAAGGTCGGATTTGAGAATATATCTTGTCAAAATTTTCCATACCAGAAATAAATTTTGCAAGAAGTTTCTTCACGGAAAATATTTCAGATTTTAGTCTTAGGAGTAAATTCTTATCCTTAGGAAAAATATATTTAGAGTTATGTTTATCCTCTAAAACATATTTTTCTAAAAATAGATATTCATTATCTTTAGAAATATTATCCTTCTCAGAATTAACTTCCTCAAGTTTCTTAGAAATATTTTATAAAACAACATTTTTCTCATAAAGATCATCGGAAAGATAAAAAATTTATTCTGTTAAAATAGATTCTCTAGAATTTTCTTTATCATATTTCATAGAAACATTACAATTTTTCTTTTAAATAAACGTTGAAAATATAGAAACTTCCTCCAAGGAAGGAAAATTATTATCGTTATATGATGAATAAGATTCTTCATCTGAAGAAAACCAACTATCTGAAAATTTTTCACTTAAAGACATATTGGTTAAGGAATCAATAGTTTGTACCTTAGCCATAAGAAAATGAATTTTAAAAAGTAGATATGGCTATTAGACTAATATTATTTTTCCCAGAAGATTCATATTCTAATGATTTATTAGAAGAATCTCCATTATTTTCACCCCTTATGTCATTGTCTTTCAATACTTTCTTATGCTTTGATCTATAGAACTTCTTCTTGTTTCATTCAGAATTATTTTCTTTCTTGTCCTTCTTCTTAAGCACGGGATAGTCATGTCTAATATGACCAGTTCTTCTACATTTATAGAAAGTCACTTCTCCTTCTTTATTATCTTTTACATCTTCCTTCTTGTATCTATATTGAAATTTCTTCTATCCAAATGTCTTTTTCATCTTCCGAGAAATATTTTCTATCTCATTTTATGATGCTTCACGTTCACTAGATTCAGATTGAATACTGACCTTATTAGATATTGATCTTATTGTTCTCTTAGGAGTCATGGATTTCATATGAATTGAAGTAGTTGTAAAATCAACACATCCATTTCCATTCTTCTTCTTAATATTTTCAGCATCTGTCTTTATTCTGGATTCATGTTGAAGAAGGGTTCCAAACAGTTCATCAAATGAAATATGAGTAACATCCCTATTCTCATCTATAATTTTACTCTTGGATTCCAATTCATTAGTCATGATGTCTATAATACTTTCTACAAGAGCATAATCATCTAAACCTTTCTCACCGATGGATTTTAAGATGTTGACAATAGTCATAAATCAATGTTTTACGTTACATACATGTTCTCCATAAGGGAAGCAGAAACCATGATACTCAGCTCTGAGCATTGCTCTTATAGTTTCAATAACTTTGGAAGTTCCAAAGTGAGCTTCTTCAAGCTTCTTCCAAATACTATTAGCAGCTTCAAAGGATGAAATTTGGATATAAATGTTTCTAGTCATGGAACATAGCACAGTATTACATACCTTAATGTTCAGTAGGTATTTCACCTTTTCTGGATTAGTAAAGGTTCTAAGTTCCTTATCATGAATCTTATAATCTTCAGTTAACATAATGTAGTTGCCTACACCTGTGTTTATCACAAAGATCTTCATTATATCTCTCCAATACTCATAGTCATTTCTGTTGAAGATCTGTGGTCTAGTAGGATTGAGATTATCTAGATATCCAACATTATTTCATGCCATACTAAAAGGAATTTCTTTCCTCAAAACTTATTAGTAGTAAGAGCTCAAAATCAAATATGAAGAACTTAAGAAATGGAAAACTTGAGCAGGAAAACATATATGTAAATATATGTATTTCAAAAACCTCCTCTAATACAAATTTTAGGTTCAAATATGTTAATGTGAGATTCTCAATATACAAGAGGGGGGTGTGAATTGTATACATTAAAAATTACTTTGGAACCTTTAACGTTAAATTTAATATGGTTAAACAAACATTCACAAGACCTATTAAAGAAACATTTTCTAATTTCCTATAATAATGATTCTACCTTAAACAATATAGAATCTGTAATATAATCAGAGTAATGGAATGACAATGTATAAGAAATATATGCTTTCTAACGTTAACAAATTTACAAATACAGTGAAATTAAAACAACTTGAAATAGGAATCAAGTAACAATGGGATTCTTGTAACCCAAAGAGAATGGTATCCAACAAACTCGGATAAAGTTTCCTTGATTTATACTTTCAAGAAAGTCTATCTTACCCAAACCCAGGTAATCCCTCAATCCAATGATTGGTATCTGTCTTGCTATCCCCGTAATCCCTTGATTTAGAAGGAAATTGGAACCTCTATCTTCCAAACTCATAAGCCCACGATCAGCCTAATTGGAGTCTGCACAAAGAAAGTCTGAACAAGTTAATCACGCCTGAACAGGTTGTTCACAACATCTTCATGAAGAATTGAGAGTTTTAAGAGCCTCTCTCTCTAGAAAACACTTCACAAGGTTGTTCACTATCAAGTTATTTTCTCGTTCAAATGAGCTTGTATTTATAGGAAAAGCATCCCAACGATCATCTCCTCTCCAACGGTCACATTTTCCTTAAATTTCGGAGGGACCTGGACACGTGAAAAAAAAACAACGGTTAGTTTGTAATAGATTGTACGACATCATTTCAAGTAACAGAAGCGATGTTAAGTTAATTATAAATGTTATGTATAAGAAATTTGGGAACTAATAATATTGGAATGAAACACTTGGTAACTCTAACATTATGAAGAAAACATAATCTTATGAAATCAATAAAATTGATTATTAAAAATAACATTATCAAGAAAACGAATTCATAAGAAAAACTAAATCGGATTGTGAAACATGTATCTCATTTGTTCCAGAATCTGAATCATAAAATCTGAATCACTTATACACCAGAATCAGAGTCATTAACATGAATCACAAATACAATGGAATTAGAATCATAAAACTGAATCACATATACACCAGAATCAAAATAATAAAAGTAAATCACATATACACTGGAATCGGAATCATATAACTGAATCTCATATACAACGGATTCGGAATCATAAAAAAGAATCACATATACACCAGATTCAGAATCATAAAATGAAATCACATATACACCAGATTCATAATCATAAAACTGAATCACATATACATAGGAATCGGAATCATAAAACTGAATCACATATACATCGAATTAGGAATCATAAAACAGAATCACATATACACAGGATTCGGAATCATAAAACAAAATGACAGATTGTAATGACAGATCATGAAAAAATAACTGAATGGCAAAAATGGAATGACAGATCTATAAGAATAACTTAATGACAAAATTAGAATGACAAATTTGTTAGAAAAACTAAATGACAAAATCAGAATGATAAGTCTTGTAAAAATAACTAAATGAAAAAAATTCAGAATGACAGATCTTGTAAAAATAATTGAATGACAAAATTGGATCTTAAGAAAAAAAATAGAACTTAAGAAAAAAGGGTTTGTGATTTTCAAAACATAAAACCATATAGAATAGGGAAGTCATAAGATAACCTTATTGACTCAACAGAGAATGTCGAGCTATTTGCATTGTCATATAGCTCCTTCTTTATCCCGGAAGATGAAGCCACACAAATCCATGTTCCAAACTGAATCACACCATCATCGTCGATATGGAACTCATGCAGCTTCCATTCCTTTACTACATTCACCCTCTTTTGTATCTTCACATCATCCCGTTGTGCTTCCTTAATCTTCTCTTAGATGGATGGTTGTGAAATCATTTGGGAAAGGTAGGATATATCCCATGCCCTTATGATTCCTAAATCCATCATTGGCATATCCGTGAAGATTTGGTCTTTCTCAATTTGTAACATGCATAGAGTAGTAGGTTCTTTTATACTTAGAGCATCAGCTACCTTGTTTTCCTTTCAAGGATGATAGTGAATAAAGTAATTAGAATTTTTGATTATCTCTAACCATCTCCTTTGACACATGTTGATCTCCTTTTGTGTGAATATATACTTTAGGCTCTTGTGGTCGGCACATAAGTCACACTTCTCACCATAAAGGTAGTGTCACCATATTTTCAAGGAAAAAATCATGGCTGCAAAATCTAGATCTTTCATTGTGTAGTTATGTTCATGGATCTTCAACTATCATGAGGCATAGGCTATCATATTTTCATTTTTCAAGAGTACACTACCCAATCCTTTCTTTGAAGCATCATTGTATATCACAAAACTTTCTCCCCTTTTCGGTAGTGTTAATATATGTGCAATGATCACCCATCTCTTTAGCGACTTTAAGATTCCCTCACATTCTTTTATCTAGACATACTTTACCCCTTTGCTTATTAATATAGTTATCGGGCTTGACTACCTTGATAAGTTTCTCAAAAAACGTCAGTAGTACCCAGCTAATCCAAGAAAACTATGGGTTTTGTGACACTAGAGGGCCTAGGGCATTCCTCAATTACCTTTTTTTTTAAGGATCCACATAAATTCCCTCACTTGTGATCACATGTCCAAAGAAAGTGACATGCTTTATCCAAAAGTCAAACTTGATGAATATGGAATTGAACTTCTCCTTTCTCAATGTCGCAAAAACATGTCTTATATGTTTTTCATATACCTCCTTTCTCATGGAGAAGATTATATTATCATGAATAAAAACTACCACAAATTTTTCAATGTAATGTCTATGGACTTTATTCATCAAATCACTGAAGATTACAGGGGAATTAGTAAGTCCAAAGGGTATCAATAAAAAATCATCATGCATATACCTTGTACGGAAGATATTCTTATGAATATCTTCCTTATTCACCATTAGCTGATGATATCCAGAATGAAGATCCTCCTATGAGAAGTATTGATCTACTCTTAACTGATCAAACAAGTCATCAATCCTTGACAGAGGATACTTGTTCTTTATGGGGATCTTGTTGAGTTCTCAATAATCGATACACAGACACATTGTTCCATCCTTATTCTTCACAAAGATCACTGGCACACCCCAAGGTGATGCACTAGGCCGTATGAACCCTTTGTCTAGATGATCTTGCAGCTACTTCTTTAACTCCTCCAGTTCTATAGAATATATCCAATATGGACACATTGATATAGGAGCAGCTCTGAGTATGAGTTCTATTGAGAACTCTACCTAATGATCTGGGGGAATTCTGGGTAACTCTACGGGAAATAAATCATTGTATTCCCTAATGACGGGAATTTCCTCAAGGTTGGAAGCTTTCATTGACACAACCATTTGGACGAGGTATGAATATTCATAGGGAACAACACCCACACCATTGAAGTATTTTTCCAATGAGATTCACGACCTTCCTTGCTTTTGTAGAGGAGCATGATATAGTTCAGAATATGAAAAGATATTTCCTTTTCCTGATAGTTCATATGTGCTCTATATAATGAGAGCCAATCCATTCCCATTATATAATTGAATTAATCTAAGGGAAGTATTACGAGAATCTCTAGAAGAATATTAACACATACACCAACAGGAGGAGAGTTAATCACTTGTGTGGAAATGATATCACCTCTTGGGGTTTTTATTGATATCTCTACTTCAAGGTTTCGGGGCTTCGATTTTATAGTTCTAGAACAATTCCATGATATAATGGAATACGTTGAACTAGAATCAAATAAGACTTTTTCCATTCTTGAGTGAATTGGAAGTGTAACTTGTACAAATTAATTATCTTGCTCCACTTTAGTAGTAGTGATGGAATAAGCCTTCCATTGTTCCTTTGGCTTCGGTGGATGCTAGTGCAAATTACCCGCGAGAACTCGAAGTTTAGTGAACTGGCATGCATAGTTCCCTCGATCCCTACAGTTTTAGCATTGAACCATGGGTGGTTCACTTTTTTCTTCAGCTACATTCTCCTTCCTTTCCATGTCTTTTCAACACTGTTGAGAATAGTTTCCTTCTAACACACTATTTAAGCACTTCCTCATCCCATTAAGGAATTTCACATGATGCAACATCCCACATTTTTGGCATGTGGGTTGTTGAGTTTTTCTCCCGCATTGGTCATTAGATCCACCGGATTGAAACTCCATATTTGGTTTCTTATCACTATAGCCATGTGACCATTCTTCAAACTCCATCTCTAATTTGAAAGCACACCGAACAAATTCTCCATAACTCCCAAAGTCTCTACTTACAAGAGCCTTTTGATGGCATGATTTTAATCCACTAAATAATCTATCAATTTTTCTATCATTATTGATAACAAAACCCAAATTATACCCTTCAAGACTTGTAAAATTTGATTCATAGGATGTGACAAATTCTTTTTGTTTTTCTCTTAAGCTATAGGAATTCTCTCTCTATATTTGTGTGAAGTGTTCTTGGGAAATAATTATTAATAATCAAGATCTTAAATTCATCCCATTCCATGTCTTCAATTTCATCCCTTGGCTTGGGGTTCTTAATAAAATCCCACCATTGATCAGCCTCTCCATCTTGATGATAAATGGATTGATTCAACTTCTCCATATAAGAATAGTAAAGCATAGAAATGATCTTCTACATGGATTTGACCCACTATTCCGCAACTAGTGGATTGAAATATCCACTAAATGTTGGTGGTCGTTGCCGCATAAAACATTTGAGAGCTAGTTTCTCTCTCTTTGGTGAAGGAGGATGTTCGCCATTATTATGGTTACTGTTCATAACCAGAGATAATTGGGTAAGAATTTCCATAATGTTTTGAACTCCACCTCCCAAGTCATTGGGGATGTAGTTCGGGCAATCGTTTCATTGACCCTCGCATGAGTTCTTGGCCTATTTTCTCCTAGATCCCACCATTTTCAAAAATAGAAAAGGTTAGATAAAAACATAAGTCAACAAGTCATGAATAAATGACATATTCATTTAAACAATTTATACTAAAATAAAAATATATGAGATCCCTATGTAAAGCTTCGTGTATACATATTTGTACATAGTCTCATAGTGGAGGTTTGCTCTAGGGTCCACTAATATAAATTCCCAAATTAACTAAAACTTTCCTATGATACCAACTATAGTGACCCAAATTTTTCTTAAATCACTATTAAATCATATTAATGGTAAATTACATAATAGTATTAGACATAGAGGAGCCAACGGTTTAGTATCTTTGGAAAACTAGAACCATACATAACAATTACAACATTGAGTATAAAAATTTATTCAATTTCTTCTTCTCTAGCTTCTTACTAGAACTTGAACTCTCCTGGGTACATGTAGTCACCTGAGTATATACATAAAAATGGGTGAGTTAGAATCCCAGTAAGGGGATAGATAATAACAATATTTCATGGGGTGAGCATAATCAAAACATAGGAAAAGGATCATGAACATAAGAGGAAACATAAATATAAGACGTTAAATGTGGGAATGCATAAAAATGAAACATCATGAATTAGTTGTTAACTACCACACATAATTGTGAACAATTCTAGAAACTGCTAACACATCAATTCATATTTACTCATGAGATTCATCACATTACCCAATCCATTGGAGCACTATATAATTCCGAGCGCACCCGTCACATTGACACATTATCATTTATCATGCATGCCACAATGAACATATATATAAATTCAAAATAAATAAACCATTAAAAGGAATGGGTTTAATATTATAAGAACACATTCATAAACATTTGGTTCACAAAAGAAAAAGGGAATAATATACAAGTTACATGAAACATCATCCTTGAATGAGGAGTAAAAGGCGTGTTCTCAAAAGAAGAGTTCTTTTGAAAAACATTATGTTTGACATTAACACAAGTAAAAAACATTTATATCCCAAAAAATAAAATACAATGGAGATCAAATGATATTTAAGAAGTAACCATATCAAAAAAAAAGAAAGAGGGAGAACCCGCAGAATGAAAGTTAGGTTCGAGAATTTCCTTTTACTTTGTATCAGAACGCTTCCTTCACTTTAATGTCCAGTATAATGACATTATATTCATTAATTAGCAATTATAAACCCGTTTATATATTAAGAGGGTTCATTTTGGTTTCATTATGTTATAATATTGGAAATTGTATGAGTTATATGGTTTAAAAACTTTGTTAGGGAATGATTGTTTTTACAGTTATCTTTAGCGATTCACTTGTATTCATAAATTGAAGTTTGGATAGAACATGGGTAAACATCCAGAACTAATATTACATGTTATTAATGATATTGAAGAATTGAAAATGATCTTATAATGAATTACGTTGTATACCATGTGTATGAATCATTAGATGATAATTAAATGATGATAGTTTGAGTTAATTTGGATGGTTTTTCAACCACAATGAACTTTATTTGATTAATCATTTAGTAATATGTAAATAAGTTAGTTCTAGAACATTATATAAGACTTAATACACATAAAATATTCGGGTTTGACCAAAAAAATGGTATCATCACCAGATCTGAAGTTAGAAATAAAAAAAATAAAACATGTCATTATTGAAGCCAATAGATTAACACCTCCCGAACCTTGTTTTATTTTATAAAATAAAAGGAAGAGGGAAAGGGGGTCTAATGGTATAATATCACATTAGTATCATAACATTCATGTATATGTAGGATATTTTAGTTACCATACTATTTGGATGAATATGGGTGGGGAGAGAATAAAAAAAGAACTTGAAATTGAAAGGAAATTAAAGGAAAGAGGAAGAGAAATTACCTCTTTAATCCCCCTCTTCAGATCCTCCTTATGAGACATAGGCTTGGCCTCTTGATGAGACTAGAAGCTCTTGGACTTGGGGGAGGGGATATGGAATATTCATGGTAATATTTTAGAGAATGATTGATGCTTGAGAGGTGTGAGGAAATGAGGGTGTGAAGGGTGGTATTTATAGTGGAGGGGAGAGGGGGTTTCTTAGTATAAAATTTATTAATTTCTAATTTCCCCACATGACAAGGAATAGTGAGTCTTAATTTACCAAGACTGGTAATTTTATCATGTGATCCCAAACCAAGTAATCTTACATTAGTAGAATATCATACATGACTCTATAATTAGCTTTTTTAGCTTTTTTTTTGTAAATCATAGTATTACACTATTCATAAAAAAATCTTGTATTTCCAAAAAATCCTTAAATTTCACCCCAACCATTTTTTGACATGTAGAATCCAAAAATGTAGTCCATTTTTCAAAAATAATTTTCTAAATATTATTGATTTAATATTTAATTAAAATTATATTTTACATTAAGAAATACAGTTTTTAAAATTAAAAAAAATTTATAATGCTTTCCAAAATTACTTAGTGTCTTATAAATTTATCTTAAATCTAGAATACATAGATTTGTTTATTTATGAACACATTTTAATAAAAAAAATTATTTTAAATCAATAAATTAATTATAATTAATTATTTTATGACTTACAAAAATACCAATACTTTTACTATGGTCAAATTTAAACTTATAAGATACCTTAATTTTATTTAATTTTTCAATGATAAGTTTACTATTTTTTTGGAAAATTTTCTATTAATTAGGGTCATATTACTATTCATAAGGGTAGGTAACTATTCATAAGGGTATGTTATTATTCACCAAAATTTAGTTGTTGTTTTTTTAGACTACAAAAATCATCTTGAACACAATCGTGTATGTCAGATTTTTGAAATTCCAAACATAGAAGTGAACACTTATGTTTAATGGTCACTTAGCACTTAGAAGTTCGTTTTGTTGTGTTTTCTGGTGATTTTATGACATATTATTAAGAAGGAAATTTACATTGAAGATCTTTGGGTCATTACAATAGATACTTATTATAATATATCATCATGATAGAGTAATATTTTAAGGAGGTGTGAGACAAAATAATACAAAGATGCTTGGTTTAGAACGATACCTCTTATTCAGACCACATAATTAAGATTATAACTAGACCCTCAATAGATTGAATTTATAATGAAAAAATGCCACTAAAACATGGGGACTAAATATTATGAAGGTGTTTGTGTAGGCTTTGGATGAAACAAAAGTCTCTTTAAGTATGGATAAGAGAGGGGGAGGGGTTTTCTTTTATAATTGGGGGAGAGGACACACCAAGAAATTTAGAAAGAAAAAAGGTATACGCAAGTTTTAAACATGGAAAAAGGCTCCAAAATGGATCATTATGAACATTTTAGGAGATAATTCCAAAATATTTCATGAAAATACGAATTGGACCTGTTTTTAAGTCATTTTAACGCATATTATTTTAGTTTAACCCCCCATAAAACCCAATTTAACCTTAACCAAAGAAATTAATTTACACTTTTTTCTATATTAATTATGAAACAATATTAATTTGAACTTATTATATAATATTATATAATCTAATTCTAAATATTGAATCCATTTCTATAAATTAATTCCTAAAATTTGTATAATTCAATATAAAATTAATGTCACAGACACTATGACAATATTTTTTTTCAATGAAAACGCTATCAAAAGTACAATAAGTTTTCATATAAAAATTTGATTATTCTCATTCACACTATTAAGTTTAATCGATACTTTATAATAGTTATAAATAATCATGGTTATTTTAGTATTGGTGTTTCATGTCACACATTCAATTAAATATGGTATTCTTTTTAAAAACCACACGTTTTAATGAAATACAAGATGGAATTATAATAGTATTATATCCGAACTAAGTGTGGGGGAATATATAAAATTTAATTTATGATGTAGATATCCTTTTACATTTTATAATTCTGTTTCTTAAGAAATAATAATAATAATAATAATAATAATAATGAAAAAAATAAAAAATTGATACAAAAATTGTTATGCTTGATAATTGAGCTTTTGTATAGTTTTTTAACTTTTCAAAACATTAATTGATATGACACCTTACCTCCCCAGTTTATATTTCATGATATAGTTGATAACTACATTGGCTAAAACATTATAATAATTTGATGAATACTGAGTAAATTTGTCACTTACTTCATGAATATCTAGTCTTATATCTTTTTTGTCAAAATGAAAAATATTAACCCTTCCTAACCTTATTTTGAAATTCACAATATACTAAATTAAAATTTTATACCCCTTTAACGTTTATACTTCTAATGTTCTTAGTATTTTAATAGGAATGTTTTTTAAATGAATATAGAAAACCTTTTATATCAGATTAAATTGTTCCTTAATTTGATGTTCATGTATTTTGTACATCGAATGGATGATTAAAGAATTAACCAAACATAGATTTATAAAAGTAGAGTAGTCAATGTATAAAATATAATATTGGTTGATGTTCTTCGTAGTCTATTATAAAAACTATATCTGGTGAAGAAAGACATGTATTCCAAATAAACTTATATAAAATATATTAGGTGAAGATGTTCTATTCCACCAAATAAACATTTCTTATTCTACCAAGTGGAATCTATTTACACTAAAATGGTGTATATTATTTAGACCATTAAATGAATATGTTGTTATTTACATTACAAGAAAATATAGAGTTTATAAAATTTCATTGTAACCATGTATGATATATATTGAATATTAAATTCAGAATTTTATTATAAATAGAGGATAAATTCAACGACGAGGGATAATTTTTCATTATAAATAATCTAACGTTTTTATTAATATTTTGAAACAACTTTTTAATTGAGAGAACTTAATTGTAACTTTTAGTGTGTCTTTTACTTAAGTTAGCAGTTTGAAGAAATTTAGTAAATCCCTTAGGAATTATTGGTTTTGTAATAGCTATTTTCGGATTAGGTGGGATCCAGGTCTTCCAAGGTTTATGAAAAAAATATCACTGATAATTATAATTGAGGGTAACCGGGACTAGGGAAACAAATTATTTTTCTATTTCATTGATCAAGGAATTTTTTGTCCATGAAGTTAAAACTTTATTATTTGGATAAAACCAATGATATCTTGAGTTTGATTTAGACTTCATTTACACTGAATGTTAATGTGTGATAAATTTATGGGGAATGTTTTTTATGTTTTTTACACCATTTATAAAACACGTGTTATATTTTTATTCATAATAAATATATTTTTTACATATTTTACTCTATGTATGAAATATGTAAAGTTTCATACTATTTGTAACAAGCATTTCTTAACACTGATTTCGTAATGTACATTGGATTTTCTATGTAAAATTACGTTTATATGAGTGGATAGTTAAAATTGTGTGTTTTATTTTATAAAATACAATTCAACACCACCATATTGTTGTAAAATTATACTCTTTTGATCCTCAATTTAGTATCATAGGAGGTTTATACATATTATAAACTATTACAATAACATGTATTTATAGAAAATATATAATTTTTTTAAAATGCAAGGTTTTTTCATTGGTAAATTATAATATATCATTCCAGAAAGAACACAATTTTTTTATAGTTCTAATAATGAATATAAGAGAGATTTTATGAATACATTTGTTATCAACCCCAAATTTGATAAATTTTTATGTCAGCTAGAAACTATCAGATTCCAAAAAATAGACTACAACATTTATAGAAAATGAAAAGGTGGAGAATGTTGTAGAAAATTCTACAAGAACAAAGGAATGAAAATTTTTAAATTTTTTCTTTTGACTTGGAGTTAAAGAATATGTAGTAGTTCTTTTAAAAATCATTTTATGAATAGAACATATGATCAGAAGAATATTGTTTTTTACTATGAAATTACAATAGACATGAATTTCTTCATGGATAATTTATCTTCTAAATGCTTAACTAGTTTAATGAAAATTAACCTAATTTTTATGATGAATACAACACTTTTTATAATGAAAAAAATTGTACATATGATCATGAAGATTATTTACCTATCTTTGAGGAAGTTTCATGGTATACTACTTTTTTATAAATAAATAATAAATTTAAATACAAATTTGTAAACTAATATGGAAGAATATTCCAAAAAAATATAGAATTTCCAACCATTCTTTAAAAGTTTCAAATATTTACAAAATAAATAAAGATATACATTAACTAATGAAAATAAGGATTTGGTTGTGAAACTAAATTCTCAAATTTTCTATTTTGAAAAATTTACTATTAGATTTTATACCTTGTATGAAATAAATTTATAACATTTATAAATAGTTTAAACTTTTTAGTAATAATTCTAGGAATGTTTTTAAAAAATAAAATACTTATTTTCAAATAACTCATTTTTCCTAAAATACATCCTTTTTGTGAAATGTTTTAGATAGGTGGACACTACATTTTTTTATTTAAATAAGGTGAAACATTCTTTTATTTTCATAAATTATAAATTTCACTGGAATATTCACCTATAAAACACAAAACAGATGGATAAATGAGGATCCATAAATTTATATTTTCTAATTCATCTGGTCACAAGAATGTTTATGTACCAAGAGATTAACATTTTTATTTTAGGTAAATAAAAAGAGTACTAATAGAAATAATATTTAGTACATGGATTGAGAGTATTCAAGACACATGAATGGAAATAAGAAATTGTTTCATAAGACTATCAATATGAAAGGTGGAAGAGGACCCTTTGGAGATAATGCTTATGGGAAAATAAATAGTATTTATTTTAATGTTATTATTAGTAATGTGTAACATCCCAAGTAATTAATGAGTAATAAATATTTTTATCTATGTCTATTAATGAATTAGATAGTGTTTTAGAGGCTTAAAATGAAAATAAATCCAATCTTAAGCATGGAATACACTAATATTTTTAAAAGATTGTTTTACTGCCTTTTTATGGAAAACCATTTTTAAATCTATATTTTGACAATTTTATAAGCTATGTTTTTCAAAATAAACTTATTCTTTATGATTGAGACATCAAAATTTACTTTGTGTTAATTTTTGGTATTTTTCAGACAATGTTCATTTTTTAATGAATAGTGAAACATACTGCATTTTACATCAAAACTGCTTTTTAATCTAATTTATTTATATGATTAGATTTTCCTTTGAATTGGTTTTGAAGTTAAATTAGAATATATTTTTACCATTTCATCCAATGGTGGTCATTGGAATTAGTTTCATTATGAAATTGGTCTTAAACTGGTGTCAATCTTTTGATACTTATTGTTTCATAAAAACATGCTATTTGTCATGACGGCGGGAATTAATTATTAAATTAATTAATGTGACTTATATGTTTTGAATTTTTTAAAATAGACATAATTTTTGAATTCATAATATCAAATATATCTTAGGGTGAATTTTTGGTATTTTTCTGAAAAACTTCAATTTTGGATGAATAGTGAAACCACTAAGTGGTACTTATAAAAACTGATTTTTCATTTATATGAAATTTTACCACTTCTGTGTTTTGAATTTCAAAAATCCAATGAACATGATTTTAATTAAGAAGTAAAATGTGGTTCAATGAGATTAAAATAATTTTTTGGTGAATAGTAATTCTTAAGTTCTTAATCACGGTTAGAGGTAATTAGTGTAGTTTAAGGTAAAAATAATGATTTAATAAAATGAGATGAGTTTGAAACATGTCATACCCTCATTGGATGTGTCATGGCAGACCAAGACAATCCATGGGTCAACTTGGGGACCCCATGTAGACACTTTGTCTGGGAAATGACATAAATAACTTTTTATTTAATGTAAAAGTAAAAATGACACAAACATGAGATGTGTTACTAAAAGAATTTTTACATGGGGTTATAAAGATCATATTTTTGATTATAAATAGTAATTGGAAATATAAAAATATTTCCTACATCATAGTATTTTTTTTATAATTTTTAGACTTTAGATAAATTAAATTATTTATGACATCATGATGATGCAGCGATGACCTCATTATTTAACGATTTAAATAAAATGGAATGATAATGTAAAATCTAAGCTCTACACATGGAAAAAACCTATTGGATGGGTGGATTTAGAATCCTTATAACCTTATACTCGAAACACATCAATGTGGGACCTCTTAAATCCGAATACCATTTTAAAATAAAGTGACTTTTCTTTACTTTCCAAGAGTGCCCCTCCTCTCCGCTTATAAAAGGCCCCCACCTCTACCTCCTTACCCACACTCCCAAAGCCTTTGGCTCGGCCAACCCCTGCCCATGTTTTCTCTCCACATCCCTCTAGTACTCTTTAAAGCCTCACTTTGGTCAGAAGTCTTCCCAAGGAAGCCTTTGAGCTCAATCCAAAGGGAGTTACCCGATTTGAAGGTAATGTCTTCTTTTGAGTACTTTTGTTTGATTTTGATTCTCCAACCCCCTAAACTATTTTTATTCTTTTCTTTTGTAACAAATACAGTATCCTCAATATACTAGGATGTTTTTATAAGAAGGATTCGAGGTACACTTACACACACCTACATCTAATGGTTAAAGGACATACTGTTTCCGTGGATGGTGAATTTATGCCTCCCGAAATGATGATTGTTCAACATTATTTTAACACCTTCAAAGGTGGCCATTAAGATATCACTATATTTATATATAAAATATGTTTATGTTTTCCTTAAGATTCTGTATTTTTCATTTTGGGCATACCTTTATGGTTACCATTATGGGTAAACGTGATATCTTCATTTAATGAAGTGCGGACTACCGCCCCCTCAAAGTGATTTGATTCGTTAAATAACATATGTGGGACGTATAAAGGATGGAACTATGATATTATATATGATATTATACTGGAATTATAATATACCTTTATATCATTATGATTACATTCTATAAAATATGAAATAGAAATGAAAGTAGCGTTCATGCGTACAAACGGCTTACCGTCTCCATGAACGGTGCATTTCATTTATTACCTCTAAATGATTATGTAATATTATAAATGCATGTATATACTGGATATATATGATATATACATAATGATTATAATTATGGATATAATGGATACATGAACAACATGTAATTATAAAGGGTTTATTTTTTACTCAAGTACCAATGATCATTAAAACGACCGTTATTAACTTAAATAATTACATAGTGTTCATGACATGGAAATAAGTGATATAAAAGGAATAATGAACTTGAAAAAGGTTCTTAAACAAGTAGAAATTAACTCAAGTTTATTATTCAGGAGATTAAAGAACGACCGTGTCAAGTCGGACCCGAGGTATGGGACTTCGTCTCAATATCCTTTCATTGAGGCATATTTTGTTTTATACACAACATTCTTTTATATGGTGTATAAACCCCTTTGAATTTTACGTTTATTCAAAAGGAATCTTTTTTATACGAAAAGTTTACTAAACGAAAAAAAGGGAATGTTTTTGTCGTACGTATGCGGCGACAACGACTTCCCCACCGCCGTGACCATTATTTGAGTTTCGGCTTCCTCTACAAGCCATACCTTTTTTTAAAAGAAAAATAAATATCATGTTTTACTTTAATTTTATTTTGGTATTGAAAATGGTTTTCATAATTTTTTTATATCAATGTGTTGTATTGATATCTTGTGATTGATATGTGGACATGTTATGTTTTTTTATGCATGTTTTATGTGATACGATTATGTTGAGGTTCTTGGGCATTATTATGAAGACAGGTGGTTCCATGATAAACTAAGAGCGGGTGAGCCCGATATAGCTCTCCAATGCATTGGGTAATGCGAAGGATTGTAATGTAAAGGTTTCTCCGAAGAGATTTAGGGAATATACTGTGATGGGTATTCCAAAAGTAACCAAGAGGGTTACTCCCTGCATAAGAATTTTATGAATGCCTCAAGTTACCTTTATGTCTTATGATTTCTATGATTTATTCATGATTTGATGAGGTATGTTAAAGTGGTTATGTTTTATGGGTAAAGTATGATTTCATTCTTATATATATATGTACCCATGTTTCCTTTCCATATTTTTATATCCCTTACAGAGCTTTTTATGCTCATCCCAAGTTTTTTTGAAATGTTTTTCACAGGTCAAGGGAAAGGTACATGATATCATGATAGTGTCAAGGAAGTGTGAAGAAAGAATCCATGTTTTATTTTAAATATGTTTCCATTGATGGGAAAGAAGAATACTATCTTTATGTAACCACTTTGTTTATATGTGGAATGTAATGAAAGTTTTATGATCTTATTCTCTAAAACTCTAAACCCGAAAAGATCCTCAATGTGTAATCTTGTAATAACTCAAGATTAAGTAAGGTTTAAGGTTGGGGACTTATAGTTTGTATCAGAGATCAGTTTAGATAACTTTAGGAGTTATAATTCTATTAAATGATTATCCAAAAATATTTTTTTATGGTCAAATTGAAGTGATATAGTATTTGAGGATTACCATGTTGCTTCATCTAAGACATTTTTTTTCAGAATGGTTTTCCGTAGAGGAAACAGGGAAGCAATGCTAGGAAGGCATGCAGAAGGAAATAACCTTCTGAATCAGCATCTTGAGATGGTCGGAATTGGAACTGAACAATTTTTTGCAGTAATGGATTAGTTGAATCAAGCGATAAATGGCAATGGTATCCATACACGAGATCAGCCAGATCAACCGTAGAGGAACATGTTAGTGGTGGAACATTTCATGAGGCAACATCCCCCATCATTTAGAGGATCATCTGACCCTGTGCTAGCTGAAGGGTGGATTAAAGAACTGGAGAAGATTTTTGATGTCATGGGGTGTTCATAAAATCAAAAGGTTAGTCTTGCTATTTATCGTTTGGAGGGTGAAGCAGATCAGTGGTGGTCGATGGTTAAAAATAGCAGGGACACTGATGAGATTTATGCTCTCGACAGCGATGAATTCAAAGGTATGTTTTTTGAGAAGTATTTTCATAAGGCTGTTCGACTTAGGATGGAAAATCAATTCTTGGAATTGAGGCAAGAGGTAGACTCAGTGGCTACCTATGACGAAATGTTCACTCGATTGGCAAGGTATGTTCCAAATTATATCCGAGACCTTGATAGTAAAATCAATCATTTTTACTCAGGATTAAAGTCAAAATATCGAAGGGCATTAGCTTCTCGTGAGTTTAAAAGTTATGAAAAGCTTGTTCGATGTGCTGAGAAGGTGGAAATGGAGTTTTCCGATGATCAAGTGTTCTATAACAACCAATAGAAGAAGAGACCGAGGTGGTAGGAGAAAGGTAAGAATTCTTCAAAAAAGTCTGACGGTAAGAAAAATAAGTTTCCAGTTTGTGATAAATGTGGCAAAATGCATGCTGGGGAATGTATTCTTAATTCTGGAAAGTGCTACTGATGTGGTAAGATGGGACATAAGGCTCGTGATTACACTGGAAAAGATCAGGGTGATGGTAAGACCAAATTTGATTTACAGTTAGTGAAATGCTATAAGTGCAATGAGATGGGTCACTATGCAAATGAGTGTCTGACAAAGAGCTTGGGTGATGGGAAGCAGTTAGACTACAAGCAGAAAGGGGTGGTGAAATCCTTTGAAACTACTTTAGCAGATGTCGGGCCATCAAATGATGTTGTATCAGGTATTTTGTTTGTTTTTTCAGATTATGCCAGTGTGTTGTTTGATTTAGGGTCTACACATTCTTTCATCTATGAAACCTTTTCTAGTAAAATGGGAATACCATCTCAAGAAATGACTCATGAACTTTTGGTAAAAACACCTGGGGGAAATGTTGAGGCAAAACTAATTTATAAGGATCTTCCTATCCTTATCTGTGGAAAGAACCTACTTGAAAACCTTATTGTTCTAACTCTAGTAGAGTTTGATGTTATCTTGGGTATAGATTGGATCTCTATTTACCATGCTAAGATTGACTGTAGAGCTAAAGAAGTTTCTTTTCAGAAAGAATTTCAGTTTGTGTACAAGAATGAACCCTTACTGTTGATAACTTATCAAGAGGCCAGGAAACTTGTAAAAGATGGAAATGAATGTTACCTTGCACACATCATTGAAAATAAAGGAACTGTTCAGATTAATGATGTTCCAGTGGTAAATGAGTATCCTGATGTTTTTCCTGATGAGTTTCCTAGAATAATACCAGATTGGGAAGTTGAGTTTACTGTTGACTTAGTTCCTGATGCTAATCCAATTTCAAAACCCCCTAATCGAATGGATCAAATTGAACTTTTAGAGTTGAAGGAGAAATTGCAAGATTTATTAGAGAAAGATTTCATTCGACCTTGCACATCACCCTGGGGTGCTCCTGTTTTATTTGTTAAAAAGAAATATGGTTCAATGAGAATTGCATTAATTATAGAGCCTTGAATAACATCACTATTAAGAACAAATATCCTTTGCCTCATATCGATGATTTGTTTGATCAGCTCCAGGGAGCTCAGTATTTTTCAACGATTGACTTGAGATCGGGGTACCGTCAGCTGAAGGTAAAGGAAGAAGATGTTCTGAAGACCGCATTCCGTACAAGATATGGCCATTATGAATTTGTAGTAATGCCTTTTGGGCTAACCAAGGCACCTACTGTATTCATGGACTTAATGAATATAATTTTCCATGACTTCTTGGATAAGTTTGAGGTGGTTTTCATTGATTATATTTTGGGGTTTTCTAAAATTAAATAGGAGCATGAAAGACATTTAAGGGTTATCTTTCAAACCTTAAAAGAAAATAAACTGTATGGAAAATTCAGCAAGTTTGAGTTTTGGTTGCAACAAATTTCTTTCCATGGTCACATTGTTTCTAAATATGGGATAACTGTTGATCCTGCAAAAACAAAAGTTGTTGAAGAATGGTCAAGACCCACAAATGTAAGTGAGATTCGTAGCTTCCTTGGTTTGGCAGGCTATTACGAAAGGTTTGTTAGAAATTTTTCACGGTTATCTAGTCCAATGACTAAGCTAACTCAGAAGGGTGTTAAGTTTATCTGGATAGAAAATGTGATGATTGTTTTCAGGAATTGAAAAGAAGATTGGTGAATGATCCAGTTTTGGAACTACCTTACAGGAATGGTGAGTTTGTTATATACAGTGATGCTTCATTGAAAGGACTTGGTTGCGTCCTAATGCAGAATGATCAGGTAATTGCTTATGCTTCACGATAGCTGAAAACTGATGATGTAAATTACCCTACACATGATTTGGAATTAGCTGCTGTAGTTTTCGCTTTAAAAATTTGGAGGCAACATTTGTATGGAGTAAAGTGTGAAATATATACTGATCACAAAAGTTTAAAGTATATATTCACTCATAAAGAGTTAAACATGAGACATAAGAGATGGCTTGAATTAATCAAGGATTATGATTGTACAATTCATTACCATCCAGGAAAAGCAAATAAAGTGGCTGATGCTTTGAGTCGAAAATGTAATGCTTCTTTAGAAATGTTGCGTTTGGAACATGATCCTTTGGTTAAGGATTTGATGAACTTTGGCATAGAAGTTGTTTGTACAGGAAGTTCTTCTTTTTTTGTTTCAGGTATCAGTGAGATCATCTCTATCAGATAGAATCAAGCAAGCACAGAAGCAAGATAGTGAGTTGTAGAAAAAGGTAGAGCTGGTTCAGAAAGGTAAGTTGCCTGAATTCAAAATTGATAATGATTGTGTTTTGTGATTTGGGAAGAGATTGTGTGTGCCTTGTGATTCATAGTTGAAGAGAGAGTTGTTATGTGAAGCTCATAGTTCTCCGTTTTCAGTTCATCCTGGCAGTACTAAGATGTACAGAGATCTGTGGGAGTATTACTGCTAGGATGGAATGAAAAGATATATTGCTGATTTTACTATGAAGTGTTTGACATGTCAATAGGTTAAAGTAGAGCGGTAGTTTTCGAAAGGGTTGCTTCAGCCTTTACCAGTGCCAGAGTGGAAATGGGAGAATATATCCATGGACTTTGTTGTGGGATTTCCGAAGACATCTCGACGTAATAATGCAATCTGTGTTATTTTTGATCGCTTGACTAAATCTGCTCATTTCCTTGCTATACTAGATAATTTTTTCCTAGATCAACATTCCCGTTTGTATCTTAAAGAGATAGTCAGGTTACATGGAGTTCCTCTCTCCATTGTATCTGATCGTGATCACAGGTTCACTTATAACTTTTGGAAAGGCCTTCAGAAGTCGTTGGGTACTGAATTAAATTTTAGTACAGCATTTCATCCTCAATCAGATGGGCAGTCAGAACGAACAATTCCGACCTTGGAAGATATGCTACGAGCTTGTTCAATGGATTATCAGGGAAGTTTGGACCAAAATCTTTCTTTGGTTGAATTTTCATATAATAATAGTTTTCATTCCAGTATACAAATGGAACCATTTGAGGCGTTATGTTGGAAGTGGTGTTGAACTCCAGCTTTCTGGGATGAAGTGGGTGAAAGGAAGTTGATGGGACCAGAATTGGTAGAAGAGATGGCAGAAAAAGTTCAGCTGATTCAGAAACACATGAGAACAACTCAGAGTAGGCCAAAGAGTTATGCAGACAATAGGAAGAAGGATCTAACTTTTGAGGTAGGTGATCATGTTTTTCTCAAGGTTTCTCTTTGGAAAAGTGTGATGAGATTTGGTAAGAAAGGAAAGCTGAGTCCAAGGTTTATTAGACCATATGAAATTCTGGAGAGAGTTGGATCAGTTTCATACCGGGTGGCTTTACCTCCGAGTTTATCTCAGGTACACAATGTTTTTCACGTTTCGATGTTGATAAAGTATATGCCAGATCCATCTCATGTTTTGAGTCGAGAGGTAGTTCAGCTGGAAGAGAACCTATCTTATGAGGAACAACCAGTCCAGATTCTTGACCATAGGGAGAAAGTGTTACGGAATAAGGTGATTAATCAGGTAAAGTTTTTGTGGAAAAACCACATGATGGAAGAGGCAACATGGGAATCTGAAAATGCAATAAGGGACAAGTACCCCCATTTATTCGATAAGTAAATAAATTGAGGGGACGCAATTTTGAAAAGGGGGAAGGATGTAACATCCCAAGTAAGTAATGAGTAATATATATTTTTATCTATGTCTATTAATGAATTAGATAGTGTTTTAGAGGCTTAAAATGAAAATAAATCCAACCTTAAGCATGGAATACACTAATATTTTTAAAAGATTGTGTTACTGCCTTTTTATGGAAAACCATTTTTAAATATAAATTTTGAAAATTTTATAAGCTATTTTTGTCAAACTAAACTTATTCTTTATGATTGGGATATCAAAATTTACTTTGTGTGAATTTTTGGTATTTTTCAGACAATGTTCATTTTTTAATGACTAGTAAAAAATACTGCATTTTACATCAAAAATGATTTTTAATCTAATTTATTTATATGATTAGATTATCTTTTGAATTTTTTTTAAGTTAAATTAGAATATATATTTACCATTTAATCCAATGGTGGTCATTGGAATCTACTTCACTTTCAAATTGGACTTAAACTGGTGTCAATCATTTGATAATTATTGTTTCATAAAAACACGCTATTTGTCATGACAGCGGGAATTAAATATTAAATTAATTAATATGACTTATATGTTTTGAATTTTGTAAAATAGAATTCATTTTTGAATTAAGAATATCAAATAGATCTTAGGGTGAATTTTTGGTATTTTTCTGAAAAACATCAATTTCTGGTGAATAGTGAAACCACTAAGTGGTACTTATAAAAACTGATTTTTCGTTTAAATGAAATTTTACCACTTCTGTGTTTTGAATTTCAAAAATCCAACATACATGGTTGTCATTAAGAATTAAAATGTGGTTCAATGAGATTAAAATAATTTTTTGGTGAATAGTAACTCTTAAGTTCTTAATCGCGATTAGAAGTAATTAGTGTAGTTTAAGGTAAAAATAATGATTTAATAAAATGAGATGAGCATGAAACATGTCTTACCCTAATTGGATGTGTCATGGCCGACCAAGAAAATCCATGGGTCAACTTGGGGATCCCATGGAGCCACTTTGTTTGGGAAATGACATAAATAACTTTTTATTTAATGTAAAAGTAAAAATGGCACAAACATGAAATGTTTTACTAAAAAAATTTTTACATGGGGTTATAAAGATCAGAATTTTGATTATAAATAGTCATTGGAAAGATAAAAAGATTTCATACATCATAGTAGTTTTTTTAGAATTTTTAGACGTTAAATAAATTAAATTATTTATGACATCATGATGATGCCGCGATGAACTCATTATTTAACGATTTAAATAAAATGGAATGATAATGTAAAATATAAGACCTAAACATGGAAAAAACCTATTGTATTGGTGGATTTAGAACCCTTATCACCTTATCCTCGAAACAAATCAATGTGGGGCCTCTTAAATCCGAATAAAATTTTAAAATAAAGTGACCTTTCTTTACATTCCAAGAGTGCCCCTCCTCTCCTCTTATAAAAGGCCCCCACCTCTACCTCCTTACCCACACTCCCAAAGCCTTTGTCTCGGACAAACCCTGACCATTTTGTCTCTACACATCCCTATAATACTCCTTAAAGCCTCACTTTGGGCAGAAGTATTCCCAAGGAAGCCTTTGAGCTCAAACCAAAGGGAGCTACCCGATTTGAAGGTAATGTCTTCTTTTGAGTCCTTTTGTTTGATTTTGCTTCTCCAACCCCCTAAAATATTTTTATTCTTTTATTTTGTAACAACTCCAGTATCCTCAATATACTAGGATGTTTTTAGAAGAAGGATTCTAGCTACTCTTACACACACCTACATCTAATGGTTAAAGGACATACTGTTTCCGTGGATGGTGAATTTATGCCTCCCGAAACGATGATTGTTCAACATTCATTTAACACCTTCAAAGGTGGCCATTAATATGTAACTATATTTATATATGATATAAAATATGTTTATGTTTTCCTTAAGCTTCTGTATTTTTCATTTTGGGCATACCTTTATGGTTTCCATTATGGGTAAACATGATATCTTCATTTAAGGAAGTGCGGACTACCGCCCCCTCAAAGTGATTGGATTCGTTAAATACCATATGTGGGACGTATAAAGGATGGAACTATGATATTATATATGATATTATATTTAAATTATAATATACCTTTATATCATTATGATTCCATTCTATAAAATACGAAATAGAAATGAAAGTAGCGTTCATGCGTACGTACGACTTACTGTCTCCATGAACGGTGCATTTCATTTCTTAAGTCTAAATGATTATGTAATATTATAAATGCATGTATATACTGGATATATATGTGATATACATAATTATTATAATTCTGGATATAATGGATACATGAACAACATGTAATTATAAAGGGTTTATTTTTGACTCAAGTACCAATGATCGTTAAAACGACCATTATTAACTTAAATAATTACATAGTGTTCTTGACATGTAAATAAGTGATATAAAAGGAATAATGAACATTAAAAAGGTTCTTAAACAAGTAGAAATTAACTAATGTTTATTATTCAGGAGATTAAATAATGACCGAGTCAAGTCGGACCCGAGGTATGGGACTTCGTCTCAATCTCCTTTCATTGAGGCATATTTTGTTTTATACACAACCTTATTTTATATGCTGTATAAACCCCTTTGACTTTTATGTTTATTCAAAAGGAATATTTTTTATACGAAGTGTTTACTAAGTGACAAAAACGGAATGTTTTTGTCGTACGTATGCGGCGACAACGACTTCTCCGCCGCCGTGACCATTATTTGAGTTTCGGCTTCCTCTACAAGCCATACCTTTTTTAAAAAAGAAAAATAAATACCATGTTTTACTTTTCTTTTATTTTGGTATTGAAAATGGTTTTCATAATGTTTTTATACCAATGTGTTGTATTGATATCTTTTGATTGATAGGTGGAAATGTTATGTTTCCTTTCTGCATGTTTTATGTGATACGATTATGATGAGGTTCTTGGGCATTATTATGAAGACGGGTGGTTCCGTGATAAACTAAGGGCGGGTGAGCCTGATATATCTCTCCAATGCATTGGGTAACGCGAATGAGTGTAATTTTAAAGTTTCTCCAAAGAGATTTAGGTAATATACTATGATGGGTATTCCAAACGTTACCAAGAAGGTTACTCCCTTCGTAGGAATGTTATGAATGGCTCAAGTTACCTTTATGTATTATGATTTCTATAATTTATTCATGATTTTATGAGGTATGTTAAAGTGCTTATGTTTTATGGGTAAAGTATGATTTCATTCCTATGTATATATGTACCCATGTTTCCTTTCCATATTTTTATATCCCTTACTGAGCTTTTCATGCTCATCCCAAGTTTTTTTGAAATGTTTTTCACAGGTCAAGGGAAAGGTACATGATATGATGATAGTGTCAAGGAAGTTTCAAGAAAGGATCCATGTTTTATTTTAAATATGTTTCCATTGATGGGAAAGAAGAATACTATCTTTATGTAACCACTTTGTTTATATGTGGAATGTAATGCAAGTTTTATGATCTAATTCTCTAAAACTCTAAACCTGAAAAGATCCTCAATGTGTAATCATATAATAACTCAAGATTAAGTAAGGTTCAAAGCTGGGGCCTTATATAATGATTTATTTTCAAATGTTTTATTTTTTGTAGGACATAGCCACAATGTCATTAACATTAGTCGATTATGTGACAATGGATAACTTATGAACTGTAGGAATGACAAATGTATTTTTGAAAGTTTAGAAGGTATTTTTTTTATTTATATTGATATGAATGGGAATATATACACTCTAAATTTAGAATACCATAGAAGATAAGATCTTTATTTACATAGTGAAATTCTGGAACAATTTTATTTATGGAAAAGAAAGGTTATGACACATTAATGTTATCACTTGAGCCAAAATTCATAGTAAAACAATTGTCAGAGATTTACTAGATCTAAGGATTAATTATTCTAATGTTTTTATCCTATTCATTTTGAAAAGTAACTTAAATCAAGATTTAAATATATTTGTGAATTATCATATTATTATTCTTTATAGTCAGTGAACATAGATTTATTAGGTCCAAGAAAATCTGGATGTATTGCTGTAAAATACAATGTATATGTTTTAGTTGATGATCATATAGTTGATATATTCAGGTCTATTTTCTAAAGTTAATGATAGAATCCTATTTGTGTTCTAAAAATGTAATAACCGATTTAAAAAATAGAAAATTTTAACTATTATAACTCTTCAAATTTACTATGTTATAAAATTTATAAATTTTTATTATGAAAATTTTTATAGTAAATAAGGGTATTATACATATCTTCTTATCTCCTAGAACACCAACACAAAATGTTATCGTTTTATGATGAAATAGATCTCTTCATGAGATAACTATAACCATGTTGAGTGAATACCCAATTTCTGAGAAATTTTTAGATAAATAAGTGAGCACAATGATGGAAATTTTCTTTTCTATTAAAAAATAAGTAAGTCAAAGAGAGTTTTTAATAAAAATTCATGTATTATTTAAGAAACAATGTGCATTAAATTTGATAAAATTGATCATTTAGTTAATAATCAATGTAAAACTAATTTTTCAATTGACATTTTAAAAAATTATTTTCAACCCACATTGGAAAATATAATTAGAGAATAATTAAAGAATAATTTTACCACGTTATAATACCAAAATAAACTCATGATATTATTGATGAATACCATTTTACAAACTCAAGGAATTAGGCATTCTTAAGGAATCATCCTACTAATAATATCATTATTGATGTAGATCAATCGGTCAAAACCATAATTTTATTAAGAAATAAACTTGAACATTTTGATTTTTTTTTTCAAAATTCAAACCTAATACGCCTGATGAGGGTTTAGGTGACCAATATTTGATAAAATAAATTTAAGATGAAATTGACTAATTTGAGTAGAATCAAGTTTGGACTTCAGAAGAAATTACTAAATATTTTCTTATAATTGGAGAAATTAAGTATTTTAAAACATGGTTTATGAAAATGAAATAATTATTAGAGGTAAGTAAAAACTTTTTATAAAGGGTTATAATCAATAAGAACTATTAGATTGTGAAGAATCGTTTTCTCCAATAGCTAAACATGAATATATTTATATTCTTATATCCTATTCCACATAATTAATTTTTTTTTCATTTTCAAATTGATGTGAAGTGTGATTTACTTTAATGGATATGTATATGAGAATGTTTATATTGACCAACCACCATATTTTTTGAAAACAAAAAAACTCTGGATAATGGTTTTTACCTTTTAATGCACTATATGGACTCAATCATGCCTCAATATCCTAGAATAATAAACATACTAAATTTTTGTTACAATTTTTTTGCTTAACGAACCTACTAATAAAAATTATTTTATTAAAAATGATTTTAAAGATACCATCACTATTCAAATTTATGTGGATGATATTATATTTTTCTAAACTAAAATAGTACATTTAAATTTCTTTTTAAATCTTGTGAAATCTGTGTTTTAAATGAGCCCGATGGTTGAAATAAATTAATCCCTAGTTTTAAAATTTCTAAAAAACAAGAATGATCTTTTATATCTAAAAAATATATGTATCATCATTTTAACAAGTTTGGATATGACAATAATAAATGTATTAGTACAACCATTGATACCACAAAACATTAGATCATGAAGAATCCAAAAAACTAGTTGATCAAAATACATTTATAGTAACGATTGGGATTTTATTATACCTTTTATCTTGTTGTCTAAATTTAATATTTTTGTATATACTTCTGCTCTATATTTTGCGTTAATCCATACGAGCTCCATCATAATGATGTAAAATGTATTTTTTCATTACCTTAAGGTAACTATGGATATTGAACTATTTTATTCTTCTCAAAATAATTATCAATTAACATGTTTATCACATATTGAGTTTAGTGAATGTAAAATGGATAGGAAAGTTACATTTAGAGATTTTCATTTCTTAGGATATTATTTAGACTCTAGGTCTTGTAAGAAGTAATGAATAATAATACTTTCTACTACTGAAGCTCAAGATGTGCTACTAAGAGGTTATCATGCATTAGTGTTTTGGATGCAACACCCACTCACTAATATTAGCATGAGTTTTAGTAATACCCATATCTTCTGTGGTAACATTAGTTTTGTATAATGAAGTAATAACAAAGAACATCACTCAAAAGTAAATCATAAATATAATGGAAACCATTTCCTTTTGGATCACATACCAAAACAAAGATATCATTTAACAATTAATCAAAATTAAAGAACAACATATTTATTTTTTTAACCCCCTAAATTTTGAATGATTTGAATTTATTAAATAGAAACTTGTAGTGGTCAATATAAAATTATATTATATTTATTTTTTGAATATCTCCATATATTAAAAAAATCATACAAAAAGGGGGAGATATTTTTTAATATATTTTTAAAATTGTAAATCTTTTTAAAATTTTCAATTGTATTAAATTCATTAATGTATTTGTAATTTTTATTATATAATTACTGTTTTTTGGGTAAAATATTTCTCTCTATATTTTCATTTTAAAAATATTTTCCTTAAAATATTTTAAATACATTTTTGATACATTTTTTAAAAACCCAAGAAGTACTAATATGACCATAAATACATTCATAAGAATGTTTATATTTTCCTTTAGATTCAAACTGTAAATCTTTTTGTAGTCTATATTCAATGTTATAATATTTTTTATACAATTATAATAATTTTTTTAAAATTTTTTTACTTCCACTAAGATAAATATATTTCATATAAAACTTATAACAATGTTTTTTAAACTTCATGATTTCAATAATTTTTATAGTAATGGATAAAATTTATAATCCAGTAATCTATATGAGGGTTTCATTTTATGCCGTTAGATTTGGATAAGTTGATTTGTCTATATCCTTAATTCTATATGAAGGATAATTTGGTCAACACATATATTAATACTAACTGAATTTTAAAGATAAATATTATTGCTCATATTTCTATTAGTCAATTTTTATTTGATTCTTATATTTCTAAAGTTTTTTATATTTTAAAAGAATAGATTCATAGTGTGACTTATCTAATAGATATGAATTTAAACAAAGGATGATTGAAAAAAAGTGTTATGATACATATGACTATATTCTAATGTCAGTTATTGTTTTTCTAGGATATGAAGATAAATGTGTTGAAAAATATAATTTTGGTTTGAATATCTCAAGATAGACATAGAATTTTATATGTTCACAAAGTTTTTTATGTTTAATATTCAATGGTTAAAAAATTTATTCTATTTTTAAAATCATATATGTTGAACAACAAATAGGTTGATTATATAGTTTATATTTCTTTAGAAGGTGTGGGAAACCATTTTACTCATAAGATTCCTAAGAAGTTAGAGTGTTTTGAGAAATCTAAGTCTATGAATTACCTATGTTCCTAAAATGATAAAGTTATAAATGTCTTTACATATATCCTGATGCAAGGATCATGGATTTATAGTTTTAGAATTACCTTACCCCAAAAATTTATATAAATAAACACTTAAATTCCAAGACATTTATGTATTATAGTTTCTTTTCAACATGAGTATATTCAATTTTTTAATTATTCTATTCATTTTTTAGAGGTAGTCCAACTTTGATCTCAAAATATAGAGATTATTTTATATCCAATTTTTATGGACATGTTTTTTAGTAAATTTTATGGAATTACTAATGTTAATGAATGAATAAACTCTTGTCTCGAAGAAAACATCCTATATTAGAGAAGAAATAGTTAAAAATGTGAGACATGTTTACATTAAAAACCTGAAGAATGATGTTCAAAAATTATACAAAGTTATACCAATTAATGATGTTTAATAAATCAAGGAAAAGTGTATAAAAAAATGTTTTGAAAAATAATCTCATATTCCAAGGAATAAACCGAAGAGTATGTTTGATATTGACATTATTTCTTCTATGAAAAATGAAAAAAGAAATGAATAATGATGATCCATTTATTTTATTGGATAAGTAAGAGTATCTAGATGTTAGGGATATTTCTTATGAAAGCCTTAGATAATTGGAAATGATCAATATGTAAGATGAGAAAAATTAAAAAGAATAAATTGCCACATAATTTCTAAAGGGAATTGACAATATTCATTCAATGGTTTACATTTTCGGTAAAATACACTTTCCATTCCATCTATGTATATTCCATTGATAGATGTCTTGAATGTACATGTGGATCATCAAGAGAGTAAATGAAATGAGGTCTTGGTAGAAAAATATAAATAAGAGGATATTAAACATGAAGTGGAAAATGATGTTGAGAAAGAAAAATAAATAACTGATAAAACATTCCATCTCAATGAACATATACCAAGGAATATAATATTCAATAAAAATTTAGAAGATGCCAAAGAATTAATAAATCCCATGGATTTTGAGGAATGTTTAGAAAAAATATCAACTTTATTATCTGTTATAAATAAGAAATATGTTTCTCTTAGTAGAATAGAAAAGGTTGAATCTTTTTAAGTTAATGAATGGTAATGTAAAGCATAAACATAATACAATGATATATCTGATGAAAATATTAATTTTATGGACAATTTTTAATCTCAAAATGATGATAGTGGAGAATATCCACAACATTCAATGCCATAAAAACCTTTAGTTCTATCAAGTGATTCTACACATTCATAATTGACAACAAGGACTAATAGAATGTAAATTAATTTTTATTACTTCTATGAAGTAATTAAATTTCTTGAATATACTCTATTTTTATTTTCAGAAATATAATATCAATGAAAATATATACAAGAAAAGTGGATTTTTTTTGAAAAATAAAGTTCCATAATTCATCTTGTTGAGACAACGATCCAAAATTACGCTGGTTTCAAATATTTTAATGGAAAATAAAATGTCATATTTTGGAAACCGAAATATGTTTTTGGGTGTATCAACTATACATAATGTGATATTAATTATTTTGATGAACAAGTGTATGGAATAAGAATAGAAACAAATTCAGACTACAAGTTTGTAAAGAGCATCAAATCCGATGTTTGTAAAAGTACAATGGAAATTGATAATATAAATTATCTTTCAGTGAACCATGATGATGAAATTTCATGTAATGGAAATACGAAATATTTTTTTGAAGAATGATTTACAAAATTGAACACAATATTTAGTGATTTCGAAATTTATCAGAATGGATGTAATAAAGATCAAGTGTTAGAATAAGAAGTTGAAAAGATGATGTCATTTGTAGATGATTTTGAAAAATATTAGTATAATATGAAGATGATTAAAATCATTATCAAGAAACATTCCATGAAAGAATGATTTTTTTTCTTAACTCTTGATAGTTTTGGTAATAATCAAACCTAAATCATTTTGATGTATTTTTGGAAGGATAATTCATTATTGTATTTTCTGGATAACTTTC
Organism: Viscum album; assembly: GCA_963277665.1. Classification (NCBI taxonomy): domain Eukaryota; kingdom Viridiplantae; phylum Streptophyta; class Magnoliopsida; order Santalales; family Viscaceae; genus Viscum; species Viscum album. Next base: position 600,388,512 of record OY728140.1, read on the forward strand.
TTCCAATTTATTGGGATGAATATATCTATTATTATTATGTAATAATTCCATAATTATCTTTGGATGATTGATAATATAAATTTATTCACATAATATTTCCCCTAACATTTTACACATACATTATAGCTCCTTAAAATATTTTTTAAAAAACACATTTGAGGAGAAAGATTGTAAAATTTGATGTGAAATGATATAAATATTTTAAATAATTTTTTTTTTGAGAAAGTGTCTAAAATTTACAACAAGGGGGTAGAAAGTAAAAAAATTAGGGGAAATTTTGATAACTGTGGGAGATTAAGATAACAGATAAAATTTATAAGTCATGTGAGTACATATTTTTAATGTCTTCAACTCTGTTTTTCTCATTAAAAGTTGTGTTTTTTGATTTTAAAAATCCGGAGCTTCTTATGTTAAAAGGATAACTTTTAATAATTTCAAAACATATTTTAAGAAACAAATTACATATATTTAAATGTTTGTAGTCTTCTTACTTTTATTCATCCCAGGTTATTCGATAGTTTTTTTAGGAAAGTTGTTCAAACGGATATAGATTACCTATTCTGTTGGATTGAGTTTTTTTTCACAATTTTACATACAAGTATTTTAAAAAAATGATGGATTATTAAAATCTCAATCAGATGTAGATTTATAAAATTCCAGCCTTCAAAGTATAATAAATTCCATTGGATGAAGTTATACCTTGACTACTAGAAGAACTTCATCAGACAGAGGAATAAATGCATTCCAGATGATTTTATAAAAAATATATATTTTTGATAAATACAATTTCTCCAGAAAAGAATTTATAATTATACAAGATGTAATCCATGTAAACTATATTAGTGAATATTATTTCAGGCATCAGATGATGGTTTTTTTCTTTAATTTCTACAAAAAATATAGAGTTCGTCAGATGTCATTGTATCAACCTCTGAGAAATGTGAAATATAACCATTGGGAATTTTCAAATAAATAGATGTTTCATTCAAGGAGGAGTAATATTTATTAATTATAAAACATATAATATTTTTGTGAATATTTTGTAATATTATGTTACTTGAGATAACTTCTTTGTAACTTTTAGAGTTTCTTTTTCATAAAGAATATGTGTAGGGATTTTTTTTTAAATTCTAAAATATGTTTTAGTTTTGTCATAGAACTTTTTTTATAAAGATTTATAGACGGATTACATGGTATAGGAAGATATAGGTTACTTATCTTCCAAATCTAGGGTTCACATGGATTGAAATTTAGAAGATTATATGATCTTTGTAATCATTTAATTTTATGTACTCGAATTCAGACCATTACGGTTTGGGTAAAAACATGTATATAATGAGTTTTTTTAAGAGATTTAGTATTTTCAATACCAGGTGGATGTTCTATATAAACTTCTTCCTATACATATCCATTATGAAAAGAAAATTTCACAACCATTTGATAAATGGTAAAATTTAAGAATACTAAAAAAGACATAAGTATATGAAGAGATTGACGTCTAGACATTAGAGTGAAAATAATTTCTATAAGAATATTAAACAGTCACATTATTTTATAATGAATTTATTGGTTTGAATGGTTGACTAACATCACCAATGAAATTATTTGTGGGATTATTCCATATGATTGTCTGATTTTTTGTTTCATAATATTATTTTCATTAACAATAGGTTGAGCTTCTTGTACAGGAATATCATTAGAATAATTGTCTTCTATAGTTATTTCATATGATGTTATTTAAAATATAGAATATAAATCTGTTTTAAAAATATCATCCAAAGATATTCTTTTTGGTTATCTAAAAACAAAAGGATCAGTTTCCTCATATCTCAAATGAACTATTTTCATAATAGTACATGAATTATTATTGAAAACTCGATGGTCCCTCATAGTTATAAAATAACCAAAAAATAATACATTATTATTTTTTGGAGAAAATTTATATAGATTAACTTTAGTATTCAAGATGAATACTTTGGATAAAAAACACTGATTCTAGAATGTTTTTCATTTCTTCCTGTCCCCCACTCCTAAAATGTTTTATTAATGAAATTTCAATATAAAAGTAATTTTATAGTATACTAGGAACTATTATCCGATTTGGGAAAAAATGTTTAGAAATTAAATATGCACTCAACACATTTATAGTAATTTTATGAAGAAATATACATTTTAATTCAACTACACTATCTTTCGAAGGAGTCCTATGAGATGAATAGTTATGTATAATAAATTTAATTATAAAAAATGTTTCAAAATAATAATTTTCAAATTATCCACCATGATCGCTATGACTAATTACCAATGTTATAATTTAATCTTTATTAATATATGTTACAATGTTTGTAAAAAACATAGGCTTCTAACTTTTTAATTAGAAAATAGTACCATGTATTTTTAGTATAGTCATCAAGTAAAACATATATAATGTATTTTACTCCAATAATTTTAGTTATTTATGGACTAAATAAATCCATGTGCATAAGAATTAAATAGTTAGATATGGAATCTTCACTAATATATTTGAATATTTACTTATGTTTATTAATAAATTCATAATGATTATAAACATTATAAGAATTAAACCCAAGATTTGTTATACCTTTATGATGAATTTTCATAGAATGTGCGGCTTTTTTTATAACATCATAGTGTATTAAACATATATACCATAAAAATTATCTAACCTATATTTTCATCTAGCTAAGGTAGATCTTGGATCCTATGATCTTTTATGTTAATAGTGTATAAATTTTCATTCATATCAGTAGAAAGAGTACATTAACCTTCTGAACTTTGGAAAGAGTAGAATTCATGAACATTAAGGAATATCCATCATCACATAATTAATATATTCTAATGAGGCTATGATTAATTCCTCCAACAACTAAAACATTTTAAATTAAAGAATTACCAAAATGTACAATATCACCAATACTGTATATTTACCCTTGAGAATTATCCCACAAAGAGACTTTTCCACCTTTCATCTTGAAAATATTTTGAAAAACAATTATTCACATTCATACTCTTAGAACATCCACTATCAATGTAATAAATATTTTTACTATTTGTACATAAAATTTATTTATAAAACAAAAAATTAGGATTTTGGCACCTGGAATTGATTAGGTCTATAATCATAAGCAAACTAATACTTTAGAATCCAAATATATATGACATTATTATATTTTACAACGGACAATTATTTTGAAATATATATTTTATGAAAACCAATGGATTACAACTTGTTTAAATATATTATTTTCATATGGTATTCTTTTCTTTGATATTTATTATAGAAGTGAGAACTTATTAAAATAAATGAAATTGTTTTGAAAATATTATCTTTAATTAGTAAATCCAATCCCAGATATATTTCTATAAGGTATCTTCTATCTGTACATATTATACAAAGTTTACTTTGCAAATGTAAATTTTTATTGATGTTGTTTAGACTAAAACTTTTAGAGTATGGTTTTACAACCAAATTCTGATCTTCTTTTGATAACGTAGAATTATATTTCATACCTTACTCTTTAGTAATATTTGAAATTTCAGTGGAAATTCATGAAATTGTTGAAATTTTTTTATAATATATATTCTTTTTAATGTCACAGTTTCTTCACAACTTTTTTATAACAACCTTGGACCCACACTCCCGAATCATACGGTAAAATCCAAAGCATTACTTTAACAACATTGATGCCTATAATTATGACCTAATTCTTTCATCTCAACCTAAAATTATAAAAATGAAAAATGGGAACACATACAACCTCGAGGACCATTTAAGATTAGGGTTTTATAAGATTATGAAAACTCATAAATAAAACATTTACACGAGTTTAAAGGTTTATTTCTCCCATTTAACCCATAATTTTTTCACATTAATATATCATCATCATCCATATGAAATACCTTCCAGAAACAAATCATTATACATCATTCGTTAAAACCATGGAAAATGGAATTCTAATAATGGTGATATCAAATTCATAGTAAGGATTAACATAAGCATTAGTAACTGAATGTCATCATTGAGCATAAGAAGTGAATAAGGGTATAAAACAATATCAGAGTGCATGAGATATTAATAAAATAACTCAAACCAATAAATCTATGAACCATCAATTATAATAACATGGAAAATTAAAGAGTGATCATAATCAATTATCACACGCCATGTGATATCAATTTTGACATTGAGAAACATTATAGACCCATTAAAAGCAATTAAAACCCCCTTTGGTAACATTGAAAATCACTTTCATAAAACCATTTCAAATCACTTTTATTTGAAATAACCATATGAAAAACATATAATATAATCATTAATTTATAAATTTGAGATCTACAATGGGGATCTCCCTTTGTATAAGCTATATCATTCTTACATGTGTGCTGTAATGGGGATCATACCTTCGCATAAGCTATATCAGTCTCACCCATTTCATATAATACTCAAGTACCATATAAAGAAAAAAATCATTAAAAAATTAATGAAAAAATCATAATTCCATTTTTAAATTGATTTAACAATGTAAAAGAAATGGTTTTCATGTTAATATCTTTGAAACATGATTTACCCATGGAAAAAAATGGGTTCCCTTACAATCTCCTAGAAATAATCATTATCCATCAAGAGGAAGAGTGATTATGGTATTAATAAAAAATATCCACAATAGAGGATAATTAATAGAAATGTTTTTTGATGTTTTTGAAAGTAAATACCCATAAAATATCAGTAAAAACATTTTCAATAAAATTCCCTTTTCATTTTGAAAATCAATTTTAAATCATAGAAAATTATTGAAATAATTTTTTTAATAGTAAAATTTAATGATTATATATAATTTTTTAACAATAATTTAAATCATTTTATGGTTAGAATATAATTTTGAATTTGAAAAAGTCTTTTTAAAATATTTTTTATATTTTTTTAGAATACATTATTTTGGATGAAAAAGAGTATTTGATCGAATATATGATTTTTCATAAAAACATTCATTTTAACTCTTGAGTACATAAAGAGATAAAAATTAAGGGGAAATTTATTCCAATGACATAATAAAAGGATAATAAAATGAATGATAATTAGTTTGATTTAGATCCTATTATTTCAATATTAGAGCCTTAATCACAGAAAATCCTGATAAATAATGTTATTGTAGCATGAAACTCTGACAAATTCAGTAACATTGAATCATAATCCTCATGAAATTATTAAATTAAATTAAATTAAACATAAAATACCATTATAGTATATAAATTCATTATTCTAAATTTAAAATTGGATGTTTATGCACCACATAAAAAAATATAGGTTCATAAAACAACATAAGTCTCAATGAAGGAAAATTGTAACAAAAATCCATTAACACTTTAGTTACATAGAAACCATAAACCCCATTAAATAGAGATAATAAAATTGATATTTAAATCCATTCAAATTAATTATAATAATCATAAAATACATTCTTGGTTATTTTATACACCACACAACAATATAATTGGATAATATGGTATATATCTCAAAGAAAATAATGTGAGATGAGAAAAAACTCCTTACCTCAAACTTCAATTTGATGAAACAGGATTTAAAATAATTTATAGTGGTTTTAAACATGATATCAATATATTAAATAAACATATTAATATTTTCATATCATATATTATTTTTATGACATTTTATTACCTATTTATTAACAATTCTATGTTAATGTTATGTTTCAGGTAATAACTATTTATTTGTAAATATTTTGACATGATTTTTATGGTATTATTACTTAAATAATTTCTTCATTATCTAAAAAATGTAAAACATTATAAAAATATAAAATATATTCATTGTATATGTATTTATTGTAATCAATAGAATATCATGATTGGAAATTTAATACACCATTCATTGAGATAGCGGGTCGCACGTACGCAAGAATATTGTTTCAATTTTTTTCTTTTGAATGAAAAAAATAAATAGAATATATATATATATAATAATTATATTATAATATTTTTTTTCTTATATATAAAATATTATTATTTAACTCATCCTTAATATATTCTATGAAATGATTGAATGAATCGCATCGCTTTGTGAGGTGGTAGTCCAGAGTACACACGAACAACATTATCATATTCCCACAAAATACAAACCATCCAGATATGTGTTATATAATAAATCAAAAAACAAAAATAATATATATATATATATATATATTATTTCAATATTTATTATCAACCTTGAAAGTTGGTAATGAAAAAATGAACGACATCGTTTAACGAGATAGTAGTCCACCGTACACACAAACGGCGATTTTATAACCCATTTTGTAGAAGTTTTTGTGGTTATATGTCATATCCATAACATAAAAACATTTAATTTTGTTTATGAAACTGATGATATTATATAATAATGGCATAATTATATTTTTTTTGAGGTGGAGGAAGAAAAAAAATAAAAATACTTTTAGAAGAACAGTACATCTTTTCTGGGTATCGTCCTTAGGTTTTCCCTAAAACCATAAATGGTTTTAATTATTAAATAAAGGATTATAATATGATTGGAGGAAATTTTGGAAGTTATTTTGGTAGATTGGTTTGAGAAAAATGGATTGGGAGGTTTAATGAATCCAAGTGAGTGAGTGCCCTTGTATATTTTAGGAGGAGTTGAATTCTTATAAATACTCAAATGTATTCACTATTGGGAGGTCAATATTACCTCAAGGGGATACTAGATTGATAATTAATGGGATTAGGGTATGATATGATTAATTCATTCATCCATAACACATTATAATTTTTTGAGCATTTCTTTCCTTAACATCTGAGTTTCGTTCTTTTGTTTTCATTTTGGTTTTTCATTTAGGTTAAAAGTTTCTAACCTAAAAAATTTATCCAATAAAAATAAATTAAAGTTATGATTATTAGATAATATACACCCACTTATTATATGTATTATAACCAATTTATCAAATAAAAAAATTATGCTTGTTGGAAAATAGTTTTAACAGAAGCGCAAGTATTGTGAAAAAACATTATTTTACCTTAACTACCCTAACAATGTTTTTATTAATTAGGGAGTCAATAGGTTTGTTATAAAATATAAATTGGTCCCTAAATTGACCATATTTTATATTTAACAAAATTTATAAATCACTTGTATGAAAGTATTATTTTTAGTAATTTTAAATAATTTAAAAAAATATAATTTATTTTAAAATAATATTAATATAAATTTTGAAATTATTCATTAAATTTGAATTTTAAAATATATCATGAAAAATAATTAATTTTTATATATTGTTGTAAAACATATTTAAAATGATATAATCTTCCACAAAAATAATTTACATAGCAATTAATTATATTTAAATCACTTTTAATGTTTTTTAGTATCATTTATTTTATTCAATTAATAACTAGATATTCCATGCATTTGAATTTCATAATCATTTAATATCATTAAATAATATCAAAAAATTAAAGATAAATTATTATGATAAAAATAACTCATTTATATTCTCAAATAATTTGGAATATCGAAACAATTTGGGTTTTTACCTATCCAAAATGCTTTATATAAATTAAAAGGAAAAAAGTTTCCCTTTTTTCATTTTCATTACATAACATATTATATGGGAATATATTAGGGAACATTGTCCCAATAACTGATATAATTTAAATAATAAGTCTCTATAGGTCTCTATATTTCAATAAAATGGGTTTTGGGCTAGTTCTTATGTCATTTTCCCCTTACGTTTAAAGATTAAGCTGATGGTAAACTCATTTTTCAACTAAATCATTGTAATTAAATATAACTGTTTTTACTAATCTATTTGATCAAAAATTATGTTTTACAAATTGGATGTTATAAATTATTATGATTCTAAATATGTAATCCATTTTTCTAAATTCAAATCAAATAAGTGCAAAAATTTAAATTAAAAAAATTAATCACGTAGATGGGATTGGAAAGTGAGTTGTTAAAGAGAAAATATTAAAATGCTTACAAGGATTTTCTATATAAATTCAATATATATAACATTACAATGAAATTAATTGTATTAAAATTGGTATAATTGATCTATTTTTACTATAAAAACAAATCAAAATATAATGTAACATTATAAATAATTTAGACGAAAAGTAAAATATTAATTGAAAATTCATTATATTTCATTATTCATCCAAAAATTAAAATTCTCTATACAATATAAAAAATCTAGCCACATATAATATTTAGATTAATATTTTAAAAATAAATTCTATTTTCGCGAATAAAATATATAAAATTGTCAAAATTTATTTTTAAATTAGGTGTGTCGTTAAAAGGCGGGAAAATTTCCTTTTAGAAAAATAAATATATTTATGCATAAAATTGGATTTTATTATTTGATGCCTATAAAATATATAAGATGAAGGTCAGAAGAACATATAAATTATGTATAAATTTCATTAATATCATTCAATAACAGTAATTAAATTAATTTATTGAGATAAAACGCCTCTGGGGGCTAAAAATAGTTGTTTATAAAAACATTTCCTTCAGATTAAATTGTATTTGATATTAATTTCTAAATAATTGGTAGCCATATAATTAATTGTATGTACATGTGTAAACCATATTTTCTTAATTCAGTAAATCAAGTTCATACATACCCTTATTATGTCTTATTTATAATGGTAATATATACCATGGGTCGTTTATGTTTGGTTTTTCATGTTAAATATGTTATAAATCATAAAAATCTCAAGGTTGTGTGTAATTAAAGATAAACATGTTGTTTCCTATAATGAAATCCTTTAAGGAAACTCATTATTGTGTGTATTATAAGATAAACCCTGTATTTCATTGCATTTATTCTATATAATATAATTTTCTTCCATGAAATACTATTGGTGTTACATCCTCCCCCTTTTAATAAATTACATCCTCGCAGATTGAAAATTATCTCAGTAATAAAAGGTTAGACATAGTTTTTTTTGTAAAACCACATAATGAAAAGGATTAATAAAACATCCTCTTAATAAGTTAGAAAAGATCATATGTAGGTTATCTATAATGACACATAACATGATTCCCATATGAGAGAACATATGGGAGAATCGTGGAAAACCATAAATAATTATATATAATTAGTGAGTTCATTGATCCCTTGAAAATTAAATGATCAATGTAAAGTTAAGGTCATAAAAACCCAAAATATGTGATAATCCTAAATTACATTGGTTAATCAGAATTGAAGTTTCTAAGATAATAACTTTGTTTCATGACCATCTTTATAGAGTTTAAGAATTCTCTTACCATATGGAATAAGCTTATAAGGAAATATACTTACTTGATGAGTATTATTTCATCCTTTAATCAATTTCCAAAAATATATCATTTTTTTACCCTAAAGATTAGTACTTACGATAAATTTTCTTATGAGAGAGGTTGAAAAATAAAATTCAAAAGACCATACAACCAAAAAGGGGATAAAAATATATTCCTCAAGTCTTTTAACATTAAACAAAACCAAAATGGTTAGGAAAGTTTATGATAATTCTGGAAATGAATAAACTTGCATACAACACATCACTCTCCAAAATTCAACTATAAATCCCAAAGTGGAAACTAAATCATTCCATAACCCTATAAAACAAATATCACCAATGACCTAAAAATAATGAGTGTTTTAACCATAAATTTTATCTCATACCATTAAGAGGTTAGGCACAAAAAATATAGTGATCTTATTTTGAATTAACATTAATAATTTAGTCACCAAATAACTTTTAAATCTATTAGTTATCTATAAGATAAAACTTTTGTTCCCATAATTACTTCAAAAACAATGTTCATACAAACAATAAATGTTATAAATACCATAAAACTTATTTATAGAAAATAAGATGATTAATTCACATTAAATAGAAGTTTTATATATACTTAATCCTCATAAAATATATCCTCAAATTTCATTAATAACCACGATATTTTTTTTACTAATTAAAATTATCGAATGGTGTGTCTAACACTTTGAATGATAATAAAACACAATATTATTGTCCCATTATGTTATCAATAACTATTCATATAACCTCACATGAAACCATACTAATATTCATTGCTTTCTAAACTGACCATCGATACCAACTATAACATCCCATGACCCGAACTCCCAAATCCTGTGTCGAAATCATTAAAATTAGATTTTTGGATTTTATATCGATAATTGTGACCCAATTTATTTCATCTAATCCTTATAACATAGAAATGAAAAATTAGATAACTTATGACCTCAATGAACTTTTAGGTATATGGTTTTAAATAATAAATAAAAACTCCTATATAAAAAATCACATGACTTTAAATGGGAATTTCTACCACTTAACCCATATTTTATTTTGCACATCAATACAACGTATTAACCAATATGAAATCTCTTAGAGAGATGATTAGTTCAAAATAAATATTTAATACATGGGAGAAGTGAAATATAATAAGGGTGATATCAAAGGATAAGTAAAGGTAAACATAGGAATTTTCAATTGAATGTCATAATTGAGAATAAGAAGTGTACAAGGGCATGGAAACAAAATCAGTATACATGCAGGAATCACAAAAGAACTCATAACCATCAATACCTATATCAGAATTCATGAAAACATGAAAAATGCATGATTGATAAAAATCAATAATCATGAGCAATGTTATATCAATCTCGATGACAAGAAACATTGAAAACACATAAAATTAAATTAAAACCCTGTTTTGGAAAATTAGAGCATTATTTTCATAAAACCATTTCAAAAACCGTTTAATTTGAATAACCATATGTCTATATTCAAATATAATTATTACCCAATGCATATAAGATATATAATAGTGATAAAACTTCATATAATATATATTAGGCTCACCCATGAGCTATAATATGGATAAAACATTCATATAAGCTACATCAGGCTCACCAGTTTCATATAATGCTCAAGTACCATGCCATGAATAAACATATTCATAAAAAATAATATAAACAATCATAACAGATTTTATAAAATTATTTCCCAATAGAAAAAATGGGTTTCATGATAATATATTTGAAACATCATTAACTTGGGGAAAAGTAACAGGTTCCATAAAAATATACTTGAATCTATCTTTATCCCTCTAAATAAAGAATTAGTATGGTATCATTAAAAAATATCCCTAGTGGAGGATAAGTAAAAAAAATTGTAGTTGATGTAGATAAATGACCATACCATTAAAATATAACTAATAATATTTTGAGGAAAGTACCCTTTTTATTTTGGAAATCCATTTTTTAATCTTAAAAACTTTGAATATACTTTTCTTTTAAAATAAAATTTAAATATTATAATATAATATTTCAAAAAAAACAATTAATGATTTAGTAACTATGAAACCATGAACCCCATTAAATAGATTTCATAAAATGGATGTTTGAATCTCTTTAAATTTACGTATAATAATCATAAAATTCATTCATGGTTTGTGTATACACTACATAATGAAATAAGTGGTGAATATGGAATATATCTAACAAAAATAACAGTGAGTTGAGAAATATACATAACTAATGATAAATTTTTATGAAAAAATTATATCACTTATTAAATAACCATATTAATACTAACAATATCATATATTGTTTTCTTATAACCTTTTACTATTCATTTATTAAAACATCCATGTTAAAGTTACCCTTCAGGTAATAACAATTTTGTTTTTCAAAAACGGTTTGAATTTTAATTTTTTTCCTATTAAACCAATAATTGTTTCATAATATCCATAATGTAAACCATGATAAAAATAATATATATACAAAATATTTATTTATTTATATTATGGAATAGAATAATGTGGTAGGAAATTAATACACCATTCATGAAGAGGTAGGCCATACTTACACATGAGTGATGTTTCCATTTTTTGTCATTTTGAAAGAAATAAATAATATATATATATATATATATATTATCATTAAATAATAATCATTATTTCATATATATCACATATTTCATTAAAACCCATGATTAACACATTCCTTATAATATATGATTGAATCACATTGCTTTGTGAGGTCGTAGTTTGTTGTACACACGAATGACATTATCATACTCCCAAAATGGAAATCATGCAGGTATGTGCTATATAATAATTTCAAAATCATTAAAACAATATATAAATAGTATTTACATCTTTATTACCAACCACAAATGGGGGTAATGGAAACACGAAAGACATTTGTAAATTAGGTGATAGTCTTCCATACACATGAACAATGATTTCATAACCCATTTTAAGGAAGTGTGTGTGGTCATAGGTTTTGAAAACAACATAAAATATATCATTATATTGAGGAAAATTATGTTATTATATAATCATGGTATAATAATAATTTAATGAGGCGGAAGATGATATTTAATAAAATATGATATAGAAGAATATTGTCCCTTCTTCGGCTATCTTCATTTGTTTTTTAGTAAAACCATCAATGGATTTCTTTATTCACAACAAATGGATTTAAGTATTAGGAGAGGTAAGTTTATAAGTGATTTCTCAAAATATAAGATGATCCAGATGGTTATATAGGTTTGAATAAGTTATTGGAGTGAATGAAATTTTTTACATGAGGAGGATGATATTTTTTGTAAATACTCAAAAGTATTCACTATTGGGAGGTAAATATTTTTACAAGTGGATCCAATATTGATAATTAAATGGTTTTTTTTGATGATATGGTTTATCAAAAAATACACAACACATTATAACATTTTTTTATACATTTCTGTTGTTAACTTCAATGTTTACTTATTTTATTCATTTAGATTATTCATTATTGTAACTTGTTTTATGAAAAATTAATTTATACATTGTTAATATTGTAAAGTGAGCCTAATAAATTAATATATGAAGAATTATTCAATGTATTAAATATAATTTATCAATCAAAAAACTTTTGTTTATTGAAAATTAGTTTTAACATAGGCATAAGTAACATGAAAAAACAATATTTTAACCTTTACTGTGCTAATATGGTTTTTATTAATTAGGGGGAAAATATGTTAATTATAAAAGATAAATTGATACACAAATGGGACATGTTTTATATTTATTGAAATTTAAAAAATTGATTTTAAGAAGATAGGTTTTTTTATTAATTTTTAATCATTTAATGAAATATCATTTATTATAAAATAACATTAATTCCAATGTTCAGAATATTCTTTTAATTTGAATTTTAAAAATACCAATAAAAATATGGAATCAGAATGTATTATGTTAACACCTCTGTAACATGATATATTCTTCTTCAAAAAAAATTAAAATAATAATTCATTCTATTTACTTCACTTTTAATGTTTTTTAGTAACATTTATTTTATTAAGTTATTAACTAAATAATCCATGCATTGGTATTTCATAGGAATTTAATGTAATTGTATCATCAAAAAATATATAGGATAATTTTTTATGTTAAAAAACTCAGTTCAATAGAAGAATACTATTAATAAACGAACCAATGTAGTTTTTTTCCCATCTCAAATGATTTATATAAATTAAAATGAAAAGGTTCCTTTTGGTCATTCTCCTTAATTAACATATTATATAGTTCATGTTCATACAATAGTGTCCCGAAAACTAATAAATTATAATAATAAGTTTATATGGGTGTAGATTGTTTCATAAAATATGTTTTGGACAAGTTTCAAGGTCATTTTTACCTTCCAGATTAATGTTTCATACCCTGGTACTCTTGATTTTACCTTAATTGTTATAATTAAATTTATCTATTTTCACTAATCACATTGGTAAAAATATTATATTGGAATTATTAGGAATTAAAAAAAATCATTATTACAAATATGGAATCCATATTTCCAAATTCAATTCATAGAATTGTAAAAACTCAAATAAAAAATTAATCTGGCAGACAAGATGGGAAAATAGGGTTTCAAAGTTAAAATGATCAATGTTTTACTATGTTTTTATAACTAAATTTATTATATAAAAGATTAAAATAACATGAATTTTATTATTAGGTTTATAATTTAAATATTTTAACTTTAAATCCATTTCAAAATATAATTTAACATTACAAATTATTTTGATGACATGTCAGTTTTCAATTGAAATTCATTATTTTCACTATTCATCAATAAATTAGACTTATCAAAAAAATATTAAAAATTCACCCTAAGATTATTATGACATTAAAATTTAAAAAATGTATTTTATTTTTTCAAATAAAATTCATATTTGTTTCATAATTAAGTTTTAAAAAAGTTACACCATTAAAAGGTGGAAAAACCGCCTTTTAGAAAATACATATTTTTATGAATCAAGTTGTAATTATTGTTATGGTTTTCCTATAACAAATTAAGTGAAAGTATAAAAAATTTATTATGTATATATATATATATCTTTAATATGATTCAATAATAGTAATTAATTTAATTTATTATGATAAACCTCCTTTTGATGAATTTAAACAGTTTTTTGAAAAACGTTTCCTTTATATTCATTTGGAATTTATATTCATTTCTGAATAATTAATAACAAAATAATCAATTATATGTGATTTTGTTAACCAAATTTTTATAATTCTTTTAATTATGTTCATACCCACAATTATGATGGCTAGGATAAAATGATAATATATATTATGGGTTGTTTATGTTTGGTGTTGCGTGTTGAGTAAGCTAACAAACATAAAAATAACAGGGTTGTGTTTAACAAAAGATAAAATATATGTTTCTAATAATGATATATATTGAAGGAACCCATTTTTTCATGATTCATATGATAAACTAATTATTGTGTTCCCATTACACTATATAATATAATTTTATTCTATTAAAAAGTATAGAGGTTACATTGTTATTTTGTTTTTCTTAAAAACTATCATTTCTGGATACCTATTCAAAACATGGTAAAAAATCCTCATAATTAGATGTAATATCCTTTTTTTATCAAAAGATGTCAAAAATTCACCACATGTATAGATATTTGTTTTGTTTGGTATTAAATTTCTTAAAGACTCAATAGGCACTATAAACATCAATATTTTTTTGGTCTTCAGAATATCCATATAAAAACCTACATCATTTCTTATTTTATTAGTATTGTAAGAAGATTTTTCAAGAAAACTCTATCCACTAATTGCTGTTCAATTATCTATAATTTTTAGGAATTTAGTCATTGTATTCTTTTAGAACATTTATGAATTAATCTCTCTAATATTAATTTTAGGATAATTTGGATTAATATAACTACAATTTTGTAATTAATAATAAATAGTTTCATAATTATATATCTTATCGCATCATTCATTCTAATTTTCATTATACATATAACGAAAATCATTCTTTCAAATAATATTATTCATCATTTTGGTATGTTTAGAATTATCATTATCAATTTCTTCAAATGAATTAATTTCAGTTTTAATCTTAACTTTCATCTTATTTGAACACTTATAAAATTTATTGCATGATCTATCACTATTAGGGTAGTATATGTAGAGAGAGAAGTTACCCCATTATTTTTCTTTTAATTTTATAAATATATTTCTAATATTCGGTTATATTGCATGGTAGTTCCAATAAAATCATCCAAACTAAACTTTTTGTAATGATTAGTATAATCAAGAGCTATTCTCTTAAATCCTTATTAATATTTTTAATGTTAATTATTTTATAAAAAAAGCATCGATCAATTATATATCTCCAAGAGATTTTAGATTATTAATAGTAGACATAAAGTGTTAATGTGTCTTATAAACTATTTCACCTTATATAAAATCCAATTCATGATAGTCTTCTATTAACAAGGATATTCTTGTTTCAACAGCTTTAGAAGATCCAAAATGAGTTACTTCAATTTTCTTCCAAATATTGTTAGCAACTTCACATTAATAAATATGAATGTATATAAAAATATTCATTGAATATAAAAAAGTGTTTATAACCCAATAGTTAATATGATATTTGTATTTATCTTCTCTTATAAAAATATTAACTCCATTGTGAGGATTTTACTAATTTCCAATCATCATGAAAATTTTGAAAACACTGGTATTTATAACTGGCTTTTTTATATGATATCTCCAGTATTCATGATTAATATAAATAAATATTTGTGGTAAACTAATATTTAAATTTTCAAGAGTCTCGTATGAAAAATATTCCATATTAAAAAATATATACTCTACTAGAAAAAAATGATAGAGTAAAAATTTATAAAAATAAGTAACCATCCTCTCATACCAAATATAAGATCAAAAGTGTATATATTTTAGTGCTTGAAGAGGGGGGAGGTGAATTATACTTTAAAAAAATTCAACATAAAATTTTTATCAACCTCTTTAAGGAAGTTTATCGAATGAAGACTCATTTTGAAAATATTATAATCCGAGTTAGAAATGGTTATAAAAAACTACAAAAAGTTCATATTAATTACATAATGGATTAATGATTATAGAAAAAATTAATAAAAAAATGTATATTGAACATATGAGAAAATTACAGATAACTTTATAATAATGAGTCAAGACATTTACCATAACTGTAAATGATTTAAATAACATTGAATTTTTTTATCAATGATATTCGCCCAATCGTTGGGTCTATAATTATAGCCATAGAGGTCCTCGATAACAAATATCAGGAAAAACATATATTTCCTTATACATTGGGAACATTTGATCAGATGATCATTATATCCTATGTGTCTCTAATCCTCAAGACCCCTCAATAAAACCAACTCAGTCATAGTGATTAGAAATGAAAATAACATAATAAATTTACAATATATCCCCACAACAACATGCCTTAAGTCAAAACTATCTGAATATTACAATGAAATAATACTAGGGAAATATATGTTAAGAAATATTCATATAAACATTAGATCTCTTGGGTAACATGTTTCCCCCTCCTTGAATGTAACTCTACTTATAGGAACACTCCCAATGGTCGTATTTCATCTTTCATGTTGTTGGTTGCAATGACATCAAACAAATTCCATCTTTACATGGAAAGTTTAGTACATAATCTTGGTCTAATTTTAACAATAATATACCCCACAAAATTTTATAAAGGTTCCATTCAGTATAATATAAAATCTTCATCTAGTAGAATGTATGAATTTCTTCATTTTTTATGTTAATAAACATTCATCTAATATACCATCATGCCTTTATCCGGTATAATATTATTGGTAGAATTTTAAGAACATCTTCTAATGGACTTTATTATACATTGATTACTAGAATTTGAAGACCGTCATAAGTTAAATTTTAATATATTCGTCTAATTCAAACCGTATTTATTTATCCAATAATGGATTTCCATCTGATATAATCCATATATAAATCGTTAAGAAAGTTATGTAAGTTTGAAATGATATTCTACATTAGGTGAAACAGTAATCTGTTCTAAAAAAACTTATTTAAAACATTAGTAGTAAAGAATTTAAAAACATTATATTATTTTAATAAACTATATTATTTTTCACAAAATAAATATTATAATTTTCTGAAAAAATTCTATTGAATCAAACAAATCATGTGACGTAAGGGTAATTCAATGTCACGAATCTTAACCTATATAAATTTAATTTACTAATATGTAAGGGTACCTCTAGTGTTTCAAATGGAAACGCTAAGGACCTAAAATAACCATGGATCTAATTAGGTGTGTTTTCTATTAGTTCATCCAAATTCTAGAGTTCCCCCAAAAATCATGCATGGGAAAACCATCAATTTGAAGGAGTTTGGAAATCAATCGTTGGAGGAGATCACTTTAACGAAAAGATTCAATTATATTGATGTCGAGGAATCCCGACCATCGAGTTATGCATGTGGATAAAATCGAAAAAAATATATGCTTCAAAATATGAAGAATAATTTGGTCTTATAGGGTTCATTATAATATAATCTCATGATAATAACATGGATATAAATGAAATAATTATGAACAAGAAGACTTCTATAAAAATACAAACAATTAATTAAGGAATGTACAGAAGAATTTTGTGATCTAAATAACGAGAGATGTGGTATCTTAATTTCACACTTTTTTCATTTAATTTTTTTAAATAACTATTGTGATGGAAAAATTATACCTTAGTGGATGAGTCCTGAGTATTCTCCATATCCCCTATTAATGAAATCTGGATTTTAATAGTCCAATTTTTTTATTAATATTTGAATTTATTAAAATAGTATAGGTCAAAAAAGTTTTCTCTATTTATCACACTTTGAATTTATCTTCCATTCTTCACTGGATCACACACATTGGTCACATATATCATATTCATTACCTAAAATCGTGAGTGGTGTGTTGAATTTAGAGTAAATGGAAATATTTGTTTACAAGGATAGGGGAGATTAGAGGTTGGGGTGATCATTCAATCACTCCAGTTAAACTAAATGTATATGTGTGGTTAATCAAGTGATGTTTCAATTGATCGAAGAGAAAATGTAAGAGTATACATTAGAATTATGATTTAAAATTAATGATAAGGGGTGATCCAATGACAGTCCACTATTTTTTATAATGAATCTAGTACCAAATCTAGTTAAATTCCATTACCATTTCCCCAATTAATCCCACCAAAAAAATTGAAACATACCCATAACAATTACCACTCTAGAGAAAAACTAGAGTCTCAGTACTAATAAATTTTACTTGGGTTGAAAAAAATTATTGAGAAACTTAAGAGAGGTTCCCATTAAGAGACTAGGAAAACAATAGTGTTACTCATTCTATAATTGTGTTTGGCGTGACCTCTAACAAACCCACTTATATATTCAAAATAATTTTTAACTATATTATATATATATATATATATTATCCATTGTAATAATACTTATATAATATTGTTTTTAAAATGTAGCAAAAAATTGACATGGAACATTTGAAAATAGTATATGCCCGCTCATAAATTCATGACTTGCTAAAATAGACTATCCAGTTTGAATGAATACATTACACATCATTCATCATAGTACATTAGCACATCACATTACACTCAACTAAGAATGGCCATACATTTCTCCAGTCAATTTAACCAATGGATTAGATATTAAGAATGTCATACAATAAGAAAAATACAATATTGTTTAAACTGAACAGAAGACATTATTTATAGCATACCCAACCACCCCTCATTATCTCAGCCTCAAGGTCAGTGTAAGTTATCAATGTATGAATGTTTTCATGGTAATTATTCTATAAAACTCAGTTAATATGGATTCATATTAATTATACAACCCTCACTATATCATTTACCACATAATATTTTGTATGATATAATTTAATGGCTTAGCCTATATAATATGTATGTACATATTATCTCATCAGTCAACTTTATATCTCATACAATATTCTACTCATACTAATATTAACCAATCAACGCAACCCCTATTACTCCATGATGATCATAATTTAGGTATAACTAAAAATTATTATTTCTATGGATATTTTCATTCCATTTTTAATTTAATCAATATAGCACACAAAAATGCATGATGAAATCAATATTTTCTTTATTATAAAACACAGATTCATTTTAAAAAAATTATACAAAATCTCTCATGTATCTAATACTAATATATTCAACATGACTATCAATCTTTTAATGTATTAATGATTTTAAATGAATATTGTACATTATTATATGTAGTTACCCAACACATCTTCACAAAAACCCTCTAAAATATAACTTGAAGGAGATGATATTTTAAAAGGATGTGTTTCCATAGATAAGACAGTCCTTGTGTTGAAAAATATCTCTATTGTTATCATAATAAATCTAAATTACACCCTCAATTAAAGGGGACACCCTATGATTAGTATTGAACTTATTTCTCCAAAAAACAACCTTAATAGAATCTAATGAAATAATTTAATCTACCTCTATTTCTGAGTCAATAATAATGGATTGTTTGGATATTTCCTAACAAATTTCTTCATTACTAAGGAAAAAAATAAGACCATATTGATATATCATTTTAATTTTTTTATGGTGGAAACTAGTATTATTCTAACCAAATAAAATGACCTCATCCTTAGCTCTAATTACTAATAAAATATCCTTACTTCTTTTCAAGTACATGATGATATTATAAATAAAAATTTAATAACTCCCACTATCATTGAATTAGTATTTAGTTATATTAATCAAATAAAAAGTGACATCAAGTTAGATATATATCATGGAATACCTAACAAAACCTATAATTGAGGTATATGGGATCCTATTTATCCTTTCTAACTCATAATAAAAATATTGAATATTCATAATATTCATACAATGAAATATTAGTAATGTCCCCATTTTGGAGTTTTCAATGCTAAACCTATTTATAATTTTTACAATAAATGTGTTTCTACTTATCTTAAGAAAACTATTTTCTCTATATTTATGGATATTCATACCCAGTATGTAGGTTACTCTATCCATGAATTTCATTGATAGTAATTTTCCCAAACACACTTATAAAAATTGTAAATTTGGAATATCAATTCTGATAAGTTGTATATCAATCACATACAATAGAATAAATACTACTCCACTCCCACTAACCTACTTTTATACACAACAATAATCCATTTTATGAACAAAAAAACACATTAATATAATTATGATACTATATTTTACAACTTTTAAAATATTTCATCTATCCATAAAAGGACCATTGTAACTTATGAAACTATTTTAGGGCCCCGAAATACCCTGGGAGGGGAGGGGTGAATCATGGGGTCAACTTTTTCTTTTAAAGAGATGGATATTTTTTCCCATGTTGGTAGGAACATTTTAAACTCGTCTAATTTATTTTTTTAGTAATCAAACATTCACTTGTATAGAGACAAAACATCAGTTTTACATGGTTCACCCCTTAGGTCTAGTACAAGGTGCATATGACGATAGTGTGTCAATTGTACCTAAATCCAATAATATTCACTAGTTGTGGAATACATAAGTTTAGATATAGTCACTCTATTATAGGAAATATACCTCTAAAATATTTTAGGGATACCACACTGAATTCCTCAAAACACATCCATCAACACCCATAGCTCACTCCTTTGAGAAAAGTCTAAATCGATTTAACGGCTTGAGGGTCGCTTCAATAGGTTGGAGTTTAAGTATCTTCACCTGATTATCACAATAATCTACATTAATCAATGATATGATTTCATACACCTGAAATCCCTATCTAAACAAACTAGATAATTAATATTTTCTTATCATGCAACTCAAGAACTTTCCTGAAGCACTTATACATACACACAACATTTGGATTTTTTGTGAAAGATAAATTTTACACAGTACTTATCATTCATAACACTATAACATGAGTTTCACTTGGTCTTGATATAAACTAGGAACACACAATGTGAACGTCTTTTATAAGAAACTTTTTCATGTAGTAGAGACATAATATATTCATTGAAGAAAGTTAGTACTATGGAATGAGAGTAGTAGAATATTTATAGACTTTTTCATCCCTATATGAATGTTTATCACTCCCCTACCAAATTTCCCACAACATTCCCCCACGCATAGAATTCCACATTCTCATATCATATTTGAATCATAACTCCCCTTTTTTCTTCCCACTTCATCTTTATTTCACAGGCACACACAACTCTTCTTATGTTGCACAAGTTCTCTTTTCATTCCATTCTCGATCTAATGAGAAACTCTTTCCTTTTAAATATTTTGATGTGACTATTCTAAATCTATACCTGAATGAAAAATTGAAAAACACTTCACTCTTGTGTGCCAAACCCATTGATAAATACAAATTTCTCCATTCTCTAAAATTTTGACCCATAAAATTTGGAAAACACAGGGAAATAACAACACATTAAAAACTGAAATCCATTACACTATAAAGAAACTAATTTTGTAAAAAACATGATAGACACAATGTTGATTGAATATAAAAATTTAAATTTGTTTCCAGATACCTATTGTTACATTCCTTGGTTACAAAAATACCCCCTTTGAGTTTTTTGAAATATATTAAATAAGTTGGATAATGAACCATCCTAAAAAAACCTAAAACATGAGGGACAACTAATCCCCCACGCTATGTTTTTAGGAGAAATTTTCAAAGTATCAATCAAGAGAGGAAGAATGAAATGGATTCTAACATTATGGAATTATTAATAATTTATAGGATAATATCTTAGAGCTATTTCCCCATAACACTTAATTATCATCGTTTTACACACACCTAATTCTCATCGTGTCAAAAAAGCATTGCATGGTTTGTCCGAATCTTGCAACTAGAAAACCATTAAAACGTTGAAACATCTCCATTATCCCCATTTGGAAATAAAACTAAAGAACCTTTATTTGTACTTGTAGAGATCAAAACCAACTCCCTCTAGATTGTATCTCCCCCATAAACATGCATCACATCCACAAAGAGATTAAAACGGTTAAAAAAAATGGGGAGAAAGGATGAACCTTAACATCCTCATGCACTGGGAGGTGGCTGAACACTGAAGTCCAAATGATGTTTCTCGAACAAATTCTCTAAAAATGGCAGGGTCATAATGTTATCCACAAGTTCATCAGTTGAAACATGTTCCATTTTAATCACATCATTTTCAAAAAAAATAATGAAGTGATATCTGATCTCAATGTGTTTTGTACGAGGGTGCAAAACCGGGATCTTCATAATATAAATTATTCTATTATTGTTATAGTGAATCACCATTGGTTTTTTAACTTTATATCCAATATCATTCAATCATTGCATCATCCACAATATCCAAGTGCATGACTTTGTAGCTGAAATATACATAACTTATGATGTTCTTTGATAAGTAATTTATTATTTTATTCTCAACTACACACAAAATTATTACCATTGAAGAAGGATCCCCCACTTATGGAATTTTTAACCACCACATATCTATCCCAATCATCATTAGAAAATTTTGATAATTCATTATCTTTTCCTATAAAAATGTATAATCTAAAATTGATATTATATTGAATATATCTCGTGAATCTTTTAACTGGTTCAAAATTATATTCCTTCTTATTACAATGAAAGCAGGCCACGAAGCATGTTCAAAAGATGATATATATCCTTCTTGTAGTCAATTATAATAATATTTCAATGATTTTCTTGTATAGTGTGGTATCCACAGATTTCCTAAACTCACTCTTTTCTAGTTTTTTCCCAACCGCAATAGGAGTCAACATTGGTTTGGACTCAAGCATGATGAATTTCTTTAGAATCTGTCTTGTATATTCTTCCTAAAAAAATGAAGGTGTAATACTTCTTCTAAATCACCTGTATCCTAAAGAAGTTTGTGAGTTCACTACTAATAGAAATTTAAAATTTTGATTTAATGTGATTAGAAAATTATTCATAGGATCCTTACACGCTTCCACCTAAAATAATATCAGCCACATACACCAGAACCATGAATTGATCATTCTGATATTTCTTTATATAGATATTATAGTTGACACCTCCTCATATAAATTTGAGCTTCCTTAGATAATAAACTATTTGGGAATACCACACTCATGGTGCCTGATTCACTCCATAATGATCCACCTATAATCTGAAAACATTAGCCTCATCATTTTTAATCGTAAATACCATTGTTTCTTCAATATAAGATTCTTCTTTAAGAACTCCATTTTATAATTACATTTTTTACATCCATCAGATAATCATTATTCCTTATCTAAATTTTAATGGAAATAAAAAGCATGATTTACTCTAGTCTAGCCACTAGAGAAAATAATTATTCAACATCATCGCTTTAAATCTATGCATAGCCTTTACAAACTAATCATAACATATTTCTAATAACATTTCCATGCTCATAATTTTTTTAGAATACACACCATATTCCAATTACATTGTTATTTTTGGGTCTTTAAACAAGATCTCATTTATGTTTCTTGTCAATAAGATCCAATTCTTCCATATTTTCCCATGATGATGATTTATCCTATACAGCTTCATAAAGCGAGGTTGGTTCCAAAATTGATAGGAATGGAAAATGAAATTCATTTCTCATTCTCAATCTCTACGTGGGTGCAATAATGTCCCCAATGATGTTGGATTGAACAATTCCTCCTCTTCCACATATCCTGTGAGGTTCTTATGGTGTTTCTTCCACTATAGTTTCCTCTTCTAATTCTTTTTTTGAATCATTATAATTTTGTGTTACCTGAATGGTTTCCTAGACTTACACTACTTCTTCATTTCAATCTATCCCTTCTTCACATTCATCTTCATCAACTATGATATCACCATTTGAGCTCCTTGTGGTATTTTTGGTTTTATCTTCAATGATCTAGACATCATTTCATTCCAAAATTCTTAACAGATGACAATTGTCACATCTTTAGGCTTGGATATTCATTGAAAATCCATGGAATATTCCATCCTACGCAACGTCGTCATATTTACCTTGATCTCTTTCTTTGTTTTGGATGAAACATTTACATCAAAAAACATAAAAAACATTATAGAGGGCATATTTCTCTTATATAACTCATATCATGTCTTGGTTTCTCAGAAATAAATCCTTATTCAATTTTGATTGTATAGTTCTACTTGAATAGTCTCCATCCAATAAGTAAGTGAAATACAACTCTCAATCTGCATAATTATAGCCATATTGTTCACCAATTGATGTTTGAATTAAAAAACACCAATTTTCAATGGGGTTCTCACTGCAGCCACATTATTATTTATTACATGTTTTTATAGGAAATTTTCAAATTCAATGGATGTGTATTCTACCCCATTTTCAAATAATAGAGTCTTGATTGTGCGGCCAATCTCATTCATAGAAATTCGATGATAACTATTCATGTGTTTAACCACTTAATTTTTATTATGCATAATTATTATACATAAAATTATACTATAATAATAAATAAAAATAATTATGTACCTCACTCTATATGTTCCATTCACATTTATTGGACCATATATTTTTTTTGTACATTATCAAGAAGATTCTATGCCCATTTTTTGTTTATGAAATATGATCTCCCGTCCATCTTTCCTTGCATGAAAGCATCACATTCATTTCCTCGTTCATGAATTATATTATGAATATTTATGAGTATATTTATCTAATATATCTTATAAATTCTCTATTTATTAATGTAATCCAACCTTTGGTGCTATATTTTTTTTCATCATCTTTTACGTAACAAATGTTCAACTTACTTTCATCTCGGTATAAATTATTATCTAGTGTGAATCCTTCCATGATAGATTTACTTGTTTTTATTTATTAGTACATCCCTTTCAATTAAATTTCACTTACCGTTCTGATTCAGAGAGTTAACTCACATTTAAGATATATTGATGCTCACCGCCTACATAATGAACTTCCGTTTTACTAAGCTCATAATTTTCCACTTCTATACTTCTACTACCATTGATATTTAAAGCACCATCATTATCGAAAAAAAACTATACTATCAACCATTTTCATAACTTTAATAAATAAATATATAATTACTATCATATGCTATGATAATTTTCTATCAATAATCCATGTTCTTCTATTCTTGGTAGCTCTGAGAACTATATCTGGATGGTTTGATTTCTTGATTTTGTTATTTTCCATCCATGAGATACATGAACCAGTAGAAGATAAATGGAAATTACAATATATTTTACATGTGTGCGGGCTCATAATAATCATATTTTTATTCTAGAGGATAATACCAATTTGCAAGAGAAACTCAACCTAGTTGGTAGGTATTGACTTTTCTGTGTGTTATATAGTCGATGTTCCAACATTTCCTCTACCCATAATAAATATATTTAGGGATATAGTTAGAAAAATTAAAATAATATAAATAGAAATTATTACTTCTATATGATAAAGGATATGGTCACATTCTACTTTATTCTCTTCCAAGAGCTTCCCCATTCAAAAATCTCCTTGCCTCTTCACAGTATGACATGGTATGGACTCTAAATCCAAATAATTGAAATTTCATATGAGGAAACATATTCCCACTTCAATTTCTCAAAAGGTACCCTTATTTAGTATATATATTTGACTAGAAATCTTCTCTTGATACTTGAGGATAACATTCACCTCTCTTTCCTGTTTGATTTGAGGATTTAATTTTGAGGACATCAGGTGCCTTTGTGATATTTCCAACTTTATGCTTCTCATTATTTTGGATCATCCTTTTTACGACCATTAATTTTTCATCATCACATCCAATTACACTTTTTCCCATACATGTAGTTCCCTAATCATTTAAGACCTTCTATATTCCTTTAAAACTACATTTATCTCTTTCTAATAACTCTACATCTAAGAATATTCCAAAGTATAAATTTTTATTTGTTTCCATTGATTTTTATTCAATTCCCAGTTTACTCCATAGAGTAATAATTTTTTCTTCTTGTCCCTCAAATGTGTTAGCCTTCTCATATAGCCTGGATATAAGTCCAATGGTGATACTTTCCTACTCTTCAAAACTGAACATAAATTACACAACTTCATCAGATCTTTCATGAGTTGAAAATTATTCTTCTGCCCCTACTTCGAGTCGATCAATTTATTTTTCAAAAATATAAATATACTCTGATGACTCTTTAAGGATAAATCTCATATTTCTATTTCTATTTCTATTTAATTTAATTACAAGCTTATCAATATCATCCCCATGTTCCATATTGAGATAAAAACACCAAAAAACTGAATACCTTCATCTTTTAAAGGTTTTTCCTTCTCAATAGTATATATTATGGATGATTGGGTTTCATATATAAACAATGATTCTTTATCCTCATAAATTAATTATCAACTTTTTCTTCTTTATTGAATATTATATTTATCTATAATTTCTTTCCTTATTTGATGTCTACCATTTTGGAAAACGTTTCTAAGTCTTCTGCATGATTCACACTTCACTTTATTCATTATCAAACTTCAATGAGCATCGAGATGAAGTGAGCCCAACTATACCACATCAAAAATAAGATAGAGGAATATTTCCTTCAAATATCCTTTTTCCAATCTTAAATTTCTTTTAAAAAAGAGAAATAAGTTCATCTTCCCCAATATCGTAATCCATAATATCATTGGAACCTAAAAGATTCTATGGATCTTAATACCATTTAATTTCTTAAATGAGTTATTCCATCATTTACATCCCCTATCATTTAATAATCCACAAGGATACTTATTAGATCATCAAGATAATGTTTAGAAAAATACCTTTCCTCAAGGTCTAGCACTTTTTTATTATACAGAGGTGGAATCATTATCAATATTTTCTTCATAACATAAATATCATAATTTTCTTCACCAATTCCTTGAATTTCTTTAACAGATTCTGTAATTAGACCAAAAGAATGTATCTAAATTTTGACTAGTATATAATTTTATATCAATAAACCTATTTTTACAAACATAGAATTTGGAATCCTTTACTTTGTTATTACTTTTGTAAATATTTTCCAGTTTTTCCCACATAGACCTGGATGAATTCGAACTCATCACCATCGAATATATCTGATCAGATTGAGCTTTTGTAGGATAATTATTTGCTTAGGAATATATATCAAAAAATCCCATATCAATTTAATACATAGAAATAATTATCACATATGTGACTTGAATCCCATGAGAAGTGGAAACAATGAATTCCATCCCAGGGTATCTTAAATGAGATCTAATCCAATTTTTCCACATATGGATGTTACTTAAATCAAAGATGGGTAATCTCCTAACACTCAATCAAATAACCATTTAAGAAATAGAGGATATATTTAACTCCAACAACATCCATCTAATACGACTTGTAGGACCACAGAACACCCTTAGAGGGGTGGGGTGAATCAATGTGTCAAATATTTTATTTTAAATTGAAATATATTGTTCCCACATTGGTAGGAAATTGTTAAAACTATCTTATAGAATCATGTAGTAATAAAAAATTCAAATATAGAGAGACAACACATCAACATTACTTAGATTATCGCTAATGGTTAGTTCGAGGAAAAAATGACGATAATGTATCAACCACACCTAAACCTACTAATCCTCACTAGTTATGGAATACAGATGTTCATACACAATCTTTATATTCTTGGAAGATTAAAGTTAAATGAATTTAGTGATAACACCATACCTCCCTCAAAACACTTCCATAGACTCTCCCTAGCTCACTGCTTTGGGTAAAGACTTACTCAATTTAATGACTTGAAGGTATCTTTAGTAGATTGTAATTTAAGTATTTATCTCTGATTAAAAAGTGAATATAAAATCACCTTGGATATGATTTGTTGCACTTGATAGACCCAGTCAATCAAACTGGATATTAAAAAACTACTACTCATGCAACTCAAGCATTTGTGTGAAGCCCTTGTACATTTTGTGAAGCATTATTATTTTTTAGGAAATATTAATTTCATATAACCCTTTTCTTTCATTAAATAAGAATATTTGTTTGCATTTTCCTTGATATACATAAGCAACATTGGAGGCGCATGTTTTACTACGAACAAATCTTATTTGTGAAACTCTTTCGCGTGTCATAGACACAAGATATTCATTGGAAACAATTCTTTCTATGGATTTGGGTTAGCCACTTATTTATAAATTGTTTTGACTCTACTGACATCTTTCTCACCCACATAACGTTTTTGATGAAACAAATACCCCAGGTGGGAAAGTCCACATTTTGAGGTCATATTTTTCATGCTACTCTCCTTCATTCCACCCACTTCATCTTTTTTTAGGTGCGTGGAAATAATCATATGTCGCACATGTTCATAATTTGATCCATTCTAGATCATACGTGTAACTCATTCCTTTTCCATATGTTGATGGGATAGTCCTGAATCTTACTTGTGTGTAACATTGAAAAACAAATTCATTATTTCACGTTTCACCATTTAATAAATTTTTTTCCCATTCGACAAATTTTGGAAACAAAAAATTTGGATAATAGTGGGAAATAAATCAACCTTCATAACTGAAAACATCTACACTATAAAAAAAATTATTGAAAACTCTTTGATCAACATTGTATGGATTAAAAAAAGATAAACTCTATTTGTAGATTCCTTCTCTGACAATACATGCTTCCCACAACATAATAATGATCAATTCATACATTAAAACCCTTGGGAAATATTATATACCCATATTTTTCTAAATTCACATCATGGAAATATGTTTTTATACATTTGATATATCTCATAATCATAATGGTCAATTATCAAAAAAAAATATTTTCTGAATTTACCATCTAAATTAGAGAACATGTTTTCTTCATAGTGAAAAACATGAATTATTTATAATTGTTCCCCTATGAGATACATATAGGTAGAAACTAAACCAACCATCTTAGTTTTTTATGGAAAACTCACTTGAACCCTATAGGTCTTACCCCTTTAGTCATATCTACATAGTTCTAAACTTGGTTAGGATTACACATCTGATTTCATGGAATTTAACTATTTATAGAAATTACAACTCTAAACGTCAACTTGGTTGGTTGTAGGGTCATCATTTATGAACATTACATCATTTTCTATTTTCATAAGATATCTATATCTGTTTCACTACCAAAAATCCTATTATACCTCACTAATTCTTAAGTAACCTGGGTTAGTTCTTATTCAACAACTTGTGGGGGAAATAGCACAACATTCATATTACGAATAATTCAGATTATTTTTTATTTAATATCTTCATTTTTTACTTTTCCCCCACTGAATTTTCGAGTTATATATTCCATTTCTATGAATTAACTAATTTTCCCACAACCACTTTGTGCACAATTTGATTATAGAAAAAATATACCATAGTCTCCATGGGGTAACTAAAATATAATCACTTATCTTATTTAGGGTTATGTTCTTTAGGTAACATATGTCATATATACACATCATAACCCTTAATCATCATAAAACTAAAATTAGGATGCATCTCATTCTATATCTCATATGGTTTCATTTTGAGAGTTTTAAATTAAATGGGATTAATTAAGAATGATATATTTTCCAAATTAAATCCCTAGATTGATATATACTGGTCACACTGACTCACCATCAATAAAAATATATAAAATAAGGTATAATTTCTCCACTCAGACACACCATTCAAATGTAATTTTCTAGGAGAAGTGAGTTGTGAAAAATATAAAATATCTAAAATGATGATTGAATTCCTAGATAATATATTTACCACCTTGATCTAGTTAGATAATCTGAATCCATTTTTCACGTTTATTTTCTATTAAACTTATAAATAACTTATACTTTTGAATGGGTTCAAACTTGTTTCTCATTAGATATAAATAACCATATCTCTTAAAGTCACCACTGATGGTCATGAAGTGCCTACAACCACCACATTCTTGGGTAATCAATGATCCATATACATCAGTATATATGAGGTCTAATAGTCCTTTATCAAATTCACCTATTCTTTTAAAAGGTTCTTTGGTCATTTTACATAATATAAAATATTATCAATTATCAAAATATTTAGAATCAATGATTCCAAAAATCCATCTCTCTAGAATGTTTGTATTTATTTCTCATTAATATGTCCATGGTGGTAATTATAAAGAAGAATTGATTTTAGAATAAATATTTACCTTCTTATATTGAATATTATATATAATATTATCGACATATATAATTTATAAACCATTGATAATATTACCAACTCCATAAAAAATTTCATTAATATATATATAAACTCATGTTCTTAATAATTAATGAAGACTCCTTATCCAAAAAAAAGATATATAAATCATATTTCAATTTATGGTTAGAACATAGTGATATATTTATAATAAAAAAACTAATCCACTAAATAGACATAGATCATAAGAAAAAATCTCTAATGAAAAAAATAACAATTTACAATATTGAGATCTATTCAAACATTAATAAATTAATAATTATATACAAGTATATGTTTATTGTCATAAATGTGTAATGTACACCAAGTACTAAGTTCTCATTAGTATGTATTGGGGAAATTTATTTCTATAACATTCACATGGAAATTCTCAAAATGATTATCTTTGAAAAAAAAATTATACCATAAATAACAATATAGAATTACTTTATTGGTCATATAGATAAGTGAAATCAAAATGATAATCATAATTTATGCAATAATCTTGAACAAAGTCATATCTATTAGTGAATATCTTGTTGGATAAATTTTCATCATAGAATTTTAATGAATGTAATACCACTAAAATGATGTACCCATATAGAATTAAAATTGTTGGGACTAAATATATATATTATCATATTTTTTGACACATTATCATTAAATCATCAATTAGTTATATTGAGGATGCATCATGATAACCATTTAATATATTAATCCTGGATTCTCAAGTAGAAAAACTGTTCCCCAAAACCATAATACAAGAAAAACCTAATTCTAATCCTATGGAATCCGGGATCTATTAGGGTTTCCAAGTCATGTGTATCCCAAATATAATAGTGGTATATGGGTACCCAATCCTATTTGTTACACCCATACCTGACATATGTTGTATAAGATAATCCATCATCACCATTATTTAGCATGACCTCACCATTTGGATGATGAGGTCTTGATATATGTTCACATTGGTAGGAATACTACAAAGTATTTTATGGGTTTTTCTTATTCTAAAAAATTTAATAAAATTATTAATATTAAATACATTAATATTTCATATAATTAAACTTCATTATCAAATGTTTTATACATATATTAATCCACGATTCTAAAAATTTAGTTTGAAATCTCTAATCCATCCACATAATTTATACGTACAAACCATATCAATATGTAAAAATTTTCCGAACTCAAAATATATGTTACTAACCTAAATTAGATGTGAAATATATCTTCACTTATCTAAATGCATCTCATAAAAAATGTACACAAAACCCTTTCAAATAAAGGTTTTGAATTACATGAAATAATTATTTCATATAAGAGTAAGCATGTAGGGACCAATATACATCACCTAATTTTATTTATAATTCATAATCCTAGAGTATAATGGGTAGTCTGACCCAAATTACCTCTAACAATTGTTTTTTACATAATAAAGACTCAAATTTCATCATAACATTATGGTCGAATATATATAAACTCTACTCAACCACTAAATTTCAGCATATAAATTCATAAGAACTAAATTTTGGGTAAAAGAAAACTAAATATTATGTTTCTATTCCTAGAATGTAATGCATGGTATAATAATTTAGGAGAATTAGTTTAAATAATTTAAACAAAATAACACAATATTCAAAAAATATAAAAAATTTATATACCCATATAATTAAATAGGAATAACTGAAATAAATGAATAATTCAATTATTTCATGTCAAATAAATATCATTAATCCATTTTTTTACTAAAAAATAAATTTATATAGTTTAATGTTTGGTATATTTTAACAAATTTAATAAAAACATATAATTTCCTTTAAAATTATACTCAAATCAGCTTACATCATAAGATGTAGTTCCTTGGGTTGAAGTCTTGTAATAGGAATCACCGTGCATGTTATCCATAAGATAAATCCATTTTAATCTAATGGTTATTCCATTGACCATAATGATTTTGGAAGGTGTTTTATATTGGTATATTGTTTTGGGATTTCTATTTTGGGCAATCCATTTTACATAACCAATGAATTTTTGGCAGTACATTAAATTTACCAAAATGAACATTAATTTAAAAATGCTATGGTCCTATATGACTGTTTATTTTCTCAATCCATCTATTTAATTGTGAAATGAATAAAGAATACAAATAATTATTTTAAAGAGGATACAATGTGGGTCCTGGGAAGAATCCATTTAGGGTTTTCTAAACAATACTCTATCTTTATGATTCATCATTCATTGTTTCCCTAATAACAATAATGTGTTTTATATCACATCATAATATCCATTTGTAGAATAAGTAGACATCAATATTAGTTCAAGATTTATCAAGTGAGGGATTTATAAAATTACAAAGATTATTATAAAATAATCACTTCTCATTGTCCTAGATTTAAATCTTCATAAGAAGTGAGATTGATAAATTTCCATCAGAAAAAAAATATGGGTTCTTTATTTTAACACTATCCACCAACCATAGAAATAATAAAATACTTTTTTTGATATAATTATCCAAATTGTATGTTTTCAACACAGCTTATATAGAAAATAGATAATCATGAAATCAAGAAAGGGTTTTATCAAAGATAATAATCTATATTGTGACAAATGAGGTTCTTGAATCAGTTTTACATATCACCATTTTTTAATAATTATGAATTTTAGAATCCAAATGTTTCAAACATTTTTAAATGGTTAATAAATATTGTAACTACATACAACATTAACCTCATTTATTCAGCTGATAATTAAACTCCTTTAATAATTATTTTTTTTATTTACACATCAAATCATTATGTGTTAATGGATGAAATAAGGATTATGACCATCATGGGAAGATCATTTGAATAACATCAAATAGCATTCTCTGTTTTCATATAAAATGGTATAAAATATCACTTAAAATCATAGACCATGGAATAGATACTTTCACCTCATCATGGTTAATGATTCAATATAAAAAAATAATAATACACTATGAGACTATTTTTATAGTCAATGTATAAAATTAACATCAATTATCAGCTCTTAGTTAATTTACGACTTATATTTATCATTTTTCTTTCCTTATATATATAAACCCACACACAATCATTTTTAACACATATAAGTTCCTGAATTGTATTTTTTAAAATTTAATATTCAATTTATTGTAACCTAAAACAACTCTTATAATTTCCCATATCAATTTTAAATTAAAAATTAATTTTCTTACAAAATTTACCTAAAAATATTTATCAACTCACCAAAGTCCTAGTTTATCAATCAAAAATATCAAACTATCAAAATAATTCAGGTATTCAAAATTCATTTTAATTCTATAAAAATATATCATTTAGTTTAAGGAATATTATTATTCTTAAAGAAATATCTTTTCTAAAAAAAATTAAAAAACATAAATGTCAACCAACCAACTATTCCCTCAAACATTTCCAAAAACATTAAATCTATGCTTTATCTAAGAGGAAAAAATTCTTGTATCATTTTAAATTATATTTCTTGTAATGGAAATTAAATAAAATAAGGGAAGTGATACACCCTTAAGGATTAGAAAATTCTTCTTAGATTACATAAATAGGGTGTTCTTCAACATAGTCTACAAGAATTTCCCTAAAAAATGGGTTTAGATAAAATAAGTATGTATTTAATCTGAAAACACTAAAATATAAATATAAATAAAAGTACAAAAAATAAACAATTCAAACAAATATTTATTAATCTTCAAATAAATGATTAATTTATCATCAGTAATGACACATTTAACACATATATATACATAGTCTATTGGAAGATTTCATTTTGGGATTGAAATCACCAAATATTTTTTCCCATAAAATATTAGTATGAAAAACATCCCTTGTCTTCTATAGTCTCTTTAGTAATGATAAATTAGTCTAGTTATTGCAATTAACCTCTATAGGTCCCCACACATAGAAAAAATAGTGACCAATTGGAAATATTTTACAAGTATTTTTACTACAATATTCCACATTCATTCTTATATTTTGTATTGAGAGTTTTAAAATCTCTATAAAATTTGTGTTGATTTCTATTCATACCATTTTGTGTGAATTTTATATTATCTGAAGATATATCAATATGTGGTGAAGAATTTTTTTAAATTATATGTGAATATAATAATTTGTTTCATGATTATCAAATATCATAGAATATTATGTTTGAATAAAATGTTTGTGTGTTCTAGGAATTGTTGTTTTAGAAATATAATTAAGTCCAAGGTTGTCTGAAAGGTTTGAGTTCCATATAAAAGGGAATTTATATTATAGATGGTTATATAACTCTAATATTTTGTCTATGAAGTTGTTCCATACATGATGATTATGATAATTAAAAATATTATTGTATTAATATTTTAAATATTGATGAAGCATTTGAGAATGGTGGTCTCATAGTCATTCAAGTTACTATATCAAGGACCATTACCTACTTTAATGAGGGTCACTCAAGTGAATGAAAGAAGAACAGTTACCTGCTGTATAAATCATGAATCAATTGAAATCTTGAAGAACTGGTGCCTATAATATGAAGCGGGATTCATGTGAACAGATGAAGAACTAGTACAAACTAAAAAAGGTAAGAATCCATTATCAGTGCACCGACTAAATGAAGAACCCTATACTGACCACATGAAGGATATGGAATTCTATGGGCACTACATGTTAGCTCAATATATCATGATAAAGTGAAATCATGGATAAATATAGAACTACCACCTAAAGGAATGAAGACCTACCTCATTAAGGATTGATTATCTACCACAAGGTATGTTAAGTAACCATGAACACACATGGTAGGCTGAGTGATTGTGGGATTGCATTGTTGGTACGATGACTAAGTAATGAATCATAAGGAAGATCAAGATGTGAAATAACAAAAATGTATCCAAAATACATATGAAGATAATGAAATTTGATTATTAATATATTTTATGAACGTATATGTGAATAAGGATATATTCATTTTAGATAATTCTATTTGATGATCTTATACCCATATTCATCGACTAAACAAAATAATGAAATTGTGAATCAAACAAGGATGTTGAAAAAAAATATTTTTATGTAAAACACATCTAATTTAAGATGATGCTAAAGTGGTTAATTTAGATGATATGGAATTTATGAAATTAAATCTGATCATATAACATTAATTCTATGCATAAGTATTCATAATCGTAAGACTTCACGAGAATGTGACTTCACTAGGGGTGAAATAATAACAAAGGAATGAGTCAAAGCCTTTAACTAAGAATATCAGTTATGTGTAAGACTCCATGACTTTTTGAATTTGAGATGTATATGGGTTTGATGGTATTTATGAGAAAAATTATTAGATTAGATATTTTATGATCATTTCATTTTACCATAAATTTATTTTTTTTCTAATAAATATGAAGTATATGTTTTTGTAATGTAGATTAAAGAGTTTTCTTGAAGTATCTAATGTCATGAATGAGTGAAGGAAGCCATGGATGCATCAAGATTTTATGAAAAAAAAATTATATTAATGGGGAGAATAAATGTATGCTGATTAATCGTGAAGAGATAAAGGGGAAGTTGAGAAATGTGGAAGAAGACAGAGCGATGTTTATGCTACATATAAATAAGGAGAGAAATGTATTTAAAATAGAATCACACATAACGAAGGATCAGTTTTAAATAATGATAAATATGAATCAGTTATGTTACATTAATATCCATTTATTATGTATGGTTAATATAACAGCATTTGTTTGATAATGTTTATTTTCTTTGGAGTAGTTAATATTATATCTTTATGAATTTTTAAGGATAATAAGATAGTGATAAATATTATGGATCTAGTGAAAAATAATAAAGGGTGATATCTATGGGTCTTTTGTTACTAATAATATTGTTTATTTAAAATATTACATTTACATGGTATTTTTAATGTAAATGATAGAGAAAAATTGGAAGATGTAACCAATATTGAAAATGATTATTATATATATGTATATTCTTGTAGGTCATAAAATAAGTTTATGTTTGAGAGTTTCAACACTATTATTCAAGAGAAATAATTTTTTGTGTGATGAAAAAAATGGGGACAATACCTGACATCATTTTTATTTAGAAGATCTTATATGTGTTGAAGTTTAAAGGATGAATAATAATCAGTGTATAATAATATGAACCGAGGATGAATAAAAGAAGTTAATTGGGAATAAAATAAAATAACAGAAGAGTGATATGTATCTTTTTTTACAATAAGAAGTATATGGATTGTTTGAGTTGTTCATGATGCTCATAAGAAAAATAAGGTCATGTAGTTTGGTTGGTATATAAAGAACAAAATTAAAGAGAAACACTAATATTTTTATTGTAAATACTGTGTGTAGTATTGTATATTAGAAAAAATAAGTGTTTCTTGCAAACTATTATATAGGTAATGGAAGATGTAGATGACCCATGAAACACACCAAAAATAAACATAATTTATAATAGGAACCTATTTTCAAAAAATTACTGAATAACTATCTATGACTATAGTATAATAATAGTTTTAATGACATATCATTCCTGATTTTTAACTTAATGATTATTTATAGTGGGTTATGCCGGTAAGGAATTTTTCTTGATTTCAATTTAGAATGTCCTTTCTTTTTAAAAAGTGAACCTTTTACATATCCTATCCACGTTGTGTGTGTTATGAAAATAATTTTTGATAATAGAATGAGTCGATCAATATCTTAACCAATAGAATAAGAAATGGTATAAAAGAAGAAATTTATCCAAAATGACCCCATAACTGAATCACCCCTATCAATATTTAGTATTTCATAAAGAGGTCCAAAAAATTGTTATTACAAGAAGGATCCATATAATGGATTATATTTATTAGAAATGGTTCTCTTTGTATTTTCATTCATGTAATAACAATTAATTGCATCTTTGGTAAAGATTAACTTATCTTGGATCAAAACTCAATCTTTTCAAAGACCATGATGTAAGGGAGAAATAAAGCAAAGAGGAAGTTGATGTAGATGACAACCTTGAGTAAAGAAGAAGAAAATTCACTCCATCTATTTCATGGAAAAAATAAGATAGATATATCTTGTAATGAGAAGAACATGTGGAAAATAATCTAAAAAAAATTATGAAAATCCCTTTAACCTCAATTAATTCAGA
The DNA here is from genome assembly GCA_963277665.1 of Viscum album. NCBI lineage: Eukaryota > Viridiplantae > Streptophyta > Magnoliopsida > Santalales > Viscaceae > Viscum > Viscum album. The sequence continues at coordinate 600,426,373 of OY728140.1, forward strand.
TAACCATGAGGTGTGTGAAAACTCATACACAAAATATCCCCATGAAGAACCTTTAATGACTGGGTATGATCACATGTCAGCTAAAATATTATTTGATTGGTTAAAATATACCAAAGAATTTTATTCATTAGTTTGTGTATAATTGGAAATTATTTTGGAATATATCACCTAACATTAATTTAAGGAAGATAATATGGAGAAATCATTATAAAGAAAAGTTAGAGAAATTATAATGCTCTCCATGTGAGATAAATCCACAACAATAATTTATAATGGAATTTAAATAAGTTTCTAATATTTTAAAAGTAAATGGTTCAATGAAGTTATTAAAAATGAGTAAATTAATATGAATCTTTAAGAGAATATTCCCTCAATTAAAGAAAAACTGGAAAATATCATTGATTCCAAGGATGCTCTGCTAGTGGTAATATAAAATAAAATAATAGAGCTTGACAACTTGATAAAAGATAATATAATAATTCTTGAAGAATATTTTAAAACCATAATGAAATAATGTGAAGATAAAATCTTATTTTTTTCAAATTAAAAATACACCCACAATATGTGGTGTCGAGAATTGGATGTCAAATTGGTCAATTTTTAAAAACACATATTGAGTATTCAAAAAATCAATAAATTTTTTTTACATCCACCTAATTTTCAATGCATAAAAAAAATAAGAAAATATGTTAATCATATGGAATGAAAATCATAAATTCATATAATGATCTATCACAAATCATTAGGTTGGATGACGTATTACGCATACTTTTTTTCAATAATTTTTAAAAATTTATTTTCAAAGACTATGTAGGTTTGTAAAAAAAATTATGTATGTATGGATGAAAGCATTTGTCATAAGACAACGACCGTGTACATGGTGGAAAAAAGATGTTATATGGAATATGGTTCTCCAAACTAATCCCAACCAGTGATGAAAGAATTCCAAAATCAACTTAATGAAAAATATAGACTGCAAGAAAATAAATTGAAATGATAAATGTTTATTGGGTATTTATTGGAGTTGTGATTGGATTTTGAATAGTTATATGGTTTTTTGGTACAATCCTAAAAATGTGAATTTTCATGGAAAGCTCGTTTAAAGTGGTAGAAATCCATAAGTTAAGAAGAAACATCTACAAATTATGAAAAATATGTATGATTCAAATTAATTTTGAATAATTGAAAATCATTGTTATATATACAATAATAATAGGCACAACAATTGTGCATGATCACCTTAAGAAATATAAAATTTTGATGAGAAGATAAGACCATATAAGTTGGCAATGAAAAAAGAAAATCATTGGGAAAGAGAAAATTTAAAGATGAACTTTCAAATCAGAATATTGCAATGAAGGTTTCAAAGAAGCAATGTTATGGAACAGAAGACAATCATCCAAATTCATGTCAAATTAAAATGAATATACAAATAAAATACAACAATATTAGAAAGAGTGGAAATTATATAATATCTTATGTGAATAAAATCACTCATAAAGACCCATCTGGAAACTATAAACAAGATATTAACATACATAATTATTTAATTATAAAATGATTAGTAGATTTAGAAATTGAAAATAATATAGAAGAATAAAAATTAAAAGCTGGTGAAAATGGAATATTGAAGATTCCACATGAAGTTTTCTAATTTCATAAGAGTTTTTTAGAAAAATAAAACTCATAAGATAAATAAGTTTTGTGTGTGATGTGAACCATGGATATACAAACCCCAATATATTTCATTACCATAATTCCAATATAAGAAAATTTTCTAAATAATATGATAGTTGAACAATGTGATACATCTTCCTTAAATATTTTTGAGATGGGAAAACTCACACACAAATAATTGAAGAGGTTATGAGTATTGTACTACCTCAAGATAAACCAAATTTTCGAAATTCATACGGAAGAAATACATTTAAATATAATAAAAAAATTTGGTTGATAAAAATTTCTCATAATGTTGTTGACATTAAGGAATTGGAAATACCTCTTCATTCCCTAAAATATTGTTTATTATTTTTTGATACAGGGAAGTAAAGGAGAAGTATTTTCCCATGGGGAGAACCTAAGTAGGAGTGATGGTTTTAAATTATAAACATCATATATGAAGTTTTCACCATCCAATATAGATCTATTAATTGGTATTCTATAAATACTAATTGATGGATCATCTCTAATGAAGATCTGAATTTTTTTTTCCAAAACGTGGTTGAAAAACGAATAAGATTCTAAAACCTATATTTCATTCGAATATAATTTATATAAGAATGTGTTTGATGCAATTTCATTGAAATGGTATTTTTTAAAACTATCATCCTTAGTCATGAAAAAATAAACATTTATAAAGAGGGATAAATTGACTTTAATAATGGAATAAAAGTTTTAGACTGGAGATTTCAATGAATGTTGATAAATCCTATTATGATGGATTTTTCTAATATATTTTTTTGAATTGTGTATAAGAAACTATGTTTTATATTCATGAAATATTTTTTATCTCAATATATATCTATAATTTGTACTACCTAATTTAGTTTGAAAATATATTAAAGATATATTTTGAGTTTCTCTTTTTATTTGGTATCATTTAATTTTAAAAGGGACAACTGATTTGTTTAAATTAAACCCTCTTGTTTTCTACCACAAGAGTGGCTCAATAGACTTAGAGTGGTATGTTTTATGGTAGTTAGATAAGTATGTATTGATATCATCTTACCAAGTATTTTTATTTCTTGTTAATAAGTGGAAGATAAAGTGAAATGAAATATTTATGAGAAGGGGGGAGATAAGAATGGTAGAATAGGAATAAATACAACAAATATTGACACACCATTTGGATTGTATTTATTAACAATAGAAATAAGAAGAATTATATGCCCAATTTTAGTGAGTTGTATGTATTTTTCATGATATATCAATATGATGTGAGAAATAATTTTTTTAATTAAGAAAAGAATTCATGACGGGGGTTCATGATTATCAAATATATTTGAATATTATTCAAATGACCTATGATTTTGGAAGATTTAAATTAATTCTACCTTCAATATATTATGTTTAAAAAAACATAAAAATAATGAAACTCATGACTAAAATGAACCCAAAATATTAAAATAACATGGATAATATATTTATTAGTGAATAAAAAATATAATAATAATAATAAATACTTATATATTAATATTTTTATTGAATATTTTAAAAATAACACCGTTTGAAGAACCATATAAGAAAAGGTATTTTATTTAACCATAATAAATTAACATTATCACATAATAATTTTTATTATAATAGGTATTAATTAGATGTATGAACTAATATATAAATTTTAATTAGTTATAAATCAATATGTAATAATATTAAAAAAACATGAAGTTTAAAATTTTCAATTTTTTAATAAAATAATTTCTTTTGTATTTTCATTCAAAATATAATTTATAAATTTCAGATTTTAATTTGAGAAAAAATAAATTCATTTTTATATTTATCATGGAAATATTACCCTATGATTAATTATTTAGTTTTTTCTTAAAATATTTATTTTTGTTGTATCGTGAAATATACTATTTCTATAAGTTCCATGAGTTTTAGGAAAATATTAGTATATAAGAATAAGTTTTAAATTTATTGAAAACACTATTTTTAATAAAAAATGTATTTTATAATTATATTACAAATCATAGAATATTTATACTAGTGTAAGAACCTATATTTATTTTTTAAAACATATGAAATATTTTTCACAAGAAATGCATTTTAATACCTTATAAAATTATAATTTTAAAATTAATTTGTGTCACTATTATAAATAAAATAAAATAATATTGGTTTAAAAATTTTAATAAGTAATTCCAAATTATATATTATGGTCTATTTTTTAAGCATAAAGGATAAGATACATAGGAAAGAACTAGTTACCACTGTAAAATCTAAAATGGTATAAGTATGTATCTAAGAGTAAATAACATCAAACATGTTTTAAACATGTATATAAATAAAATTTTACGCCTTTTTGACCATATATCTTATCCTCTCCATTTTTTTCAATTTTAGACCCATTTTTTTAAAGAGTGACTTCCCATAATTAAAAAGTTAAGGTTATTTATAAAAAAAATATGTCCCTTTATTCTTCTAATAGGGGCCTCTGACAACCCCATGAAAACCACTAATAAAATTTGTATTCCTCTTATAATTATTATATTTTTCTTTCCCTTGAATTATATTCTGATTCAATTACGTTATAGTCACAAATTGTTTTCCCAATCCTAGCATTTCTAATGGATCCTTTAATGAAATCTCAAAGTGCTCTACTTGAGTAGTCCTTTATTATATAACCTATTTTCATTCCATTTTCCTCTAAAATTATAAAATTTTCTTCCCCATATGTTATAATCAGTACTGTGTATATACGAATTTTTATTAAATTAATTTAATAATCATTAACCGCATTTTCCATTTTCTCAAAAGAAAAATGCAAATTTAATATGTGCATATGTGTGGACTATCACTTCAATAAAGGGACATGATAATTTTCTATAACAATATATAATGGATAGACCAAATAGGAAATATAATTTATAATTATTATATTTATAACTTAGTTAATATTATTAAATGATAAACCATCTTAATTCTTCAATTTTTTCTTATAAAAATGAAATCATCATCCATGCATAACCATGGACTACAACCTCTATAGAATGCTGTATTCTTATTTTCGTTACATTCATTCATGTATTTTTATAATAATTGGTCTAATGGATAAATATGGTGTTAATATATATCCTTGTGAATATTTTAAAATAAATTTGAGAACTTATTAATTATACGATTAAAAAACAATTATTATCGATTCAATCATTTAAAACAATCATACTAAGAGATAAATATTTTTATTCATATTGTGTAATATTTTCATATCCATTAACTCTTCTTTTTAGATAAAATTATTATATATAAAACTAATAAACACAAAATTATATCATTATATTTATGTAATAATTATATTACAACTAAACCACCACATAATCATTCATTAATAATGGTATATTCATGTTTGGGTCAGTATAACCATCCACTTGAACAATGATATGAATTAATATCATTGTAGAAATGGGAACATTATTACTAGTTTAATATTATATAAATATTTAATTAATATATTTTTTTAGTTCTGGGATTGTAATATTATTATTTTACTAATTAATTAAGAAAACCCCCTTGAATCATCAAGAATCCCCAAAACATGCTTGTTATCAATTTCATCTTCAAGTACTGAGACTAAAAAATTGAAGAAAAATATTTAAATATTCATAAATTATTATAAATAATACTTAATAATATCCTCAAACAAATTTTAATGATTACACTTGTAATAATAAAAAATATATACACTGCTATTATGAAACTTGTACATACAATCATACTATAAACACCTGATGTGGGAAAATATGTAAAAAAGAAACTAACTGGAATTAATATATAGAATGACTATATATAAATTGTATAAATGAAACTATATAATATTAAGGATATTAATTTATAGATTAGGTTAGTTGTATTTATGATATAAGAGGTTGTAGTATGTTCATGAAATTCATTGAATGTGGAAGGAGTTTCTTTATTTCATTTTTAAATTCATGAGACTTATATGATATTGTGCACCAAAATTTATTTTATATAGTGTGATTAATTCTTAAATAATGTATTTATCAATATTCCTTAAATTTTTTGTCTTTTAATAGACATATAGTTTTGATTCTTTACATGGCCTTTGATCCAAAATAAACCAATGTTGTAAGGGTTTTCATGGTCTCACTTCAGATTCTTTGTGGAATAATACATTTCATGCACCATGTTTTAATTTTATTATTTATATAATATAAATATATTTATTTTTATAATACATTTTTAATTAGATACACTAATACATATCATATTAAATTCTTTAGAATGTTATTAAATCAATTGTTACCCCAGTGGTATTGTTTTTTGTAACATTAATTTAGTTAATTGAGTTATAATCAATCAATTGAACTAATTTAATTTATGTTAGAAACATTCTACCCTAGATTTTATTATGTTGTATTATCCCATTATTTTATATGGAATTATATTCTTACCACATAAATCCAATTCATATATTTCCTAACCTATGTACTATGTTTCCTGTATGGGATATTGATAGCTCAAATATATTTTCTCTGAGTTATAAAGTATTATCTCAGATGTTATTCTTCCATTATTGGGTTATCCAATGATAATATTTTATTATATATGATTTTTTATAATATTCTTCAGTAAAATAAATATTTATTACAAATAAGGGTTTAATACAGTTTTCAAAATGTGGATTTTTGATAAAGGTATTTTAAAATTATTAAAAAGGATCATTTCCATTAATTATCAAATGTATTATCGTTTTCTCCAAAAGTCCTATAGAAATATTTATCACATTTTCTTGTGGATATTATTGGATATTATTTTTTGAAACTATTATTTTTAAAATCATTCACTTTTCATTTTGAAAAGATACTTTGTAATGTGACATGTAAGTTTTTATTTTACAGTAATGTTAAAAATGTTTATTGAATGATCATTTATGAATTCATGTCTATTTTACTATTAATATACAAAAAAAATATACAAACTGATTTATGTTTCATTATTTATCAACTAATATATATATATATATATATATAATTTGGGGGATTAAACTCATAGTATCAAACAATTTTATTCTTAATCCTTTCTTGTGTGACACAGTTTGAAGCATTTTTTACAAAGATGTATTTCATCTATGAAAACATATTTCAAACATTACATTGTTAGAATAAGTATATTTTCTTTTTCAACCATCCCGGTTATATATCTTGATGTATTATATAATTTTATGTTCTATAAAAAAATATCATATACCACTATGTTTTACTTTCCAAACAGTCAATTGTGAATATGTGTATCTTTTATTCCAATGCATTTGATTTGTAAACCCTCAATATTTACTTCCATTGATTAAATGGTGTTCACCTTGTTCTATAAATTTCTTTATTGGGGAAATTATTAACATAATTGTGTGCAATTTATCTATAGGTTTTAAATATTATATGTTGAATCATTATTAAAGGGCATTTATACTCAATGTTCCCAAATCTTTTTGGATACCCATTTATTTTCCAATGGTTTAACAGGATTATAATTTACTCATGTGATTCCATTGTAAAAAATATATAAAACCAATTTTATTACATGGGTAATGTTTTATGTGATTAATTAAATTCATTTTCATTCCATGGGTTATTCACGGGGGGTTAAATGAAACCATATTTCTTTCCATGGGTTCTTTATGATAAAATTAATGATTTATTTCTTATGAAACTTATATGTATGAAATAATGATGGATGGGTTATTATATCTCACTACAATTAATTGGTAAATTTTTTTTATATCATGATATAATGTATTTATAAGTATGTTTTATTTACTTGTAAGCATGGTCACTAATAGTGTGGATCATTAATTTAATGTTACCTATACTAATGTATGTGAGAAATTTAAAAAAAATCATTATTCTATTCTTATAATCACATGCTGTGTATTATGAATGTAATGTTACATATACCAATGTTGTGCCATGGTTTCATGCTTATTCTCATGAAAATGTTATTCTCAAGTGTCTCATGTTCACTGGCTATTTTTTCCAAAATATTTTTATTCATTACATTTGACTTATTAAAGGATTCATTATTTAATATTTTTTATATATAAATTTATTATGTATCAATATTATAACCATATTTTTCACCTTATTATAACTTATGATAATTGATTTTGATCACTAATGTTTACACTTATTGATAATTTTATCTCACCATTTTGTATGTTTTAATTTCCCTGGGTAAAACATAAATGTAATTCATAAGATGTGTCTGGGAGAGTATATTGTTTGGTGGATATGTGGGGTTTATTTAATACTTTTTATGGATTATGAATTTTCTTATATAGGGTTGTAAATTCCAATTTTTTAAAAAATACATGATTTTGTTTGTTAATGTTGTATCTTAATTCTATGGAACTCCAAATATATAAGGTAATTGGAATGTGTTGTAATGAAATATCTTATTGAAGTCATTTAATATAGATAGTCTTTCATTTGGGATACCTTAGTTAGTATTATATAATGATTTAAAAAACTATATAGATTATGATGTACTCATATAGGGATCTAAATTTCATTAACATTGGATATGTTTTGTTTTATAGTAATTTCATAGGTATAGATAAACCTTTAGGTTTTTATGTCATATTGAAAATTTTATAATGCTAGGAGATTAAGATAATGTTACATCATTAAAAACACTATAGAAAAATCTATTCAATAATTATATGTATAGGATAATATCTTGATGTTTTGGTAAAGTTGAAATTATGTGGTTATTTTAGCATTACATCAGTTTCTGGATAATACATTCTGGTACATTATCTATCACAAATGTAATTAGGGTTTATAAAACAAAAAGGGTAGATTAGTTATTGACTTGATCATCACTTGGAACATGTAAAAGTGAAATAACTACACACTTATTTTGGATCATCCATTGGATATGCTTTGTTTAATCACATTTTCATTACAAGCTATTATGAAGGATTTATTTCATAATTAATTTAAACTATTATATTTATAAGTACAATAAAACCTATATTAAACCAAATTAGATGGAATTTAAAGTGTAAAATGATGAATTTAAGGTGTTTTTAGAGAAGACATATTATGATTTAGGATTCATATTCATAAGATATTTTACTCTAATTTTATTGATAACCATTTTGGGTATTAGTATTTTGTCGAAATAATATCATAGAAATAATGTTTAGAAATTTTTATATCAAAACATTATATTTATTATACATAAAAATAGAAGCATACATAAATTTTTTAGAATCGTAGTGTTTTGATGTTATTATTGAAAAGATTATTTTCCTAGTCTTATCTATGGTAGGTAGTTTAATGTCATAATAAAAATAAAATCATGACAATCATATATATTTTCATCAGTGATAGGTATTTAGTGATGAAATTCTCTTATTTTTTAAATGTTATGTGCATTATGTGAAATATTTAAGGATTTCTATTTAGTAGTTTTTGATTAACATTTTGTAAACATATACTTAATTGTTTTAATAACATTTAAATTTTATTTTATAAAAAATTTATATTTTTGGAGATAACTAATTAATAAGATATCATTTTGAGATGGATATCCCTTAGGTTTATTTTAATGATGTAGAGATATTAAAGGGATGATGGATTTTGAAAAAACATGTTAGGTAATATTTGTAACCTTGGGATTGATAATTGATTAATGATATTTTAGTGAAGTCTATTTTATTTTAGGAATTTGGATATATATTGATTAGTATGTGATTAAATGAATTAGTTCTTCAATACAAGAGTTAATGTTCAAAGTAATATATAGTTTCACTTTAGATTAATGAATTAAACTTTTTTATGATTATTAGAAAGGTATATTTCTGAAAATTTATGATTAGGGTAATTACATAGTTGGGTAAATGATTTTATAAAGAATTAATGTTGTATGAGGAAATATAAGTAACATAATAGAGCATTAGAAAGTAAGGTAAATGTAATACTATAAAAGATAAATATGTCAGGAATGAAATCTCCTTCTTTAATTGATGAGTAATAATTAAAATTGTGGGGACATGATAAATTAAAAAGGTATGGGTATTTAAAAAAGTTCTAGGTATTTATAAAAATACCATCACTCTTCATTCATAAAGGTTCATATCGCCACCAATTCAATAGAGTTACTAAATTTAGGTTTCCCCATTAAACCATGCCATTTATAATTCCCCTTGAATCGTATGTTTAATCTATTATCTTCCAATCACAATACATTATCCCAATACCTCAACTTCTAAAGGATCCTCTGAGGAAATCTCAAAGCACACAACATGGGTAATCCTTTTTTCATAAATTATTTCCTTTATATTATACCTTTACAATTATAATATTATAATACATATATGGAAAAAATTAAGGTGATATGATTAATTCTATTACATTAATGGAAAAATAATAATGACTTTCCCCTTTTCCCTTAATAAAAACAGAAAACATGATTTGTGTTTTTGTGTTGACTACCATCAACTCGAAGCAACATGTCTATTTTCATTCAAAATCTATCATTGATGGTTAAAAGAGAGAATTTAATATTTTATTACAACATTTATAACCAATTTAATATTATTAAATGATAAATCATATTACTATTTTATCCTGTTTTATGAAAATGAAGTCATCATCAATGCTTACGCACATACAACCACCTCTATGGATCAACACATTATGATGTTTTTTATTACCTTTCATGAATGGAATAAATAATGGGTTTAATGTGTAAATATGATTTAAATTATATAATTAATGTTTACTAATGAAATATTTGAGATCCTATTAGTGATATTATAAAAAAACTATCATTATTAATTCAATTGATTAAATCAAGCATACTAAGAAGAAAATCTGTTTATCCATATTATGTAATATTTTTATATCCATTAATTATTCTTATTATTCCCCAAAATTATTAATATATCAAACTAAAAAAACATTAATGAGATCTTTATTCATCTATTATAATTATAATACAACTAAATCATCACATAATCATTTATTAATTAGGGTATATTCATGTTTGGGTCAGTATAACCACCAACATGAATAATGAAATGAATTTATATAAAAGTATGAATAAGGGAACATATTTACTAGCATAATATGATATAAATATGTAAATAATTATTTTCTGGTTCTATAATGGTAAAATTGTTATTAAACTAATAAATTAATAAATTACCCTTCCATTATCAAGAATCACCAAAAATTGGTTATTATTAAATTCATCTTAATGACTTCTCATGAGCCTTGTGGATCAAAACAATATTAATCCCATTCAGGCTTCCAGAAACATAAATGTTCATACCCATATTTTATATGTTGATGATATTATTCTTTTCTTAAAATGTGATAAAATGAACATCCAAAACCTCAAAAATGCCTACACTCGTTATTAAAAAATTTCGAGTTAAGTTATATGCGGGAGAAAATCATTTGTTTTCTTTGGGAAATTTTTTTCACCTGACAGAAAAAGTAACATCATCAATTACATAGGAATCAAAGAAGTCTCTTTCCCCTTAACTTATCTTTGTGTTCCTATCTTTTGGGGAAGACCCAAATCCAGCTACTTTCACTACATTGTTGATAAAATTACCAACCAAATTTCTTCTTGGAAGGGTAAATCTCTTTCTATGACTAGCAGAATTTGTCTTGTGAAATCTACAATTATTTCCAAAATTGTTTACTCGATGATGAATTACAATTGGCCTACTGGTCTCCTTATGAAAATCAATGTTTACATAAAATTTTATTTTGGACTGGTAGAACGATTAAAAAAGTTCTTGTGAACATACATTGAGTCACATGTTGTAAACCTCTGGACAAGGGTGGTCTTGGAATCAATAATTGTAAGCTTTTTAACAATTCTCTACAAGCAAAGATGACTTGGAGACTACTTCCTAACAACTCTGATTCCTATGAATCTCTGAAGAAAAGATTCACTACCAATATTAAGAATGTTAATCTGTGTTACACCACTTCTTCCATCTAGACATCCATTAGAAAATCCTTAATTAGCATCATCAACAACTCTAGAAGGATGGTTAGCATTAATTCCAAAAATGAATTTCTGGCTGGATAACTGGATGGGTGTCCCCTTAATCTCCATGTTGACATTTACTGCTTCTCCTAACTACATCATCTACACTATTAAGGATTTTGTTAACTCACATTATATCACCCTCCATAATCACATCATTCATATCATTGAAAATTATCCTTTCTCCAACACCTATGACTTCCTCATTTGGGAGCCAACTTTTAATGGTGTCCTGGATTCCAAAAGCTTCTACAAAAACAATTTCATTCATTCTTATTCCATATTTGGTTGGTTGAAATATTTTATCGAACCTTGGATCAAGCTCTCAAGACTTACTCTTATTTATCTTATTTCCTATAACAGGGTCCCCACTGAAGTTTTCTTACAATATTTTGGGACTCATCTTTTCTCTAGATGTCATTATTTTAATCAACACTAGGAAGATGCTAATAATTTTATTTGTCTTGTGTTATAGCTACATCTCTTGGGAATTACACTCTATACATTTTTGGTTAGAGATTGTCACTTCATGATACTATCAACTCTCAATTTTAGTGTTAAGATAATTGGGATTCTTCTTTGCAAATCAAGAATCCTTTTCTGACTGTAGATGTGGAGCTTATATATGTGATTTGGTATGATAGAAATAATTTTCGTCATAATAATTTCTCATTTAGTCTCACAGTAGGTAGGACGTTTATTCTCATTACCATCAAGGATGATTCCTATCTTCATAAATCTCATTGTGACAACTCAGTTGGTGATTTTGAGATCCCTTTCCATCAAAGGATTGTGGGATCTTACAGGCTACATCGACGCACCCTTGAAGTATTTTGGCTAGCTCTGCTTCCAGGATAGATCATAGTGAATGTCGATGGTTACTCAAGAGGAATACTGGGTCTAGCAGTTTGTGGTTCCATTTTTAAACACTATCTTGGCATGTGTCTTGGATTCTTCTTCAGAGGATGTAGTACGACCTTGGTTCTGGTAGTGGAAATGTTGGGAGTGATTTATGCTATGTCACGAACTACCCCGGGTACCCTGGTAACCTGATAACCAAGCCGGCCCTGACATAGCTCGAAGGGCATTCCTGATCCCCAGGGGTTGGTGACTAGCACCTGGCATCATAGAACATACAAGTGGGAACGATTTTTCCGCAAGAATGCGGAAGCAAGAGTAAAACAAAACAGTATGCATAGAAAAATAAACTCCACTGGGAGTAATGTACAAGATTACAAAGAGGCATAAAATTCCAAAGTACTACAACCCAAGTACTAAAATTGGGAAAACATCCCCAAGGTCCCTAAGGACACAACTCACTAATTCCAGAGATCAACAACTGGATCCACATCCAAGAGATCCCCTCCCTTTTCTCAAACCAAGAAGGAGAATGTATACAAACACCCAAAGAAAAAAGTAGGATGTGAGCATAAGACCAGTAGGATATCACTAATGATTCTATAACAGATGCCAAATATAGATTATCCAAAGAAAAGCTTTCAATTTTCAAATAAAAAGGTCTGTAAATTCAAAAGCATATTTTAAAAAATCATTCTAGACAATTAAAAATGATGGAAAATTGATCAAGAAAGGATTTACAATGATAGAATATTTCTAAAATAATGGATTATATAAAAAGAGTTACATAAAACAGTTTATGGAAATTTAGAAGGCATGTAAGCAGTTCAAAAGCATTGGTATACATTTATATCTCATATATAAATAAAAAATCAAGAAACAGGGTCATCTTACAAAAGGTACGATAGTATTAACAAACTATAGGATTCCACACTTTCTATGTGAACTCAGAAAAATGTGTATACACACGTCCCTATGAAACTGGCCAAAGGAGACTTGTCACCAACCCGTCGGGGATATAATCCGCCACAAGTATGTTTTACAACATTCTCGTAGTGTAGAGTGTATCCAAATAACTCACTAACTACCTAAGGCTTTCATATGATCTTACATGATTGGCGAACTATTTTAAGAATGCTTAAAATAAAATCATTCCAATTCTTCCATTTCAAAAGTGTCAATCTCATTCAATTTAAAACCAAAATAGGTTTTATTCCGAAACATGCCTCTTTCACAAGATAAAAAAATGGGTTTCTATCAAGTAATTTTATGCAATTTTCACTAGTTTTAAATCCATTCAAAACCAATTCCATTATTTCACAATTCATTTCCCCAATTAAATGGAAGTCCTGTTGGTTTGGGTGTTTTTAAAAGGAAAAAATCTGAATTAGAAACCATGCAGACGGTTTACCTGGGCAGAGGCGCACGGTTTTTCAAACCGTCCGCACACCGTGCGCACCTCACTGTCCAGAAATGCATGGTCCCCATAGTTTGTTTTCATGGTTTGTCAAACTGTGCACACACCATGGGTACCTCTCTGTCCAGTGCTGCTTGGTCGGCACGATTTGATCGCACAGTTTGTCAACCAGTGTGAAAATCATGCAAACCACATTGCCCTTTCGATTTACATAAAATGTCACCCAAACGCACCCCAAGTAACTACTCCAAAACAAAGGTTCTTAGAAACATCCAATGTACCTGAAAACGTAATGGGATGTTACATGCTATGGACCTTTCCAAACAAAAGTGTTGGAACAAGGTATGTGTTGAAAGTGATTCAACCACTATTGTCCAAGCTATCTAGAAGGGGGTTGTGCACCTTTCTTGGACGCTTACTTCTTGATGGATGAACTGCCTTGATTCGCTCACGGAACTCAACTACATTTTCACTCCTGCCTTTCGTGAAGAGAACATGGTTGCAGATAGTCTTTCCAACAAGGTGGTAAATTAGGATATTACTGGGTATGATGAGTTTCCTGGTGATTTGATCCCATTTTAAGATAAGGATTGTAATAAGAGTTTGTCTTTCAGACTTTTGTAACTCCATTAATTTCTTGATCAATAAATTGTTCCTTGGTCTTTGACTGTGGAACCACCTTTAAAAAAATAAAATTCATCTTCAAGAATAAATATTAAAACACGAATGAATGAAATTTTCAAAATCATAAATTATTATAAATCATCCATAAAAATAATTTCAAGGACCTAGAAATGATCAAACTTTTAAAAATAATGAATATGAACCCAATTATTGTGAAATAAAAATTAATTGTGAAAGAATGAACACTCGATGTGGGAAATTAGGTAAAAAAGAAAATAACTATAATTCAAAATGAGAATGACAATATATAAATAGTATAAATGAAAATACATATGAGAATGGTTATTCATTAATTGATAAATATATATATGTTTTTGGAACAAGAGTTTATGGTATATTTGAGGAAGTCAATACATGAGGTAAGGGTTTTTTTGTCTCTTTTTTAAATACATGAGACATTTTTGTTATTATGTACCATCATTTATTTTATGTTGTGAAATTAATTCCTAATGTTTTTTTTTTAAATTTTTTCTTAAATTTCTGGGGTTTGAAGATATTTATCATGTTATTTCATTACGAGTCCTTTGATTAAAATAATACCAATGTATTTAGGATTTTTTAACTCAATTATGATTCTTTAAGACATAAAAAAATTGTGCACCATTTTTTCCATGTATGGTGTATTTACATCCCATGGATTTATTTTTATCACAATTTATTAATTAATGGGTCATTCTAGGATAATTCAAATTCCCTTATTCAAATGTTCATTAATTATATTTTTATAATAGAAGTAAGGATTTTTGGTAACTTTAATTTCATTCATTTAGTTATGATCATTATCTTGAACTTATATATGTAATTTGGGTACATTACAATCTTTATTTATTTATAGGGTATTATCTCATTATTTTATATGGAATTACATTTGTACCACATAAGTCCTTGTTGTATGTTTATTTCCTTATAGATTATGTTTCCCATATTAGATATTTATAGATCTAATCTTCTTTATTTGAGTTATAATGTTTTAACTTAAACATTGTCCTTCCATTATGGGTGTTATCCCTACATAGTAATTTATTATATGGTATTTTATAATACTATTTGGGGAAATTGTATTTTAATATAATGAAGGATTTAATAAACATTTTTTAATGTGGGTTTTGTAATGCCCTGACCCTAGTTACCCAGATTCGGTGCATTATTATAAAACATTTTCATGATCAAAAGAGATCAAGTCTAGAAACACTGATTAGTTTAGTAGCCTTGGAAGTACTAGATACATACATAAGTCTTACATTACATCATGAAATAAAAAAACATCATCATTGTTCCCCCTTTGAGCACAATGATATCCCTTATCCAATTAGTGTAGGTCATTTATAATATACTTCTTCACATCCTGTAAAAAATGTATCATGGAAAGGGGTAAGCTCAGATGCTCAGGAAAGATAACAATATAGAAAAAAATATTCATAAATAAGCATAATCATTTAAGGCAATGTATAAGACTAAAACACAAGACTTTTAAACTTAAACATCATAATAATATAGAAAATATATATCAAAATAATTCCATTTACTTATTTACAAGGATATTCTACTAGTCGAATGATCACATGTAATATCAATAACTAATTTCATAACGAACGATCAAATAATTCCAGACATCATAACCAAATCGTCAAGGTCTTGTGCCAAGAATACGAATAAAATTTTTTCAAGGCCTTTTTCCCAGACACTAGCTTGTCTGATTAGATCTACCGATGCATTGAGGAGCTATAGAGGGCTCCAACTGTCACTTACGGTGTCCAATGCATTTCTCATATGAAAATGTTGAAACATAACCTAAACATTCATATTTAAACTAGTATAAGAAATGTTGATACATTAACCAGAAACCATGAATTGTTTAAAAATAGAACATCCACAATCAAACACATAACAAAAACTTCAATACAATAAGGAATATGGTATCATAACAAATCAGCTTCAAATAAGCATAAAATCGAACAAAGGATATTGACATAGATGAAATCAAAAATATTTGAGAGAAATATCTCTTTTTATTTTGAAATTATTTAAAAGTAAAGTGATTATCAGAGAAAACTTTTATTTTTATAATATTATTATAATATTGTAATGGAAGCTTCGAAGGTGTTATAACCGTGGAAAATGGCCACACTCTCCATATAAGTTAAAAAAATTATTCTTTATTTTTTTCGAAAATGTTATAAAGTAACTTGTTTGAAAAAAATAGAGAGATTAATTTGAAAACATTTTAAAAAAAGTAAAAAAATTATATAAATGTCTTTAAACCATATTCTAGTGAATAGTAAAAATGTCTTGAAAGGCATTTTTATGAAACACAGATGTTGATGATAAAGAAGTCCCAGTAGATACTCATGTATAAGCAACCTCACATAATGAAGTGATTATCGAATTGACCATTACGGTGTACTTTTCCTTGATTGAGGGTATGTTAAACTCCTGTATAATAGTTATATAATTCTTATTAAATAATACAAGAGCCACAAACATAAATATGATATCATATATGATCATCCAATATTTCATTGTTAATAATAATTTAGCAGTATTATTGTTTCAGGTGTTAACTGAGTCATTTTGCATAAAATGTTTTGTTAAGTAAGTCATGTTTGATATGGAAAATATTTATTTTATGCATATATATAATGATATTAAGTTCTTAAACATTATTTGTAATTATAAAATGAAATTTGTTTTGAATGATTACGATGGGGAATGAATCTCATCGCGTTCGTGGAGACGTTAATCCGTATGTACGCACGAGCGAAAATATCATTCTATTGATGGTGAAATAGTATGTAATTGGATGGTATATCATATATAATGAATCATTAACATGTTATATTTATTATTTCTATCTGTTATACTCATTATTACACCCATTAAAACAATTAAGTGTTGAATAACAAACTACACCACGACGTAGAGACGGAATGTAGTACGTATGCACGTATGGTTACTTTATCTTTCATAGGATTGAAAGAATAATGGATATGGTTGTACAATATTTATAATAACATAAATTAATTATAAGTTACTAGAGTTAATATTTTGGTATGGAACCAAAATAGAAAGAAGAAGGGGAAGAAAAAAAGGACTTCGAAAGTGGTGATGAAATTATTATCTCTTCTTCAGGTGCTTCATTTTGATTTGATCCAAAGGCTCCATAGGTTGGAATCTGATCAATTTAAGGTCTCTAGGTTGAATTGAGGGTAGTTGGGAGGATATTTGAGCAGGGTTTGACTGAGCCAAATTTCTTTGGCGGTGTGATTTTGAGAAAAGTGGAAGTACCCTTTTATAAGAGTGGTGAGGGTCACTTTAGAAAAATCTTGAAATATTATTTCATTATACAATCATATTCGGTTTATAATGGCTCCAAAAGGATTTATTTAGATGATAAGTTGTGGAGGGGTTTAAAAACACTCAACAAATATATTTTAGATAGGTTTAATTCACCATATTAATATTATTTTTAAGATTTAACTTTTAGTTAAATAGTTTAACTTTTACCATGTATTGTTTTTTTATTATAATAAATGGTTAATAAAATTACTATAAAAATAAAATCGAACCCGAAGTGGTTCATTATTGATATATATAATCTTATCTATGTCCTTTGACTGAACGTTAGATTTTTAAAAATATTATATCAATTAATAATATAGTATTTGTTTAAAAAACACATTTATGTCAATTTTCACACTATTTTGTATTTGGTTTTTTTAAACGTCATAGAAACTATATCACTTCTAAAAAACATTTTTAATCAACCATAAAATGTCATATTAACCATTAAAATTCGTGGAATACATCAAAAGTCTCAATTTATAATTATATTAATATTTATAATATGAATTATTTTAATCATTCAATAATAAGGTAATTACAGCATCGTCCTTGTGTCATAAATAAATTTTGTTATTTAATGTCTATAAATTATAAATAATATACCATTATGTAGTAATTTTTTCAGATTTATAATAGATTTTTATAGTCAAATTAATCTTATGTATAACCCGGTATTAAAAATGGTTTAGTTATTGAACATTAAATTTAACACTTTTAACACTTCTTTAAATAAAATAATAATAAATGTCCCAATCTAATCCAAATGGATCAAAGAGGGTCATATTTTATTCTTATGATTGATTTTAATCGAAATAAACTTACCCAATATAATTAGGACAGGTGTTAGGGTAATTCTAATATAATTTTTACCTTTAATTACCATATTTTCTTGTAACTGTGGTAAATAAAATTCAAGAAGGTACTATTCACAAAAAATTCTTTTCATCTTATTGAACCAAATAATATTTACTGATGTCAACCATTTATCTTGGAGTTTAGAAACTCAATTCATGGAAGCAGTAAAATTACATTTTATGCAAATTTGCAAATGTGTCTAAAAGGTGGGTAAACAATGTTAAAATGTTCAATTGAATTTTATACAACTAATTTTATTAAAAAATGAATTAAAAGAATTACATTGACCTTATATAGATATTTTGTATATATTTTTTCCTAAGATAAGTTTGAATAAAAATAATAATTATTTAAATAAGAATCAGGTTTTAAAATGTAATGAACTATTTTTAACTGTTTATTGAAAATTGAAATTTTTCATGAAAATACAATAAATTCACCCTAATTTAATTTTAATATTCTGAATCCATAAATGAAGTCAATTTTGAGAAATAAAATTTATAAAATTTCAAAAAGTTGGTATTACTATTCATAACGACTAGTTTGTTTGGTCGTGGTGTACTAGAACTTGATGTTGCGTACAACGCATGTTATTGTATTATTCAAAGAGAAGAATACCATGGAAGCTTGGGGTGTTACATTATTATATACATAAAAAAAATTCATCCTCGATATTAATAGAATACTACTGCATTAAATGATTTAGGTGGTTCTTTTTCATATGTTCCATGGGTTTCCACGTTGCCTCTTCCATCTTATGGTATCTCCATAGAATTTTTTCCAGAAGAGTTGTCTGATTTCCAAACACTTGTTCTCTGGTATCAAGAATCGTAATTGGCTCTTCACAATAAGATATATCGGGTTCCATTTCTATTTCTTCATAGATAAGTACATACATTGGATTAGGTATCTTTTTTTTTTGAACAGTGATACGTAGAACCCATCATAAACTATTGAGAGACTTAGAGGCATTGCCAAACTGTATGCTACAAATCCAATTTGTTCTAGAATTTCAAAAGGTCTGATGTACCTGGGACTTGGGTTACACTTCTTACAGAATCTTACAACACCCTTCATGTAAGATACCTTCAAGAAAAAATGATCTACTACATGAAATCCCAAATCCTTCTTTCAGTTATCGACATAGCTATTTTGCCTGCTTTTAGCTGCTTTGACATGGGTTTGGATAATCATCACCTTTCCATTGTCTCCTAAACAAGTTCTAGGCCTACAAGTTTTCTTTCACCAAAATCATCCCACAAAGTTAGCATGCGATATCTCTTTCCATATAACACTTCATATGGTGCCATCTAAATAAATGAATTAAAGCCATTGTTATAGGAAAATTCTACCAATGGTAAATATTGAACCCATATACCTTGAAAGTCAAGTAAGAAAGATCTCAACTTGTCTTATAAGGTTCGAATGGTCCATTCTGATTATCCATCAGTTTGAGGGTGGTAGGTAGTGCTCAAACTAAGTTCAGTAACTACAGCCTTATGATGAATTTTGCAGAATCATGATGTAAAACAAGGATCAGGATCATAAACAATCGATTGGGGTACTCCATGATGTCTTACAACTTCATTAATATATATTCTGGATAAACGTTCAAGTGTTATATCTTATCTTATTTCAAGAAAATGTGGTAACTTCGTAAGATGGTCAACAATGATCCATATTGCATCATTCTTTCTAGGAGACTTTGGTAGCCCCATGAAAAAGTCCATCATAGTTGAAGAACCCCGGGACACCCTGAGAGGGGAGGGGTGAATCAGGGTGACAAATTTTTCTTTTAATGTGGTGGATCTTGTTCCCACGTTGGTAGGAACTTTTTGATCCTCTATGATGATTATGATTATAAAGAAAAAATTCACATGCACAGAGAGGACACTGCACTTTTTACTTGGTTCACCACTAAGGGCTACATCCAAGGAGCATACACCGACAGGTTGTCGGTCGAACCAAAATCCATTGTGCTTCACTATCTGTAGATTACAAATGTTTGGGTACAATCACTCTGTCCCAGGCTCACTGCCTTTACAAAAGTTTAGGGATAGCTCACTGTGTCCCTCAGGTCACTCCCGTTGACTCCCCCTGGCTCACTACCGTTGGTGAAGTCCCGCTCAGTTTATATACGTGAATGTATCTTCATCACTGCATAAGAATGCATCCTCTGTTGTATGTAGATGCTCTATTGAAGTCCAATTCTCACCGGAAGATGAATATCAATTTTACCAAAATGTATCGGGTAATCTCCCAGCTTTCGTGCAGCTTCAAACAGACCGGCGGGCTTCAGCAATACATGGCGTACTTCACCAGGCCATTCCCGCAAGTCCCAATAGGGCGTGCAAGTCCAAACTAGCATGCAAGTGTAACCAAAGCACCTGCGCGACGCATCCTTCCACCACTACAAACTTGCGCAGTCCACTTCCTTTCTCTCCGAAACCGCCTTGGGCGCGCAGCCCACAACCGGCGCGCAAGCTCTACTTGCGCGACCCAACAACCACTTATGCGTCTCAACCACCTGCATGATGAGAGCTCGAACAACCACTATGTCTTGAACTCCGTCAGAAATGATGAGGGGTCGACCTGTATTTATAGGCAAACTGGACCCCCTGCGCGGAGGCACGCAAGTCCCTCATTGGCGCGCAAGTCTCGTCTCCTGTAACCTCTGTCGCGCAACTCACATGCACGACCCAACCAATACTTGAGAGACCTTCTTTCCTAAGCCATGTTTTGAAGTTATGTTCTTGGAAAACAATAGGAGCACAAGTCTGAATCCTTCTAGGTACCATCGCGTAAGTTCTTTCATGGTGCGCAAGTCAACTTGCGCGACCTAACCAACACTTACGCGACCCTTATCCCTTTGCCATATATTGATGTTCTGATCCTCAAAAACATGTGGTGAGCAAGTTTCCTATCCTCCAAGACCTCAGTGCGCAAGTCCCTTTTCCAAAAAAACTTTTATTTATTTGTCGATTTTCAGGCCCAAAAATTTGGCAAACACTAGGAAACAGTGCCACCTTCACTACTGTTGTCTACTTGAACGGTATAATCTCTTTGCTGATACACCTGCTGAACTTCCACTGAGGATTGACAACAAACAAAAACCGTATTCCAAATCATGCATAGAAGACCCTGGTTCCAATAGCAGTATCATCCCATTTACACTCAGGTATGGGAAGAGGTTTCATGACTCCTCTAGGATGTTGTATTCCTGTCGTAACCTATTTTCAAACCATACATCTTAACACATAATCACAAATCTCCTTCTTTATGATTCCCAACTAAAAATGTTCCTTCAAATATATATACATCTTAGTTCTACCAGGGTTTATATAAGAATTGGAGCTCTGATTATCATCCAACAATTCCCATTTTAGATCAGGTATGTCAGGAACACAAAGTCTCTTCCCCCGTTTTAAAATCCCATCTTCAAATATGAATTTGATCAATATCCCATCATTAAAAGCTTTAATTTTCTTTTGAAACTCCTCATCATCAGTCTGAGAACTTTTTATCCTTTTTAGTATAAATGGTTTGGCTGTTATTTGAAAAATTATCAATGTTTCACCTTCTATTATTATTTCCATATCCATCTTTACTAGATCCCTGAACATAGGATCCCTTTCAACTGACATCTCTTTCATAACTCCGTGATCTTTTCTGATCATAGAATCTTCCACCTTATTTTCCTTCCCTAGGTGGTAGTGTATAGTGAAATCAAAATCATTGAGTAGTTTGAGCCATCTCTTCTGCCTCAGGTTGAGTTCTTCTTATGAAAAAATATACTTCAAACTCTTGTAATCTGTATAAATCTTAAATTTTACACCATATAGATAGTGTCTTTATATCATCAAAGCCTTAATTACAGTTGCTAACTCAAGATCATGAATAGGATAGTTTTCTTCATGAATTTTTAGCTTTCGTGATGCATAGGAAATAACTTTATCATTCTGCTTAAGGACACTACCAAGTCCTTTCTTTGATGAATCACTATAAATAACAAACCCATCATTCCCCAATGGTAGAGTCAATATAGGATTATTGACTAACATATTATTCAATTATTCAAAACATAATTCACACTCTTTTTTTCAAACAAATTTAACCCCTTTATGCGTGAGCTTGGTTAATTGGTTAGCTAATCGAGAAATATTCTGGACAAAACGTTGATAATAACCTGTTAAACCAATAAAATTGTGTAGCCCAGTTATACTCCTCTGTACTAGCCATTCTTAGATTTCCTTTATCTTAGAAGGATCAACATAGATTCCATCCATAGAGATAATATTTCTAAGAAAATAAATCTCACGAATCCATAATTCCTATTTTCTAAACATCCCATATTATTCAATTCTTCTAAGAGTCTTTATAATAGTGTGTATGTGATTTTCATGATCTAGATAGATTTTGGAGTAAACCAATATATTATAAATAAATACCACTACAAAGTAATAAAGATAATCCTTGAAAACATTATTCATTAGATCCATAAATAATGAGGGTGAATTAGTCAGTCCAAAAGGCATTACTCTAAACTCATAATGCACTCACCTTGTATGAAATTCTACCATTGCAATACCTTCCTTCTTCACACACAATTTATGATATCTAGATTGAATGCAATCTTTAAAAAATATAGTGGTCCATGAATTTGATTGAATAAGTCATAAATTTGCTGTTAGGGATACAAGTTCTTTATAGTTATAGCATTGATCTCCCTATGGTCAATTCACAACCTCATAAGTCTATCTTTTTTCTTACCCAAAAGAATAGGGGCTCCCCATAGAGAAAAAGGAGGGAAAATAAATCCTTTAATACTTAATTCCTCTAGTTGATTATTTAGATACACTAATTCTATAGTGGACCTTCAATAAGGGGTCTTCGATATGGGATTTGAACTAGAAATTAAATCAATGGAAAACTCAATTAATTGTTCTGATGGATATCCAGATAAATCCTTTGGAAACACATCATCATATTCTTTCATAATAGGTATGTCCTCCATTTGAACATTATTTTCCTCACCCATAGTTATTTCGCTCCCTTCCCCCCAAATAATTGTATTTAGTATAGATACTAGGGGTGGATCTAGATAAGAATCAATTGGTGATGTTTCTACTCTAAATACAAAGTATTCCTTATCATAATACAAAATTGTAACCTATATCTACTTAAAATAAATTTTAGAATCATGGTCTGAAAGAAAATCCATACAGAAGATTATGTTAAATTCAATCAAGGGTATGAAAATTAGATCAGCAGATAAATCATGCTTAAATTCCATAATGGTAACTGATTGACAAATTTTTTTTGCAATGATACTTCCCTTAGGATTTGTAACTAACAACTCCATTTTTATATAAATTTGTAAATACCTATTTTTCATGGAAAACTGTGAATATATGAATCAATGTGATGAAACAAAATCAAATAAAGCATGGGATGAATTTGAGGAAACCATTAAATTACCCACCACCATGACATTCGAAGCTTCAACCTCAACAGTAGTGATCACATAAGCTTGACTTTCTCCCTTGGCCTTTTCTGGGGTATGTTTCCTTAGAATTTAGGAAATTCGTTTTCATAATTCCCCATTTATTTAAAATTGTAGAATTCAACATTGACAGCCTCTTTCTTTCCCTTGCAATCATGAGCTTGGGGGACATTTCACCACACTTACTATAACTCACATTCCCTTCAGGCAAGTAATGGGATTTTTCATCCCACATTTATAGCAGGATGGAAATTCTACTTTTCCTTTTCCCCCTTATTTCTATTTCCATTTTGTTTAGCAGATCTCTTCTTTTCTTGCATGGATTTAAAGTAAAAAGACTTAGATAATTCCTATCCTGTCTTGATACCACATAAGATAATATCTTCGTAAGATGAGAAGGATTGTGAGACTAATGCTCGATCGAGAAATGGTATTAACCCATTAATGAATCTATCAATATTACTCCTTGGGTTACGTATAAAATCTGCAGCATGCCTTTCTAGCCTGGTAAAGTTAGTCTCATACTTTGTGACATTCTCATACTCATTTTTCCTCAAACTCAGAAATTTCCTTTCGGTATCTGTTCGATGGTCAAGAGGAAATTATTTTTCTATGAAAATATCTTTAAACTCCCTTCATTCTATATTTGATACTTCTTCACCCTACATTTTGTTTTGAATTGATGACCACCAATGATCTACATCTCTCATGAGGTGATAAACTACCATGACAACGTTTTCCCTTTCCCTACTCCCCAAAGCATGAAATATTTTCTCTATAGAACTTATCCATTTCTCAGATAAAAATGGATTTGTAATCCCAAGGAATGTTGGTGGTTATTGCTTAATGAAGAATTCTAACATTGATCCTTCACATTATGGATCAGGGTTCTCTATATAGGTAAGACTATTATTCATAACTTAAGTGAGTTGTCCCTGTATGGTTATAAGATGTTCAGCACCAGTTGCATCAACAACTCCACTATAATTATCTTGAGTAGGAGGGAAATCCCTAAAAGGATTACGTGCATTGATATGATTTCCATTATTTCGACTAGTCACCATTTCTAAATAATGGAATACACTAGATTAGTTTATGAATCACAATACATAATTCCAAAATAGTTAAATACCTCGCATAATTTTAAAAATTTATGCAAAAAATCCCTAATCATAAAAAAATGTTTTCATTGAGGAATTATTAATTCATAAATACTTTATAATGGTTTTTAAAGAGTATGTGAATCATCCTAATCATATCTCATGGGATTGTGGTAGCGAATAGTGCATCGAGGCCCATTTTCCTTACCGGGATACCTCGGGTCAAGCCCAAAACTCCTTGTTATATTTTTCACTCTTACATAAAACTGTGCCAGAGCCTTATCTACCTACACGTATCCAGACATGGATGTATTTTTTGGAAAATTATAAAAATATGTATATTATAAAAATTATAGGATGTTATTATATACTAATCTTCAACGAATATCTTAGGGTAATGTTCTCTTATAAGAGTTTTTCTAAATCTAGTTTCTATGGTTTTTACTAAACTTCTCTAATACCAACTATAACGCCCCTACACTAGTTGCCCAAAGTTGGTGCATTATTACATAACATTGGTATGATCACAAGTGATCAAGTCTCAAAATACCGTTTAGTTCAGTAGCCTTGTAAATACTAGATATATACATAAGGTTTACATTACATCATGAAATAAAAAAACAACATTGTGATCCCTTTGAGCACACTCGTATCCCATAGACAATCCTGACAGGTCATTCATAATATATTTCTTCATATCCTAGGAAAAATAAACCTAAGAAAGGGGTGTGCTCAGATTCTCAGTAAGGATAACAATATAGCAGAAACCTTCATAAATAAGCATAAAATTTGAAGGCAATGTTTAAGACAAAAAAATTATTTTTAAACTTAAACATCAACATAAGAGGGAAAATATAAATCAAAATAATTCCATTTACTTATTTACATGAATATTCTACTAGTCAAATAATCACATTTAATATCACTAGCTAATTTCATAATGATGGAATGCATAATTCTGAACATCATAACAACGTAGTCAAGGCCTCGTGCGAAGTCTAAAAATAAGATTTATTTCAAGGCCTTGTGACAAGACACTAGTTTGTCTCATGATACATACCAATTCATCGATGAGCTATAGTTGGCGCCACCCATCACTTACTAAGTCTAATGCATTCCTCATATGAAAATCATGAAACAAAACATAAACATTGGTATTAAAATTAGCATATGAAATGTCAATAAAGTAACAATAAACCATGAATGGTATTAAAATAGTACATCCACAATCAATAATATCTCAAAACATTCAATAAAATATGGAAGATTTTATCACATAAAATCAACTTAAAATATGTGTAAAATCCAACAAAGATGTTGACAAAGAAGAAATAAAAAATATTTGAGAGAAATATTTCATTATAACTTGAAATCATTTAAAACCCGTGTTATTATAAAATAAGACATTTATTTTTATAATATTCTTATAATCTTATAAGGGAAGCTTTAAAGGTCTTATAATGGTGGAAAATGGATTCACTCGCTGTATAAGTTAGGAAAACATTCTTTCCTTAATTTTGTCGAAATGGTCATAAAGTGTCCTGTTAGGAAAATGAAGGAATGATTCCTTTCAAAAAAAATTATAAAAAATAAAACAAGGGTATAAATGAATTTAACCCATATTCTAGTAAATATTAAAAAAAATTGAAATACATTTTTATGAAACATGGATGTAGATGATAAAAAGTCATTGTAGATACTCATGTATAAAGAACCTCAGATAACGAAGAGATTGTTGATTTAACCCTTACCATGTACTTTTCCTTGGTCGAAGGTACATTAAACTCTTGTATAATAGTTAAATAATTGTAATTAAATTATAAAAGAACCATATACAGAAATATGATATCATATATGATCTTTTAATAATACTTTTTTAATAATATTTTAGTAGTATAATTGTTTCGGGTGTTAACTGATTTGTTTTCCTTTATATGTTTTGTTATGTTATTCATGAATGTTATCGATAGGTTGTATTTGATTCATATACAGTATGATATTAAGTTATTATATGATATTTTTAATCAGAAAATGAAAATTATTCTTGAATGATTACGTTGGGGAATGAATCTCATCGCCTTCGTGGAGACAGTAATCCGTACGTATGCATGAGCGAAAATATCATTCTATTGATGGTGAAATCATACATAATTGGATGGTATATCATATATACAAAATAATTAACATGTTATATTTATTATTTACATCAATTATACTCATTGTTATACACATCCAAATAGGTAATTGTTTAATAAAAAACTACACCAAGACATGGAGACGGTAAGCCGTACGTACGCACGTATGGGGACTTTGTCATTCATAGGATGGATAGAATAATGAATATGGTTGTACCATATTCATAATATCATAAATGTAAGTATAGGGTAATGGATTTATTATTATTTTATGACAAAAACAAATATAACTAAGTGGAAGAAAAAAAGAACTTTGAAAGAGGTGATGAACTTATTACCTCTTCTTTGGGTGCTTTATTTTGATATGATCAAAAGGGCACTTTAGGCTGGATTATAATCAAATAAAGGAATATAGGTTGAATTGATGGTAGTTTTGAGGGTATTTTAGTAGATTTGGATGAGCTAAATTGTTACGACCCGACCCTACCCGTGCTTGAGCCACAACTACCCCAAGCCCGCCTCCATAGGATAGGGGCTGGCGACCAGCACCGAAGGCACAACAACTCGGGGAGGCCTTTGCCTAACTACCTATACACACACACTCAGAACACTCAATGAAACAGTGCAGAGTAAAAGAAGAGACAAGTAATGAAAAGGGGAAAATTCTATATATAACCACAAGAATGCATCAACCTCTAAACAGTACAAAGAAAGTTGAAGGTAAACTAAAAAGGAAAAGGTGAAAACACGCGTCCAACCAAAAAGTGCCACAACCCGGCAACAAGTAAAAAAAAAGAAAAACAGTTGGAAGGGTCCCCCACCTGGAACCCGACTTCGACCACCACACGTGGTCCAAACTCCCAAGCTCCTATGCTCTACTGAAGTCACGCTCCACCTATCTGTCATCTACAAGGGCACACCAAGTGCGGGAAAATCCCAAGCAGGGGTGAGTAAAAAAATACTAAGTAGGATACCCCGAAGGCTTGAAGGAGAAACAAAGGAGGCACTGAAGGGTGAGCAGTAGAGAGAACAGAAAAAGTAAAGGAGTACAACAAGGAGGGCAGTAGAGTAACAGTAGAGAGTCCCACTCAACCCAACAAGAGGAAAGAAGGTAGAATCTTCCAGACACAAGGAGTTGGAAACGATGAGAAGATGAACATCTCGTCGAGTCTTCACTACCTATTGCAGGAGAGTAGACTCGTCCAACCATGAGAAGCTAGACACAAAAATCACGTGGCATACCTCGTACATCTTCGCCTTTCCTGAAAGGAGAGTAACCAAACCCAAGAAGTGGGAACCAGAACAAGGTATATACAAGTTACATATGCTCAATCAAGAAGCCCAAACAAGATCGTAAGGGGATCTCCGTCCCATAGCTCAGCCCAAGAAAAGAGTAGCCAACAGTCCTAGAAGAAAACATCATCGATGCCCAGCATCCTGCACGTCTTCCCCGAACTACTAGTCAAGGGATCAATCACCGCACCTCGACACTATCTGCTTTGGACGACACTGAATCGCACTCACGGTTTTAGGTCGTGTCACAAGGACACGTCTCGGTGGGGGAAAACGCTCCTCGTACTTGAGTGTTCTGGGGGAACATCAAACACAAATTGTCACTGCCCCGCAATCGACAGGTCTCAAAGTCGACAGGCGACCCCCTGCCCAGCCCCGCTGGAGGGTCCCTGGAAGTCAACAGGTTCCCACTACAGGTAGACCCGGAAAGTCGACAGGTGCCACACTACCCAGTCCCGTAACAGGGTAATCAACTCTAGGGGGACCCGGCTAAAGTCGGTGACGGGACCACTACCCATCCCAACTAGAAGTAACCCGGCATTGGGGACCACTGCCCAGCCCAGCTGGAGTTAAACCCGGCATCGAGGACCACTGCCCAGCCCTGCTGGAGGTAAGCTCGGCATCGGGGACCAATGCCTAGCCCAGCTGGAGGTAAGCCCAGAAACGAGGACCATTGGACAGCCCAGTTGGAGGTAAGCCCGGCATCGGGGACCACTGCCCAGCCCAGCTGGAGGTATGCCTGGAACTGCTCAGGCCATCCCTGCTTGATGGTACTTCTCGGTGAACACCATTGTACTGGCCATCCATGCTGGATGGTAACCCACTGGCAAGACCTGCTCGAAACAACCTCAGCCCTGCTGGTAACAACCTCAGCCCTGCTGGAAACAACCTCATCCCTACTGGAAACAACCTCAGCCCTGCTTGAAACAACCTCATCCCTGGTGGAAACAACCTCATCCCTACTGGAAACAACCTCAGCCCTGCTAGAAACAACCTCTTGGGTAGAGGATCAGTGCCCGCGTAAAGTGTTGGTCACACCGAATACACAAGAACTCTTCCAGGGAACACGAGGTGATAGGAGAAACTCCCCAGGCCTCACAAGGAAATCACACTCTAATCCGCTGAGTCACTGTCGAAGCGGACTGAGACATCTCATCCCAGAAAGTGGGGAAAATGCCCACACTATATGAACAACCGTAGTCGCAAACGGTGTCGCAGTTCGGTGAAAGGGGCACGATACAGAAACCCCTCACAACTGAAGAAACAGAGGAGCCAAACCATCTCTGGCAGCCAAACCATCGAGAATAAGACCAGGGGAAGACCAATCAACCCTGCTGGTCAGACAAAAGAGCACCAGGTCAGGGGAAACTCAACCCTACTGGTCAAAAAACGAGCACAAAGGGACCCTCTACATCACGAGAGGTCAAATTACATAAAGCAGATCACATCATGCACGTGGGTCCCACACGAAATGTGGCCCCAAGTCAACCCCAACCGAGCACACAAACGTTCTCTGGTACAAACCACACCTACCTCCATGCGCTCCCGTATACTCCCAGAGTATACCTCGCTCCATCCGAAAGGATATCATGCACACGACACCCAGCGTTAGTGTGAATGCGTGATGCAACAACTCCACCTCAAAGGCCCAGGCATGACCAACCACATCTCTTAACTCACACGGGAGTGCACGCGATCACACGCCAAGGGTTCTCTACAAACACGGCGAGATGAACCGCCACTAGAGCGCCTTTCACATTCCCTCATTTAATAAGATCATGCAAGAGGCTCTGCACAACCAAACGGATCGCACGATTGTAATCCTCACATAAAAACATGGGAGATCGACTACTTACTCGCCTCAAACGGATATCCGACGGAGAAGTCGCCAACACTTCCTCACGCCCGAACGGCGTCCCGTGATCCTGAGCCTCGGCCCCGAAAATAGTCGGGTGCATCGTACCATTGTGACCCACTCTGGAAAACACGTCAAAAATACTACTCACTTGAGCGCAACAGATATTCTAAAAAAAGATGCATTCCGGCGCACCGCACACGAGTTGGGCTTCATGGGACCCACATCCCGGTCCCGAAACTCAATGAATGGATCACACTGTTGCGATCCTCTCGAAAAAGTACACAAAATGGACTATTCAATTGTCCAAAATGGACACCCAGTGATAAAGATGAGAAATCACCGTCAACACCCAAATGGCCCTCACGGGGCCCACACCATCGTGTGGAATTATAGCGGGTAGACTGCGCCAACGTGATGCCCTCGGAAAAACACCCAACATCGACTGCTCGCACGCCCCGAATGGATGTTTGAGGAAAAAAGTTCCTAAAAGCTGCATGCAGCTCAAAAGATAGGCCAGGGGGGTCCACGCCTCAAATCCGGATTCAACACCCAAAACCGCCTTGGAAACCTCCGCCTTAGTGCCAGGGTCGCAACGCCACTGACGGGGCTCAAAACGGACGTCGGACGCGTCCGTGCCGTCCAAAACAAGAATCTTGGAAATAAACGCTCGTCCCCTTAAAGACACGTCTCGCCTCCATGGCCCCTCGTTTCGGGAAATAAAAATTCTCGAAACCATCTCAAACAGTCCGCATCATCAATGTGGTTCCACCACCATAGACGGCACTCAAAATGGACACCGTAGCGGAAAATACAAGTGTCTGAACACCGAGGGGGCAAGGCCCCTGGGATTGGCCCGGCCTGGACCCGCCGGTCCGCCCGGTCTAGGCCGGCCCGTGGCATAGCCGTGCGGGCCGGCCGCGGACTCGCGGTCCATCCATAGACCGGCCATGAGGGCCGGTCGTGGAAGCCGTGTGAAGACCCGCACGGCGCGGGTCTTTGTCGCCGCACCGGGGTCGCGCGCCGCGATCCCGCGGTCGCCGCTCCATAGCGACCACCGCATCACTGAAGCACTCCGCCTTAGCCTCGGCCTCCTCCGGAAGCCACCCGCAGCCGCGCCGTGCGCCTCCGCCACCTCACGCCGCGACGCCTCCTGAGTCCGCCCGCGTGCTGCAACACCGCCTGAGGCCGCCCGCCGCGCCAGGGCTCGCCGGACTGCCGGAAAAACCCGCAACCTTCGACGATCAACCCCGGCCTCCTTCGAGCTCGGATTTTGATTCTGAAATATGCATTGGAAAGATAAAAATGTATACTACACATATATGGGATTTTTTTTGAAGATTTAACATTAGAACGACACATAGAATTTGACTCAAATGTATGCTTAGGAATGAAAACGCAACGGAAACCTCCTACCTCTTGGGTGATGCCCGGAGCTTCACGGAGAGTCCTCCGCCGCACCGTGCCTTGCCAGAGATGCTTGGCCGGAGCTGGAGGAGTAGAGGGAGGAGTTCCTCCTTGCTATAGTCTAGGTGGGGAAGAAGAAGAGGGAGGGGTGAGTTAAGCGTTTAAATAGAAAACGCTTAACCACACACCCGTCGTCCCGAACCCAAACCCTCAGCGGGGTCGAGGTTAAGCCTCCCCTAGGGTAAACACCACCTCTTGAGCACAACGGTGGTCTCTGAATTTTAATCCCGAACCCCATTCAAAAGTTATCAAACTTAGTGCCCGAGGCCGCCAAATTATGAAAACGCCCCTGGGGCCATTTTTCACAAACGGCCCGCACCCGCGAAACTTATACCCCTTCTAGGGTAAAAGGCACGCTCCGAACTGAACGGTGCCCTCAGTTTTCCAATATAAGAAACCGTTTAAGAGATACCATTGTTTCAACATTAAAAGAATTAATTACTGTATTTAATCTGTTTAACGTTCCAGAAGCGGGTGAGGGGTCTAAACATCTCACGCTAACATGTTTTATATCGTTCCTAGGGTAAAGACCCCCTTCTGGACCCATCCGTACACTCGGATCCCGGATCTAGTGCACCATTTAGGATTTATCCCATTTATTTGGCGTTTCCAGTGTGAACGCACTGAAAATTTGATTCCGGCCACTCTGGGGCTCGGAATCGCACGCCGTCTGAAGGCGCTGCTCTGGAATATCATCAAGAATATTCCAAAGTCTTTCACAGCAGAAACCGGGTTCTTACATCATTCCCTCTTTCAACATTTTCTTCCCCGAAAAGAAAAACTAGGGATCAACACAGGGTACTAAGCCCACACCTAGCTTTCCCATACCCAGAAGAACCAACGAACAACTCTGTGTCACCGCACACAGACCAAAGGATTGATACGTTCACGCGAGGTCGGACCTTGCCGATTTCATGCACCCACTCCAGAAGTTGGGGTTAGGGAGAGGTGGTAGAAAACCTCGCCATCCCTTTACACTGTCTCAAATGACCCGAAGGCTCTCGGGGGTAGCTCACCTCCCCGAACGAACCTCTACGTAGCACGCCGCGACTGGAATCACCGCCCACACCTGAAACAAGGCCCAATGATTCCCTCCTTCAGAATATCCATATGGTGAAACACCCATGGATATATGGTCACGCAAGGTTCCACAGTCGATGCTATCTTACATGCTCAAAAGGCGAAGGAGTCGACACCATCGACTACTGAAAAAGGTCCCATGCCTTTTACATTACCAACACAGCGTTACACCGACGCCCCACATCACCCCAGTAACACCTCAAGCAAAGAGAATGGAGGAAAAAAGTTCACACAAAGAGTCTAACAATTATACTGCAAAAAGGTAGAAGAGTTATAGAGCAAACCTCTATCACCTCATGCTCTGCTGGATCATAGACATCCAAAGCTCGCGGCTGTCCGCGGTCCCAAGTGTCAGCTCCCGGAGCCTGACGTAGACCACCTAGTGGTGATGGGAAGTCCTCGTAACATCTTCCCCCACCTCCAGCTCCTCCCACTCATCTGCTACCACCACATCTCTGGGAACAACTCCGATCACGGCGCTGCCTCTACCGTGGTGGTGCACCTGCTGCCAGCCCGAAGCTCTCAGCAACTCGGGTCGGGCAGTCTCGTGGAAAGTGACCTCTCCCATCACAAGCATAGCACTGACTCTCTCTAGGCTGCACTGGTGCCCTCCGGTGCCACTATGG
The DNA here is from genome assembly GCA_963277665.1 of Viscum album. NCBI lineage: Eukaryota > Viridiplantae > Streptophyta > Magnoliopsida > Santalales > Viscaceae > Viscum > Viscum album. The sequence continues at coordinate 600,460,339 of OY728140.1, forward strand.
TGTACGACCATGCCCCTGAGTCCAGTTTTCAGTAAGCCACCTACTTCGAGGTTCTGCTTGCTGATGCCCACTAGCTGTGGCAGACGTCTCGGCTCCAACGTGCTTGCTGCCACCACCAACTCCAGAACGTGACAGGAAGCCATCTGTCACCAGCGCCTACTCTAGCACCCTGGCATATGTGGAAATTCCCAAGGTTACTATGACAGCACGAATCTCTTGGCGGAGACCCTGCTCAATCTTCTGCACTCGAAGGTTGTCGTCATAGACCATGTCCGGGTAAAAGCGTGCATGGTCTGCAAAACTAGTCGCGTACTCGACCACCGTCATCCCTCCCAACAGAAATTGCAGGAGCTCCTAAATCAAAATGGAGTGCAAGCAGGAGGGGAAAAACTCCTCACAGAACAACAACTGAATGTCTTCCCAAGAAAGCGAGAACTCATCAAGAAACTGAGTCACCAGACTCCACCAATGCCAAGCTGCTCCACGAAAAAGGGTGGCTGCCAAAGACACTCTCTGATCTGTCGGTGTCTGTACAAGACTCAGAAGTCTAACCACTGCCTCTAGACAAACCTCTACTGCATGAGGGTTTGGATCACCACTAAACCTCAGTAGTCTCTACTGCTGGAACTCACGGAGTGCGCTCAACCTGCGCTCAAGCCCTGCCAGCTCTAATGAAGCTGTCTGCTGCTCAACAGGTGGGGGTGCTGCTAGCGGCCCACCTAGAGAAAGGGGCTCGCATGATGGGTCCTGGACTATGGCCTCGTAGCTCACAGGGTCGTCGTCACGAACCAAAGCTGGTATCCTGGATGGATGTTTTCGCGGAGACATCCTGAAAATTATCAAGGAGTGTCGCGGTCAGATGAGCATATATGTATAAACCAATAACAACAAAGATGGGGAGCTGAATTAAGAAGGACAATCAAAGAATCAATCCCATGTGATGCAAAAACCAATTTTTCCCAGCAACAAGTGTCTTAGCATGCCGAGTCAACAAGCGGGTTATCAAGGTCCTGGTGAATGGATACGTCGGCCACCACACCATCACTGGACTCCCTGGCCTGAGAACCACTCTCGAGACACATTAACCCTATTTAGCTAAATCACAACCAATTCCTTTTATTTTAGGGACGTCAAAACAGTGTCCCAAGGAACAAACCACCTCTGATACCACTTTGTCACGACCCGACCCTACCCGGGCTCGAGCCGTAACTACCCCAAGCCCACCTCCTTAGGCTAGGGGCTGGCGACCAGCGCCGAAGGCACAACAACTCGGGGAGGCCTTTGCCTAAGTACCTGTACACACACACTCAATGCAATAGTGAAGAGTAAAAGAAGTGACAAGTAATGAAAAGGGGCAACTGCTATATATAATCATAAGAGTGCATCGACCTCTAAACAGTACAAAGAAAGTTGAAGGTAATCTAAAAAGTAAAAGGGAAAAAACACGCGCCCAACAAAAAAGTGTCACGACCCGGGAAAAGGTAAACATAAGGAAAAATAGTTGGAAGGGTCCCCAACCTAGAACCTAACCCCGACCACCGCACGCGGTCCAAGCTCCCAAGCTCCTATGCTCCACTGAAGTCACTCTCCACTTGTCCGTAATCTGTAAGGGCACACCATGTATGGGCAAAGCCCAAGCAGGGGTGAGTATAAAAATACTCAGTTGGATACCCCGAAGGCTTGAGGGAGAAACAAAGGAGGTACCGAAGGGTGATCTGTAGAGAGAATAGGAAAAGTAAAAGAGTACAACAAGGAGTGCAGTAGAGTAACAGTAGAGAGTCCCGCTCAATCCAACAAGAGGAATGAAGGTAGACTCGTCCAGACACAAGGAGCTGTACATGGTGAGAAAATGAACTTCTCGTCGAGTCTTTGCTACCTATAGCAGGAGAGTAGACTCGTCCAACCACGAGAAGCTAGACACGGAAAGCAGGTGGCATACCCCGAGCATCTTCGTCTCTCCTGGAAGGAGAGTAACCAATCCCAAGAAGTGGGTACCAGAACAAGGTATATACAAGATACATATGCTCAATCAAGAATCCCAAACAAGATCGTAAGGGGATCTCCATCCCGTAGCTCAGCCCAAGAAAAGAGTAGCCAACAGTACCAAAAGAAAACACTATCGATGACCAGCATCCCGCACGTCTACCCCGAACTATAAGTCAAGGGATCAATCACCGCACCTCAACACTATCCGCTTTGGACGACACTGACTCGCCCACATGTTTTTTGGTCGCATCACAAGGGTGTGCCTCGGTGGGGTGGAAACACTCCTCATACTTGAGATTTCTGGTGGAACATCAACCGCAACTCATCATTATCCCGCAGTCGAGAGGTCTCAAAGCTGACAGGCAACCCCCTGCACAACCCCGCTGGAGGGTCCCTGGAAGTCAATGGGTACCCACTACAGGGAGACCCGGAATGTCGACGGGTGCCACACTACCCTGTCTCGTAATAAGGTAATCCACTGGAGGGTGACCCGGCTAAAGTCGGCGATGAGACCACTGCCCAGCCCAGCTGGAGTTAACCCGACATCGGGGACCACTGCCCAGCCCAACTGGAGGTAAGACCGACTTCGGGGACCACTGCCCAGTCCCGTTGGAGTTAAGCCCATCATCGAGGACCATTGCCCAGCCCAGCTAGAGGTAAGCCCGACATCGGGGACCACTGTCCAGGCCAGCTAGAGGTAAGCCCGGAACTGCTCTGGCCATCCCTGCTGGATGGTAACCCATTGACGAGCCTTGATCGAAACAACCTCAGCCCTGCTGGTAACAACCTCAGCCCTACTGGAAACAACCTCAACCCTACTAGAAACAACCTCTGCGCTGCTGGAAACTACCTCAGCCCTGCTGGAAACAACCTCATCCCTGCTGGAAACAACCTCAGCCCTGCTGGAAACAACCTCAGCCCTACTGGAAACAACCTCCTGGGTAGAGGATCAGTGCCCACATAAAGAGTTGGTCACACCAAATCCACAAGAACTCTATCTAGGAACATGGGGTGATGGGAGAAACTCCCCAGGATTCACAAGGAAATCCTGCTCCAATCCGCTGAGTCACTGTCGAAGCGGACCGAGACATCTCATCCCAGAAAGTGGGGAAAACGCCCACACTGTATGGACACCCGTAGTCGCAAATAGTGTCGCAGTCCAGTGAAAGGGGTATGGTACAGAAACCCCTCACAGCTGAAGAAACAGAGGAACCAACCCATCTCTGTCGGTCAAACCATCGAGAACAAGACAAGGGGGAAACCACTCAACCCTGCTAGTCAGACAAAAGAGCACCGAGCTAGGGGAAACTCCACCCTGCTGGTCAAACAACGAGCGCAGAGGGACCCCCTTCATCGCAAGAGTTCAAAGTACGTAAAGTAGATCACAACATGTATGTGGGGCCCACACGACGTGTGGCCCAAAGTCAACCCCAACTGAGCGCACAAGCGTTCTCAGGTAAAAACCACACATACCTCCAAGCACTCCTGTATACTCCCAGATTATACCTCGCTCCATCCCAAAGGCTATCATGCACACAGAACCCAGCGTCAGCGCGAATGCGTGACACAAAAACTCCACATCAAATGCCCAGGCACGACCAATCACATCTCTTCACTCACACGGGAGTGCACGCGATCACACGCCAAGGTTCTCTACAAACAGGTCTAGAAGAACCTCCACCAGTGCGCCTTTCACATTCCCACATTTAATAATATCGCGCAAGAGGCTCCTCAAAACCAAACGGATCGCACCGTTGTAATCCTTGTGGAAAAACATGCGAGATCGACTACTTACTCACCTCAAACGGATATTCAACGGAAAAGTCACAAACACTACCTTACGCCCGAACGACGTCCCGTGATCTCGAGCCTCGGCCCCGAAACTAGTCGGGAACATCTCACAATTGTGATCCCCTCGGGAAAACACGTCAAAAAGACTGCTCACTTGAGCGCAACAGATATCCGAAGAAAAAGATGCATTTCGGCGCACCGCACACGAGCAGTGCTTCGTGGGACCCGGATCCCGGTCATGAAACACAACGAATGGATCGAACCTTTTCAATCCTCTCGAAAAAGTACACGAAATAGACTATTCACTTGTCCAAAACGGACACCCGATGATAAAGATGGGAAATCACCGTCAATGCCCAAACGGCCCTCACGGGGCCCAGACCATCATGCGGAATTTTAGCGTTCAGACTGCGACAACGCGATGCCCTCGGAAAAATACCCAATATCAACTGCTCGCACGCCTCAAATGGATGTTCAAGGAAAAATTCGCTAAAAGCTGCGCATAGCTCAAAAGACGGGTCGTGGGGTCCATGCCTCAACTCCGGCTTTAACTCCCGAAACCACCATGGAAACCTCTGCCTCAGTGCCAGGGTCGCAACGCCACTGACGGCGCTCAAAACGGACGTCGGACGCGTCCGCGCCGTCCAAAACAAGAATCTAAGAAAAAATGCTCGTCCACGTAAAGACACGTCGTGCCTCCGTGGCCCCTTTTTTTGGGAATTAAAAATTTATGAAACCTTTTCAAACAGTCCGCCTCATCGATACGGTTCTACCGCCGCAGACGGCACTCAAAACGGACACCTGTAGCGGAAAATACAGGTGTCCAAACACCGAGGGGGCAAGGGCCCTGGGGCTGGACCGGCCTGGGCCGGCCAACAGCTTAGCCGCGCGGGCCGGCCGCGGACGCGTGGTCCGCGTGCAGACCATCAACGAGGGCCGGTCGCAGCAGCCACGTGAAGACTCGCGGGACGCGGGTCATTGTCGCCGCATGGGGGTCGCGCGCTGCGACCCCGCTGTCGCCGCTCCCTGGCGACCGCTGCCTCGCCGAAGCGCTCTACCTGAGCCTCGGCCTCCTCCAGGAGCCACCCGTAGCCATTCCAAGCGCCTCCTCCACCTCCCGCTGTGACGCCTCCTGAGACCGCCCGCGCGTCGCGACACCGCCTGAGGCCGCCCACCGCACCAGGGCTCGCCGGACCGCCGGAAAAACCCACAACCTTCGACGATTAACCCCGGCCTCTTCTGAGCTCGGATTTTGATTCTGAAATATGCGTTGGAAAGATAAAAATGTATACTCCGCATATATGGGATTTTTTTGAAGATTTAACATAAAAATGAAACATAAAATTTGACTCAAAGGTAGGTTCAGGAATGAAAACGCAACGAAAACCTCCTACCTCTTGGGCGATGCTCGGAGCTTCACAGGGAGTCCGTCGCCTTGCCGTGCCATGTCGAATCTGCTTCACTAGATCTGGAGGAGGAGAGGGAGGAGTTACTCCTTACTGCTGTCCAGGTGGGGAAGAAGAAGAGGGAGGGGTGAGTTAAGCGTTTAAATAGAAAACGCTTAACCACCCTCCCGTCGGCCCAAACCCGAACCCTCAGCGGGGTCGAGGTTAAGCATCCCCTAGGGAAACACCAACTCCTGAGCACAATGGAGTTCTAGGAACTTTAATTCAAGACCCTGTTCAAATGTTATAAAACCTAGCGCCAAAGGATGCCAAATTACGAAAACGCCCCTAGGGCCATTTTTCACAAATGGCCCGCGCCCGCGAAACTTATACCCCTCCTAGGGTAAACGGCATGATCCGAACTCAACAGTGCCCTCATTTTTTCCAATCCAAATCACCGTTTAAGAGATACTTTTGTTTCAACATTAAATGAATTAATTAATTAATTTAATTCGTTTAACGTTCAAGAAGCGGGTGAGGGGTCCAAACATCTCTCGCGGACATGTTTTATATCGTTCCTAGGGTAAGCACCCCATTCCAGACCTATCCGTACACTCGGATCGCTGACCCCATGCACCGTTTAGGATTTGTCACATTTATTTGGCGTTTCCAGTATGAACGCACTGAAAATTAAATTTCGGCCACTCTGGGGCTCGGAATCGCATGTCGTTTGAAGGCACTGTTCTAGAATATCATCAAGAATATTCCAAAGTCTTTCACAGCAGAAACCAGGTTTTTAAATAAATGGATTTTATGTGTGATTTTGATAGAAGGGGAAGTACCCATTTATAAGAGAGGTGGGGTCACTTTAGGAAAAGCTTCATATATGATTTTATTATTCAATCATATTTGGTATATAATGGCTCCAAAAAGTTTTATTTCGAGGATAAGATGTGGATGGGTCAAACAACTTTCAAACAATAGGTTTTATAAAGGTTTAGATTACCACATTAACCTTATGTTTTAGATTTAACTCTTTGTTAAATAGTTTAACTTTTACCATGTATTCTTCTATTATTATAATAAATGGGTAATAAACTTACAATAAAAATCCAAGAGATCCCCAAGTTGTTCATTATTAATATATCTAACCTTATATAATTTATTTGGCCAGATCTTAGAATTTTAGGAATATTATATCAATTAATAATATAGTATTTGTTTTAAAAACTCATTATGTCAATTTTGACACTATTTGTTATTTGGTTTTTTCGAAAGTCATAACAACTTTATCACAACTAAAAAAATTATTTAATCAACCCTAACATGTCATGTTAACGTAGAAAATTTGAGGAATACATCAAATGTCTTTATTTATAATTATATTAATATTTACCATATCAATTATTTTAATCATTTAATAATAAGATAATTACTGCATCATCATTCTGTCATAAATAAATTTAATTATTTAATGTCTAAAAATAATAAATAAATTACCATTATGTAGTAAATATTTTTATATATCTAATTAATATTTTTTAATCAAATTTATCTCATATATAACCCTATATTAATAATGGTTAATTAATAAACATTGAATTTAACAATTTTAACTCTTCTTTAAATAAAGTAATAATAAATGTACTAATCTAATCCATATAGATCAAAGTGGATCATATTTTATTTTGAAGGTTGATTTTGATTGAAATACACTTATCCAATAGAATTATAAAATATGTTAGGGAAATTATAATTTCATTTTTACCTTTAATTACCCTATTTATATTTATACGTGGTAAATACAATTCAAAAGTTATTACTCACAGAAAATTATTTTCATCTTATAGAACATCATTTTACATACTGATGTCTACTGTGTCTCTCAAATTTCTAAAATTGAATTCACAAAAGCATTAAAATTATGATTTTCTAATTTGAAAATGTTCCAAGAAGGTGGGTAAAAGACGTTAAAATGTTCAATAAAATTTTATACATCTATTTTTATTATAAAATGACTCCAATGAATGAAATTGAACTGATATTGTTATTGTGTTTAAATTTTGACCTAAAATAAATTTAAATATAGTAAATAATATTTTACATAAAATTAGTTTTTAAAAAAATAACACAGTGTTTTTCACTATTCATCAGAAATTGAATATTTTTAGAAAAGTATCCAAAAATCACCCTTAATTAATTTTCATTTTCCAAATAAAAAAATGAGGTCCACTTAGAAAAATAAAATTTATCAAATTTCAAAAAGTGGGTACTACTATTCATAAATCATATTTTGATTGGCCGCGGTGTGCTAGAACTCGAAGTTGCATACAGCGCAAGCTATTTTATTATTCAAAGAGAAGCATATCGTGGAAGCTTGGGGTGTTATGGGTTTTTATCAAATTTGTTTTCAATATATTAAAAAGGATCCATTACTTTCATTATTAAATGTTATATCTTTGGTCCCACGATTAATATAAAAAACAATATGTAATTTTCAATATTCCATTATTAGATATTCTTTTTAAAATTAAAACTTCTCAAAATATTTATCTTCACCTTTTCAAAAGATAAATTTTAAATTTACTTCTCTCTTTGTATTTTAAATCAACGTTAAAATATATATATATATATAAGTACTTTTTTGTTTTCTCCTCTAATTTTATTTTCATAATCAAATGATTTTACATTTATGGGTATTATGGTTCATGATTGACCGACCAGAATATATATAATTTTTAATTTTTTGGATTATACTCATGTAATAATATAGTTCGATTAATGAATCCTTTTTGAGTGAAACATTTAGAAGCATTATTTTACTGGGATATTTTCATCTATGTTAACTTCCTTATGAGTTTACTTTGTTACACATGTGATATAATCTTTTGAAGCCAACAAACTTCTTTATCTCATTGTATTATGTAATTTTATTTTCTATCAAATATATTATCCATCGAATCATTTTGCTTTCCTAATCATCCAATTTGAAGATGAATAATGTTTATTTTAATGCCTTTTCCTTGTGAAAACTCAATATTATCTTCCATTGAATGAAGTTTGTAATGTACTATGTTTTGGATTAGTTTGAAAATTCCACATGAATTATGGTATTTCTTTTAGTTGATGGTCCATGATTCAAATTATGATTCTACGAGTAATTATTAGAGCGGTAATAATTAGAATTGGCGTTTTAGATAGTGGTATCTTGGGAGTTCGAATAGGTTACAGTAGTGTTAGTCTCTAAAATTATATTTGTTTTTTAAATATATGGGATTGTATATGGGTATCACATGGTTATTGATAACAGTGAACCCTAATCATGAGCCTGAGTAAAGGGTGATAAATTGTTTTTCAAACTATGTACCAAACACCACATAGTCATGCATACTATCTATTGAAAATTGTAGAGGGGATCACACAACTTGCACATGGTTTGTAGAACCATGTACTATATTGTGAGTGGGGGTGACCCACTAGTCTATATCTCTACACATGTCTCACATAGTTTTTAAAATAGTGAACTTAGCTATGTTAAGGTTATTCCACCATGGACGGTGAGAACATGTAGTTTTTTCATGGTTTTTCAAACTGTCTGGGAAAATAATGAAGATCATTGAAGGGCTTGAAATTTCCATCTTCCCTTCATACATTTTACGTACACACTCCTCTCTTATCCTCCAATATTCACAAAAAAACACTCATCATGCGAGATAATACATTGTAATTATATATTGGTCTTCATATATCTCCCTCACACAAGATCAGATTCGGTCGTTGTTAGTTATATTAGATAATCTATTTTTACTATATGAATTTTTTTCCCTCTTTTATGGGTTTACATTTCCATATCATATTCTAATTCTATGATATATCATTTACCCTATTTTAGTGTATTTTTATATTATGATATTTTATCTTAATTAAATCTTGATAATAGATGAGTGATGCATCTTAATAATTACGTTGGTGTCTATATGAGCCATTGTTCCACATACACAATTCCCATGAATTTCTCATAAAACATGAAATAACTTAAATTTAACACATATACCTTATTTATACACACTATGATACAATCATAAATGGTCGGAGGGTAATAAACTCATTCTAAACAACCTCATAGGGTGAATTTGATTAACTTCGTTTAATACATCTTTACATAGTGACTAAACCACCCCTTGGGCATGTTATTAAAAAACATTGGAATGTTTAAAAAGGTTTAGATAAATTGTTTTGTTATTAATAAATTAATTTATGCATGGAATTGATAATTGTGAAATCTTATTAATTTAATTAAATTGGAAACTGTAGAGAAGAACCTATCTTGGTGAATTATATTATGGAATGGTTGTTTTCTCATGGAATTAATGTGGTTTATAAATGATATGGTACAATATCATAGATTAGTTTATCATGATATAAATTTTATTATTTATCCATGACTTATATTACATCATGGATATTCACATGTCATGTTCATATATTATAATTGTACCATATTAATGAGGGTATGTTGGTCTCTAAGCGATGATAGGAACCTCTTTATAGAACACATAGGAAAAGAGATCATATGGTATGTGGGGTTACCATATATATGATAAATTCATAAGTAACTTGGTTAGGGTTATGTACATGTCATTTAAAACCAACTTGATCTAAGATGTTAGATGTGGTGCCTCACATCACGTGGGTTGAAGAACATGATATTGTACACCCCATCAATTATGGTGTTTTGTGTGACACTACACATTTTTATTATAGATGATCCTTGGGAAGGATTCCCCTTATTACTCTATAATACTATCATGTTTATGAATGGATTATTGAGTTATACCTTGGGTCTTGGAAAGTACTATATATATATATTATAGTTCATATATATAAATACAAACTTATATATATATATATGGTAATACTTATTATGAAAAAAATTATAGATTAGGTGAAAGTAGGTCTGGTCTGGAAGATGTCCTTGATAAACATGGTCACAACATGATTACATATATATTTATTACATTGATCTATTTTTGATGTACCTACACACTACATTGTATTATATTCATAGACAAGATTGCATAAGACTCTATTGGTGGTGGATTATTGATTTTTACTCACACCATGTTTAGGTTACCAATATGTACCAAGAACAATCTTCTTCCAATACGATAGGTTGGACTATGAACTTTGATGTTTTCATTTTTGGACTTTCACATGACATAAGAGCGTGGGAGTAGCGACCAAGCTTGTAATCAAGATTTCTTCCAAAGAAGAAGTCATTATTAATATATTTCATTCCATTGTTAGTATAGCACTAATTATTGTATCACCAGATGTATGTGTATTTCTTTGTACATTATTGAATGTCCATTCATGGTTGTATATTAAGAGTTGACCTTGTTATATTTTAATGATTATTTATTAATTTTGTCTTGATTTTCATTTGTTATCATCTTTCTTTACAACTTTATGAATTTGTTTCCAATTTTTTTTTATTTTATATTTCACTATTATATGATGATCATGAGGGTATGTATCCCCACCATAGCACCATTATACCTTCAGTGAATGTTGGGATTATTTAAAGTATGGGAAGGTGTGCTTGATTCCATGTAGTGAAACTATTCTGGGCATCACATTAGTGGATCCCATGTTAGGATGTTACCAACGGTGTTCACCTAGATTCCATAAATCAATTTATTAGTAATTTTTTTTGACTTAATCATATACCCTTTATTTGTATTGTGAAAATACAATATTTATTATCTTGATTGAAGGTTATTTTCCTATAAAGTTACTGAATATATTTGGAAAGCCGTTTATTTTTCATGGTTTGGACATGTTGATGATATCATTATTAGAATCTGTTTTAAAATGATTTGAAACACAATTTTTTCCATGGGTTATTTTTTATAAGATGAGTGAAACTCACTTTAATTCCAATGGTTCTTTATGATGCATTGAATAAAACCCATTTTATTTCTATAGGATCTTTATGATACGATGTTTCATGTCCCATAATCAGGCACCCAAACCATTCAATGAAATGGAATAAGTTTTTTCCAATAATCCTTGGAAGGAAACTATTGAAAAACATTAAGAATAACTCTATTGAGAATTATTTATCCCATGAAAAAGAAATTAAATAAAGCAGAATACAAGAAAAATAATAATGGACGTGGAAAATATATGGGAAGATGAAATTATGAATGTAAACACATGACAAAACTCCATGTGACCTCATGGTTAAGCACCATCCAATGAAGTAATGTATCTCTATGGTGATCGAGACTAAGCTAGAAGAAGTAGGAGTATCCAAAAACAAAAACAAGGGAATAAGTGAGAGTTTTAAAACATAGTAGATGTTCCCAAATAAATAACTCCCAAATCATTACCTTTTAAAAAATACACATCATTATATTTTTAATTTTAGAAATATAAAAATAGGGGTTCTACCCATTTTAGAAAAAAATTAAAAATATTCCATTTAGAGAAAAACCACATCCTATTATATTTTTAAAAAATAAGATTTCAATATATGGAAGACCCATCTGAAATTTTTTTATAAAAGATATTTGATGCAGAAACATGTTTCATAGTATGGAAACATAAAAACAAACAACATGTCCAAAAAATTGAACCATATAAAACATGATTTAATGTAAGAAAGAAACATGGACAATCTTGAATCATCTAGGTCAACTGGGTCCTAGGATCATCATAGCTTAGTGATCCAACCATATGATTGGTTATCATGCATGATCTAGTAGATATGTTGAGTCCCAAGTTCTATATATACCTTATTAATTATCAATTTTTAGTTAATTTTTGTAGGGTAATATTTCCATGGAGCCCGAGTCAGTTCTATGCCAACTCAACCACCATATTAATCCTTGGTAACATGGAAAGGTACAAAGGGTTCTCAGGGGACTCGTTCAAATGAAAGTATGTTTTTATCAAACTAACATATAAATATATATCACATTATTTACTGAAAAACTCATAATCCTTGTAACCTCTAATCTACTTTTTAAGTGTGTCCCCTTTCCATGTACATATAAATAAGGCACTATACCTTTACGAGGAACCCATTTTTTCACAACACATTTAACACCAATAGGTAACATTTTAATATAATGTGGAATCCTGTATGGGTGTTTTCCATTCCAATAAAACAGTTTAATGTGCCAAAAAATCCTTACAACTTTTAGAAAAAATATTATTTAGTGAACTAATTGAACAATGAAAATACATTACATATTCCAAAACAAGGTGGAAGGCATATTTTAACAAGAAGAACCCACATGCAAAGCATAGGTACATTACATAAAATATCTGGAACCCAATATATTAGAGCAACAAACAATATTCATGTTATATACATACTATATAACAATAAAACATATTTCTATAATACTCATCAAGTCAAGGAATTAAAATTAAAGGCTCAAACATAGGGAACCTACCTCAAAACACACTTCCTTTGATGATGGCCACTTCACACTTACATGCATATACAACTCCAAACTCACACACACACGCATATATATATATATTCCCTTTTCTACAATATACATATTATTATTTACATGAGGGAATGTGTACAAGGAGGGCCTACATATATATATATGTGTGTGTGTGTGTGTGTGTTTGTGTACCTATATATACACATTTAAGTCACCTTAAACAATGGCAGCTCTAAACCACCTCAATGTGGTCCAAGTAAAACTAAGGAATTATAAAGGACCCAAAAGTCACAAAATCCATATTTATATTTTATACAAGAAAGAAGAATAGAATAAACCTCACCCAAAACTGATGGTGAACCTACATGCTTCAATGGTTGGGGAAAGAACAGACCTTAGTGAGTCCTGATAACACTAGAGATCAATAAAACACCAAAATAAACACTCAAATCAATTTGGTATTTCACCCAAGGCTATTCACAATAGAAGGGAAGAAAATAAAACAACAAATGAAGGAATTTTAAGGAGTAGTATAAGAGGATAAAATATTCAAATATGAACACAATATTAATGTGAAGTAGGTTTGTTCAAGAATCAATGGGGGGAGGGGAGGTTGAACACCGGGACCCCCTATGGGAACTGAATGAGAGTGGGGGGTCGCATAGCTAAGGGTAAGTGGTAAATAGAATTGGGTTTATTATTATTATTATTAATTTTTTTTGTTTTTATTTATTTTATTATATTATTTTATGTTATATTATATTATATTATTTTTTGATATGTGGACAAAATATACATTTTTTCTATATGGTTGGCCAAACAGGGTCCCAACTATGCACCCTTCACTAAAACCATATATCACCTTGCAAAGATAGGCCACATGGTTAGGGATAACATGAACCAAATGTCTGATTCCACCCCACTAAAATTTTAGAAACCCTTACATAGATTGCACGTAGTTTCGTCTAACTATGCTCCAACCTTGAACCTATAAAAAAGATATATTTTAAAATTTAAACATGGTTTTACTTGAAACAATAAAAACCAAAATAAGATTAATTAAAAAATTAAAAATAATTAACATATAAAGGTTTTTTGTGACATTTATCCCCAACATCAACACATTATGTCATCAGAAATTCCCAAAAGATATGATTAACCCAAACACAAATGAAAGACAAAAAAACACTAAAAACAAAACATATACCATCTTAATACTAAAAAAACAATATATACTCTACTAAATCAAAAAACCTCACAATCCAAAAATAAGAAAAGTGTTCATCCTTAGAAATGTACTAAAAACTAAGAAAATATCCTGCAAGGCATATATAACACAAACATAAAACTATCTATTAGATAGGGAAGGAATTTTATGTGTCCAAACAGAACCTCTAACGAAGAACACCCTAAAACATGACATATAAATAAAAAATAAAAACTTATCAGGGTTAGGTAGGATGGTTATAGAGAGTTACCCCACCATAAAGACATGAATTTCCAATTCATCATGAATCCCTTATATTGTGGTCTCCCCGCCATTTTAAGAATTCGGTAAAAATTATTATTAAGGATATATGAACACATAAATCATAGAAAAAACCAAATCTATAAGAGAAAAGAGGATTAATGCGAAACACCACCATTTTTTAGAAACAAAGTATAAAATTTTTCAAAATACATTTAAATTAAATGTATAGTACCAAAAATATACATTATATCATCCTCGATACCCAAAAAGAAGACAACCCCATAAAGTTATTAAATTAGATAAAAAGGATTATTTTTTGAAAGGAACCTCCAGATTGAACAAGTTCAAACACTATGTCCATATAACTAAACCAGAAGGTTCTCAAAAGGAGTGGATCTTGTTCCATGTCCCTTATCAGAAACACGGAATAAAAAACTTTTCAAATGACCTAAATGAAAAATGTATGATAGATCATTTGTGATTTTAAGTATGATAACGTCTTGTTATTGAGCTTCTCGTAACGGTAACACATCCAGAAATTACTACTCGATAAATATAGTGAAATTGAACACAAAAATGTTTTCATACTACTTATCAATAGGCCAAATACAGCTAAACTTGCTTTGGGCTACACATCTTTCCTCGGAAATTATTCATATTTTTTGGGAATAAAGGAACTTCCTGATGAAATTATGAAATGAGGCCCATTTAAAAATAGATCCTACAAGAATTTATCACCAGTAATATTTGGGAGATACAAAACGAGCACAAAAAACTGTTATCATACTCAAATACCATTGAATCTCCATGATTGAGGTTGTAAAATGTTGAACCCTTTTGTATCATCACATCATTAGATAAGTACTAATAGATAAAGAATTCTTTGAAGAATTCCAATGAAGGGATTTTTTACGGCTTTGTCTGAAGAAAGAACATCCACCACTCCTAAATTTTTCCTTCTAAAAATGACAGTGTAAAACTTGACCATGTATGTTTTTTGAGACTCATGTCGGACAATGATATCCTCAATATTTCACTACCAATTCTCAGTCCCTGATGCATTTGGATACTGAATGAAATAAAAAGTGATCAACTCTAAGATCCTATAGACAAAATCTAGATATAGAATAGTTGACTAATGAATATAAAGATCCATATTTGGGACTTATAGACAAAATGACTATGAAAAGGCTTGATCAAGTGAATATAACATGATAAATGAATGAATTATAGATCCTCTTCATTGTTCTATATAACATTGTGGGGGAACAATCTAAAACAAGAAACAGAAAACCAAATGAAAACTCAACACAATCCAAAACTCCAAACTTCAATCACAAATCACAATTCTGGACTCATAATAACGTTGAAATTTTTTTTTTACAAAAACTAACAAAAATCCTAAAAAGAAAATCTCCAAACACAAAAACAAAATCATCACATCACACCCAATTTTCAAAACATTGAATTTCCCCCTTTTTGAAAACTCTTTAAAAAATATACAACCATACGATATTAAGTGCTTATAATTGGTATTCTATGAAGCCTCACATAAAAAACCATGTGCTAACTCAATAACCCATCCAAACATACTAATGAACATCCACTTTCCACATGCGTACATATATATATTTCTAAGACAATAAGAATCCGTATGAACTTTTTCCATTGTTTTATGTTTGAAAATCACAAACACATTTTGTATGGAAAATAATTCTTCTCTAAGAATTGTTTTTTTAAGAAAAAATTTCTTTATCTGTGGAAAAACTATTTTATAGATCCTTAAATATGATTTATATGTTATTCTTAATGTTCCATATCTAAGATTATCCATATTTTTATTAATACCCTGTTTCCATAAGAATAATCAGATCATTATCTAAAATCTAAAAATCTTATAGTTCTTTAGATACAAGGCCTTTATGTATTTAGATTCTGAATTCTTTGAAATATAGAGTCAAAATTTTCTGAAATTTAGACTATGAATTCTTTGAAATTCATAATCTAAATTCTCTAAAATTCAGACTCCGGATTCTCTGAAATTCAAACTCTAAATTTGCAAAAATTCAAACTCTGAATAATCTTAAATTCAGACTCCGAATTCACTGAAATTAAGACCCCAAATTCCTCAAAATTCCAAATCCAAATTCCTCAAAATTTAGACTCCAAATTATGATGAATTCAAACTATGAATTGATTAGAATTCAAACTTTGAATTCCTCATAATTCTGACACTGAACTCCTTATAATTGAGACTATGAATTCCTCAAAATTCTGACTCTTAATTCCCATTATTCTAGAATCTGATTGATCATATTTTTAAACTCTACTTTCTGATTTTCATAGATTCCAATTATTGATGGTTTTAAAAAAACTTTAAAAATATTTTTTCATTTTTATAGGATTATTTTAGTCAAACATTATAATGTTTCCCAAGTTTCTCTATCATGAAACGATGACATAAAATCTATTTTTAACTAACTATTGGTTGAGTGACATGTTACCAGGTCCCTCTAAAAGTTAAGGAGAAGACAACCGTTTGAGGAGGATATGACCATTGGTATTTTTTCATAGAAATACACATTCCATTTGAAGAGTTAAAGAGAACTCATTCATCAATTGAGAGATTACAAGCTGTGATGTTCTGGAGTGATTTCTAGAGATAGAAAGACTCTCAAGATTTGTGAAAACTGTTTAAAACCTTTTCAAATGTGAACATCTTGTTCAACCTACCTTGTGAGAATCTGATTGTTGTTGAGTATTATTAAAGTATTTTGAGGATTGGAAGGCAGAGGTACTGTCTACCAAAATGTTCGGGACATCCAAGGATAAGATGACAGACTCTGATATTCTTATTGAGGGATTACCATGGTGTGGGTAAGAAAATCTTTTTTTAAAGAATAAATCAAGTGACCTTTATCCAAAGTTTATAGATACCCTTATCTTGGGGATAAATGATTTCCTACTTTTTTTTCTTGAATTGTTACATGTTTTTATTTTTGCTTTATTTTTTTAAAGAAATAAATTATAACATCCATATACTTTCTTGTACTTAGGCTTACTCTGATAAATAAGATTACATAAAATTTGTGGTAGATTATTTCATTCAAAAAAATAGCTAAAGTTTTATTATGTTTAACTTGTTTAATTTTAGGTCTCTTATAACTAGATCATCCCCCTTCCAATTAACTATTTTTGATTGAACCAAAGAGTGTTTCTGAATTTACCTTCCTTATCCTTATAAACATATATTTCCTTTTAGTCTTAAAATGATAAATTTTAAACCATAAATTTACCCCATACTGTAATTGAGCATCTACAACTATATTTTGATCATACAATTTTTATAAAAGGAAGTCTCTGAAATACATATAATTTCATAAAATATTTATTGAATAAGTTTGTCCAGCTCATATTTTCTTGTTCAAAATTTTCTGAAATATTTTCTTTATAAAATAATATGGTACTAATACTTTTTTGTGGAAAAGTATTTTTTTTCTTATAGAATGGAAGGAATGAATGTCGGTCCTATAGAAAATTTGAATCCTACCAAACCATGAATCTTTAATGGTAATGCTTTTGAGTACTGGAGAGATAGAATAAAGAACATTTTTTTAACACTAGAGTAGAAAACATTGTTATACTAACTGGTGATTATAAAATTCTAGACAAGGAAGGATGAACATTCACAAACCAAGAGAATCAATAAAATAAACTAAAGCAGAATGAATGCAATACTCATTTATGTTACTTGACCAAGAATATATTTAGTCAGATATCATCATGTGAAGCAGCCAACTGTATTTTGAAGAAACATGAAGTTACACATTTTGGAACTTCTAATGTGATAGAAACTAGAAGATCAATGTTAAGAGATGAATATAATGGATTTTTATTTACTTATGGTGAACCTGTTTGCAATGTGAAACAAAGATTTATGACAATTGTGAACAGTCTCCAATATATGGGAGAGAAACGTCATGATGTATAAGTTCTTGTGGACATGATATATGATATAATGCCCAATGAGTGGGAATCGAAAAGGGTAGGTAATGATGAAAATAGGAATGTATATAATATTACTCTTGATGATATATTTGGAACACTCCATTAATATGAAATAATAATGAATAGATATGCTGATTTAAATAATAAAAATAATGGTAATTAAAGTGTAACTTTCACTGCATAATCTAAATCTAAGACTTCTGAAAGGGTAAATAGATCTGAAGCTATGAAAGATGTTTTTATATCTAAATTAAGTAATAGGGATCATTCTGATAATGAAAAATCCTATCTTGCTCGAAGGATGAACACGATTGTGGGAAAGAACGATTTCTTGTATAGATATAAGAAAAACGATAGAAATGATAAGAAGGATTCTAGAGTAACTTGTTAGGAATGAAAAAGGCCTAGACATATTAGACCTGATTTTCCTATTCTTAAAAGAAAATATATAAAGGTAAAGCATTATGAAAGGAATAGATAGAAGTAATACAATTATATGGATTAAAAATTCATGAAGTCTAATGATACCTGGAGATCCAGTGGTGGTTACTGTTCAGATGAATCCTTAGAATATGAATCTTATAGTCAGAAGAATATTGGTCTTATAGCGAGATTTCTTACTAAAAATCATTGTTTTATGGATAAGGTACACAATCCTAAATCCATAACCAAAGTTTATTTAAATACAAATTTTCCTAATGAAGAATGTTATGAATATTTGGATGATGAATCTTCCTCATTAGAAGATAATAATTTACCATCATATGAAGAAGTCTCTAGATTTTCAAAATTACCTGAGAATGAGAATTGTAAGATAAAAAATATATTAAAGAAAGAAAATTCTAGAATTTCAGTTTTAAAAAAATAAGTATCAGATCATTATAAAGATCATTATTAGAAAACTATTGATTTTGAAATATTTTCTAAAAACCATGAGGATGTTAATTTTGAGAAGGATAAACATTCCAAGGATCTTGAAAATGTTATTTTTCAGGAAAATTGTTTAGATACTAACTCAAACTCTAAGAATAATGAATACAAGGATAAGAATTTAGACATTAGAATATAATATGAAATATTTTCCATAAAGAAACGTTCATTAAATTTCACTTTTAGAAGGAAATAATTTGATAAAAATGTTTTCAAAACATTTTCCTCTTAGGAATAGTTCTAGATTTTGTAATACTCTTTCAAAACATATTTTTAGTCATAATTATTTGGTTCCTGAAAGTGATCCCTTTTTACCAAGTGTCAATGTGGTGGACATTGGGAGAAAATAATTTCTTTAAATAAAACTGAATCCCTAGGTTTTCAAGATACTTATTTCACTATGAAAATGTGGATACTAAATATTTTACATTTCGAAATTTCTAGATCCAAGAATGTTTGGATTTTGAAAGTCTAACCTTTTAATTTTATGAAAATAATGGAAGTACTAACAACAATACATGGTACATGGATAGTAGATGTTCCAAAAACATAATTGGTAACAAAACATTCTTTTAAAATATTATCAAGACAAAAGTATCAAAAATTAACTTTTAGATATAATGATCAGGATGAAATTGTTAGAGGAGGTAACATTTTTCTTCTAGGAGAAGCTTCAGTTTAAAATGTTTTATTTTTTAATGGTCTGAAGAACAACCTTATAAGCATAATCCAATTATGTGATGAATGTTACCTTGTGAATTTTATGAATGATAAATGTTTAGTACACAATTCCAAGTAAGGGTTTATTCTCTCTTCTTATAGGCATGAGAATGTTTATACAATGAACATAGAAGACCTTAAGAGACAATATCTACATTGAGTTAGTGAAATGGAAGATCAATCTTGGTTATTTCATAGAAGAGTAGGATACAAAAACCTTATGATGCTATAAAAGCTATCAAATATAAGTCTAGTTGACAATCTACAGGAGCTTAGATTTGATTCTTTAAAATTTTTTATCCTTGTAAATATGGAAAGAAACATAAGTCCAGGTCTAAATAAATAAGTGAAGTTTCAACATCTGATTCATTACAACTAGTGCCTACGGATATTTTTGGTCCAACACAAATGAGAAGAATTGGAGGCAAATACTATGTATTTTTTTTATTTGACAAATACACGAGATTTACATGGGTATATTTTGTAATAATGAAATATGAGGATTTTAATTATTTTAATACTTTAATATCCCAAGATAAAAATGAAAAAAAAATCCATTGATAAATATTCATAGTGATCAAGGGGGAGAATATAAAAATTCATAATTTGATACTTTTTGTACTAGGAAAGGCATTAATCAAAACATCTGAGCACTAAGAACTCCTCAAAAAAATAGTTTTGTTGAAAGAAGAAATCAAATTCTTCAAGAGATGACAAAAACCATGTTGAGTGAATATTCTATTTCTGAATGTTTTTTCGCTGAAGTTTTTAGTACTTTTTGATATACTATAAATTGAGATTTAATTAGACCTTTTCTTAATAAAATGCATCATGAATTGTGTATTTGTAGAAAACATAGAATTTCTTACTTAAAAGTATTTTGATGAAAAGTATTAATCTTGAATACTAAAGGTAACTTACATAAATTTGTACCCAAATCAGATGAAGGAATTTTATGAGGCTACTCCACTACTTCTAATTCTTGTAGAGTTTTTAAAAAAAAATCTTGGACATAATGTTTCTGTATGATTATGTTCATGGTATCAATATAATCCAAAGGAATCTCATTTAAATGCAGTGAAAATACTTGTTTGCAATATAAATGGAACTATGGACTTAGGTCTTTTTTATTCTTCTGGAACTAATTTTTTAAAAAGTTCTTCAAATTTTCATTTTTGTGGAAGTAGAATGGATAGGAAAATTACATCTGGGACTTTTAATTTCATAATATATCCATTGGTTTCTTGGTCATAAAATACTCCAAACATAGTATAACTTTCCACTTCATAAGCTGAATATGTATTAGCTGCAAGTTGTTGTGCTCATGTGTTGTGGATGCAACATAGGCTCACAGACTATTGAATGAGTTTTACAAAAAAATAGATATTGTGTGAAAAAAAAAGTTCCATTCCCCAAATAAAAAATAGTGCACATCACTATCGTGGAAAGCATAAGGATATTAGGAATCAATTTCTGAGGGATAAAAAACTTAAAGGAGATATCATTCTTCAATTTATCGGACCACAAGTACGATTTACTGACATTTTTAAAAAATCATTACCATCTGATATATTTGAATATATTAAACCGAGGATTGGAATGATAATTGTAAGATAATCATTTATATTAAATTTTTTTTAAACCTATCTCCTAATATTAAGATATATCTTTTCATATAAGTAGTACATTTTTTATTATTTAAAAATTTATATGTCTATTATTTTTTGAACCAAATTTTTTTTCCTTTCCTTAATAAATTTTTCCAAGAACATAATTTTTTTCCCTTTTTCTAAGTTAAATTTTTTGGAGCCTAAAATTTCTATTCCTTAATTATATTTTCTAGAATATATGTTTTCTAAGAAGAACCTTATCAATATTGAAAACATTTTCTATGTAATAAAGATGGTATTCATTATTAATTAAATCATCATAATTTTTACTTGATTGTAGTTCGATATTGTTTTAAGAGAACATTATCATTTCCAATTTCCTTAAATCTGATTTTTCCTTCAATCCTCAAAATATTGGACCATTATAATCATTATTCGTAATTTATATCAACTTATAGATCAGATCAATCTCATATCATCCATTGGATTGATTCGGGAATTCAAACAGTCATCACGATGCCTATATTAAGTCCCCATCATCGATATCCCTCATTGGTTTCTGAAGTGATTTTACGCCGATGCTCTGCCTCCCTTCAAATCATTCATTCCAATTTCCCAATCTCATTACATTCCGGATGTCTCTTGAAGTTTCCTCTCAAAATCAGATGGATCCAAACAAGTTACACAAATATTGGAAAATTTACAGAGAAAGGTTGACCAAACAAAATTTCATTATGAAGTATGATTCCTTGATTTCTAAAGTTATAAAGAAGAATAGTTTTGAAATTAGTTGTGTATCAAAGAAAATTAATGAGGACCCAGTTTCTCCTAACAATCATATTGAGTATTATGATATAGTCAGTTTTTATAAATAAGGAGAAATAGATATGTTTTCGTTAAAAATCTCGGGTAAGACCTATTATTTATCCTTCAAAAAAGCATCTAGTATTTAGGATATGTCTAATAAAGGTGAAGAACTATTTTTCTCTCATAGGTTTATAGACAAAGACGAATGTTTGAGAAGGATAATGAAATAGAGTTCCCTAGAATTAAAATTCTTAAGTCACATAAAATCATTCATATTCCAACCAATTTCATATTGTTGGTTATTTGGATGTAAGGTTTTATCATTCTGAGAAAGGGATATAAGGATTCCCTCAAAAAACTGTGATATTTTTTTGATGGATTTCCTTGTGAATTTGATAAAGTTAAACTATACCAAGTATGTTCTACTAACCATTAGAAATATCATAAATGTAACCCTTAAGTCTCATATTATCTTGTATCCAGTGATCTTGTCAAAGATCGTAATTTTTTGTTTATAATCCTTCAAAATTCATTGCAGTTCAAAACCTGAAACCTTTAAGATCATGTTGTTGACTGGTGACACTATAAGGAGGATGAAAATTGGTTTTTGTGTTAAATCAAAAGAGTTTTAGGATCTTTTTAAAAGTGAAATTCATGCTTTGGGTAGGAAATGGGAAGTGGGTGAATCTTCCATGAATACACCGAAGAAGAGAAAACATAAAGAACTGAAACCAAAAAAAAAGACCCCATTTGGGAATCCCAGTTAGCTCCACCAAGAAAAGACATTTTGATGATGTGGAATCCAAATGGAGAGAGAATAATAATAATAATAATGAAAGAGATACATATTTTGGTTTAGACCCACCTAAGGAAAAGGCCTTGAAGATTCAGGCTGGAGAAGAGCATGAGAAGCAATCTAAAGAGAAAAGGATGAAGAAGAAGAGGTTATAAGTCAAAATTTTGCAATACTTGCTTAAAGATACATAGAAATCTTCTAAACAAATACAGGTACCATAATCTTTTTTGAATTAATTAGTTCAAATAGAAATCAAGGAATGAAAATTACAATTTCATAACCCATTATGGAAGAATAGGTAGTTACACAAGTATAAGAAAAAGATGAATAAGGGTAAAGTGAATATGTGATCAAATAGGTGGAATAATACCATGAGAAGAAATTTCCTTCAAACAAGTTGTCGATTAGAAATTACAAAGATGAATTAACCAAAATAATCTTAAAAGGAAAAGACGATGATGCCCAAGATGAGTTTTATAATCCTACCAATGATGAAATCAACAATCATGATTTTATTCATCCTAAGGATATTAAGGAAGGTGATGAGAAATATGATTTCGATTATATTGATCAAAGATATAATTACGTTGATGGCCAAAGTAGGTACATGTCGATGGGATTACAGTCCCAGAGATAGACTTATTGATACACAGCTTGGGTGGCATGACGTCCAGCTCAATTCCCATTCACGGGATGTCTAGGAGATCGGGCTTATGGTCCCATGGATCAACTGCTTATGTGGTTTCTTATTATTTGATTCACCTGATCATGAATATTCATATTTATGTATATGTGTATAGGTATGATACTATTCATGTGTACATATATAGATATGGACATCCATGGTGTCACTTACCTAGTTGATAGGGATTACGTACCCTGATTTTGACTATGTTTCCACATTTGGTTTACTTCCTTTTGTTGGGTTCTAGCTAGGTTGATCACATTGTTTTTTCCTAAACTTTTTGTAGCATAGTTATAGGTTTCTTGTCACAGTTCCCTACTGAGATTATTTCTCGCCCCTGCACGTGCATCTCAGTGTACATGTAGACCATATGTCTGCTTTTTAGGTTGAGCACAAGTGGAATGGGAGATAGGGATGAGGCCCAGCATTTCATGATCAAGCGGAGCTTCTCGAGTGGTTCAACTGATTGGGCCACTGTAGTTCGACAATGTCTAGAGATCAGGTACGTGGATTGGATCAGAGTTAGTATAAGACCCATGTATATTTACTTTTAGTTTCTTTTGTACTTGTATTTTTATGGTTGGCCTAGTGGGTGACTAGGTTTGATTTGATTTACATATTTTTTTAGGCTTTCACATCATTTTAATATTACAACTTTTTCTATTATAGTTGTTTATTGCTTCTAAAATCTGTTTAATTTTCATTGTGTATGACACTTAATTATTTCAAATACTTTCTTACTCTAGTATATGGGCATAATTTCCCCAATATCACACCGTAGGCTCTCTCTGCTAGTCGGCAGCCTCTGGCGTACGGGGAGGCGTGCTTGAGGCCTTGTGGTGAACCGGCTTGGTGAACTTTTTTAGTGGGTTCCATGTCGGAATGTCACAAAGTGGTATTAGAGGAATTTTCATTCACAGTATTTACTATTTGGGATATGGTACATTGGATTATTATGAATGTGTTTGAACTTGTGATGGATATTTGGCTGGTTCGTCAAGAACACTTGTTCCGGTAAGATATCCTAGTTTCCAGGTTTTGGGATTGTTGTTCTGATTTTGTGATGTTACATTTGTATATGATTTTCTCCATGAGTGACGCACATGTTGTGTGATGTTTTGATTTACTATGGATCTATGGCTCTTGGCCACTGGTAAGATTCCAAGGATGGATTTTGACTCTTGGTTGATAAAGGAAAGTGGCATCTCATGCATCATACTAGGCACGCAAGATTCACAGCATATAGGCCTTTTAGTTTGTGTTTTTACTGACGATTGAGCCTTTAGGGTCTACTTAAATATAATTTTTATTCTAATGAAAGGTTCTTGTGGATCTACGTTGAGGTGTTAGTGTGAGGATGATCACTCAGTGCTCATCCACAAGTGTTGTAGTGACCCTAGTTGGTTGATATGGCATGTGATGCCTTCCTTTTTAACCCTTATTTGGTATTGTTTCTCAGGTATGTGGTAATCTAGACGGATCATAGAGAACAATGTCGATAGATACCTAGGAATTTCTTTTGAACTAGACATCCTTGTGGTAATAATGTATACAGATACCCAACAAGTATTAGCTCTACTTGTCTCTTATGTTTAGGTTGTGACCTCCAAGGAGTAGTTCCTTCTAAGGAAGCTCAGATAGGATCAGGGACCTTCTAGGCTATGTTTTGTTTCTGACTTTTGTTGGTTGTTGTGTTCTTTATCTTCTTCTATGTTGTTGTAGAACTTTTGTGCAAGGTGGTTGGACCTTGAGACCCAGTTGTGAGGATTTTTCTATTGGGCTAAGTGGAATTCCTAGAGACCCTTGGTTTTCACTTGAACCCTTGTAGGTCGATGTCTGTTCTATTTTAGGGAAACCTATGTGAAAACGGTTGACCCGTGCCTAATTCCAGGTCAAATTTTGGAAGGATGATAGCATTGTTGAGTTAATAAGGTTTTACTTATGACTTTTCCATTCCATATTATTTTGAAAATCACAAACACCTTATACTTAAGAAAATATAAATTTTACCTTCGTAAATAAAAATTTACTTCTTTAAGGAAATTTCCCCTAACCTAGATTTTCTTATACATAGCAATATTTTTCATTATTACAAAAAAAGGATTCATACCCAAAATCCCAGAAGTCATATAATGTAAATATTTGGTATATTCTGTTTTTAGGATCTGAATTCTGGATATGAACTGTAATGAAGTTCCAATCCGAATTCTGGACTCTGAACTTTCATGAGTTCGACTACGAACTCTTAATCAGTTCGACTCCGAACTCTTAAGCAGTTCGACTCCTAACTCTTAAGGAGTTCGACTCCGAACTCTTAAGCAGTTCGACTCCGAACTCTTAAGGAGTTTGACTCCGAACTCTTAAGCAATTTGAATGTGAACTCTTAAGCAGTTCGACTCCAAACTCTTAATCAGTTCAACTCCTAACTCTTAAGCAGCTTGACTCCGAACTCTTAAGAAGTTCGACTCCAAACTCTTAATTAGGTTGACTCTGAACTATT
Organism: Viscum album; assembly: GCA_963277665.1. Taxonomy (NCBI): domain Eukaryota; kingdom Viridiplantae; phylum Streptophyta; class Magnoliopsida; order Santalales; family Viscaceae; genus Viscum; species Viscum album. The sequence continues at coordinate 600,486,494 of OY728140.1, forward strand.
AACAGTTCGACTCTGAACTCTTAATCAGTTCAACTCAAAACACTTAAGCAGTTCGACTCCGAACTCTTAATCAGTTCGACTCTGACCACTTAAGAAGTTCGACTCCGAACTCTAAAGTAGTTCGACTCTGAACTCTTATGATGTTCGACTCCGAACTATTACTAGTTCGACTTCAAACTCTACAAGTTCAGATTCCGATCTCTAGTGAAACCAGACTTTGAATTCCTATAATACAGAATCCGAACATTTCTTAACATAGTCTCCGAATTTCATTTTGGCTAGAGTCCAAACTTTTGACTCTCTTACACTCTGAAATGTTGTATAGCTTTTACATACATGTGCTTCATTTCAAAATGTTGTCGTGCATTCAGTTATACATGATTTATTATTAAACGATGTCGTTCATTCTGTTTCTAATTAACCGTTGGTTGAGTTACACGTGTACAGGTCCGTCTTAATTTCATGGAAAATATGATCGTTGGAGGAGGGAGCTGACCATTGAAAATTTTCATATAAATAGGAGCTCATTTGAAAGATCTCAATAAGAAGTTGATATATCTAGAGACCACATGTTGTTAAGGTGATTTCTAGAGAGAGAAGATTTTCATGCCTTGTGCGTACTAAACCACTCGTTCAGATTGCTTCATACGACTCCGAATATTGGTGATTACATTCGAGGACTTACGGGGATAGGAAGACAGAGGTGCCGACTACCTTGAAGTTCGAGGGCTTCCTTGCTAAAGAAGACAGAGGTTCTAACTACCTTGAAGTTGAGGGCATTCGGGGATAGCAAGACACAGATTCCGATCTTCGTGTTGAGGGCTTACTCTAGTGTGGGTAAGATAGACTTGCTTGAAAATATAAATCAAGGGACCTTTATCCAAGATTATTGGATACCCTTCTCTTTGGGGTAAAAGATTCATATCTTGTTACTTGTGGTTTTACTACTTGTTTTTCCGCTGCATATTGTATTATAAGGAAATTATAATCTTCTTATATTTCCTTACACTTATACTTAGATTAGTTTAGATTCTATATTCTTTAAGGTAGAATCATATATTGTAAACCTAGGTTCCAATTCTTCAGTTGGTGATTACAGGGGTAGTGAATTTGCATAGTTTAACCTTGTTAAACTTAGTTTTTTTCCTTGTCTAAGGAAATTTTTGAAGTATACAATTCACCCCCCCTCTTGTAGATTGAGCATCTACATCATTATTTTGATCCTAGAATTGGTATCAGAGCAGGTCTTTGAAATAATTATACTCACGTATAAGTTTTTCGTGCTCATTATTTCTTTGTTCTTCATCCTTGCTTAGAAGGTTTTTTTATCGTTCCGAACTTTATCGTTCCGAACTTTTTCATTCTAAACTTTGTCGTTCCGAACTTTATCATTCTAAATTGTCATTCTGAACTTTGTGGTTACGAACTTTTTCTACTAACTAGTTTGGTTGCCCAAGTTTGTTTTAAGAATGGCAGGAATCAATGTTGGTTCTATTTACAATCTAAACCCTACAAGAACACCAATATTTGATGGCAATGACTATGAGTACTAGAGATATTGAATGAAGACTCTTGTTATCAATACTAGAGTGGATAATTTTTTTATGCTTACTGGTGATTATAAAATTTCTGATAAGGAAGTTAGAACTTTCACTAACCAGTAGAAGCAAGAGTATCAACTCAATTATAAGGTACGCAATACTCTCCTATGTTCAATGACTAGAAATATATATATCCAAATTTCTTCTTGTGAAGAAGCTAATTGTATCTGGAAGAGTTCAGAAGTTACACACTTTGGTACTCCTAAAGTGATTGAAAATAGGAGAGCTATGCTTAGAGCTGAATACCATTGATTCAATTTTCTTTATGGAGAACCAATCTGTAAAGTTCAACCGAGATTTATGACTATAGTCAACATTTTACAGTCTATGGGAGAAAAAAAGGGTTAGATGATGAATCCCTTGTGGATAAGATAATTGATATTATGCCCAATGAGTGGGAATCAAAGAGAACATCTATAGATGAGAACAGGAAGGTCACTCAAATTTCTCTTGATGAGATATTTGGAACTCTTCTCCAACATGAAACAAGAATGAAGAGAGATACTGACAACATCAAAAAGAAGAATGGGAATGGTAATATCTCTTTTACAACAACATCAAATTATATGAAAGATAAGACTCCTGAGAGAGTAACCAGATCCAAGTCTAAGAAGGTGATTATTCAATCATATTATAGTGAAAGTGAAATCTCAGAAAATGAGTTAGCAAATCCTGCTCGAAGGATAAACAAGATAGATGGCTAGAGGAATTTCCAATCCAAATATAAGAAAATGGAAAGGAAAGACAGGAAAGATGGAGAAGTTACTAGTTATGATTGCAAGAGATCTGGACATATTAGACCAGATTTCCCTTTTCTCAAAAATAAAGAAAGGAAAGAAAGGAATTCTGAGAGGAATAGGAAGAAGTATTACAAAACCAAATATAAGAATGTTCTGAAGGAAAATGACACCTGGAGTTCCAGTGGTGGTGATTCTTCAGATGAATCTTCTGATTATGAATCCTCGGGATAGAAGAATCTTGGTCTTATAGCCAGATTGCCCATTAACAATCATTGCTTTATGGCTAAGGTACGAAATGCTGAATCGTTGACCAATGTATCTTTAAATTCTAATGATAGTAAGTATTATAACTCATTTGATGAAGAATCCTCTTCTAATGATGAAAATACTTCAGCTACCTATGAAGAAGTTTCTGGGTTTGTTGAACTTCTAGAGATTGAGAATTCTAAACTCAATAAAAAACATGATAATGCAAAGTCTAGGAATTCTATTCTTACAAAAGAGATATCAGATCTTTCTAAAGATCTTGATAGGAAAAATGCTGATTATATAAATATTTCAAAAAATCTTAAGGAACTAAGTTCTGAGAAGAAAAAACTTCTAGAGAGTTAGAACAAGTAAATTCTAAGAAAAAGTGTTTTTGAGCCAAGCTCTAGTTCTAATTCTAATATTTTTGGAAATAAAAACATGGTTTTTAAACTCATGTTCGAATTTTTTTCCTTAAATAAGTGTTTATCAAACTTTACCCATTGTAAAGAAAATTATGATAAAATGTATTTTCAAATACAACCTTTAAGAAACAAATCAGGATTTGGTTATACTCATGCAAAACCAATTTTTAGTAACAACTAATTTGTTCCACAAAGTGCCCCATTTTATTACCAAGTTTCAATATGGTGTTTAATGGGCAAAGAATTGTTCTTTAAATAAAACCCAATCTCTAGGTTTTCATAAAGCCTATTTTTCTAAGAAAGTGTGGGTTTCTAAAATTTTGTTGTCTGCAAATCTCGGATCCAAGCATGTTTGGATTCTGAAATTCTAATTATTTTCTAGTTTTCAGGAAGATATAGCAAGTACCAACAACCATACATGGGATAGTGGATGTTCCCGACACAAGACTTGTAACAAAATCTATTTTGAAAATATTATCAAAACGAAAGTAGGAAATGTAACTTTCGGAGATAATGCTCAAGGAGAAATTGTTGGTATTGGCAATATTTTTCTTCTAGGTAAAATTTGATTTCAAATGTTTTATTTGTTAAGGGTATTAAGCACAACCTAATTAGCATAATTCAGTTATGTGATGAAGGTTATGTTGTAAATTTTAGGAATGATAAGTGCTTAGTACACAATTCCAAGGAAGAATTTATTCTCTCATCCAATAGGAAAGAGAAGGTTTACACTTTAAACTTTCAAGACCTAAGGAGTCAAGACCTACCTTGCCTAAGTGCAATGGAAGATCATTCTGAGTTATGGTATAGAAGACTAGGTCACTGTAACCTTAGAAATTTATGAAAACTTTCTAAGAAGAAACTAGTTAAGGATCAAACAGAGCTTAGATTTGATTATTATAAAGTCTGTGATCCTTGTCAATATGGAAAGAAATATAAATCTAGTTTTAAATCAATTGGTGAAGTCTCAACGACTGATGCATTATAGTTAGTGCACATGGATCTTTTTGGTCTAACACAAACTACATGTATTGGAGGAAAATACTATGTGTTTGTTCTTGTTGATGATTACACCAGATTTACTTTGGTATATTTTCTAGCAAAGAAGTCTGAAGTTTTTTCTTATTTCAAAAGTTTTAGAGAACAAGTTAAAAATGAAAATAATCTTCCATTGAAAATTATTTATAGTGATCATGGAGGAGAATTTCAAAATTCTGATTTTGAAACTTTTTTTAGTAGAAATGATATTACTAACAATTTTTCAGCACCGAGAACTCCTCAACAAAATGGTGTAGTTGAAAGAAGAAATAGGATTCTTCAAGAGATAACTAGAACCATGTTTATTGAATATTCTATAGCTAGACCTTTCTGGACTGAAGCTGTAAGTACTACTTTTTATACTATAAATCGAGTTTTGATTAGACCTTTTCTTAATAAAACTCCTTATGAGTTTTGGAACGGTAGAAAACCAAGACTTTCCTACTTCAAGGTTTTTGGTTGAAAAGTATTCATTCTGAATACTAAAGATAATTTACATAAATTCACACCAAAATATGATGAAGTAATTTTCTTAGGCTACTCCACAACTTCTAAGGAATATAGAGTTTTCAATAAAAATACTTGTACTATTGAAGAAATAGTGCATGTAAACTTTGATGAGTCTGAACCTTTTGTTTTCAAACCATTACAATCTACATCCTAGGATGTGTTTTCAAAAACTAATTGTCAACCTTTGATAGAAGATCATTCTGATAGGGAAAATGTTCAAGAAGATACTTCTGAAACATTTACCCCAGAAGACTTTCTACCATATGTTGATGAACATGTTTTATAAAACCCAAATCAGGTGTTTCTTAAGAATCATCCCAGTGATAGCATCATTGGTGATGTAAATCAACCTGTAAGGACTAGAAGTTCCTTAAGAAATGAAGTAGAACATCAAGCATTTCTTTCCCAATTTGAACCAAAACCCACTGATGAAGCTTTAGGTGATGATGATTGGATCAAAGCCATCCAAGATGAACTAAATGAATTTGAGAGGAATAATGTCTGGACCTTGGTTGAAAGACCAAAGGAAACTTCTGTCATTGGTGTAAAATGGGTCTTCAAAAAAAAGTGTGATGAAAATGGAGTCATAGTAAGGAATAAAGCTAGACTCGTTGCAAAAGGCTATAATCAGCAAGACAGAATAGACTATTATGAAACCTATGCTCAGGTAGCTAGACATGAATCTATTCGTATTCTACTCTCCTTTGCAACATTATTCAATTTTAAACTTTTTCAAATGGATGTGAAATGTGCCTTTTTTAACGGTTTTGTTCAAGAGGAAGTTTTTTTTGAACAACCTCTTGGATTTGAAGATACAAAACATCCTGATCAAGTTTTTAGACTTACCAAAGCTTTGTACGGTCTTAGACAAGCCCCACGATCCTGGTATGATAGACTCACAGGATTTTGGCTTCAAAATAACTATGTTAAGGGAAATTTAGATCCAAACCTTTTTATAACGAAAGATAATAAAAATGTTTTGATTGTTCAAATTTATGTTTATGACATCATTGTTGGTTCAACTTAGCAATCTTTAACTGATTCTTTTGCAAGTCTAATGAAATCTGAGTTCGAAATGAGTATGATGGGTGAGTTAACTTTTTTCCTTGGTTTTCAGATTTCTCAAAAACCAGAAGGAACCTATATATCTCAACATAAGTATATTAAAGATATTCTCTAAAAGTATGGTTATGACAACACTAAGAGTATAAGTACTCCAATGGGTACCTCAAACTCTTTAGATCTTGATGAAGCTGGGAAACCATTAGATCAAACGTCTTTTAGAGGTATGATAGGGATTCTACATTACTTAACAGCTAGTCGACCAGACATAATGTTTTCAATATGCTTTTGTGCTAGATATCAATCCAATCCTAAGGATTGTCACTTAAAGGCGGTAAAAAGAATTTTTCTCTACCTAAAGGGAACCATGGATCTAGAATTATTTTATACTTCTGTAAATGATTTTATTCTAAAAAGTTTTTTGGATGATGACTTTGGTGGATGTAGAATGGATTGAAGGAGTACATCCGGAACTTGTCACTTCTTAGGAGATTCATTAGTCTCTTGGTCCTGCAAGAAGCAACATTTTATAGCACTTTCCACTGCCGAATCTGAATATGTAGTAGCTGGAAGTTGTTGTCCTCAAGTGTTGTGGATGCAACACACACTCACAGATTATGGCCCGAGTTTTACTAAGACTCAAATTTTGTGAGACAACACAAGTTCCATTGCCCTAAGTAAGAACCCGACACATCACTATCGTGCAAAACACATAGACATTAGGCATCACTTTCTTAGGGATCACACACAAAAAGGAGATATCATTATTTAGTTTATCAGAACACAAGATCAACTTGCTGATATTTTTACAAAATCATTACCCTCCGATAGATTTGAATACGTTAAAAAAAATTGGAATGATAACTGTAAGGTAATCATTCTTCATTAACATCTTGTTGAACAGTTCTCCTAACAGTAATAAACTCCTTCTCATAGGGGGAGTACATTTGATTGTTAGTATAACTAGAATTTTCGTAATCCATTTTTTTAACTAAAATTTTCGTAGTAAGTTTTTCAAACTTTTTGGAACTGAAGTTTCCGGAATGGAAATTTCTGAAACAAAAATTTCCAGAATGGGAATTTCCGGAACTAAAATGTTCAGTATTGAAATTCTTGGAATGAAAACTTCTGAAATAGATGTTTTTTGTACTGGAACTTCCGGAATGGAGATTTTCGGACTGGCATTTTCGTAACGAGATTTTCGTACTGGAACATTCTTTTTTTCTTCAAAAAATAATATTACCAATTACGAAAAATGTTTCTAGCCATTTCGAAAGCAATGATTTCTTTATTTATAGTTTCGTAATCAAATTTTCTTTGCTAGTATATTCCTAGTTTTTAAAATACTGGATTCCAGTTTTCTTCAAATCCAAATTTTTTCCATAAAAAAAAACCTCAAAAGATTTGATTCAAGTTTTCCTTGTAGGATTGTTTTCAACTGTCAGACCAGATCAAAACCTTTTCAACCATTAGATGTATTTTTGAAGACCAACGGTTACAACCATTGCCTATATAAAGGGGACCCCTGAACTCGTCCCACATCTTTTTTTCAAGATTTTGCGTCTCGAAGCCCTACTGCACTTCTTAAGGCCGGTTCCGAACTTTTCAAAGTCGTTCCGAATCATTCAGATTTCTTCACTCCGAATGTCTGTAGAAGAAACATCTCAAGATATGTCGACTGAAAAACCAATCTCTAAGTGGTTAGTCTTTAGGGAAAGGTTAGTTTATCCAAATTTCTATAAGCTTGATTCCCTTATTACCAAGAATATAAATCTGAATGGATGGGAACATGTCTTCCTAGAAAAGTCAGATAAACAGGATCCGATTTATACTGATTTGCTGATTGAGTTCTACAAGTCTGTTTCCTTCCAGAAGGAAGATGGAAGAGAGTGGTTTTCTTTTAAGTCTTATGGGAATACTTATAAGCTATCTTACACCAAGTCCGCGAGCTTAGTTGGTTTATCCAATGAAAGAGAAGCTGAATTCTGCTCTCACAAACTTCCCGATTTGCAAGGAAGTTTCAACAAGAAGAAGGCACTGAAGTTTCTTGGTCTTAAAGATGATTCAACTATCAAGATTGCTTTTCTCACTCCGAACAATGAAATCCTTCAACTTTGGGTGCAAGGCTTTCTGGTTCCAAGAAGAGGTGATAAATACAATTTGAAGAAGAGAGATATCTATGTCTTAGATTTCTTGGTAAATCTAAGAAAGATAAATCTGATGAGGCATGTCATGGTTACAATCAAGAACATTAAATAAGTCAATTTGAGAGCTCAGATTATCATGTTTCCGGCATTACTATCTAAGATGATAGTTTGATTCTTAGAATCTTTCAAGGTCTCTTACAAATCAATGATCTGGAATTTCAAGCTCATGTTAGTAAGTGATGATACCTTTAAGGGGATGAAGATGGGTTTTTCCAGTGAATCTGGAGAATTTTTCCCTCTTTTTGTGGAAGAGGTTGAAGCAGCTCAAAAAGAAACTCACACTCCAGAACCATCCAAAAAGAAAAGGAAGAAGAGAAAGGTCATGGAAGTGGTTGCTGATGAAAAAAATCTCAAGGCTAAGGAAACTCAGTCTGCTCCCCCCAAGCCGAAGAAGCAGAAAACATATACAGATGAAGTGGCAGCCAATTGGAGGGAAGATAAACAGAAGAGGAAGGAAGGGGATCCACAATTTGTATTGGACCCTGTAGAGGCTAAGGCTTTAAAGGAAAGAGCTGTGGAAGAGATAGAGAAACAAGGAAAAGAATAAAAGATGAAAAAGATGATGTCTGAAGCCGATGTAGTGCAATCATTGCTGAAAGCTATAGAGTTGGCTTCCGGAATGCTTCCCATTCTAGAAACTTTTGGTGCGGAACCTTCTTTACCAGAAACTCCATCCAAGAACTATGTCTCTCCGGATAGATCCAAGGGTAAAGAAATAGTTTAAGAAGCTGAGAAGGAAGTTTCTGGAGTAGTAGAGGAAGAAGTTGAAGAAGAAGAAGAAGAAGAGGAATGTGAATATTTGGATACCCTGATCGAGCAAGTATAAGACTACAAAGGTAAGAATGAATCCGCAAAGTTAGTATCTCTAGGAAAGGAAGATCAGGAAGCTAGTAATAATTATGATAATCAACAGTAATAAGAAGAAGTAGAAAATGTCTTGTATGATGAGGAAGAATCGTATGAGAGAAATTTCCTTGAGGACGCACAAGAAAAACAGAAACCAGATGAAGACAATATTATCCAAGTGTCCGAATCCGAGGAAGTATCCCGTAATAAAGAACCAGTTCTGAGAGCCGATAAGGGGAAGCAAGCTCTCATGGAGACACCTATAAAAGATGTAATCAGAAAGAAATAGGTTGGTGGTACCTCTAGAAGAAAGTTGGTGCTAACTGAAGAAGATTATTCTCCAAGAAAAGTTTCTAATTCAGAATCATCATCTCATGAGAATGATTTTGTGGTTCAATCAACGAAGAAGATGGTGGACACCATTCCAATTTTTCCAACAATAGATTCCAGATGCCAGATGCTGCATCAAAGTATGAATCAGAAATCAGATTCTTTATCCGTGGTCATGGATAAGTTTTTGAAGTTGTAAGCTGAATTGAAAAGTTTTATTATCTATTATGATGTGCATAGAATGTCCTGCATTAAGGTAACCAAGTGGTCTAAAAGAGTTAATGAAGATTTAGATCAGTTTGAGAGTTTTCAGGCTAAAGTTCAAAATGCTTTTGAAATGGAGGATAAAAAGGTTAACGAGATTTATGAAAATTTGACCCAAGAGCAAAAATCTCAGAATCAATAGGTCAGGGACCTGAATGGGAAGCTTAACTAAGTATCTCAGAATTGGAAAAGTGAAAGAGATTTCCGAATTGTGTTTCAGCAGAAGTTGGAAAAGTAAGATGAGATAATGAAGTTGTAGAAAGAAGCCTTGGAGGCTCAGGCCGAAGCATTAAAAGTCCAAGAAGAAAAGGTAAAAGCCTTGTATTGGCACGGTGAGGAAGACCAAAGAGACTTGAAGAAACTCAAAACCTTGTTAAAGAAGCTCACCCTGAAGGAGAAGGAAGACAAATGAACTAACTCCAATCTTTTGTGGTAATTGTCTTTCTTTGTAAAATTTTCCAACTCTAATAAAATGATTATTTGGTTGGATGTATCTTTTCATATAATATTGTTTCAGGTACCATACATTGTTTTCCATTCCATTCAATTCTTTTTGAAAATCACAACGGGGGAGAAGGAAAAAGAACTACTCCTAAGGAGAAGAAAGGAAACATTTCTAAGAGAAATATTCTTAAAGAAAGGGGGAGTTTCCCACTACGAAGTTTTTAATTCTTACAATAATGAAAACTCCACTCTGGAAACTTAGAATACAATCCTTAGAGTTTAAATGCCTAAGGGGGAGTAAGTTGTATTCATTTTCATCCATTAACAAAGGGAGATAAGTTTTAATTTCAAAGTCTAATGAAATTTTTTCCAAAATCCTTATATGCTTTTTCGAAAAGATGATTGTGCTTTCCAAAAAAGGGTATATCGTTGAGTCAATAAGGTTTTCCTTATGACTTTTCCATTCCTTATTGTTTTAAAATTCCTAAACACATTATACTTAAGAAAATATAAATTTTACCTTCATAAAGAAAAATTTACTTTTTTAAGGAAATTTACCCTAAACTAGATTTTCTTATACATAGAAATATTTTTCTTTAGTATAAAAACTGGATTCATACCCAAAATCCCAGAAGACATATAATGTAAATATTTGGTACATTCTGTTTTTAGGATCTGAATTCTGGATATGAACTGTAATGAAGTTCCAATCCGAATTCTGGACTCTGAACTTTCATGAGTTCGACTCCAAACTCTTAATTAGTTCGACTCCGAACTCATAAGCAGTTCAACTCCGAACACTTAAGTAGTTCAACTCTGAACTCTTAAGAAGTTTGACTCCAAACTTTTAAGCAGTTTGACTCTGAACTCTTAAGTCGTTCGACTCCAAACTCTTAAGCAGTCTGACTCCTAACTCTTAATCAGATCGACTGCGAACTCTTAAGCAGTTCGACTCTGAACTCTTAAGCAGTTCGACTCCAAACTCTTAATCAGTTCGACTCTGAACTCTTAAGGAGTTCGACTCCGACCTCGTAATCAGTTCGACTCTGAAATCTTAAGCAGTTCGACTCCAAACTCTAAATAAGTTTGACTCCAAACTCTTAAGTAGTTCGACTCCGAACTCTTAATTAGTTCGACTCCGAACTCTTACGAAGTTCGACTTTGAACTTTAACTAGTTCGACTTCGAACTCTATAAGTTCAGATTCCGATCTCTAGTGAAACCAGACTCCGAATTCCTATAAAACAGAATCCAAACATTTCTTAACATAGAATCCAAATTTAGTTTTGGTTAGACTCTGAACTTTTGACTTGCTTACACTCCGAAATGTTGTATAGCTTTTACTTACATGTGCATCAATTTAAAATGATGTCGTGTATTTAGTTATACATGATTTATTATTAAAATATGTTGTTCACTCTGTTTCTAATTAACAGTTTGATGAGTTACATGTGTACAGGTCCCTCTGAATTTCATGGAAAATATGACCGTTAGAGGTGGGAGCCGACCGCTGGAAATTTTCCTATAAAGAGGAGCTCATTTGAAAGAGTTCAATAAGAAGTTGATAGATCTAGAGACCACACGCTGTTAAGGTGATTTCTAGAGATTGAATCTTTTTATTCCTTGTGTGTACTGAACCACTCATTCAGATTGCTTCGTGAGACTCCGAATGTTGGTGATTACATTCGAGGACTTCCGGGGATAGGAAGACAGAGGTGTCGACTACCTTGAAGTTCGAGGGCTTCCTTGTTGAGGAAGACAGAGGATCCAACTACCTTGAAGTTGAGGGCTTGCAGAGATAGAAAGACAGAGATTCTGATATTCGTATCGAGGGATTACTCTGGTGTGGGTAAGACAAACTTTCTTGAAAGTATAAATCAATGTACCTTTATCCAAGGTTGTTGGATACCCTTATCTTTGGGTTAAAAGATTCATATCTTGTCACTTGTTGTCTTACTACTTCTTTTTCCGCTGGATATTGTATTGTAAGGAAAGTATAATCTCCTTATATGTCCTTACACTTGTACGATGATTAGTTTAGATTCAATACACTTTATGGTACAATCTTATATTGTAAACATTAGTTTGAATTATTCAGTTGGTGAATAGAGGTGTTGTGAATTTTCTTAGTTTAACCTTGTTAAACATAGTTTTTTCCTTGTCTAAGGAAATTTTTAAAGTATACAATTCACCCCCCACCCCCTCTTGTCGATTGATCATCTACATCATTATTTTGATCCTACAAGAATGGCTTGGGGGGAGCCAGACACGCCTTCGGTGAAATCTTAGTGTACTCTAGTAAGATACGATCATGCGATATGTTGAATCATCTTGAGTATGCTGAGAGAGATTCAAACCTACTTAGAGCTCCTTTTTCTTTCTTAATGTTCATCCATGTTGAGGATGGAACCTGTTCTGGTTATACTCTTGAAGTAGTGTAAGATAATACATATGGTGGGGAGTGCACCTTTCTCCTTTGAGGGTGGTGTTACTTGTTTAGTTTAAACTACGTTATTCTCTAGTGGGCTTTTGGGCATAGAGATTCTTTTAAAACGATGATAAGGGTATTCCTATTATAGGGAGTATGAGATCAGTCATTGTTGAATGTCTTCTATGTAGAAGTTTGTTGTTAATTCAATAAGGATGGTCGATGTATAGTCTATATATCTTGGTGGTGATGACTCTTGGGTTGGGAGTATGGATGCTTGTCCATTTACTGGGCTTCTCATGGACGAGATGGTTTATGGTGGGGAGTTTGTAAGAACCCGTGTTTCTTTGGACTGTTGTTTTGAGCCTAAATTCGAATTTTCTTTTTCGGATGCATGTGAGGGGTAAAATGGTATTTTTCACTACCATATGATCTCAGATAATTTCTCTGAAAACTCTGTTGGTCAAGAATTGGGTGTTTACCCTAGGATAGATTTTTGGTGGAAATCTGAGCTGTTCGAATTTTAGCGGAATATTTAATATTTAATATTATTAAATTAAATATTAAATTATTCACATAGGTTCATTTTTCATTAAATTTTAATTTTAATGTTGGATTTAAATTCCATATTTGTCATTGAGTCTGGAATGGGGAGTTAATCCTATAGAATCATAAACTCATGTCGGGCGTCGAGCCCCCTTTTTTCTTCATTTCCTTTCCTTTTCATTTCTTCCTTCTCTTCTTTACTTCTCCTCCTTGCACACGTCTCATACACCTCTTCCATGTCCACTTCAATTGGGTAGAATTTTATTTTGAACAAGATATATAGTTGGTAAGAATGTTTGGTACCGATTCAAAGCTCTCGACCCACTGAGTCGGTGTGCGGCACCCGGGAGCCGTGAAATCAACTGAAGCTTTGGCGATTTCCACCTGAGTGTAGGGTCCTTTATTTATTCACCATAGATCCCATTTAAAAATGATTTTTTATGTCTTTACATCCTTATATTTCTTTATTGTAAGACCATGGGTCACGATCTGTTTTTTTGGGGGTGAAAACAGGCGTTTCGGGCATTTTTAGGGATTTCCCGTCAGAAAACCCAGAATACACGGCATGTGTTCCAGGGGAACACACCATGTGTTCTTTACATTTGGGGAAGATGATGTTTTCCAAAGTACACATTGTGTACTTGATTACACACCATGTAGTAGATGTCAGTGTGACCGACCGTGTGAAATAGGGCACAGAATATTGGTTTTTTTACGAGTACACGTCGTGTGCTATAAGTACACGCCGTGTAGTGGCACATGGGCATGTGTTCAGGTGAAAACACAAAAGGGGTGACTTTCTTGTGAATAGTACATGCAACTTACAGTAAATTATATTCCATGTACTATTACAAAGGCAAACCCCATTGGTCTGGCCGTGTGTTCTGGCGATGTACTACTTTATTTTAGTAGTTGTAGGATATATTATGCTCTAGAAGTCAAAATGGGGCATGTGAGTAGTCCATTATGATAATTTTTCCAGATATATCACAATGGTGTAATCCTTGTGACATTTATAGGTAATATAAATGGGGTTTGGGGGATTCTATCTAAATATAGAGGTTCTTCCTCTATTTTTCCAGTTCAGTTGACACCTGATAGTGAGACTTGGTGTGGATGATTTGGTTGGGTGTTCAGACAACATATTTGAGACCTTTAATGTGAGATGATTTGTGAGATATATCCTATAACCTATAATATATAGGGAATTAACCTTGTGTGATTTTTCCTTATAGCCTATGAGGCTATGAGACCGGATACTTCCAAGGATCCCTTCAGGGATGACTTTAATTGTGTGCTGACCTAGGGAGTTCCTTGTAGGATCTCTATCTGATTTTTCCTTTGGGATGACCAATGTTATGGAATAACTATGGTGTCTTTACTTTGAGTATACAATTTAGGAATCCTCCCTTACTCTTCACTAAAAATCCCATATAGGATGCCTTTACTTGTGTTTACCTAGAGGATCACGAGTATGATACCTCCTCTGTGTTTGACTTGAGGGACTTAGTGGGTGAACATTGATTGAATGACCCAGAGTTCTTAGGTCATGTTTTGTTAGAGATGGTGAACCAGTGTCATCTAGAACCTGTTCCAAACTTGTAATCCCTTGGGCTATGGATTTAGTGTTGGGTTGGGTATTCGGGCAACCCTCACTCGTTTGTTTATATCTAACATGGTTTGCTGATTCTCTAGTGGTTACCAGAGGTGGTTCCTAGTTGGTGGCTATTGAGCCTACTGTGAGGGGTATTTTCTATTTTTTGGGATTTATTCTAGGAGGTGTGTGTCTGAGTAGAGTTGGTTTGATTTTAAATAGGGTAATTTACCATGATGTGGATGTGTTTGAACATGTTGTTTGATATTGACTGTTTGGTCTTCCTTTGCCTATTATGCGGCTTTGTTTTCCATGTCTAGTATTGTTAGGATGGAGTGGTTTTATATGAGATGTTTTGATATGTTGTAGACTATTTAGCCAAGTATTTTGTGAGGGTTACTTTGGGTGTATTGCATTTGTGTGCTTGATTAACTTACACAGGGCCATGTGAACCTGTTGTATTTGACTATAAGGGGAATTGACTATGACTGCTTCATCAGAGAGACTTTAATAACTTTTTCCTATAAGGGGAATTGACTATGAGTACTTCCTCAAAGATTCTATAGTTTAACATTAAAATACTATAGGGGTAATTGACCTTGAGTGATTCCTCAGAGAGTCTTTGACAGCATGATACCATAGGGGTTAGACTGTGAGAGCTTCCCATGTGGTCATATACTATGTTGGACCTAGGGGGTATTGACTGTGAGAGATACCTAGAGGTCATTCATAATTTATTAATGCTACGTTAGACCTATAGGGTTCAGACCGTGAGAGCTACCTAGGTGGTCATGTTTGTTTTATTGATGGCTTGTAAAAAAGGGGTTAGACCGTGATAGATTTCCTAGAGGGTTACTTGATTTTGATTATCTTTCTCAGAGATATAATTCCAGTGTTGGCCGTATCAGGTTCAAGTTGATGGGATTACGGACCCAAAGATCGACTTATTGATACACATCATGAGTGGCATTATGTCCAAATCAATTCCCTTGCACAGGATGTGTAGGAGATCGGCCTTATGGTCTGATGGATCAACTGCTAAGGTGGTTTCTTATCACTTGATTCACCTATTAATTAATATTCATATTTATGTATATGTGTATAGGTATGGGACTACACATGTGTAAATATATAGTTATGGACATCCATGGTGTCAGTTACTCAGTGGGCATGGATTACATACCCTGAGTTTGATTGTGTTTGCACGTTTAGTTTACTTCCTTTTGTTGTTTTCCAGCTAGGCTGAGCACATTGTTGTTGCCTACACTTTTAAGAGCACAATTATAGGTTGCTTGTCAAGGTTCCCTACTGAGATTATTTCTCAGCCCTACACGTGCACCTCGGTGTATGTGTAGACCATATTTATACATTTTAGGTTGAGGATGAGTTGCATGGGGGATAGGGATGAGGCCCAGCGTCACATGGTCGAGCGGAGCTACTTGAGTGGTTCTACAGATCGGGTTGCTATAGTTCGACAGTGTATAGAGATCGGGTATGTGGATTGGCTCAGAGTTAGTAGTAGATCCCTGTACATTAAATTTCAGTTTCTTTTGTAATTGTATTTGTATGGTCGGCCTAATGGGTGACTAGTGTTGATTTGTTTTTTGTAGTTGTTTGGGATTTAATATAATTTTTCTATTACATCTTTTTCTATTTAAGTTTTTTATTGCTTCCACACACTGTTTACTTTCCACTGTGTATGATACATAATTATTTCAGATGGTTTCATACTATGGTATGGGGGAATAGTCTCCCCACTATCACACCCTAGGCCGTCACTGCTAATCTGCAGCCTCTGGCACACAGGGAGGCCCGCTTTAGACCTTGTGGTGAACTGGCTCGGTGAACTGGTTTAGTGGCTTCTGGGTCGGGATGTTACAATTTGAGGTATTGTTTCCTAGTTATTTGGAAATATTCCTATGTTCATCCATCATATTTCGTATATAACACAAACATAAAAAATACATTCATATTTTTAATTGGATTTTATAATAGGCATTTAGTTGTTTAAAGTGTCAACAAGAAATTATAAATAGTTTTAACATATAACTTGTTATTTAAATTCTCCTCGGCTGAACTATAGTATTTTTTTTAATGTAAATTCATGTAGATATTGGTGTAGTATAGTTTTTTTTTAAGGTTATAAAATCTCTTGGTAAAAGGGATTTATAAATACCCTTTGTGGGTCAGTTAATTCATGGTAAATGCCTTGTAATTTTGGATGTGAAGCAGTTGAAGCCTTTCTGGTATCAAATATTTTTTATACGGAATGATAGGTTCATTGGATGGTCTTATTGGTTAGTTATACACATTTAGGTTTACATTGGGATCACTAAAATGCTCTCATGGTTTGGAATGATACTTTTGTGATGGGTGATCAAGTTATTATCCATAGAATGAGTGAGACACCTTGGTAAATGGGATGGGACTGACATATAAGAGGAGTGTGGTCTATTGGTTAGGTGTGTTACCTATTTTTTATGGTATGTGACTCCTGAAAGCATGAGTTAGGGTGTGTAAGTAGTCGCATGGAAGTTTATTCTATTGGGTTTAGGTGATATTGGGTTAAATAACAGGTAAGAAACTGTAAGAGGGTTCTCAGTGGATTACAATTCCTTTATAAGAGGAGACTGAGCGTGGACATGAATTTTTGAGAGAATCCTTCATGTTCAGAGGTAGGTCTATGATGGGTACGTGTGGTGCCTGTTTGGATTGTGGATGTGTCGAATCATCCTTATGATGAATAGTTGATATTTGTGAAGGTTTTGGATGTAACTAATTGGTATTGTGGAGGTATTTCTATGTTGATACACATGAGATAATTCTAGGATGGGGTGTCATAATGAGTTATAAAATATAGAGCTTTTGGTCTTTGATATAGGTGTTGTTAGGGATCCTTGGTTGTGGGAAATGTTTAGTTCAGTTCATGAAGATTGGTGTAAGAAAATGCATATAGTCAAAAGCAAAATATTAATCATTGGAGGGTTTCGTTCTTGGGGAGATGGAATGGGTGGAGGCTGGGGTTTATGCTTCTGCATAGGTATGAGTGGGATAGTCATGTCTAATAATTAATTATGGAAATAAATGGTGTCTTTCTCTAATGATTGGTGTTTAGGTTTGGTAGATCAATGATAATGATTCTCCTATAGTGGGGAGAATTGTATCAATCATGGGTGAATGATCCTTGTGTTAGACATGCAATGGGTGGAGTAAGATCAATTGTTGGATACATTGTGTAACATTAGGATGCTTGTTTGAGGTATGATCTTTTGATATCTAGTTTCAATTTTAATACCATATTTAGATATCAGACATATTTTTGGGTGGAGTTAGTTTTTTTTTGAATAAATCACTGGGTGTTTATTATGTTATTCATGGTTGCTTTGGGTTATAGGTGCTCCAGTGATCTTGGTAATATTGGGATTACTATTACAATGGTGGTGAACGAACAATGGAATTAAAGAAGGAGTCAGATTCTAAATTAATTACACTGCATTATATGATCATGTGATCCCTATGAGAGTCAAGAATCAATGGATTGGTGAGGTGGTGTGATGACATGTTATTGAGTGTGGAAACGTTTTTTCTATAGAGTTCAACCATATGAGCTCTGAATATTTTTTTTAATATAATCATATGTGGGGATATGGAAACCACAACAAGTATACAATTGGATAGCTGAATGTCTGAATCACCTATTGAAAAGTAATTATTATTGTGGAAAAGAAGATGTATTGGAACCAGTCAATATGAGAAGAGCATTTTTACAGGGATAAGCATAATAATTTGGATGACTCATTCAATGAAACCATGGTGTTTCATGAGAGATGAGTCTATTGAATTCAATATCTGGGTTTTCCGTGGTGGATAGTGGTGGATCATATTTGGTGAATAGAGTTCATTGGTTATTGAGTTAGGCATCAAAAATGTGTTTTCTATTTAGAGGAGGCATGCATTGGTTTGACTGTGAATTGAAGAATGTGGTAGGCCTAGGTTATGCTTTAAATATTACTGATTGCTTCCTTAGGATGAGAATACCCATATTGGAGATTTCATAATTACCTATAGATTTATGTGTCATTATTTTTAGATGAAATTTGAATTTTCATCTTTGATAGGGTGGTTAGTTTTGGAATTTTAACTCATATCAAAATTGAAAGTGTTGGTACATATCAATAAGGTGTTATAGAAGAATAACGTAGCATGATTGGTGTTTCTGGTGCTCATGGAAGAACCATAGTAAGGATGGGGTGCTTAATTGCTAATTTTATATATCTTCTAGAGCATTACACAATAGCCCTGGTGGCTCACACCATAATGGAGGCCAGATTTTCCGATTACCCTCTATGTAGGCCTGATTCAAGCTATAAATGGTTCTAGTTGTGTTTATTTATTCCAGGGATAATGGAGTCAAATCCACTTCCCCTTTGTGCGTGTGATTCAGACAATAACCACTTGTCAAGTGAAGAATTTTTTGGGTGAACATGTTCCTTGTAGGACAACCCTATTGACCATGTTGTAATTGAGGCCTGGATATTTTTTAAAGATAGTAAAAAATCATATTTTATATATAAAATCCCTCATGTTTTTTGGCTTCCAAGGGATTGGGAGTAGGTTGTTTCTGTAATTTCTCATCCCCGCATTCCTCTGGTCAATCACCCTTGGTGGGGGGATGGATTTTTGTACATTCTTGCAAGTATCAAAAAAATGTTTGCCAGTTATTCTTCAATTTTACGAATTTTATTAGAATAACTATTTTAAGTTCAATTTTAGTCTATGGATTAGTTTGGATTCAACCATAGTATTATGGGATCGAGAGAGGGAGATGGGGATTTCTTTTGTGGTGGATAAAGAAGGTCATAGAAGTTTGATCACACACAATTGGGTACAATTTTAGTATGATGGTGGTTCATGTTTTTTTTGTAATATATTCCATTAGAATTGTATTTAACAATTAATTATAATCATATATAATTAATTTCTTGTGTTACATGGAATGAGATAAGTTCCTAGTATTATGAAATATATTCAGTGGAGATTAGTGTGGATGGTTACTCGTTTATAAAAGTATGTGGTCCCTGTAATAAAGACCCATATACCTGTTTATGAATGATTTCAACCTGCATGAATTGTTCATGGGTTCAAGAGGAATAGATTGTGACCAAAAGTGTTTAAGATATAGAAATAGGATTACATTGGCTATCCTATTCTAGGGATAATTTATTTTTATAACTTTAGTGATTTAGAATCACATAACGACAATATCTCCAAGGGTCGATGGTATCAGATTATTTGAAGGGAGACCATGAGTGGGTATCAAGGTATAATACATGAAGTTGGTATCTTAGGATAGTTTCCCTATGTCTAATAAAGTAGGAATCGGAGGATTAGTTTTGTTGACGAGGGTGGAAGGACTATACATCTTAGACTTGGTGAGTGACACCCATCTAATAGAGGTCTGAGGCTTAGTGAGAATTGTGAGTGAGGTTGATACTTCGGGATGAGAAAAAGTGAGATAGAGAATGGTTTACTATGAGTAATTTCATATGATATATCCCTTATGTGATGATTTGGAGGAACCAGTTGAGGGTTGTGAGAATTATTAAAATTTTGATATTAGGTTTCTATGGGACATATGGATAGATAGCTTAGGAAGGTCCATGGGTAGTGGGACCAGGTGTATTGATTGGTTTGATGGGTATATGGGAAAACCTCTTGAGATCTAGGATTATAGGAGATTTAATGGTGGTGAGGTAACAAATAACAGATAAGTGAAATATAGTATCAATAGAAAAATATTATTAAGGGTCTGAAGGAACTAGTATATTCCTCGAAATGCAATATGAGATAGGTTCCTGATGCAAGGATAAGACATAAGAGACAAGAGTCTGAGAATAATTTTTTGATCTGTCTGATGTTTTGTATGACCTATGTTCTATTCCATAGTCTTGTGATAATATACAAATACCGATGTGGGTGATGGAGCTAAATGAATTTCCCTCTAATGAGTGAGATCATATGTGTGGTACTACAATGGTGGGGAAGGGTCCATGATTTTCATATGGATTAAAAGTAAAAAGTGAGTGATTTGATGTGTATTGGGACTACTTTGGGACCCTCTTTGAGTGATATTGCATTAGAAGTACTGCCATTAGTGAGATAGAGTCCCTAGAAAGGTAGCTATGTTGAAAAACACATAACGAGACTACTAAGAGTGATATATAGTCTATGTTGATATGAGATAAAATATGTGACGATTGGACTTCCATGAGTGAGATTGCGTATTGGCTGGCATGTGGTGTTGGAATAGAATTTATAAACCCTTCCTTGTGAAAAAAGGTAATGTTGAAGGCTTGGAAATGAAAACACCATGGTAGGTTAGTAAGGTTTCTATGTACGAGACCCTACTCTGGGGGAGTAGCAGTCAGGAAATGGTTGATTCTCTACCCTGAGTCTTAGTGAATGGTTTGGGATGTGGTTATGGGATAATGAATATCATGAGATAAAGAGGTGAGTATGAGATTAATTCAGGGAACCATAATGGTTTGGTGAGCACATGGAATCCATTCATATTTATAACCTATTTAATTTTCCTCAGCCATTCATGTATATAATGGAATATTCAATTATAATGTAGTTAGACCCAACTGAGATATATTTCTCACAAAGAACATTACCCCACTAGTGTTTATATAGACCATATGCATTATTGTTGGTAAGTGCATGAGATGTGCATTAGATTGGGTTAGTGAAGCTCAAGGGTGTTCGAAGATGAGGCGGTATAGAGGCCTAAGGATGGTAGTAGGAATACAAGGCATATTTTTTCCATGTTATTTTTTAAATGTTATTATACTAGTGGATGATTAATAGATGTATAATAGAATAACAATCAGTTTCTATTCTTTCATAAGATACATTTCGATTTAACTGTGTGTTTATTTATTTATACATAATCTAATATATTTAATGGATATTTTTTAGTAATTTTTAAATTACTATACTCCAATTTGAAGGAATAGTCATCCCAATATATGGATTAGTCCCCCACCCCTAGTTTGTAGCCTTTGGAGTATGGGTAAGAGTGGGTAAGTACCAATGATAGTCCATATCATATTGGAGTTTTGAGTTAGGGTGTTATAGCTAGCATGTGGAATGGGATGTTGGATCAAGTTAGGAATCAGAACAAGTTTTAATTTTTCCTTGTTCTATATATTGTTATTTTTTTCCCTCATTACATGTGATCCACCAATTGATAATCTGTTTCATGTATGAATTGAATTTCATATGTGTCACGTCGTTTTGGTATATCATGAGTTAAGATTTATTTATTTTCCATTATAGTGATTTATATTTTCTCTTTTTATCAAGTTTAATGTGATTTTTATTACTACTAATATTTGTTTCAGAATTATATGAGGTTATAATAAAAACTTGATCACACCATAGACTATCACATCTAATCAGTAGCCTCTGGTGTATGGGGAGGGGCACCTTAGGTTGAGTGACATAACTATTCTCAAAATAGTTGAGAGTGGTTTATGAAAGGGGTTTATTATCTGATATAACATAATAAGACCATTATCCTATTTGAGACCTGAAGAAACCAAAATAGTTGAATAAATGATCATAAACCAAAATGGGGTCCCATACTAACACCAATTAGTGATAGGGGAGCATCCCATCAAAATTATATGTTATCTATAACTCCAATTTAAAATTTATATAGCATTTGGTATTCACTGAACAATCATTCTCTCAAAGAGAATACCACACACCTAGGAATACCATTAAATAATAATCCACCAGATCTAATTACTATGTACGACCAATTTTTCATTATTGGGACACATCTCTTGAACACTATTGTTAGGAATACATTCAATACAAGGAACCACTATGGATATGCATGATCCAACCGAGCCACTATTATCACTGTAGTATAAAACCAAGTATATTACATCCACATCACAATTTTTATAAACTATAGAACCAATAACACATATTGAATCATGTATTATGTAATAAACACACACACCTTAATAAAAAAGAAATCAACCATATAATATTTTACAAGGTCTGATCAATTTCATCAATATCTGTGTTTAAGGGGGATATTTTTTACAATATATTAAATCATTTAATATTTATGTAAACTCTTACTATTATATATATATAATTGATTTTTTTTTCGTAAAATAATAAAATACTAAATTTTCCATGACAAACACACATTTGATGAAATAATTAAAAAATAATAAATCTCCACCATGACATGAATCTACCATATCCCATCCTTCCCAAACTACCCCAAAGTACCTCAAGTAATATATAAATTAACAAAATACATGCTATTATTAAACATACAAATAGGTAAAAAAATATAAACATATTCACTGGATTGATCGAGGTAACAATATTCTCATTAATAATTTGATCTTGCTTCAGAATGTTCAAAATGAAATTCAATTGAAAATTAAATTCCTTTAACCAAACTTAATTCATTTAGTTTTTTGACCATGCTAAAAGAAATCTAACTATCTCAAATTACAATAACCATATAGACGTGGAAAATTGGAATCTCATTAATTTCAATCAACCAAATTCTTTAACTCACCCTTTTTAAGAGTCACAAAATTCACCTCAATAATAGATAAAGAAACTATAGATTTAAATGATTCTTTCCCACTAATAACTCTACAAAATAATGTGAAAATATAGAATTTTAGGAACCTCCTTTTGAGAAGATCTGCAATATAAAATGATTCTTTGTATCTGTATACACATCCAATGACAAAATTTTTTCCACAAGACTAGCATAAACTATTATACAACTCAAAAAATGAATAATAAACCTGACACACTTCTAGTGAGAATCCATTATATTACTGATAATTATTCTCAGCTCCATGAAAATAAAGTCTAAATCAAGACTAGTTTAAGCCATGGTATAAATCCAATTTTCGATAATACTATAATATAGAACTTTTTTATGTATCTATTCCTAGTATCTATTTTTGGAACAAAGTCAAAATTAAATTTAAAATAAGAATTTAATTTTTTAGTAACTGGATTAGTGAAAACCCTATCAAAGGAATAATAATAACTTTAGAAATTTATAAAACAAACAGGGGGTTTCATGGTGGTTATCTTGGGGGATTATTCTCTAGAGAAATCATAGGTTCCATTATAATGTTACATACCTTATTATGTTTTTATGTTTTCAAATAATTTTTTTTTATTTTATTGGATAAAATTTATAGTGATGGAAAATCACAGTTGTTTAGAACCAAAATAATTAAATAAGTGTACAAGATAAATGGAGCAAAGGAGTGATATAAAAGATACTATAGGAAAATCCAATTAGTGGGAACTAATCTATCCCCTAGGTGACACCAGTAAATTTGGTTAGTAAATAGTTTATATTTATAATTGGTGTTAATATGAAAAATAATATTAATTGAACATGTGATGTATTTTTTATTCAACCACATTTTCTCTATATAATGATAAATACACTCTTCTAAAACCACTTTTATAAAGATGAATATTCATCTTGAAATATTTTTTGATTCACTCATATTTTTCTATCACACCCCAACCCAACTCTTTTCCTTAATTTTATTAACTCTAGATCTTAATATATCCTTTTATTGAGTGGGATTTAGTTCCAAAATTTTAATGGTTGTATTTTTTAGCCTTTTAGATGTTGTGTGGTTATCCCACACTTTTAGGAGTAACTGTTCCGTGCACGTGCAGTGTTCCTAGTCAATCAGTTGTATGGTGCACGATTTCCACACAGTTGATTAACCCTTATTGAAATAATGTGGTTGGAATCTATGAGTTAATATTACCAAGTGTCATGGTTTGATAATTTTTTTCTCATCTGTGCATATACCTAGGGGTAACTGTTTGAGGGTTCTTAGACTAGGAAGTGTAAAGCGCTTGGTTGGTACACGGTTTGGTAAACCATGCACAAACTGTGTTGGTTACCCAGTTTTTTAAAAAACTGTTTTAGTATATATGTTATTTCTTATTATTTAGTTTTCCTTCCACCCTCTTATTTAATTTCCTCTATTAATTTCTAGATTCATGGGACACCTCCACTCTTATCTCCAGTTGTGCACCACCCCTATCAAATCTAGCACTTCCCATGCAGATTTATATGGCTTTCATGGAGATTCATGGTCGATCTAATGAGGTAAGGTGTACCCTATCATCATTCTACCTTATTTTTAAATTTCATATCTCCTGATCACCCATTTCATTTCATCTGAACCGTATGGTTTTGGTTGACCTAGTTTTTTTTATTTTATTTTATTGTTAGGGTTTGCACACAGTCTCTCGGGTTAGCATTGGGAATGTTTTGGCATCCGTCACCAAAGGCAAAGCATTTTGTTCCATTTTGGTTTTCCTATCACCATTTTATTTTTATTTCTTCAGCCCTATATTACTAAAAAATATTTGGGGATTTTAGTAATTTTTTGATTCCTCTTAGTTGTTTAGAATTATTTTCTCTCGGTTGGAGGCTACCCACACATATGCATATTTATTGGTATGTATAGATACATATATTTATATATATTTAAGTTCCCACTATATGGATATTCACCAGTGGATATTTTAATATGGGATAAGGGGATAGTTGTTCTTATATAAATATACATATATGTATTGATGCATTTTTTTAACTGGGATGGTGGATTCAGGTGTTTAGCCCATATATGTATGTTTGGACATTATTGTAGTGATCCCCTTGTATACATTTGAGGCCATGTGAATATGTAAATTGGGCATTTGTTTCCTTATATGTATGTTAAGGTGAATATGTACAGATGTAGGAAATGGAAACATCATGTGATTATCGGTGGAAGCATCGAGTGCCAAGATGTGTCAGCTTGGTTCTCCCATTTTGAGGTTGGTTCGTTGTTCCTATCCCCTTTAATTTAAAGTTCTCAATTTCTTGATTGTTTTAAAATTTAATTTAATTTTATGTATAATGAATATAATATGTTAATTGGTTATGGATACTATATATTTGTTTTAATTTGTTTTATATAATTTATCTATTCTTCCAAAGTAGGGCTTTAAAGATAAAATATGATTTCAAACTTGTATTAGAAAATTCAAAGAGTTCATGAGGTTAGATTGGTCATATAAATTGGGTTTCATTAAAAGTGGTAATTCATGTTTATATTATCTATGTGTTTTATGGATGATGGTTTTAGATTATAATGATGTATATTACCATTTGGCATCTTCTGAATATGAGTGGTGTTTTCACCTTTGTTTTAGAAATGGTTTTGGAATAGTTAACATTAAGGCCTGATTGGTACCTTTTGAAATGAGTGTAGTGGAGAGGCTTGTTCATTGTTATGTATTGTTAAATTTATTGAGGTTTGATATTATGGTAATGGATTTCACATGTTATTGAGATTGAAATTGAGAACATGAGAAACATAGGTACCTAGGGTGCATACTATGTTTAGTATTCTATGTACCTCAACTAGGCCGAGTCTCAATTACCATATAAGGAATAATGATATAATTCTAACTAAACATATGATGATGATTGGAGACCTCTATTCCTTGGTATTCTTTCCCTTCTTGTGTATCATGCATGGGGATTTTGCGTTTCATGGTTTTTATGATATATCACTGAGTTAGGTGGATCCTATGATCCCATAAACCTTGCTACATAGGGTTTTCCCATGATGCTTAATATAGTTTATCAATTTTTTCTATGGTATTTATGTATTAAATTCTTGGTTCAAAGTTCTCTTTTCTTTTAAATAATAATAAAAAATGCATTTTAGTTACCCATATTGTCTAGGACATAATGTTATTCCTTCATAGTGAAATGTTTCCATCACTCAATTCACATTATTATAAAGGGATAATTAAAAGTGTATTATTCATTATAAATGGTTTCCAAAATAAAAAAGGGGAAATGTCATTTAATTTGTTTCATATTGTTACTTTTTTTAAAAAAAAGAAAAGGAAAATATTATTTTTATGTAGTTGTATTTTCAAACTAACTTGAAATAGAATTAATTTTTAAAGAAAGGCATATGAAATATTTTATTCAAGAATTTTTATTGTGTTTTAATAACCACAAATATGACATTATCTTTATTTTATAATTATAGTGATAATATATGCGTAGTCTCTATACCATTAAGAGACATTGGATTAGCGTTCAGTGGTGACCTGTAAGGTCACATGGAGGTATGAATAAGATTATTTTCTCTCTTTTATTAGTATTTATTTTTATTAATCAGTTTATATTATCTTTTATCATATTTTTAGGATAAATCACTATATAGTGGTTTTATCTTGATTCTTGACACTAGTTTATATCCCAAGAGGATTGAGAACACCTCTCGGGACTTATTGCAGCCCATCTTGGGGGAAAAATTGGGGGATAAACCATGTTGGTTCAGGAAAAAATGGAATTTGAGCCAGACCTTGTAATTTGGGTTATCAGGAAGGTCAAAGATTTGATTTTCAGTTCCTAGGAGGTTGTTCATGGGTTGGTACCTAATCACCACCAATAATTATGAGACCTAACTCACTTGGTGTAGTTGGGTTTCAATTCTTTTTTATTTGATTTTGGGTTATATGGTGGTAGAATTTTTACTTTGAATATCTTGCATATGTTGTGAGATAATAGTGGAAGTGTACTGGATATACATAGTGAGTTCAAACAGTGTAGATAACCATGTTATGATCATGCGCATGGTTCAATATGATTCTAGTGGTTGATGAATGACCAGTGCATTGTTTTCTAAACCATTTGGTTGAGGTATGTATAGACACTAGTAACTATTTCCTATTATTTTTGTATTGGCGATGGTTTTGTCTAATTTTGGTGGGTTTGGGTGTATTTTTAAAGGAAAATTATTTCTTCAAATGGGTTCTGGAATGAAAAAATGGGTTTTATAAGAAAAAATTATTTGTAATTTTAAAAATTTGGGGAAACGGTAGAGGAAATGTAAAGTGGAAATTTGGTAAATGCTTGGTTTCGATGATTAAATGGTATGTATAACCCCTAGTATTCCATATAGAAATTTACATATGATTGTGTTTGTCTATGTAAAGTTCATGTTTATGTATATTTGTGGATGTTATAATAATAAGTGGTATGCACGCATATGTGGTAGTTCATAGGAAGTCACGAGTGAGTATTTAATATCAAATATTTTAATTGGTTTTCAAAATTTGTTTCTTGAAAAAGACAATTTTTTTCCTTATAAAGATGATTATTTTCTAATGGGATTTGCAGTTTTGAAGGAAAATGTGATATAGTGTTTTTCATTTTAATGTTGGTGTGGTGAAATTATTTTAGAAATGAAAAATTATTTTAATTTCAAAATGTTTAATTGAATATGAATATTAGTGATTTTGGAAATATTTGTTTCTAAAACATGGTTCTTGGCATGTTTTTTTAGGTTTTTTTTGTTTTTATTCTGTTGATATTTGATTTTTGTTTGAAATTTTTTTATGTGTTGGTTTATGGGCTTTGTGTTTGGTTTAAAATGTTAGTTGTTAATGTTTTGGTTAATGTTGATTTGGTTTTTTATTTATGTTGATTGGATTATTCCACCCAGAGAGACCTATAAGGTTTCTAAGTAATCTCATCCAATCATCAGCCATGCCGAGACTCATAGTGGGGTGGTGGAGCTATGTTCTTCACAATTTATTGTGATTTTTAGTAGTCACTAGAGATGGTTATAATTTTTTGAGAGGTTCATATAAATTGATAGTATCATCATGTTTTTGGGAACTCTAGATATCCTTATAGTGAGAGTTGTATTGGATATGTTTGAAGGACTGGGACTAGACCGGTGGATGGTGATCATTCTATCCACTTTGTGATATTTAATGTCATGGGTGATCATAAATACTAATTTCATCTGGTGGTTTATACTTGGGGAACTAAAGAGAAAGAAAGTTCCAAACCTTGTGTATACTCAACAAGGTCAACTGACAGTGAAGGGGAATGTTGAATATTTATATGGGCTGATTTCCTTTTCTCTAGAGATAGTGCCAAGTGATCTTTTAGAAGATCCTCTTTTCATGTGGGGTCTCCTTCATTAAATCAAGGATCTCATTATTTTATCTGGGAATGTCTTAGAGGAAATCCTTTGTCAGTTGATATTGGTTTCATTTTGTGATCTTGAAGGTTCCCCATCAAGTAAGTTGTGTGAACTGGGGGAACCAATTCCAAAAAATTCTACATAGATATTTCCTACTTTCCATTCATTGGACCACTAAATTGTTTACTTCCCATGTGGTTTGTTTAGGCACTCTAATCCATATTTACATAATACTCTAATATCTTGTCGATGGTGAGGCTATGTATAAATTGTGTATATTATGATTATAGAAGGAGAATCCTTGGTCTGAGGTTTCCAATACCTAAATATGGGGCCTCATATGCATAAATACATCAGGGCTCCAGCTATAGGTCGTAGAGTAAATAATTTCATGCATTCAATGAATTATATGGTGTGGTGGTGTACATCCAACATGTTATCTATGATGTCAGAGTGGTGAACATTTACATTTTCTCCTATTTTGGTCTTATGTATTTGGGAACCTTTCATTTTGTTAATATGAGTGGTCTTTTTCTTGAAATATATGTGGGTTTTCTTTGTGGAGGTGAACTCTTAAATGGTTAATCTTCCTTCTTATAGGTCTAACATCTCTAGTGGTACTCTTCTGTGGATTCTTATATCTGAAGTAATTATGAATTTTGGATTGTATAAGTTCCATATTCGATTCTCTGGGATTGAACCCTTTTTTGGGTTGCTAGGTGGTTTCGTTAACCACTCCTCTTAGTTTAACTACTTTACTAAGAAGTTTATAAAATTGTGGGGAGATCTCCCTTTCTTTCCCCCATGTACATCCTTCTTGTTTTATCTAGATTTGGTCATGGGTAACATGTGAATTTGAAAGGTTAAACTAGGTTTTGAGGTTTTGGATGTTCTTGATTAGTTATGAATATAGCTTTTTGTCCTCATTTGGCTGGGTGACTTTTTGGGTGATGAAAGTGTTAATGGTGGAGGAAATTGTCATACATCAACCCAAAACATCTTTTATTTTATTTTATTTGGTAGTAATCGATAATTTTCTTGAGTGGTATTGAGTTTATGAATTTTTAATGTTGGAGTCTCTTTTATTAGGCTCTTAGCTATTTCACGGATAGCCCATATGGGTTGGAATGACCATGTGGTGGCCATGTGGGTGTCCAGGTGGGTTAATGGTGTGGCGTATGACTTGCACATAGTTTATTAAACCCCAAAGAATGCATGAAGTAGGGATATTTTGGTTGAAGGTGTTGAGTTGTATGGTTTGAGAATATTTTTCTCAACTTTACATCTTCCTAGGGGTAACCATGCAAGGGTTCCTAGCCTAGCTAGTGGCCAATGCACGGTTTGGTAAACCATGCACATACAGTGTGGGTTTTTGGGTATTTTAGAATTTTGATTTATCTTTTTATTTTATTTTTCCACATTATTTTTCATTAAAACCTCTTATTTCGTTTCCCCTTATCCTTCTTTGCATCACTTGAAACCCCCTCCCATCTCCACCCCATCTTCACGCCAACCCTCTCAACTTCCTCTCTTCCCACACTGATATCTTTGTAGGACCCCTGGACACCCTGCGAGGGGGGGGGGGTGAATCAGGGTGTCAAATTTTTCTTTTAATGTGATGGATCTTCTTCCCACGTTGGTAAGAACTTGTTAAACCTGTATGATGGATATGAACAGAAAGTAAACATTCACATACAGAGAGACGACACAACACTTTTTACTTGGTTCAACACTAAGGGCTACGTCCAAGGAGAATATGCCAACAGGTTTGCAGTCATACCAAATTCCACTAAACATCACTAGTTGTGGATTATAAAGCATCGGGAATAGTCACTTTGTCCCAGGCTCACTGCCTTTACAATGATTCAGGGATAGATCACTACTTCCCTCGGGTCACTCCTGTTGACTCCCCCTGGCTCACTACCATTGGTGAAGTCACACTAAGTTTATAGACGTGAAGGTCTCTTCATCATCACTAAATAATACATCCTCTGTTGCGTGTAGATGTTCTGTTGAAGTCCAACTCTAACCTGTAGTCAAATCTCAATTCCCTTCAAGGGTAATTAGAAATCTCCCAACTTTAACGCAGCTCAAAAAACCTGTCGCGCTTATTTACTGCCCAATGCTCAGGTCTCCTGCATGGGGAAAATGCGTCGTGCAAGTTCAGACCGGCATGCAGGTATCAACCAAACACCTATGCGAAACTTCCTACTTCAAAATCAAACATGCGCAACTCAAATCCGTTCTCACCTAAACCTCCTTGAGTGCGCAGCCAACAACAGGCGCGCCACCTCTACTTGTGCGGCCGAACTACCACTTGCGCGACTCAACTACTTGTGCGACGGGAGCTTGAAAAATCTCTAAGTATTGAAATTAGTTAAAAATGAGGAGGGGTGGTCCTCTATTTATAGGCAAAATGGACCCCATGCGCGGTGGCATGCAAGTATCCTCATGGCGCGTAGGTCTCGCCGCGCAGCTCCAACCGTCCTAGCCTCTGTCACGTAACTCACTTGTGTGACCAAACAAATACTTGCATGACCCTTTTTCCTTTTCCATATATTGAAGTTTTGATCATGAAGAACAATAGTCACGCAAGTTTCCAAACCTCATAGGCACCGGCACGCAAGTCCCTTATCGGCGCGTAGGTCACTTGCATGACCAAACCAATACTTGCACGACCCTTATACATTTTCTATTTTTCCATGTTCTAATCTTGAAAAACACTAGGCACCTAAGTTCTCTCTCCTTCAAGTACACGGTGCACAATTATCTTTTCCAAAATCACTTTTCTCCAATTGTGGATTTTCTAGCCCAAAAATTTGGCAAACATTGGAAAATGGTGCCACCTTCAATATTGTAATCTGTATGACCTGTATGTGCACTTTGTTGGCACACATTCTGATCTTCCATTGAGGATTGACACCAAACACAAACCATTCTCCAATTCATGCATATATGACCATGGTTCCAACAATCTTTTAATATCATATTGATTCATGTTCGATCCTTCAAGGTAAGGTATCTTATTTCATCCTTTACCCTTATTTTTAATTTTTCCTTTTCCTCATCACCCATCTCATTTTGGCCAAACCCTATATTGTGTTTTGATCCATTTTTTTCTATATTCTTCTGCTGTTAGGGTGTGTAGCAGGTCTCTCAATCATTTTTCATGCATGTTTTAGCATCCACCACTAAAGGTGATGTATTTAGATCCATTTATGGTTCACCCATCACCATTGTAGGTTGGTTCATTTGGCCCTCTTTGTTTGGGCAAAATTGTTTTTTGGATTTCGGTAATTTTGGGTTACCTCATAGTTATTTCGCATGTTTTACAGTCCATTGGAGATAACCCACACATTTGCATATATGTAAGTAAATATAGATACATATATGTATATATATTTTTGTTACCACTTTATAGATATTCACATGTGGCCATGTTAATATGTGAAAAGGGGCTAGGTATGCTCAAATAAATATATGTATATTTATAAAAGAATATGTATGTATGTTTGAAGGATGATTCTGGGGTCTTACCCATATTTTAATGTTTAGACATATATATAGGGATCCCCTCGTACATATTTAAGTCCATTTGAATACATATATTGAGGATATGTTTCCTTATATACATTTAAACATGCATATTCATGAAATCGGGAAAGGGGTGCTTTATGTATTGAACAATGGAAGCATTGAGTGTCGAGGTGTTTCGGCTTGGTTCTCCCCTTTTGTGGTAGGTTCCCTATTTCAATCCCTTTTATTTTTAATTTTATAATTAATTTATTATTTTAAAAATATGTTTTATTATTATGTAGTATTTATATGTTATGTGAATTTCTTGTGGATTTTATTAATGGCATTTCATTTGTTTTAGATATTTCATCTAAGCGTTCCACATGGGGTTTTTATGATAAAATATTCCTTTGACTTTGTATTGGAATATTTAATGTATTCTTAATGTTTTATTGGTATTCTAAATGATGTTTTCTTACAATTGGTATAGCCAATTTGGATACTTTGTGTATTTCATGGAAATTGGGTTTGAACTCTCAGGATGTGTAGGCCCATTGGGAATCTCGTGAACTTGATTGATGTTATCACCTTATTTTTTGAAATTATTTTGGAATGGTAAACATTATAGATAGATGGGCACCTTGTGATATATTCCTAATTTAGTGTCTTGTAAATTGTTATGTATTTTTTCATGTATTGATGTTGTGATTGTATGGAAAGGGATTTCACATGATGTTCAAATTGGAATTGAGCACATTGGAAAACCGAGTAACTACGGTGGTATACTAGGTCTAGTATTCTCATTGGATCGGCAGGGCTGAGGCCTAGTTCCCCTAGTAGGATTGGTTCTAATTAACTAAATAAACATATGTGGATGACTAGAGACCACTAGACCTTGGGATACCATCCCATCTAGTGGATCATGAACGTGGACACTATGGTCATGGTTTGTATGCCTTACGACCAAGGAATGAGGATTCTAGGACCCCAATAACCTGGAATCTTAGGTTGATCCCATGGTGAATGATATAATTTATCCATATTTTATATTGTATTTATTTATTAAATTACTTGTGCCTAGTTTTCCTTTCATTTCAAAAATAATGAAAAGTATGTTTTACTTACCCATGTTTTATAGAACCTGATTTTATGGTTTCATACTGATATGTTTCTATCATTGCATGATCTTACATAAAAAGGGATTATTGGAGGTGTATTATTCATTACAAATGGGTTTGAAAATATAAAAGAAATAATGTATTATATGAAATTTCTGCTTATATGTTTTTTTAAAAAGGAACAAGAAATCCAACATTATATAGTTTTATTTCCAAAGTAGCTTGAATTTGTTTTCATTTTAATGGTATGGAATATGGAATTGATTATTCAAGAATTCCTACTATGTTTTAATACTAATGAAAATATCTTTATCAAAAAAATTAACTTCTGGTTCTGGTTACAACTTGGTCTTGGCCATCATGGAGAAAAGTTGGTCTAACAGTTGGTTGTGACCCGTGGGGTCACATGGAGGTATGTGTGGTTTTGTTTTCATTCCACTATAAGAGATTAATTTTATAGTCAGTTTATATTATTTTATTTGTCTACTTATTTGGGATAAATTTATCTCAAATGGTTTTATATTGATTTTAGGCAATAGTTACCAGACCAGGATTATCAGGAGTGCATTTTAGGCCCTATCATGGGCTGGCTCGGGTGATCGGTTTGGAGTTGACCCTGGTTGGTTCCAGATAGCCTTTGTGATGTACCACTTCACATATAGACATAAAAACTAATTTTTAGGATAATTCACTATAGTTGTGACGTTTTGAATTAGAGTGAAGAATATTAGAAAAGTTAAAATATAATTCACTAGATTTAACTTCACGAATAATCAAATCAACTATAATCTCAATGAAACAATTAATTAAAAAATTGAGAATAATATTCAAACTCGATATAAAAACTCAATTTCACTTCATTGGATAGAAAATATGATTAATCATCCATGATGAAGGTATTCTATTTTCATGATCCCTCTATCCAAAGATACCCCCCTAGGCTGGTGCTGAATAATGAGAGATAATCACCCCCAAGCCCTTCCTATAGTAGGCCCCGAGGTGGCGACCAACACCATGGGTATACAAATATCACCAAATGGGATGCATTACCCTTTTAATTGGAAATATGAACAAATGATAAGATCTATCAATGTCAAAATAACTCAAATACATATATAAAAGAAATCCAAAATCAATCTCACATGCATGTCAAAATAAAACTAATTCAAATGAAATAAAGCTCCAAAATAAGAAAAAAAATTAAGGCAAGATAGAAACATAAAAACTATCAAAATCCTAGTTTTTAATGTCATGATTAATCAGTGAAGTCATACTGGAATCCTAAATGGTTTTATATACGTATGATGAGAATACATGTATACTTAGTATGAAATAGATAAGTCTCTCAATCACATGTGGAAGGATGCATACAAATGACCCTATGAGAAAATAGCAAAACCAAACAACATCTAACAAGGTATACTATCCATCCCATCCTCACCAAGTCACACTCACCAAGTAACACAAATCAGATAATGGAACATAGTAATCACATCGTTTCTTGGGGAACCCCTCATTAATTCCCACTGGTTTATCTACTCATTCCTAAAGGAAAATTTAATTTCACTCCAACCTCTTCTCAAAGAACCATGTCACAACCCTCCCCCCTAGAACAGACCTATTCCCCACA
The DNA here is from genome assembly GCA_963277665.1 of Viscum album. NCBI lineage: Eukaryota > Viridiplantae > Streptophyta > Magnoliopsida > Santalales > Viscaceae > Viscum > Viscum album. The sequence continues at coordinate 600,521,134 of OY728140.1, forward strand.
AACTATATCTCATTTCATCACCTATACATGAGTCACATCACATATTTTCCACTGACACATGGGCCTCAAATCATATCTCATCTTGCCACCTGAGCCTGAGTCACATCACATCACATCACATCCCACCCGCAGACACTTGGGCCACAAAAAAATGCATCCTTCCCATAGACCCCTTGGCCACACACCACTCCTCATTCCAAATATCCCTAGGAAAAAAAAAACATTTCATCCTAAAAACACCTTGGAAAATTAGACTCTCTCACACACACCTGTGCCTCACAAACCACAAACTGCCTAATGAATCTCGGTCTATCTCTGCCAGGAAGAGGGAGTAGGGAAGGGCAGTTGTCCAGAAATCCATTATCCCACCAGGATTATTTGGAAAGACACCCTTCCCCATGATGATGGGGGTAGTTAGTAAATAGTACTCAACTAAGGTGGGATGAATATAGAAAATAGAATTAAAATACAAGTATATATATATGATACCAAACAATCATGTCAATCCTACGGGTTCTCAGAAAATCAACTAGCTCTCCACACATACAACCTTTCCACTAACTCTAAATGTGCAACACCACACAATAAGCAAAACCCCAATCCATATTCCCAACCAATAATTTTAACAAATTCCACTCTTTAATTAAAAATTCATATTATTTGTTCGTTAACCTCACCAACCCAATCCAATATCAAAAATTATTAATTAATAATTTATTCATTTATTTCATTACTATCAAGGAACCTCCCAAGAATATCACACAACAAAAAATACAAAAAAATTCACATATGAAAGAACTACAAGAATATTACCCATACCAAAAAAACAAGTCCACTACTCTCAACCTCATCCAGAAACAAAACACAGCACAACCCAATCACATCCCCACCGCAAAATATCCTCATCCATTCTTCAAAAAATCAATCTCTCAACCTGAGATTTTATTATGTATCCATGTTGATGTATCATCTATAAATTCATCCACAACACCGCCCAAACCAACCCACAACACATACGCATGATTCAAAACACGACCATAAGAAAAATTAGAGAAAACCCACATGCCACAACATAGACACTTCACATCCCTTCAGCCCCATACACACAAAAACTATCCCATAGAACACATCACCCCACAAAATAATCTATAAAACAATTCCAGATTTAATGAGGCATCCTATATTTTATTCCACTTGTTAATTCAGTGGTTTTCAATGAAACTGGGAAATCATGTGATATCAATTTATTAACCAAGTGTACATGATTTACCAATTCCATATAAAACTATTCAACATGAACTAACCATCATGAAACATGTTTATTTAATAAGAAAGTACAAGCAACGGCCATGATTTTTAGTGGTGGAGTTTAGCCAATATAATTCAAAACATCACAATAATATCAAATCTAGAAAAACATGCACATTAGATCCATATACCCATTTCAATTCACTTACATGTTTCTTATATTTAATTATTGTGGCACAAATACAATCCATATGTAAAAAAGAGTACATACCTCCAAGTTGATACACAATATAATGGAATGAAGAAAAAATATCTACCATGAAGGGGTTTTAATGTTATTCCCATTATAAAAGATCACATAGCAATCCTCTAATAACCTATCATGTAATATTTTCATCCATCCGTGGATGTCGTGGAAAGACCACACCAACAAAAAGTAAGAGATAACCTATTAGAAATCATGGAAAATAACACACCATTTCATAGTGGGGAGATATAGAAGAGAACAATATTAAACCGGGGGAGATTTCTAGAAGATTGAAGACCAGACATGCCTTGGATCACCAAAGATCACCAATAAATGATCATTGAGATCAACAATTAAAGAGGTAGGAATATGGATCAAATAACTCCTCGGGATGCCTATGGTTCTTCCAGAATGAGCACAATTACTGCATCTAGAGTGTTTGTAAAAAACCGAGACAGGAATGTTTTGAATCATTATAGTATCGGGGTATTAGATGAAGTATAATCCCTTTTCAAGTCGTGTAATACCTCGATGTACATTTCTCCAAAAACTACATCATCTCTTTTTTTAATTTTTTTATACCTAAAAGTATTTCACACCATGAATCCCTCATTCACATTGTGTAAAAGTCTGGACATTGTGTTGTTTTACAGGATAGGACGCGAAACCAAGTGTCATGCCATGAAATCAAGTTACATGATGTGTGACCTCCCTACATCTAGGTTTTAAGAAAAAAAATCATTTCCAAACTCCCTCTTTTCCTCCTCCACGAACATCCAATGGCCAAAATCATAATACAAAACACATGGAAGGAACATACCATTACATTAGATACCTCTCAAACAATTTTCATCCTCAAGAATCCAAAACCAAGCCTAAGAGAAAATAGGATTGAACCTACACCCCACAAGATACCTCTCAAGGATCTCACTACAAATGAAAATTTTCTAAAATCCAAAAACATCAACGTTCAATGATAAACCAACCCATATTGTTTGAAATGTGGGGTGGAAACCTCCACATCTAAGAACACCTCCTCTAAAATCAACTAATCCAATTGACCATGAAACACACCATACGAGCATGACGACCATGCCATATCAAACACACATATTAGTGAATCCCATTCTCCATGTCAAGATACTATCTGTTCTAGGTGACATTGACACACATATATTGGTTTAATCGCATCACACTTAATGCATCTCAAATGGTAATCTGGTCTTACCCCTTTTCACATGTCAAGACCTTATCACACATTACACCACACACATAATATTCCAAGGTAAAAAATTGATCTCATTAAAACATGGTTTATGCATCAAATTAAGAGAAGAAATGAACAAGGAAAAACTCAAAATAAAACTTAGAGTAATAGGCACACATATGCGTTTCATACGAAAAGTACTCTACAATAGGACACCATTCCTCCATAAAACATGATCCAAAGGAATGGTATATCTATTCAGCAACTTCTCCTGATGATCCAAGATCTCTATCGTCCATTCCATGTATGACAAAATGTATTCGATATTCATCTCCCCTGAGTCAATGAAAGGGTAGTCATTGTGAAGATATGGAAGGAGTTGAGAGATGTGGAAGAAATAGTCGATCCTTTTAAATTTTGGTGGTAGTGCCAAATTCTATACATCATTTCCAACTCGCCCCAAAACCTTGAAGTATATGAACTTGGGATAAATCTTACTCACTATGCCAAACCTCCACTACCCCTGTCGAGGTGAAGCCTTCAAGAACACATAGACCCCATCCTCAAACTCCAAGGGTCACCTCCTGTGATTAACATACGACTTCAATTGGTCCTTCACTTATTTCATCCCCTCTAATTCAAGCTAAAAATTACCTACTGTGATCTGCACTACCTTGGGACCAATAACAACTATCTCCCCAACCTCTGTCAAGTACAAATGTAAACAACATGGTCTTACATAAAAAACATCAAATAGAGCCATTCTAATGAAATAATGATAACTATTATTATATGAAAACTTGACCAAGGGTAAGTGTCAGACCCAAGATCTGCCAAAGTCCAAGATGTATGCTCAGAACATATCCTCCAGCATCTGTATAGTGTGTTCCGTCTGCCCATCTTTGTAAGGGTGGAAGACAGTACCAAGGCATAACTGGGTTCCAAAATAATATTTTAGTCCCCTCCATACATGAGAGGTAAAATGTGAATCCTTGTCCGAGACAATGGATCTTGTAACTCCATGAATCCATTCGACCTCATCAATATACCTCTTTGCTAGGGAATCCACTATGCCCGAATCTTGGATCACTATAATGTGAGATGATTGTTTCAGCCAATCCACTACTACCTAGATAACATCATAGCCTCCCTAATATGTGGGTAAAACAATGATGAAATCCATTTAGATTTAATCTCCATTCTACTCAGGTATGTCTAAGGGTAGTAATAAACCATTGAGTAGAATAATCTCATCCTTCACCTATTGTCACACTAAGTACTTCTCCACAAACCCCACCACTACTCATTTCATCCCGGTCCACAAAAACAACATCCCCATGCCACAATATAACTTAGAAACTCTTGGGTGTGACATTAAAGGTGAGATGTGAAACTCCTAAAGGAATCCCTCACGCATCTCCATAGGAATAAATAAATTCCCCTAAAACAACATCTGGTTTCGACCATCATTCGACCATCCTTCTGGATAATCACCATGGTTGACGCCATCACACATCACCTATTCCTCTGATTCATTCCATTGAGAATCATCATCATAATGCATCAGAGACAACTACACCATCATCTAGAACAAATTGCCTCTACCACCATTCATTCCTACATCTATTTTTAAGGATGCTAACTCCTCCTCCACATTCCAAGCATCCACAGATTACAGAACAACATCTTTATGCAACATTTCTCTCAAGGAATTGACCAAAAAATTGCCCTTTCCAGAGGTCTAGGAGATCTAAAAATCATAGTCTTGAAAAAATAAATCTATCTCGGCTATCACAAGTTCATGTCTCATATGGAAAAAATATACCGCAAACTCTTGTGATCTATGAAGACGACAATGTTCTCCCCAATGAGATAATGGTGCCACAAATCCAATGAAAACATGACCAGTACTAGATCTAGATCATGGGTGGAATAGTTAAATTCATCAGGACATAAATACTTAGAACCATAATAGATCACTATGCATTTCTAAATCAATATGCACCCCAAATCCAGATGGAAAGCATCACAAAACAGCGCGAACATCACCCCTTCCTCTGGAAACTAGAGCACTGGAGCACCGACCAACTTCCCATTCATATAGCTAAACATGGTCTAGAACTAATCACTCTACATAAAAGCTTAGTACTTTTTGGTTAGAGTTGTTAATAGAGTTGAAACTCAGAAGAAATCAGGTACAAACCTCTGGTAATAGCCCCAAGACAAAGTAAACTATGAACGTATACCACAATCTTCTGTAATTCCCACAAAACAACTACTTTAACATTCGTTGGTTATAAAACCACACCGATTTGAGACATCACATGTCCAATTAAATCAACCACTTGTGTCCAAAACAGTCACTTGATCAACTTTCTATAGATCTTTTGGTGTTGAATAACCTAAAAATGGTTCTCAGATTCTCTACATGCTCCTCCTCTGACTTGGAGTAGATTGGGATGTCATCCATAAAAAAACTGAACCAAGAACTCAAGTAACATATAATTAATAAGTCCCATGAACACATATGGTGCATTCATAACACCAATGGGCATGAGAACACTCGTGATGTGTCCATACTTGCTTATGAAAGATGTCTTATGGATATCTCTCTCCTTCACCCTCAACTGGGAATAATCAATCCATAAATCGATCATATAAAACCAAATTTCCCATCTTAGATAGTCGAAAAGATTTCCTTTCCTAGAGGGTGGGTAATTATTCTTGAAAGCCACCTGATTCAACCACCAGTAATCTTTGGACAACCTCAAACCACCATCCACATTCATCAGAATCAAGACTACAACACCCCACAACAACCCAATTTTCTATATAAAACCCATATACATTAGATCATCCACCAGCATCCGCAAATCCAATAGCAAAGATGGTTCCATTCAATAATGTGGCATCCAAATCAGGGAAGCACTGGGATTTAGGTCTATCCTGAACTCAACATCACATCAAGGAGGTAGAGTTACAACCTACTCATGAAAAACAACTAGGAACTCCCCAACAACTTTGGGAACCTCCATAGTCCAAACACCTACTTATTCCACCGACAACTGAGTCAATAATGAATAAAGAGGCTCTATACGATGAAATCCCAACTACTAGATTCACTCACCTATGAAAGCCACACATCGACCATCCACATATGAAAGCAAAAATCTTCTTCAGAAGAAGTCGATAACCTCATGCCCGGAATATGACCATTTCATGTCAAGAATGATATCGTATGGCTGCATTTATAGAAATAAAATATTCCCACATGATGGATGCGTCCCCATCATCATTCTATATCCCCAAAAAAAAAACTGGTACGGTCTCCCACTTGTGTACTCAACACTAGAGGAATGAAAATACTCTCTGTGTATCGTCCCAAAGAATGGGCTAGAGGGGATGAAATAATGGATTTAGAAGCTACTAGATCAAACAACGCACAAGAAAGGGAACTAAACAAACTGATTGTACCTCTAACAATATATAACCCTGCTAGAACAACTTCTACTATTGAATGAAGCTAACCACACCTAGATCCTCTACCCCTTTGATGATGATCTCCCCCATGATCAGTCCCATGATGAGGTCCATGTAGATCGTACGGAGGTCGGCCTCATCCTACACCATCTCCCCTTCGTGGAGCATGATCTTATTATCCCTGACACTAAAATGGCCTAGTTGGAAACTATTTCTAAGGCTGACACTAAACCTATCCACCTCCACCATATTGGGCTTGAATGCCCACTAGGCACTGGTTCAAAAACTAGTCACAGAATCCACATATGAAATATCTTGGTACCATGTTCATGGAAAAGGAATGAGGAACTTAAGTTACAAATAGAAACTACTATTGTCAACTCCCGCTAGTATAAACCTCAAGGGCCATAGCACCTAATATCTATTACTGGTATCCCCACCTCTTTTGGTACCCTACCAACTCCCCTCTTGTGGTTGAACTCCTCACGAGTTCCTTGGATTAATCACTGCCACCTTCTTCTAAACCTCAAATTATATAGGAAATATAAATAAATTAATGGTGTACTATATAGAAGGATGAATTTCCTCTTATTGGAATCTCACATGAGAATCCTTATCTGGAAAGAGATATTGGGTAAAGCGAAGAATATTTCTAAACATAATCCTCATCTCACATACTGACATACTCCCCAAATAAAGCTAGAGTAACTACTACATCTTCTCAACCTTCATGTTCAATGGAAGGAATTATGCTCATAAATCCTTCTTAAAATCGACCCAAAAAACATTATCCTCCTTCCTATCCCCAAGGTACAACATCTACCACAAACGAGTAGTTCCCTACATCGTACCCACTACAAAAGGAACCCAATACTATATCATAGCACGGATCAAACCGAAGGTTATATCAGGATCCTCAAGCTAGATCTCTGTCTCCATGTTTGAAACAATTCCCTTATACTATCCCAAGTCCTGCCACTAGAAATTCCATAACATTCTCTGTCACTGGTCATCTTCCTCAACTAGATATACCCTCCACCAATCAATCGGATCGGCCTGTTGAGTGTGAATTTCCCAAGCCAAATGCGAATGATGACCAGTAGCCTTAACTAAATGGTAAAAAAGGAATTTATATGCTTGAATAGTATTGAATTTTATTAAAATTTATTTTTAACCTTTTGAAACATTATTTATTTTAAATTCCCCAAAACCAACTTCAAACAAGAACACATGACCTTATGATGGATGTAACTTTCATATCGTCTCTATGAAACTTATGGTGTAGCCTCAAATGGTCATTTGGTAGGCTCATAGTCCTTGCATTGGATTATAGTGAGCCTTAAAATCCCATTTCATAGTCAGTCGTCCCAATATTATGTCACACACCAAGATCACATGACATGGTTGCCTTACCAACCCATATAATCCTCATTGTTCCTAATTCCAAACTCCATCCTATCTCTCAACCATCATCATCTGAATTTTTTTAATGAAAACCTCCCTCTACAAATACCCCTCCTAGACTAGAAAACAAGAAAGGGAGATAATTAACCGTAGTGTCCCACCTCCAATAGGCCCTGGGGAGGAGACCAGCACCAAGGGTATACAAATCTCACAAAATGGGAGGCATTACCCGTTAATTGGAAACAAGATCGTGAGATTATATGTATCAATATCAAAACTAAAAAAACACATATTTAAAAGAAATAGAAAATCCATCCCTCATGCATTTTTGAAATAAAACTGTTACAAATGTAATAATGTTCCAATATTATTACCAAGAGTAAGGCTATGATGTGGCACAACAACTGTCGAGATCATTCTTTGTAATTTCTAGCATGGTCTGTGAAGTCCTCCTGGAAACCTGAAACATTCTTATATGTGTATGGTTATAATTCATGTATACTCTATAGAGAACCAAAGCTTGATGTACATGTACATTACATTATTTTTGCGGAATACTTAATATATAACAAAAATAGACACACAAGGACCGTAATAGTTTAGTGTCTTTGGAAACATGGAACATAATATTCTAATCTTGGTGAAAGATATTCAACATCTCCCATAAAGATCTTCAATTTTTTTCTTAACTAAAACATTTCTTTATATCCTGGGGAAAAGAAAAAATAAAAAGGGTGAGCTCAAATTCTCAGTAAGGGTAATCATGGAGAAAATAAAACAAACCCTATACATTTGAACTTCAAAACATGAACATAAAGTTTAAACATCCAAATATTGAGTTGTGAAATAAATCTTGGTAGTACGTAAGGCATAGATCACAAAGGAACATAAATAATGATAAAATAGAATGGTAAGAAGACATTTAATTTTGGAAACCATTAATAACATGTTATGATTTCCATAGTATCCAAGGCATTACTTTCATGACCATCTTAGTGGACAAAGTCTCTTTTAGAATCGAGTTCACTCCTCATTTCAGTCCTGTAACACTGATCCGGATTAACTTACCGTTCTAGACATGTATATATCAAGAGATAAAAATCATTACCCAATGCATTGGATGGATATATAGGTCCCACCCATCTCATATTGAAATCATTCTTATGTGTGCCACAAAATAAACATACATCATTAATAATAACCCAACAAATAAAATGGGTTTCGTAAACATCATCCCATCAAAAAATAATCCATATAAAATAAATGGATATAATTTCATCATAAGAAAAATCAAACCACGTAAATAATAGATACATTATACATGAAACATACACATATGAAATAATTTCATCTTAGATGGAAAATAGTTTTGATAAAACACATGAAAAGAATTCTTGAGGAAAATATCCTTTCTTATTCAAAATCATTTTATTTTCACAAAATTCCATGAAATTTTAAAAGAAATGGATTTTATTAAAAATAATCATGAAATCTTGTAGAGTTGGATTCTTTAAAATAAGGCATTATTAAACCGTAAAAATCCGTTCATGTCGTATAAGTTAAAAAAACATTCTCCTCGTACTTTTATCAGAAAGTCAAAAAGTTCCTTGTATGGTAAACAAAAGAAAGATTATTTCCATAACATGTGGTAAAAGTCAGATATGGGTAAAAAGGACTTTAAACATACATGAAACCGATTTTAGAAAATAGGGACATGAATGTTAAATATAACCCCAGTAAATACTTACGAAAAAACAATCTCGGATAAAAATGAAATTTGAATAATTATCCCTTACCTTAGGTCTGATATGCTTTGTACGTATCTGAATCTCCTGTGTAATGATTTAAATAATTTCATTTACTTATTATAGAATCATATTCATTGTTATGATATCATATCTGGTTCACTTATGACTTTATATTACCCGTTCTTTTGTAAATTCCATGTTAAATCAGCGTTTTGGGTAAAATCGTTTTATTTATCGTACGTGTTTGGACATGTTGTTCTTGAAATTATAATTACCTATATAATTATATAATTAATTCCAGAATTTAAATCATTATTTATATATCTTATATATTTAGTATATATATATAAATAATAGATAGATAAATAAAATGAAATACACTGTTCAGGGAGACGGTAGGTCGTACGTACGCATGAACGTTGTTTTCCTTTCCTTATTTAATTGAATGGAATTAAGTAGATTAAATATATATATATATATATATATATAAATCTAGTATCATTATTATGTCATATATTTAATTATTTTTCATTATATAAACTTTATAATCATTCATGAATGGTTAGCATGGAGAATGAATCTCATCGCGTCGTGGAGACGGTAGTCCGTACATATGCACGAGTGATGATATCATTCCCATATTTATTGAAAGGAATTGGAGTGGATAATAAAATATCTTAGAACTATTATGATGTTATAATAATCATATATAGTTATTCTTTACACAATTATACCCATCCAAGTAAGGTGGTGGGGGAAAAACTGATTACACCATGGCATGAAGACGGTATTCCGTACGTACGCATGCGTGGTGATTTCATTTTCTGTAGGTTGGATAGAAGGTGAAATAAGGTTGTTTCATATTTATAATAAAATATCATTATATAAGTAATACTGATGTTATTACTTTATAATGAGAAAACTAAATAAGAAGATGTAGAAGAAGAAAGAAACTTGAGAGAATCGGAAGAAGAGATCACCTCTTCTTCGACAGACCTCCTTTAAGCCTTCTCTTATGGAAGTAGAGTTGGTCCTTTGAGAATACCAGAACATCTAGAATGTTTCTAGGTAATTGGAGAAGTGAAATGGTCATGGGATGTTCTACCTTAAAGGCTCAAAAGGGTGTGAAGGGAAGAGGGAAGGGGTTCCCTTTTTATAAGGGAGGAGAGGGGCGCCTTTGAAAAAACCTAAAATATTATTTTATAATAAAGTCATATTCGGTTTATAATATATCCAAATTGATTTATTTCGAAGATAATGTGAGTATGGGTCGAAATACTATCAACTAATTGGTTTTAGACAATTTTAGGTTACTATTTTAACCTTATCATTAAGATTTTACACTAAGTTAAATAATTTAACTTTTACCGTGTCTTCTTATTTTCTTACACTATATGGTTAATAAACTTACTATAACAGGCCAAAAGAACCCCAAGTGGTTCATTATTAATATATATAACCTTATCTATGTCATTTGACCGAACCATATATTTTTTAGGAATATAATAACAATTAATAATCTAATATTGGTTTTAAAAACTATTTTACGTCAATTTTGACACTATTTGGTATTTGATTTATGTGAAAATTATAACAACATGATTAGTTAGAAAAAATTTAATTGAATCAATACTAACATGTCAGATTAACCTAAAATATTATTTTAATTCATAAAAAGTCTCAAATTACAATTATTTGTGTATTTATAACATCAATTATGTTAATATTTCATAAATAAGGTAATTACTACATCATCATTGTGTCAAAAAATAAATTAAATTATTTAATGTATAAAAATAAAAAATAAAAAACCATTATTTAGGAAATCTTGTTAGATTTATAATGAATATTTATAATCTAATTTATCTTATGTATAACTCTATATTAAAAAATGTTTTAGTTATTAAACTTTGATTTTAAGAATTTTAACAATTCCTTAAAAAAAATAATTGTCCTAAACTAATCCAAGTGGACCTAAAGGATAATATTTTATTCCGAAGTTTGTTTTTGGTCAAATGATACTTATCCAATATAATTAGAACATGTGTTAGGGTAATAATAATACCATTTTTACCCTAAATTACTGTATTTACTTTTAACCGTGATAAATAAAAGTAAAAAGTTATTATTCACCAAAATTTATTTTTATCTTATTGAACCAAATTTTACTCCTTGATATTAATCATGTCTCTCAGATTTTTTAAATTCCACTCACAAAAGCGGTAAAATTATGTTTTATGTAAATTTTCAAATTCTCCTAGGAGGTGGGTAAAAGACGATGAAAAGTTCAATAAAATTTATATATATCTAAAATTATTATAAAATGACTCCAATGAATTAAATTGAACTTATATAGGTATTATGTATCAATTTTGACCTAAAATAAATTTAAATAATATAAATAATTATTTAAATAAAAAGTAGGTTTTTAAATAGTAACATAGTGTTTTCACTATTCATCAAAAATTGAATGTTTTCAGAAAAATACCAAAAATTCACCCTAGGCTAATTTTGGTATTCCAAATCCAAAAATGATGTCCATTTTGAAAGAGAAATTTTATAAAATTTCAAAAAGTAGTTATTACTATTCATTACAGCTAGTTTATATAATACTTTAATAACATATCATTGTTTAGTGAAACTCGGTATTACATACAACACACGCTATCGTGGAAGGTCGCGATTACATGTAATGCTAGCCAATCCATGTATGCATGTAGTGAAAGATCCTTTTGGTGTAGCATACAACACAAGACATCAATGAAATTAAAAATAATATTTTTCATAAAATCTCGGGGTGTTACATTCTACCCCCCTTAAAAAGAATTTTGCCCTCAAAATTCGTCGGGGTTATAAACGGTTTACTACTCGAAAGTTTCTTTAATAGAAACCCACATCATAAAAAGGAATACCAAAACATATATTTAAAAACTAATGTATGAAACATAACGGTTACCCAAATTAACTAATCACTGGGTTTCCACATAGGAGAACATAGGTGAAAATATGCATGTGGAAGAGAAATATAACCATCATGTTCTGATGGAGAGTTGTAGAGAACACGGCTATGAAAAATCCAACAATCACAAAGCCATAAATATTTGATGATTTAAGCTACCATCTGATTCATTGGATATAAGGGAACTGGGACATCATTTTTGGTTTTCAAGATTATATCCCTAAAGTTGAAGAATTTGATTTAGAAGAAATACATACTTTATTTCAGTATAATCTCACCGTTTTTCGTGCTGTGAACAATTTCCACTTCATCTCTTAAAGAAACGAAGTTGAATTTTTCATTCGTGAAGTGTTAGCAGATCATGTGATAGATTTATGGGTCATTCCATATGTCTTAAACAAAAGGTAAGTAAAAATTATCAAATATACATAAGTCCATCTATGGTGAGGTTAATCATATATGATTCAAAAAATGGAATTTTTCTTCATCTACCATACTGCTTAATAAAACTAGTTTCTACTAACCCGGGACTTCCTGTAGGCTAGTGGTAGGCGATAAAGTCCAGTCGCACATTGGTTGTGGGTTCGATTCCCATAACCTTGTCCAACGTGACAGGTTGTTGCTCGTCCTGCAGGTTGTCCCTTTTTCTAAAACTACACAATTATAACATTCCAGAAATAATATCGAAAAATGTTATATCCTTAAACAATACTATATGATGTCTAACATAATCCATTCTAATCTTTAGGATTATCCAAAATAAATATGTCCAATATCATAGTCTAAAGAAAACAATTACTTGAAAGGTCACATAACAAACACGTGAATACCATCATTTATCCAACATATAGAATACGATATATCTTGTTGGTCACAATACAAACATGTGAATACCATAATCATGTATTCTCTTGAAATACCCATTGAACCTTAGTGAAAACATGAATTCTATCAAAATGTAAAACATTACACATACCAAAATCCCAAAATTTCTATATACTCAAACCATGAAATAACTTTGTCCTTATATCAGTCATGAGCTAATTTCATTTTTTTTCTTAATCCATTCATTATGCGCATATAATCTTCGTTCCAAAAATATTACAATCACAATTCATGGTTACCGGTACCATATAATTATTGAAAACCAATACAAAGATATTCCAAAATTCCATGATACCATAAAGGAGATTCCATTATACTAATTTGAAATCTCATTACATAAACACTTAACCATTCCATGACATCATTGTCACACTCAACATCACAAATAGTGATCGCATGTGACTTCCCTTTATCCTTTTCCTTAAGAGGTTTATCACGTTGATCATCATTAACCCTTGGATTAGGTCATTGATTAGCATAATGCCCCATTTACTTGCACTTGAAGCATTGAAGTGTTGGTGGAGTGTTCTCTGTAGTCTTTTCTCTATTCACATCATTAGCCACATTTTTCCCATTACATCGACACTCAACTGATATATGACATTCTTTTCCACACATAAAACATTTTCTAGTACCTTTTAGGCAATCTCCACCATGCTTCATTCCACACATTGAGCATAAAGAAACATTCATCTTCTTTTAACCATTGTTTTGAGATTTCTCCTTGAACTCCATCTTTCGTTTTTTTTGTCAAAACCATGAGATGGATATGCAAAACTAACTTCCAATTATACCATGATAGCACAACGCAGAATTTCTTCATAGCTATTGAATTATCTTATAGCTAATGCCCTTTGAAGACTTGGTTTTAAGCCACTAAAGAATCGACCAACTTTACTTTCATGTTGGATGATAAAGCCAGATGCATTCCTTTCAAGCCTTGTAAAATTCGCTTCATATATACCAACAGATTCATCATCCTTTAGCTCAATCGCAAGGAACTCCTTTTCCATCCTTGTTCGAATAATACAAGGGAAGTACTAATTCAAAAACAAGTTATTGAACTCGTACCATTACATGGATTCAATTTCATCTTGGGGCCTTGAATTCTTAATTAGATTCCACCACTGATCTGCTTCACCTTCTAAATGGTAAATAGCCAAAATGTCTTTTTCATGCTCTGAACAAAGATGCATGGAAAATATATTTTCAATGCTACTGATCCATTATTCAGCAACAAGTGGATCAGAAGACCCACTGAAAGAAGGTGGATGTTGCCTCATGAATGACTCAATAGAATATTGTTCCCTTCTCTGATCATTCGGAACTCCATAATGATTCATATCATGTGTAAGTATAGCAACAAGATTTTTCACTCCATTTCCCATAACATTTGGATGTTCCAGAGGACAACCATTGCATTGTCCATTACATTGATCAACACGGTTCCTTCGGGTTCCAGCCATCATCAAAACCCCAAAAAGAACAGTGTGAGAGGAAAAAATCATGCTAGAAAAACAACATAATAAAGGGGGAGTACCTTAAATATCTAACATCTTAGGTTTAATTATAATATCATTACCGTAATTCTAGGAATATAAACTAGACTTATACTTAACCGTAGGGACATCCCTATACATACATTAGAAATATCTCTAGGGATCTCACTAAAGTTCTTGCATCCCAGCTTCCAAAGGTTGACTAAACCATTCCCCTAATATCAACTGTAGAGACCCAATGCTTGACGTACATTGACATTACATTATTTTTGCAAAATACATAATACATAACAAAAATAGACACACAAGGACCGTAATAGTTTAGTGTCTTTGGAAACATGGAACATAATATTCTAATCCTGGTGAAAGAGATTCAACATCTCCCATAAAGATCTTCCCTTTTTTTCATGCCTAAAACATTTCTTTATATCTTGGGGAAAAGAAAACATATAAAGGGTGATCTAAAATGCTCAGTAAGGGTAATCAAGGAAAAAATAAAACAAACCATATACATTTGAACTTCAAAACATGAACATAAAGTTTAAACATCAAAATCAGGAGTTGTGAAATAAATCTTGGTAGTACGTAAGGCATAGATCATAAAGGAACATAAATCATGATAAAATAGCATGGGAATAAAACATTTAATTGTGGAAACCATTAAGCACATGTTATGATTTCCATATTAGCCAAGGCATTACTACCATGACCATCTTGGTGGAAGAAGTCCCTTTCTGAATCGAGTTCACTCATCGTTTCAGTCCTGTAACACTGAACCAGATTAACTTACCATTCCAACCATGTATATATCATGAGATATAAATCTTTACCCAATGCGTTGTAGGGAGGTATAGGTCCCACCCATCTCATATTTAAATCATTCTTAGGTGTGCCACAAAATAAACATACATCATTCATAATAACCCAACAAATAAAATGGGTTTCATAAACATCATCCCATCATAACATAATCCATATAAAAGAAATGGATATCATTTCATCATAATAAAAATCAAACCATGTAAATAATAGAGACATTATACTAGAAACATACACATATTAAATAATTTCATCTTAGATGGAAAATGGTTTTGATAAAATACTTGAAAAGAATTCTTGAGGAAAATATCCTTCCTTATTTAAAATAATTTTATTTTTACAAAATTCCATGCAATTTTAAAAGAATATGATTTTGTTGAAAATAATCATGAAATCTTGTAGAGTAAGATTCTTGAAAATAAGGCATTATGAAACTGTAAAAATCCATTAATGTCGTATAAGTTAAAAAACATTCTCCTTGTACATTTTTCGGAAAAGTCAAAATGTTCCTTGTGTGGTAAAAAAAGAAAGATTCTTTCCATAACATGTGGAAAAAGTCAAAATGGGTAAAAATGACTTTAAAAATACATGAAACCATTTTTTGAAAATAGGGACATGAATGATAAATATATCCTCAGTAAATACTTACGAATATACAATCTTAGATAAAAATTAGATTGGAATAATTATCCCTTACCTTAGGTCCGATATGCTTCGTATGTATCCAATCCTACTGTATAATGATTTAAATAATTTCATTTACTTATTACAGAATCATATTCATTGTTATGATATCATATGTGGTTCACTTATGACATTATATTACCCGTTATTTTGTAAATTCCATGTTAAATCAACGTTTTGGGTAAAATCGTTTTATTTATCATACATGTTTGGACATGTTGTTCTTGATATTATAATTACCTAAATCATGATTTAATTACTTCCAGAATGCAAATCATTATTTATATATCATATATATTCAGTATATATATATAATAAATATATTAATTAAATGAAATACACCGTTCATGGAGACAGTAGCTCGTACGTACGCATGAACGTTGTTTTCCTTTTCTTACTGAATTGAATGGAATTAAGTAGATGAAATACATATATATATATATATACATAAATCCAGTATCATTATTATGTCATATATTTCATTATTATTCATTATATATACTTTACAATCATTCATGAATGGTCAACATGGAGAATGAATCTCATCGTGTCGTGGAGACGGTAGTCCGTACGTACGCACGAGCGATGACATCGTTCCCATATTTATTGAATGGAATTGGAGTGGATGATATAATATAATATAATAAGTATGGTTTTATAATAATCTTATATAGTTATTATTTACACCATTATACTCATCCAAGTAACGTGGTGGGGGGAAAACTGATTACACCACGACGTGGAGATGGTATTCCGTACGTACGCACGCGTGGTGATTTCGTTTTCTGTATGATGGACAAAAGGTGAAATAATGATGTTTCTTATTTATAATAAAATATCAGTAAATAAGTAACACTAATGTTATTACATTATAATGAGACAACTAAAGAAGAATATGTATAAGAAGAAAGAAACATGAGAGAATCAGAAGAAGAGATTACCTCTTCTTCGACGCACCTCCTTTAAGCCTTCTCTTAAGGAAGTAGAGTTGGTGTTTTGAGAAGACCAGAACCTCCAGAATGTTTCTAGGGAAGTGGATAAGAGAAATGGGCAGGGGATGTCCGAGATTCAAGGCTCGAAAGGGTGTTAAGTGAAAAGGGAAGGGGTTCCCTTTTTATAAGGGAGGAGAGGGGAACCTTTGGAGGAACTTAAAATATTATGTTATAATAAATTCATATTAGGTTTATAATAGCTCCAAATTGAATTATTTAGAAGATAAAGTGGTTATGGGTCGAAAACCTCTCAAAAATTGGTTTTAGACCAGTTTAGGTTACTATTTTAACCTTATCATTAAGATTTAACACTAAGTTAAATAATTTAACTTTTACCAAGTCTTCTTGTTTTCTTACACTATATGGTTAATAAAATTACTATAATAGGCCAAAAAACCCCCAAGTAGTTCATTATTAATATATATAACCTTATCTAAGTCATTTGACAAACACTTATATTTTTATGAATATTAGACCAATTAATAATATAATATTTGTTTGAAAAACTATTTTATGTCAATTTTGACACTATTTGGTAATTGATTTTTGTGAAAATCATAACAACATGATTAGTTCGAAAACAGTTACTTGAATAAATACTAACATGAAATATTAACCTAAAAAATTATTTTAATTCATAAAAAGTCTCAAATTACATTAATTTGGGTATTTATAACATCAATTATGTTAATATTTCATAAATAAAGTAATTACTGCATTATCATTGTGTCATAAATTAATTAAATTATTTAATGTATAAAAATTAAAAATTAAATACCATTATGTATTAAATATTTTTATCTTTCTAATGTATATTTATAATAAAAATGATCTTATTTATAACTCTATATTTAAAATGTTTTAGTAATTAATCTTTGATTTTGACAATTTTAACTATTATTTAAATAAAATGTCCTAATCATATCTAGGTGAACCTAAAGGATAATATTTTATTCCTAAGGTTGTTTTTGGTCGCATTATACTTATCCAATATAATTAGGACATGTGTTAGGGTAATAATAATATCATTTTTACCCTTAATTACCCTATTTACTTTTAACCGTGGTAAATAAAAGTAAGAAGTTACTATTCACCAAAAATTATTTTTATCTTATTGAACCAAATTTTACTCCATGATATTAACAATGTCTCTATAATTTTATAAATTCCACTCAATGAAGTGGAAAAATTATGTTTTATGTAAATTTTAAAATTCTTTTAGGAGGTGGGTAAAAGACGGTGAAAAGTTCAATAAAATTTTTATATATCTAAAATTAATATAAAATGACTCCAATGAATTTCATTGAACTTATATAGGTATTATGTATCAATTTTGACCTAAAATAAATTTAAATAAAATAAATAATTATTTAAATGAAAAGTCGGTTTTTAAATAGTAACCAAGTGTTTTCACTATTCATTAAATATTGAATATTTTTAGAAAAATTCCAAAAAATCACCTTATGCTAATTTCGATATTCTGAATCCAAAAATGAAGTCCATTTTGTAATATTAAATTTATAAAATTTTAATAATTGGGTATTACTATTCATAATGGTTAGTTTATATAATATTTTAATAACATATCGTTGTTTTGTGAAACTCAGTATTGCGTACAACACACGCTATCATGGAAGGTCACGATTGCTTGTAATGCAAGCCAAGTCAGGGATGCGTATAGTGCAAGCTCATTTTGGTGTAGCGTACAACACAAGACATCAATGAAATTAAAAAGAATATTTTTCATAAAATCTCGGGGTGTTACATACTCGGTAGGAGAAACCGAAGTCTCTCATGCACACATGAAAAGTAAGTGTAAAATTTCCTTTTGAGGGATAAAGTAGAACCAAAGATAACCTAACAAGGTATATTTGATATACCGACCTCACCAAGTCGTGCTCACCTAGTAGTGAAATTCAACTAAAGTAACATAGTAAAGACATAAATGATTTGGGCACCACTCACCACTTCCCACTAGTTTATCCAATATTTCCCAACAGAAAATGACATCATGACACCACCAATTCAAAAAGAACCACATAACAACCTACATGCACACACCTAGGACCCAAAAAACACATCTCATCCTATCACCTTATCCCATGTCACATCACATCCTGACCACAGACACCTTGTCCACAAAGCACATATCATCTTGTCACCTAATATCGATTCAAATCACATCACATCACATACCTCCCCAGAAACATGGGCCACAACCACATCGTATCCCGCCTGAACACCCCTGGGCCACAAAATCACCTCATCCTGAAGAAACCTATGGTATATCAACACATCTCATCCCAAAAAACCTGGGAAAACCCAACTCATCCAACCTAAAAATCACAAACCCAAAACTACCCAAATAATCTTGGGCTATATCTTCTTGGAGGAGGTAGTAGGGAAATGTGGGTGGCCTTCCATCCATCCTCTCATCGGGATATTTGGGAAAGAAAACCTTCTTGTGATGGTGGGGGTGTTTGGCACATAGTGCTCAACTAGTGTGGGGTGCATATATAAATCACAATGAAAATAAAATTATATATGGATACGATACCAAAAACTCATGCCCATCATAAGGGTTCTCAAAAAAAACAACCATCTATCAACACTACCATCACTGTTGCTACATCTAAATTTTCAACACCACACCACAAGTCACAAACCCAATCCATATTCCAACCCAATTATTTTAACAAATTATACTATTTATTTTTAAATTAATTTTATTTTTCCTTTAACATCACCAACCCAATACAATTAAAAACCTTATTAATCAATCATTTATTCATCTATTCATTTATTCCATCACTATATTGGTAATTACCAAGAAAATAACACACAAAAAAAATTGAAAAAGTTTCACAATGAGACACTGTAGAATAATTACCCATACCAATAAAACAAGTCCACAACTATTAACCACATCCTACAACACAACATAGAAAAACCCGATCGCAGCCCCGCTGTAAAAAACTAGTCATCTATTACACATAAAATCAATATCTCAACCTAATATTTCAATACATTTCCTATTTGACGTACTTTCTACAAGTTCATCCACAAAACCACCCAAACCAACCCTCATCACATAACCATTATTCACAACTATAAAATAATATAAAATAGAGAAAATTCACACATCACAACATAGCCAATTCACATCACTTCAGTCCCATAGACATAAGAACAAATATCCCACACTACACATCACCCAATATAAAAAATAATAACACAATTTTGGATTTTATGAGGCATCCCTAATTTAATTCCACTAGTTCATTCTGGGGTTTTCACAGAAACTAGGAAATCATGGGGAATGTGGTTTTTGGTCAAGTGTATGTCATCTACCAATTCTATATAAAAATGTATAACATGAAGCAACCATTATGAAACTTGTTTAGTGTTAAAACAAGGAACACCAAAAACCATGATTTTTAGTAGGACGTTCAACCCATATAATTCCCAACATCATAATAATATCCAAGATAGAAAAACATGAACATCAGATCCCTGTACCCCCTTAAATTCATTTACATAGTTCTAATATTTGATTAGTGTTGCAAAAAATAATCTATAGGAAAACAAGAGTAGGTTCTTGCCACGTGATATACAATCAAAGATAAATAAAGGAAATTTCATACATCAAAGGGGTGTCAACATTATTCACATTAGAATAGATCATGTAACGGTCCTCCAATTACATATCCCACAAGATCATCATCCATATGAGGATGTCACGACACCACTGCACCAAAAAAATAGGGAGAGGCCCCAGTAAGAATCACGAGTTGTCACACACCGTAGCATGAAGAGGAGATATGGAATAGAATGAGGCCAAACCATGGTAGGATTATAGAAATAATAATTTGATAATATAACTTGGATCACCATGGATCACCAATTAATGATCATTGAGATCAATGGATTGAAGAGGGAGGAAGAGGGTTCAATGAAATTCATGGGGTTACTAGGGTTCTTTTGCAATGAGAGAGATATCGGGAGTCATATGGTTTGTGGACACCCGAGTGGATGGAATGTTTTAAAACATTAAAACATTGGGGTATTACAATATATGTAATCCCCTTTCATGTCACGAAATACCTCATGGTCCACTTCAATAAAAAAAATGCATCTCCCCTCGATTTTAATTTTATTCTTTAGTCACCATGGTATTTGAAACTGTGAATCCCCCGTTCAAGACGTGTAAAAGTCTACAAATCATGAATCTTTCCAGGACAATCTGAAAAACCATGCTTCATGCCATGAAATCTACTTACACAATACTTAATCTCCCTGCATCTATTTTTTATCAACAGAACTTCTCTAAACTCTCTCCAAGACTCTTCTAGGAACATCCAAATGTTAACTAACAATGTAACAAACTAGGAAGGAACATACCATTAAAGTGATCATAAAAAGGGGGAATAAAAGTATAGATGACACTATGAAAAGGAAGAAACACAATAAATTCATAAAAAATAAAATCAAAAATAGAAATGAAAGTAAATATATTATACGCAATTGAGAATGAGAAAAACATGAACACAAATAGTTTACGTAGTGTAATAGTGGAAACAAAAATAGAAGACGACATAAAATTAAAATAAATTTAGATCATGAATAGTCTTAACACTATGAATTTTTTTATAACTAGGATATAAACAATGCCTTCTTAATAAGGGGTTATTCTCATTTAATTATTAATATGAATGATTTAAACATAAGAATATATGGAACTTCAGTACCAATTAGGTAAATGTTGCATTCCCATGAGGATAACTAATAAATGGACTAAAGGAGAATCACAACCAAATTATAAACGTTCACTTCATTATCTCTCTCATATTAATGTTTCAGAGTGTTATTATTAGTTATGAATATTTTAATACTTTTTAAGAAGATGTTTTAATATATTTCAATGAATTAATTTGGTGTTAGGATTCCTGTATTGATATGGTAATGGACTACATTATCAAGAATAGTCTTGTGTGACGACCTTATTGTGGTATTCCTTATTTTGATATGTGGGATTATATTTACTAGATAGGGTTAAATATAAATTTATAGGCTACTTGGTGGTTTAAAAAATAGTGGGTCAAGTGGTTTTGTAAAGGGGATAAGGGGATGAAATAATGATGATATGGGGCCGGTGTGGTTCTACTGGTTGTAATTGGATGTTAGAGGTCCAAGATGGGTTTAGAGTTTGTCTACTGGCATAAAATATTATTTTATTATGGACTTCCAAATGAGATGTGGATATCCCTGATTGGGTCTTTATAAGGATAAAAATGAGGGGATATGTGATTTGGAACATAGCCCTGTAATGGAAGTGAGTTTATGGGAATAGATTGGGGTAAATGTGATCTATTATAATGGATTGGAATATGTATATGGGGGTTGAAGAGGCCCCATAGTTGGGATCCTCATTTGTAATATAAATGGGATGTGTGTTATTGAAATGGTCAGCTATATTTTCCTTCCTTAAGGGTTTTCATCAAATAAATAGTTGAATGAAAGAAAACATATTGTCTTTATTTATTTAGTAACAAATCGGGATCAAGGAATATAATGTTAAAAATGAATGGAAGGATTTAATATATGAGATGTTTAGGACATTGTGGGTGAGTGGTTAATGATCATAACTACTACCGACACCTCTTTTTCAATTTTTTTGTAAACTGATTCATCTAATGATATTTTTAAAATAAAATTATATCTATTATTATTACCATTTTAAAATACCCCTTTTCCCTTACCTATAAATATTAGGTTACACCCTCTCTTTTGGTTATGGATTTCCCCCTTTCTGACTATAACCAAACTTTTTAATATTTTATTAATGATCTGCATGACTTTGTATCATGACTTGTCTATAAATGATGTATTCAAAATGGTTCTCATATATGAATTTACATTTTTCCTAAAAGTAAGTCCATTCAATACCAAGACAAAATTTTTAATAACAATGTGAAATATTGAGGGGAAAGTTTTTCATATGTAAAAGAAATATGGTCTTTGAAGTCATAATTTAAGTAATTGTTTTATTATTCACATTTCTATAGATCTTTTTCTTTCCCTATACAACCTCTGTGTAAACCGGATCTGATTACTTAATTAACGTCCACTTTTTATATATATATATATTACTTGATTAAGTCTACTGATAAGGGTTATATTTATCACTCTCATAACATTTTAATGAGAAAAAACACTCATATATTTTTCTAATGATTTCAATTAAGGGGGATTTAGTGTTTGCATTAAATATCACGTTATAGATTTCAATGGAATCTTAAAGATCTATTTAATACTTGATAAATTCATGGAGTCATTCTTGCCCATCATATTCCTTTGGAATCATCATATAATATTCATATAATTAATTTTATGGAGCTAGAAATATACCTTCTTAATGATTTGGAAGTGTATATCGCACTAGTTTTCTGATGCAAGGCACCGACCAGCCTATGCCATAGTAGTAGTACTAGGTTATCTGTAGAAAATATACCAACCAACCAGAGGCTATCCCAGGTATGTATATTTCTATTTAAATTCTATGATCCATCCACCATGCTTTAATTCCTAGGTATGGATGTTCATCCAGTAGTATCGAGTTCCAACTAGCCCACTAGTTACACGGTGGTGGCTATCAGGTATCTGGTGGTGGTGTGTCAGAATCTTTAGGAAATAATTGATAATGGTCAAATATTACATAACTCTACTATTTATCATCTTCAGTGAAATCCATATAATTACAGTAGATTCCAAGCCTCATGGATCCTATAAAAGTAATACCTTGGCACCTTCAAACCTTACCTGGACAACCACACTCCCATCAACTCTCTCAAGATCTAAATTGATGACAAATTGATATAATTATAAAATTCACTCAAGATTGATCTTCATGTTCTCAATATCATAATGATTAAAAAAATTCTCTTAAATATTCAATAAAAAATATTAATCATTAATTTAAGATATTTTTTTGATTGGAATTGAAATTGGTTTTCCTAAATCCAACCTCACTCTTCTCAACCACCATTCTCCAATGTTTATCACTATATAAAGTTTAGGGAAATGTTCCTTGTTGATGAGAAAATATCTAGAGGGTTCTTAAAAACCCCAATTTTGAGGGCTAGGTTTCTTAATCACCACTCTGATCAAGGGATTTATACCATTGACCTCCCGAATTGAGTGGTGGATATAAAGGGAATGAAATTAAGATATAGACTAACTCTATATTAATATTAATCTATATATATTTTCTATATCACATTTTATAATTTGACAATGATTCACATAAATCCATTAATTTGGTTCATTCATTTAAGCACTAAATTTAAATTGATATTATCTTTACAATTCAGATCAAATTTACCAAAATCATCTTAATCAATTTTTCACGTTATTATTTTTTTCAATTATAAATTTTTAAAATGGAAATTCATCCCTATTTCCATATTTTTCAATCCAACAGTTGGTATCAACGGTGTTCATGTGTTTTTTTTTAATATTACATTTTTCAATTTTTTTCAATTTTGTTCTTCATATCATAAACTATTTTAAATCCCAATTTTATCATGGAATATATTTTAATTTTTACTTACGCTATTTTTTGGATCATTTTCACCCCATTAAAAGAATAAGATGTCACATATTCTTGTCCATATTCCTCGTCCTTTATGGAAAATGGTAATACATGAGTATGTTACAACTAAAAATAAGAAAAAAAATCAACTCCAAATGAAATTTAGAATTTCCAAAATAAATACAAAACAATGAATTCTATATATTTTGTTCTTCATATAAATGAATTAAATGATGTTTATTATTTGTAAACTGCTTATAAAAATTGAAAAAATTTATAACTAACACAAAAAAGTCACAAATAATGTAAAGGAAACATGATAGAATATGAATCATCAATATTTTTAATTTCACAATATTCATTATAGTGATTATATTACAAGAATTGTAATGATATTTACTTAGATTTTCAATTATATGAAGTCCATAAGTGGATAATTATCTAAAAATATGATCCAAATGAAAATATGTTTTTGGTTTACCTCACTACTAGGCTCCCAAATTATATACCATTCAAGAAATTAATGTTTTTAAAAATAAAATAGTTAGGGAACTCACTTTCCACCTAATTATATATGAAATAACAATGAAAAAATACACATTTAAGGAGGAAAATAAAGCTAAAGAATTAAGGAAAACTAAAACATTCAATGTTAAAAATGATGTACCATACAAAGGTGAGGTTCAAGACTAACCTCAAATTTCTATGAAAAATCACAATTACATCCAAAATAAGAAATCCCCCCAACAAATCCAAGAAGTAAAACCAAATGATTGAACCAAAATTAACATGCTAGGATTTTGAAATTAATGTCACATAAAACTAAAACTCCACATCTATAAGAATCATAAATAAAATATATAATAAAAAATTATTTTCATGTCACAACATGGAGTTCAAGTGACGATTCCATTGACTCAACTTAATCTTACACTCTATTTGACCCAAAGTTAAACTTTATTATGGAACATGTTCACCAAGATGTTGAGAATAGTACCACCTTTCATATTTCTCCCACTTCATATTCTTACACAAATTCCTCTCATATATATTGTATTTCTTTCTCCACAAATCACGAAAATTATAAAGGATGATTTTTTTTTTGGGAAATCAACATAAAAATGTGTTTCTTCAAATCCCTACTTTATATAAACAACTTGAAAAAATATAATTAAGTGGTTAAAAAAATATTATTTTTTAAAAAATAGAAAGACCTTATCTTGTTGGAAAAAAATTGGATCTATACATAAAATCAAAAAATAAACTAGATTTCAATAAACATGATTCCACTATTAAATACCATAGAATTTTCCTTTTGAAATTCACCCAAGGATAAAACAAATTAAATAAAATTTTGGTCTCTCAAAAACATTGAAAATATCGTGTTTGTATTGGTTTCTCCATTCATACAAGAACCCTATGAAATAAATCAAAATCTAATTTTGTTAAAATTTCATAGGAAGATAAGTGTTACAATTACTATAAAAAATTGTCCACTTTATTAGTGAATGTGATTTCACAAATGCATTGTATGCGAGACCAATTTGAATCCATATATATTCTAATTATTAGAAAAGAAAAACCCATTATAAAAATTCCAAAATAATTATTGGATAATATATATGGACCCATTTTTTGTGGGTATATTCATTTCTAAGAGTAAGTGTAGATTCTTGATCCTTTAAGTGGGATATTGGGGTGTTTGGAAACTAGGAAATAGAGCCTATCATGAGGGAACAACATGCACTGGTAGATCCATTGTATTGTAAACATGGAACATTTTGATTAGTCTGACAAGGTTTATTAAGAATATGGAGGTTGTTCCCTCCCTACACCTGTTTGGTAGTGGGATCCCCTCACAACCAAGTGTCTAAAACTCCCCATGTACGATTGATCCATCTGTATCCCCACCCTTCTAGTCTCAAACTCAACATGAATCATCGTATTCTCATGGAGTGTGGGGCAATGAAATTATTCATGATACCATGGGTTATGTAATCCTTTCTTTCCTGACTTACTTTGGTAGGGGAAACAAATCTCATGTAGAAGCTAATTAATTTTTCATAGGATTCCTCTAATGTATTTTTAAGAATATCTATTTTTTGTGGCTGAAAGAGAATCCACAATTATTAATTGATCTATGCATAGTTGGGCCCCCATCCCTTGGTCTATCTCTTATATCATCAAAATGTGCATGGTCCTTATCAAAAATCATATAGAGTTCCTCCATAAGTTGCAAAAAGGGAACAAAGACTCTTATTTCCTTACGTCCACAATTTCCCAAGGAGTTTAGATCACAAGGTTTTCTAGAAAGGGATCCATTCCTCCCGAATAGCATGAACCTAGTTTGATTGGTAACTACTACTTTAGAACCTTAGAACCCCCCTTTTGTTTCACGTTTCTTTCCAGTTTCGTTCTTTCTGATTTTTTATGTACATAAATGTTAATAAAAATAAAAATATTGATTTCTAAAAGTTTTTTTGGGTAACAAAACCATTATTAAATTAAGTTTATATGAATTGTTTCATTAGAGAAAAATAAGAGAATATTAGTGGTTTATTGATAGTGGTTTCTCAAGACACATGTGTGGAGACATATTTGAATATAGTAAAATCAATAAAATATAAGGAGGTTATATTTCATTTGGTGATAATTTTAAGTGTAAGATAATCAGTGAAGGTGCCATTCATTTTTCTATCTCACAAATTATAAAAACGTTTTATAAATAAAAGGATTTTAAGAATAATTTACTTTGTTTTTGTTAATCTTGTTATAGTTGTTTTAAAATCTCTTAAAATGATTTTCTCAATGTTTTTTACTAAAAAAGAAAAGGTTTTATTTACTAATTCATGATTTAAAATTATTTAAACAATTAAATGAAAATATATTGCTAACAGAAATGTCAAATTATTGAGTCCCCATGTTAGTGAGTTATAGAATTGGCATAGACACCAGGGTTATTATACAACACAACCTATTTTTGAACTCAATAGTTATCAACTAGTGTGAGATCTTCCAAAATTACATATAAAAAATTCCATGGTTAATGGAAAATTCTTAGTAAGAGAATAAATAATTTTTAAAAATAAAAAATTATTTTCATATTCTATGTCTGTGGTATTAATTCATATTGGCCTTTTTTGTCCTTATCAAATTGAATGTCCATGAAGAAAATCATATATTCTTCAATGTTGGTGACTTAATTACAATATTAACATGGGAATATTGATTATATCTTAAAAGTTAATATTTTAATGTATTTATCATGTTTTAAGAAAAATGAAAATGAAAATGGCTTTAAAATTATTTCAATTCATAATAATAATTGGGAGAATTTATTAATAATTATTCTGATGATTTATGTTCTTCTCATGGTTGTAATTATAATATATGTGTTCCTTGAACACTTAAAGAAAATGGGGTAGTATGAAAGTGAAATCAAACTATTAATGATATCACTCGAACACTATTAAATGAATTTAGAATTCAAAAACATTTTAATGCCAAATCCATTAATATAGTATTCTATATCATTAATCACGTTATCATAATACATTTTCCTAAAAATTACCATTATGAAATTTGTCCTAATAAAGAAGAAAAAGTGGTATTTTTAAAAGTTTTGATATGTAACTATTTATTTTTAAACACCAATGATAATGATATAAATTTTGATTCTAAATCAGATAAAAGTATATTCCTTTAGTATATTATGTTGTGAAAGGAATAACATGTGTTTTAAAAATATACTAAAATGGGGATGAATAAATCCACATTTTGTTTGTTGAAAATTTTCCAAAACATATTCCTAAAAATGTATTTAAAAATGATTTTACAAATGAAACTTTTCAAAATAAATATTTCAAAGAACAAAAAGAATCTCCTTAAATTTCTTTTCCTAAAATTTAAAAAAATATAAAGACCACCCTTTGAAAAAGTCATTCGATACTTTCAATAGGGAATTCATACACAAATATCAATATTATATTAGTTTGAACATCTTTTATTTTTTCATTCAACTATAAACCGAAATTCCTAATGATGTCATTAATATTTTATATTGGTAACTTTCCATATAAATGGAAGTAAACTAGTTAACACAAACTTATGTATGTAATCTTATGGAAAGACTTAATGACCAGCCTGTTTTATGCTCGAAATGGGATTTTAGAAATAATCTGGATGAACATGGTAATATAATTAATAATAAAGATCATTTAGTTTCCAAATAATGGAATATTGTAGAAGGAAATGACTATGGTAAAAAAATTCACATGTTTCTTAGTTAGAATCCATTATAATCATGTTGACATTCACCTCTCGTATCAATTTCAAATATTTCAAAATTATATCAAACATTATTTTTTAAAATGATTTTTTTACAAATTTTTTTTGAATAACCATATAATATTGAAAATTATATTTTCACAAAATAAATTTTAAATTAATAAATGATCTTAATTGTTTTAAAAAATCACCCATTCTTCTTATGTACATCTTTCAAATTAAAATGTTTCTGTTGTTTTAAAATTGAAAAATCTAATTCAAATCTCTTTTTAAAACACATCTCTAATTATCTTCTATCATTTTACTATCATTTCAACTTTATATTATTTAAAATGGATTTCAAAAGAACATTTTTAAAATATTTTATTTCAAAAAAAAATTTCTGGAACAACCACCTAATTTTGAAAATTCTCTTTTTCTGAATTTCGATTTCAAATTAACAAAAGATATATATGGCTTAAAGTAAGACCCTGAGTATGGTATGGATATCTTTAAAATTTTATTCTTTCAAATAGTTTTAAAATGATATAATTTTATTCAAATTTATTTTTAAAATACTTCTGAAATCATTTATTGCTTATTCAAATTTATATTAATGATGTCATTTTTTACTCTACCAATGAAACACTTGGATTTAAATTTAAAATACAAGGAAAAATTAATTCGATATGTGATTTAGTGGTTTACTCAAATTATTTATTGGGATTCAAATTTTTGAATGAATTGATGGTATATTTTTCAACTAAGTAAATTATACAAATGAACCCTTCAAACTTTTCATAATGGATCATGCTATAGAAATTAGTTTTCCCATGTATAAAAATTGTAATATTTCATTGGATGAAGCCAGAAAATAGTCGATGACTAGATTTATATAAATTTTATAAGATGTATACTTTAATATACTATGACCTATACTAATTTAATTTTTAGTCTTCTTGTTTTTTCTTATTTTAAATAAAATAAAAAGGAATATCATTTAAAATTTGTTCGAAGGAATTTTCACTATATAAAAGGTTTATAAAATATTTTTTTTTGTCAGAAGTAAACCTCTCTTGAATTAACATGTTCTTCATATAATTTTCTTATAGGATAAAAAATATATAGGAAAATATCTAGTGATACTTTCCATATGATAGGAAAATCCCCCATTTGGTGGAGTCATATAAAGAAGAACTCAGTTTCTCCTTTTATAACTAATGAGTAATATGCATCCTCTATGAGTTATTTCACTGAAATTTTATTGATGAAACACACTTTATTAGACTTCAATTTTATTTTTTGGTATTATCCCTCGTAGGTATGATAATACCAATTACATTTTTCCCTAAAAATAATATCTAGTACACTTAATCCAAACACATTAAACATTAACACCATTTAATAGTGATTACATTAAAAAGGGTGATATATTATTGGAATTTTTTCCAAAATAATATCAACTAGATGATATTTTCACCCAATCTTTAGCCAATGATTAATACAGATTCATCAAATGTGAATTATTATGGTTCTCTTATTTCATTCTTCATTTTACCAGTAACTATCTTGAGCTCTCTATTTTGAAATATTTTTTAAATCTCGATCATGTTAGAAAATATTTTTTAAATTTAAAATTATCATTTTTATTCATTTATTATTTAATATAAATGGTCTTTTTTTGTCACTTTTTCTATCATTTGTGTTGGATAATTTTCTCTTTTATTTCTAAAATTTTCTTTAAGAGAGGTCTTCTATTTTATAAATTAAATAATTAACACTTTTTTTAAAAAAAAATTACATGTTATAAATACTACAAGAATTATTTATATGCATACTTATTTTAAAAAAAATTAGGTCTCTTAGATATGATTAATTTGGAATAAAGTTATTCCTATATACTTATCTCCCCATATTTTCTCTTATGTTGTCTTTTAAGGAATGTGAATTTAAAAAATCCTTTAAAGTAATCTATACATTGAAATAATTTCTTAATTAAGATAATTTAAATGATGAAATAAATCAATATAGTTGAATTTATTTCTTGAAAAGAATTTATGCTATAGAAACGGTATGTATTGTTTTTTTTTATTTTTTTCATTTATCTCGATTAATTTTCTCTTCTTATTTCTCTTTAATTATCATTTCATCTTAATATTTGTTGATAATATCTTTTTCCATTTGATGAAATTTAGCTTTATATTTTATTTTACATTCACAAATATGTCCCTCTCTGTCAAATAATAATATTATTTGGGGGGTTTGGATGTTAAAATGTGTTTTAAAAATCCTTTTGTTCTTTTAAAAATATTTTTTTCATTTCAAATTATTTTTCTACCAGGAAAAAAAAAATTTAATACATTTTTTATTTCTTTTAAAACATCCTTATGTTTATACTTACACTCTAAGGTTTTATATTTTTTTTATCACAATGTTGGAAAATTGTGTTTAATATTTTAAAGGGAAAAGAATTTTCTGAAAATTTTATTTTCACCATATTGGAGAAGTTCATAAAATATTTATTATTTTTAGATATTATTTGGTTCTTAATTGTTTTACAAATGGGGAGATTAAAAATTCATATTCATTTTTTTCAATGACTTATTTGATGTGTTTAATTCTTGTGATCATTGAAAATATTTTTAATATATTGAGTTTCATTTATATCTCTTTCACTGTTCATTTTCAATTTATTTACCTTTTTAATACTAAGTGTTTTTTATCATAAAAAATGGGCTATTTTATACTAATATTCCTCATGGTAATCTCAGGATCACAACCACCCAATTATGTTCCAAAAATGTTCATTTAAGTGAATTTCATTATTTTCATTGAATATCAAGTAGTGGATTTCAACAAAGCCTTAGAAGATAAATAGACTGATTTTCAAGGAGTTAGATTTGGATACTATTAAATATGTGAAAGTGTTGATAGCATTGAATCATTGGTGCATGGGACTATCCAATCAGATCCATGGTGGAAGTAAGTTTACTCAAAAAGTTCTTCCACCCAGTCAGTTGCATTACTATGTATGAATCTTTCAATATGAAAGTCAGCAACCGACCACTATGCACAAATAACTCATTGGAGGAGTTCATCCAATAAAAAAAAGTTCTATTAAGACCACTGTCTTCCTAGTAGTCTCTATTGCGCATCTGGTGGATTAAGGGAAGTAGATCCAGGAAAGATTTTATTTTTGAAAAAAGTTTTTGTCTTCCTCAACATCAATGACCCAAGTAGAATTCTAGAATAATTTAAACCTATTTTACCCTATTAAAGGACTCCCTTTGTGAATTAGAAAAATACCTTGACATCATCTCTCCCATTTGATCTCTCAATATGTGAATCAATAGAAAAGTCATATAATTATCAAATCATCTCAAGAGACATCTTTAAGATCACAATAACTCAAGGCTCTAATCCTTTCTCTCAAATCTCTCTCCCCAATTGAAATAATTCATTTCTAATATTTCTGGGAAACATTGTAATGGATTTTCTAAAAGAAATTCCATCCCCTCTCAACCACCTTTCCCTAATGGTTCTAAATTCCAAAAGGGTGGTATGGGTTTATTAGCTACTAGTGAAGCTCAAGAGGGTTCTAAAAAAAGAAATTGTGAGGGTAAGGTTTCTCGATAACAACTATAATAAATGGATTTATAAAATTGAACTCTCAAGTTGAGGGGTGGAGATTTAGGTGATCACATAAAACCCTTTAATAAATCCATATCAGTTATGTTTTCAATATATATACTTTAGCACATTGAATTATTTAATAGTTATTAACATCATTTCATAAATTTACTATTATCATTTCCATGATTAATTTACTTTGATACTTATTTATAAATAGGTATTTGAAACACCATATTTTTATTAATGAAGGAAATCTATATTATCAATATGGATTAGTGGTAACATGTACATGACCAAAAGGACTAGTGGATGGATGTCCCATTCTAGTTTGATGGAGTAAAATCCCAATGGATTAAAAGATGAAGGAGTGGACCCAAAGGACTAAAAAAGTATCCAAAATTCACATCATGATCTTATTCTTCATGATGCAACACCTTGCTATAAGCCATTGTGTTATGCTTCCCCACCCAAAAGTTAGGGGGAATCACTCATCTTTTTCCAAAATCTATATAGATGACCATATGATAGGTGCCATCAAAACCATTTAAATTTCACGTTTCCCACCCAGTAATTTCTATATGTCACCATACCATGATACCTTCTAATATCCATAACATAACCTATATGTTTACCAATATTCACTTGATGTGTCACCCCCTTTAAAAAAACATCATGTTGTACTACCCTTTGTAATGTCGTGAAAGAGTAACCCTAATTCCCAATCTATTAGAGGGACATTTGATAGGTGACAATGCACCCATTTCTCTTTAGATATAGCCACATGATAGGGATGTAAGAATTTGAGTGGAATTTCCTACCAGATGTGTTTCACTAATCAGATGTTCATGTTGGGTAATATTTTTCTTTATGGTCATTTGTATGCCTTGCATCCGGATGGCATATAGTTCCCCAAAGTCTTATGGATCCCAATCCAAAACTAGTGGGTTCAAGACCCAAATAAAATTAATAGTTCTAATTATACAACACTACCAAAATATCCCAGAATAAGGTCCATACAAAATTTATACATACTAATAATAAGTATACACATTATTTAATATAAATATTTCCTAAAAATATTAGAGTTGGTTCCCTAGACCTAACTTCTATATAGTATATGATAACATATATTCATACTTTTGAATATTAATAAACTTATAATCACACCATGATTGTTCTTTATATGTAACATAGTCTTTGATAATTTACCAGGCTTAGTTTTCACTCTAAAAGGTCATAGTTGTTACCCATTATGATTATAACCTAGATGTTATATAACACAATTCTTAATTATGTGTGGTATAGACCGATGATGTCATTTCACAAACAAAGATGATACATGATATCAGGGGTGGAGACTCATAGGACATTGAGACAACTTTACTTGGTGTACAGCCTTTGTAATATATAGTAGGATATTATGATAATGAGACCCCTAATAAGAAATCCACATTTATATGTGTCATTGGATGTTCCTATCTAAAAATGTGTCTATTGGTTCTTAGACATTAATATTATTATTAATGAGTATTATGAGTCATATACTTTAATATATTGAAGAAAATCGTGATAATTGATTTTTGCAGTGAGGATTGATATATTGGGTATGTCACAAGTAATTTTGTGTAAACGAATAATGAGAGACATTATTTTACCCTCGATTATTTTATGGAAGTTAATATCTTAGGATCTTTGATGGAAATGAGAAAGCATAAATAAATCCATGTCCAGGGTGTTCTATAGGCATGTGTACATTCTGGGAAGTCCAAGTAAGAGACATCAAGAACATAGGTTGATGAAACTTGCATTCAACCTATAAGATTTGAGATATCCTAATAAAGGGATCATGATAGATAATAAGTGTCCATATGAGGTATCATGCCAATATAGCATTAACATCCTTATCTATGGGTTCCTTGACCTGTTTTTAGATGATATCCTAGGACTTTATGATGCTTCACCAAATGCCACTAAGAAAGAGGCCAAGAGGGTCACACACTATGTGTATCTAGAATCTCAGTTAATTTATACAATATCATTTATTATTTATCAATTTGAATAAATATGTACACCAGAATTGGTTTATTAATTTTCCATGTTTTATTAATCACATATACTATGTCATTAGTTATTCATGAGTATATAATGTGAGATAAATATTTAATAAATACTTATTTTCTATTTAGTGAATATAATATATATTTATTTATTGGTGAATTATTAAGTGATATTTATTTAATAAATAAATATTCGTTATTCAAGGCTTGATAAATATTATGGAGGAATGGAGGACCAAGTTTAATGGTTCTATCAGACGTAATAAATACTGAATATTATTTGATTAATTAATATTAAATTTAATTCCCAAGTTAAGAACATGATGAGAAAAAAAATATTATTATTATTATTATTTGACATGGGGATCCCCTGGGGTTAAAAAATAATAAAGGTCAGTTTTGAAATTATTTTAGTTCAACTATTGGGATATATAATCCCAAATTTTTTATTTTACCAATGAGGAAATTCATTTGATTTTGTTGTTGATATTGTAATTCAAGAATCCTCTCAATCCTTTGAGAGATCCCTTCTCTAGGAACAGCCCCAAGAAAAGGGAGTGATCTTCCTCCACCTCCCACTCTCATGTCAATATATATCCATGAGAATGATTTGGAAGTGATTCTCAAAGAGATCAAAGGCGCGGGGGGGGGGGGGGGTAAAAATAGATAAATCAATAATGCTAACACCCACAATTTCCTAAAGAGATGTTCAAAGATTTTTGGAACACATGTGGATCACCACTAAAGGGTATCTATTTTGATTCCTACAATGTAATGACTACACAATAAAGATCTGTTTCCAAATTAAAAAATGAATAAATAATTCGAATAAGGTAATTCATTAATATATTAAATTAATTATAAATAATATTTTATGATTCACTCTTAGGTTCTGACTTTCTATCCCTTATTTATATTAGTTGATTCAATTTTGCAGAACACAACATTTTTCCTTCGTTAAATCCAGGATTGATCATCGATCATGAAAATAATAAATGTTTGGAACAACTCCTCACATACTTATAATGCATTAAAAACCTATAAGTGGATCAATTCTGTCAAATAATTATTCATAATTAATTAAATATCATTAATTATTTTTGCATTTGTTATTTAGTTTTTCAATTCATGTTTAATCATTATTTTATTCCAAATAGAAAGATCTTCTTATTTCTCATTCATTTCTCATATATCTAATTAATGTTATTAATTTTATGAATGAAATAAAGTCAAAAAACTCATTAGAAGGTTCCAAGGCTTATGTCGTGATAAAAAATGAGTACACACTGTGTAACTGAAGTCACACATTGTGTTATTGTATTCATGGAATCATGAATTTATTCATTAATTAATTCAATGTGTGTGCATTGATGACCCATGGTGTAGTAAATTCTTACAACTCATGTTGATTGGGCTATCCTGGTGCACTATTAGTAGGAGTTCACAATATATAGCCCATAGAAATGATGTGTAGTCACATTGAGTCCTAGTCAAGACACGTGTTTTATACACTACCTACCTAACTGGTTAACGTGTAAATTAGATTCCACACACCATATACTCCATCTTCATGAAGGTAAGATTTACATGCTAAGTCCCTAAGTGTTTACCTTGGATGGATAGTGAGAGACATACACATTATGTATCATTCCTTTAAATGTTGTGTACTTATACAAAATTATGAATATTTAAAATTTATTTATTATATTGTGTAAACCTTGATACATATTCTTGCATGTGGTCATTAAGTTTATAGGAAATGCTATGTAATGTGGTTTTAATATCAATATATATATATAGGCTTAATTAATATCTATTTAGTATTTAGATATGCATATCTTGTATGAGTTGTATTATAATTGTTAACCTATGTAAATAGAAGCATAAGACATGGCCAAAAAACATGTAATTAGTGTAACCATAAATTTTATAGTACACGTCATGAAACTACATGATAATTCATGTATACTATAATTCAAAAAATTAAAATAGAATATGAATATAACACATGTTGAGTGGATTCTGACAAGTATTCACATGTTTATTCCAAGGTATATTTAATTTACATAGTTAATTTAAAATAAGTTTATTAAATTTGATTAAAATTATAATGGATTAGAATATCAAGGAAATTTAGAATAGAATTAAGATAAAATAAATATGTAATTAAAATTAATAATTAATTTATTTGATTGTGATTTATCTTAAATAAGAACAATTAAGAAATGAATAGTTGTTTTATTAAGTTTGTAAATCATTCAATGCATGTTGATGACCATGATCATTGACAAAACCTTTTTATGAGAATTATTTCATTTAATTTATTATTAAATTAAAAAAAATTCATGTGTACCTTCTCTCCACTTATTATATAAGTGTTAATGTCCCCATGGTTTTTTATGTGAACCCCTTCTTTCCCCCATAAGAGTGTGACTAAAAGTATATGTAATGGATGGAGATCCCAAGTTTGTGAAGGTAGTTCAGATTTGGAGCCCAGGAGAAACCAATCCAATAGAGATACATAGGTGGAAAGGATGAAAGCTGTAACAAAAACCTTAATTGGGTCAAGGTGTTTCCCCCCATGGTCAATTGTTAGTGTATCAACTAGTATATAAAATAAACATTATTAAAAGATCTTGATCATACCACTTTATTATTTTATTTCTTTAAAGTTGAATGGTTATATCATTATGGTGGGTTTTTCATGATCATAGAAATTAATGAAATTAATGAGCATGCAAGATAGAACTAAAATAAATTGGCATATGTGTAAATAATATCTAAGATATGTTTAATCACTTAAGTAAATCAACTTAATATTATGAAGAATGTGGTGAGGATAATAATTAGAAATTCACACATAAATCAATAAAAACCCTAAATAATATATATTAACTCATTATTGCCTTCCACTACCTCATATAAAATTGAACCATAGTTCAATGTGCATAACCATCAAAACTTGATTTTACTTCAATTATATAGTAACTATAACTTAATGTTTTGGTTTGACTTAAAATTGCACATATCAAGGGTTGACTGTGGAAGAAGGACATAGTGTAATTGAGAGGAAAAGGTTGAGTAAAACCTATTCAAGGGTTTTAAGATTGGGGAGTCAATTGAACAGATCAAGGAACTATGGGTTAATGCATTTGGAATTTAGAATGCCTACAAAAAATCATTAAAGTTTCCTTAAAAGAAAATTTTTTGGTAATAATAAGGGGAATATAGATCCTTTCCACTTGAGTAACCAAGAAATAGAATATTCCAAATCCAATTTATAGGTATATTTGTTTTTTATTAAATAGTAGGATACTAATAAGTATAATATTAATTTATCCGCCTAAATTTATCATGTAAGGTAATAAGATATCTCATGATCTTATTTGTAGAAAAAAAATACATCGAACATATCATTGTGATGAACACTTTAGAAGGGTAACCATGTCACAAGATAAAATTTACAATAGTCACAAACACACATGCACATTATCCTTATCTATGAAAATAAATTTAATGTTTTGGAAAAACTTATTTCTGTTGTGCTTGGAAATGATGAATGTGATGAAGATTTATCACTCTATGAGAAAAGTTTTCTTAATTCCAAACATATTCAATATTTCAAACTATCATCCATGTCTAACAAGATTTTGAAGCAACATGAGGTCCTTGATGTGTATAGTATGATGTACTACCATTCAGATCTCAATCAAGGGAATAATAGATTAGAGATGTACATGGTATCTAATTATTTATTTATAACAAATCTTTGATAGTCTATGTGAGATGGGCCTTAAGTTTTCATGATTAATGTAAACATTGTATTATTATAAATATTAGGGATTAAATTATCAAATGACTTGAGCATAGATCTCATAAATTCATCGCTAACCAATACCTTCTCCAGTTTTATTATCAATTACATTACGAGAAATAATGAGATGATTTTTGGGAATATATTACTTTGATTCAGAAAGTGGTAAGGACATGGGGCATGATAAACCCAAAATAAAAATGATGAAAAAGAAATTAAATAACAAGGAATAAGTTACCAAGACTCATAATGAGTCTATAGCTCTTAAGCACCATCCTTCAATGAATAGGAAGATCCAGAGGTAGGGTAAGGAAAAGGTAGAAGTATGTTTTTCATGTGGCATGTTAGACCACCAGAAGAGGAACTACACCCAGAAGCAAGGGGAAGCTAAAGTTGTATTCATTATCAAGTGTAATCATGAAATATCTACATATTGGGTAGTAGATACAACTTATGGTTCTCATATCAGTATATAAATGTATAAACCATGTAGATTTTTGAAATTTTTATATAAGAGAGGTGGATCTAAGAGCTTCCAATAGTGTTTGGCGGCATTCCATAGCCATTGGTAACTACAACCATTCATTTACATCAGGGATGGTTTTGGTTTTAAAATATTGTAATTTTTTACTGATGGTTACCAAAAATATAATTTTTGTATCATGCCTAGATGCAAATGGGTTTATTTTAGTGTTTTGAAAAATTTTGGTTCGTTTATAAGAACAACATATGTTATGGAATACAATATTTAAATAATGGTCATTATATATATAATTACTAAAATCAAGTGTTGGAAATTATTGACGAATCATGTTCACATGACTCATATAACAACTAATGATGGAATCATGATCTTGTTCATGGAAATGAGAAGTGTTTGAAGAAGATTTATCGATATGGCTATTTATACTCTTCTGAGACACAATTACTTGATATATGTCTTTCTTGTTTAAAAGAAAAAATGACCAAACAACCATTTGTTGGAAACGGTTAATGTCCCACAATTCTTCTAGGACTGGTACACACAGCTGTGTGTGGACCTTTTCCAATAGAATCTAGAGTTGGGTATTCATACTTCGTAGCTTTTTATAGTGAATTAAGTAGATATAGATATCTATACCTGATGAGGTATAATTCTAAGCCCTTTAAGAATTTCCTAGAATTCATGAATGAAGTATATAATCAACATTGTAAGAATATAAATAGGCTTCAATTAGTTCGAGTTGGTTAATAAAATAACCAAGAGTTTACCAACTTCTTAATAGATTTTGGGATTCTATCTCAAATCACACCACATTATACTCTATAGTGGAATGGTGTTAGTGAAAGGCAGAACCATACCTTCTTAGAAATGGGAAGGTTGATAATGGTACATGTTGATATTCCATTATCCTTTTGGGGATATGAATTAAAAATTGTGGGATATACATTATGTTGACTAACAACTAAGGAGGAAAATAGAATTCCCTTCATTTTATGGAGTGGAAAGGAAAACTATTCTATTGCATATACATGTATAGGGTTGGGATGCATTTGTTAATTCGTTAAAAGGAAAAAAACTAGCACTCCGAGGAACAATGCTTATCATTATAGTTAACCCTATGAAAAAATGGATTCTACATATAAAACCCATTAGAAAAGAAAGTGACTATTTACAAAAAGGAATATTTCTTGAGAGGGATAACATCCTAAAAATGTATAGTGGGAGAAATATTGTATTCAATGACGTCAATGCTTAAGATACACAAGATCTAGTACAAGAACTAATTTCATAGGTCCCCATGGAAGAATTAGTTCCTGAAAAATATGTACTATGTAAGAGCATAAGATAGGTAAGAGAATTGTAAAGATATGGTTTTCTTGTCACTAAAGATGGTGACTCATTACTGATTGACATTGATGAACCTATATCCTAAAAAATGGAAGTAGGGAGCTCAAAAATATTCAATATGGCAAGAATCCATGAATTCTAAAAAGGATTTCATGTATCAGAACTATGTTTTGGTTTTGGATGATGCGCTAGTTTATGTAAAGCCCATGCGATGCAAATAGGTATTGAGGAAAAAACATGATATAAGAGTTAAATTAAATACCTATAAAGAAATGCTATTGGATAAAGGGTTTAAAAAAGTGGTAAGGATTTGACTATGATGAGGAATTTTCAACAGTTTCCATGTTTAAATCCATAATAAGTCTACTTACTATCTTAGATTACCATGACTATGAGATTTGGAAGATGGATTTCAAAACTATGTCCCATAATGGGATCCTTCAAGATGATCTCTATATGAAACAACCAAAAGGGTTTGTCAATCCATATTATGGGAAAAATATTTACAAGGTGTAGATATTCATTTATGGATTAAAGAAAGAGTCAAGGTCATGGAACATTATATTTGATGAATCTATAATTGAATTTTGTTTCATTAATAATGAATGTGATCCATTCATCTGCAATCGGTTTAGTGGGAATTATTTTTTTATCATAGTAGTATTTGTTAATGACACATTGATAAATTATATTGATATGTAAATATTATAGTCTATTAAAGACTCATTAAAAAAATGTTTCTACATGAAGGACATAGGTGACCCAACCAATATTATTTGGATCAAGATCATTCATGACAGATCCTTGGGGATTCATAAACAAATTAAAAGTACATATGTTGTCCAAATAAAAAATATATTTAGTATGGAACAATACAATATGGGATTATTTCTAGTGTGACATGGTTTACATCATTCTAAGAAAATTTCTCTTCATACAGATCACGAGAAAGAAAAAATTGTGTAAGATACCGTACACTTCTTCTATAGGATTAATAATTCATTACATTTCATGTAGTATACTAGATGTTTACTACGTATTATGATTGTTTGGAAGGTATTAATAAAATCCAAGATAAAAACATTGGTCAACTATTATGTATATCCATAAATATCTAGGAATGGTAAAGGGTATGTTCTTGGTGTGTGGAGGAGATGAATAGATGGTCATCAAGGATTATACTGAAGCTCATATTTTGAAAAACTATAATGATCTAAAGTTGCATTCAGGATATATTTTCTATCTCAACAGTGGATCAATGAGCTGGAAGAGTTCGAAGAATCCAGTTGTCACTAATTTTATAGTGTATATTGAGTAAATATTGACATCTAATGTTGCTAAGGAATCTATTTGGATTTGAAAATTTTCTCGAAGATTGATGTGGTTCCTATAAGTAATGACCATGTCAAATTATACTATTATAATAATGGAATGGTGACTCTTGTTAAATAGATAAGGTCACACCAACGGAAATGGAACATGATCCAGAAGTCTCGCCTCATAAGGTATTTTTATCAGAGGGGTGAAGTTACTATAAGTGAAGTACCAGTGGAAGAGAATTTGGTAACCCCTTGACTAAAGGGATATCTCACTAGATTTATTAGTATCATTTAATTTCTAGGTGAATGAAGGTTGTTAGAAGCTGTCTCTAGTGAATTTTTGATTCTATTGGAGCTTGTTCTCTCGAACCAACTTTTGTAAATTTTATGAAAACCAATATCAATTCTTATGAATATTAAGAGAGAATCATATCACATCATGATTTTTCTTTTCCATAACATAGTATGTGATAATGTCCCATGTGTATCTATCACACTAAAAGCTCATAATAGTTCTTTGCAAGGATGATAAACTTAAAGTGCAACAATTCTATTATTAAGTATATGTTCTATATGAAAATTATTTCATTTGACTGAAAAAATGATACATTCTATCAGGGGTGGAGATTCCTATGACATTGGGGGACATTTATAGGTAATACATCCTTGGTAATATCAATTATGATATCATGAGAATGAGGCCTGCTAGTGGGAAATCAACA
The DNA here is from genome assembly GCA_963277665.1 of Viscum album. NCBI lineage: Eukaryota > Viridiplantae > Streptophyta > Magnoliopsida > Santalales > Viscaceae > Viscum > Viscum album. Next base: position 600,563,539 of record OY728140.1, read on the forward strand.
TTTATATGTGTTATTGGATGTTCCTATCTACAAAAGTTTTTATTGGTCCTTAAACTTTATGATTATTATTAATGAGTATTATGAGTCTTTTACTTTGATGTGTTGATGAAAATTGGGATAAAAAATGATCTCTCTAAGGTAGGATACCATGGGTGCATCATTAGTAATATTGAATTAATGAATAATGAAATAAATTATTTGTCCCTTCTATTCTTTAATGAAATTTTATACCTCAGGACCATTGATGGAAATAATATATCCTTAATAATTTCAATGTCATGGTGTTCAATAGGCATGTTCAATATCCAGAAATTCAAACTAAGATTCATTGACAACATAGGTTGAAGGCAATAGTATGCAACTTGCATGATTTGAGATATCATGATAATGTGATTATATAACACAATAATCATTTGTATAAGGTATCATGTAATTTCGGCATTAACATATTTCACTATAGGTTCCTTATAAAGTTAGTAGATGTTATCATTGGACTTTAGGCTGCTTCACCTATTTCCAATAAAAAAGAGGCCTACAGGGCCACATGCTAAGTGTATCCAAAATCTTAGATTAAAAATATATTATTATAATTATTATTCAAGTTGAATTAATATTAATATTGTAAGTGGTTTAAAAATTATTCATTTATACTTGATCTCATATATTCCATCACTAGTTATTCGAGAGAATATAATGTGATTGGAATATTTAATAAGTATTTATTTTCTATTTATTTAACATAATATTTATTTATATAATGGAGAATAGTGTAGTGATACTTATTTAATAAAAAACATCATTAGTGAAGGGTTGAATAATATTATTTAGGTTTAGTGAACTAAGATTAATGATCTGATGGAAAATTGTAAATATTGAATATTATTTGACTAAATAATATTTAATTTATTTCGAATGTTAAGAGAATGTCGAGCAACAGTAATAATAATATTACTATTTAACTTGGGGTTTCACAAAGATTAAAGAAACACTAAAGTCCACTTGTGAAGTTATTTAATTTTAACCCTAGCGATATATAATCCCAATTGTATTATTTTTTCAATGAGGCAATTGATTTGTTTTGGTTGGGAATAATAGATTTGGAGAATCCTCTCAAGCCCTAGAGAACTCCCTTCTCCAAGAACGCACACAATAATATAGAGATATCTTCCTCTACCACCCATTGTCAATTCAAGAGAGACCCAGGGGAATGATTTGGATATTGTTCATGAGGCGATCAAAGGTAGACGGCATAGGAGATAAGATAATCCATACATGAAACTAGAGAATCCTATGGTGACATTATTATATTTGTGGAACACATGTGGATCACTGCTATAGGGAAACTATTTTGATTCCTATAATGCAATGTCCTTATAATGTAGATCAGTTGTCAATGAACAAAGAATTCCAAAAAACGCAATTCTTTAATTAATTTGACAGATTATAAATAATATTTTGTGATCATCCCTCTTGTTATAGAATTCTATCTCTTGAATATATTAATTTTTATCAATTATTTAGATCATAAAAATTATCATTGTGTAAATATCATATTGATTGTCGATCACGGAAAAAATAAAAGTTGTGCACGACCCATCACATGCTTCTCCAGTTCTGGAAACCTACAATAACATTCACTTATCTTTTTCATAATCTAGTAGGAGAACAAACTAAATTTTGTGTGGAGATTTTTCATTGAAAATAACATAATATTTTTTATAATGGTATAGTGTCTCAGAAATTATTGAGAAATGTTTTTGTTTTCATAAAACCATATTGATTTCAATTTCTAGTTCTTTAAAAATGTGTTTATATCAATTATGGTAATTCCTATCACCATTGTACATCCAATAAATACTCCAATAAATAATATAAATATTTTAATGATAATTATTTAAAAATTTCATAAAATATTTTTTATACCTAACTCTACAAAATCTAGAAAATATTCCCACTAAAGAAGAATTAAATATTGGAGAAGAAAAAATAATCATGAGGAAGGTTGTTGTTGATGATGTTTGGAATCATTCTGGCATCCTATGTCATAACTATATCATCAATAGTTCAAAACAATCCTTTTATAATTTCTTTATCTACTTAAATATTTATATGGGGTTATGTTAGATTATTGATCATAGCTATATGATAAAATAGACTATTTTGAAGAAATTATATTTTGGAAAATTCATAGAGTTTAAGATTGTTGAGAAAAAAATGGTAATGATTCATGTTTATGAATTGTGGTTAATTATGCATGACCTTCATACTGAAGGAATTTTTTTATGTGAAACCTTTATAGTTGATACTTTTATCAATAAATTACCTCCTCGATGAAAATATTTCTAAAATTATTTTACTCAAAAGAGAAATAAATTGCCACAGAAGGAAATTATCATGCAGATCAAGATAGAAGAATATAATAAAATTTTAAAAAATAAATGTATAAAAAATCATGATCTTAAAACCCAAAAAAAATTAAAATGAATCTCAATTTTTAATAAGAAGAATTATAATAGAGGGGAACCTACCCATGGTAAAAATAGGATTAAAGGAGAACGATACAACTCTAACAAGGCCAAACATTGAACAAATGATTTTAGAAATGTGAATAGAAGGATGAAGGATCAAACAAATATTTTGGATCTTGATAATATATATAATAAAGATTAATTGTAAAATTTTATTTTTTAGACTTGACATGTGAGAAAAATTCATATGTTTTATATTGATGGGTTTTGGTGTCAGAATTGTTTTCTTTCCAGATGTCGGGATTTCTAGAAATCAAGTATAATGAAGATAAACTAGGAAAAAAGATGTAGAGAAGCACATCAATAACATTTATCTGTATATACAGTTATATGAAAGATGATTATCAGATGAAGCTAAATAGAATATTTCCAATGTCAAAAATCAAAAACAAATAAGTTATCTTATCAAGTGAAATCATGTAGAATTCAGTTCAATGAAAGAAGAAGTGGCATGGTGACTAGGTAGTGGGATGTGAAAGGAGGAACTATTTGAAACATGAACCTATAAGCATCATTTGTCTTATAATGAAAAGTGTGATACTTATATAAGGGAAGTTTCAGATGAATCATACATTCAAAGGGATGTGTGATAAATGTGTTAAAGCAAAGGATTATATGGGTATAATTTATGACATGAAAAATTGATCATTGTTAGTTAAAAAATATTATTGATATATCTTCCATTGATCAATAACCATAATAGAGAAGACCAGACACACCAACTACCACACTGATCCATCCCTCCTATGGTTTTGGTCACATCACATCCTTCCATTCAAGACGAGGGAAGAAGAAAAAGTTGAGTATGATAAAAACAAAATAACAACACCCATAAGATTACATGGTACATTTGTTCATCTTATATCCATGGGAGAATAATTGATAATCATCATTAAGGAACAAAAATTTCCTATAATACATGGATAACCTATCATATGATACCCTACAAGAATTAATGAATGCTGGAATCCAATAATTTCTTCATGAACTCATGTCCCAAACACTCCTTCTATAAAGATCCATGAGTGAGGGTATGTGTCCCCTCTAACAATTTCTCCTTCAAAATCCTCCCATTTTAATTATCCTCCATTATAGGTTATAACCACTAACCATCATCCATAGGGCCTAGGGAATACTATATCTCAATAATTCTCTTCCAAAACATTGCATTCATAGATGGTACCACTCTATTATTCATAGATTGGCACAATAGATCATACAGTTCCACCACTATTCTACTTTAGTATATCGACTATAGAACCCTCTATTTCTATGTAGAATATACTGTATACACCATGAAACCCTAGTGAATAGTTCATGTTTCCCATATGCTCCACTGAATAAATGATACATATAAATTTCCTTTCCACTGATCTATAAGGAACGACTCCAACAAATTTTAATCAGATATCCTCGTATATGTGATAACTTCCACACATTCACTACACATCCTTAGAAACTTATGTTTTATCAAGAAATAAAATTTTGAAAACATAACACATTCCTTTATAATATGACCATTTCCACTAGGTGCATGCATTTAATGGTTAAACCTTCCACATTTCCCTAGTTTTTCACCAAGATATTGAAACATCTACCCAACTTACAACCAAATGGGTACCCCCATATATCATATTACACTTGGCACCGTAGAACTAAATGGTTTATACTTTAGTTATATATATATATATATTAAAATATGTGATTATTCATTAAATTATTATCATATATTAATCTTTCATCAATGTAACATTTGTTAGATAATTTTCTAGATTATATATTTCATTGAAAATGTCATTGTAGTTCTCCTCTATGAAAATAACCTTAAGGGGATATGGGGATATTTTTAATCGTATTTCATAGGGTTAGGATAATATCATATTATGGGACACAGAGTATTATTTATTATTAGGTGCCTGATAATGATATGAAAATGAGGCTTCATCTCATCATGTTCATGCATTGTAATCTATAAGATGGGAGATTATGAGGAAAGAACCATAAGTATAAATTCCAAATATTTATGGGTTATTGGAAATTCCAATCCTTGAAAATGCTTAAAAATCATTATAATTGATGTTATAAAAAATTCTTATCATGATTAATTTAGTTTTATATAATGAAAAAAATGTGATGACATATTCTCATGGAGAGGTAGGGTATGTTGGAAGTGATATGAATTATATTGCATTAATGAATAAGTCAATATAGGATTTCTATCCATGATATAAGTAATATTATATGATGTTTAATTAATTGGAATGGAACTATAAAACTGAAATTCTCTGTCCATAATGATTGGAAGGTTCATATGAGGAGTAAAAAGAAAAAAATATTGAGTAAATGGGATGATGACACGAGTAAAAAACATGCAGGATAAGATATCAATACAAAGGGATTACTTTACACAATGGATATTCATATGTGTTTTTAATTCTTACTACATTAACATATTCATCTCTAGGATCCTTACAATATTCTATATTCCAATATTTTACATTAGGTAAGATTTCGTGATTCCACTACGAAATAGTCCTAAAGGGCCACAAATTTAGTGTTTAAATTGATCTTTGTTAAATCCTATTTCGATTTAATTACAAAAATAAATATTATACTCAAAACTAAGAAATAATTTTTATTTAGGATTTACTATTCACAATTAATAAGTCACTAATTATATTTGAGTTGACTATTTAACAAAATATTTATTCACAAGACACTTTAATATAATATTTATTAATCTATTTTTTTATACATAATGTAAAAAATAATAACACCAATTTAGTTTTGGGAATATTAATTTAAATATCTTTTTAAATGACCTTGAATATATTATTTATTTATATATTGAATGAATAATAATTAATTTATTATTCGTTTTTTGGTAAATGTTGAGGAGGAAACATGGACCAAGTTAAATGGTTTGAAGTTAATTATATAATAGATCTGATTTTTAAAAAATAAATTATTTTTATATTATCTATGAGATATTCAACCATCAAGAAAATAATTATTATTATTATTATAATTATTATTATTTTATTAGACATGGGGTTCGTTGGGGACTAAGTGATTAATAAAATTCATATATACAATTTTTTATTATATGAAATATCTCTATAATTAAATAATTATAACATTTCATAGGGTTGGGTGTGCATAATGAATCCAATCCAGAGTATTATATCCTAGTAAATAAAATATCTAGAGTATTCTTTAATGATCGAGAGAATTCTCCAATCACCTTCCATCCTCTCAAGAAAAATAGAAAAATATAAAGGAAATCCAAAATCCATGGATTATGTAATGATCTAAATAAACAACACAGTTTGAGCGGTTCATCCATATTTTCACTCAACATTCCTTATGAATCATTCAATGATTGGGGGAATGTTTTGATTATCTCCATATGTGTTCTACTTTGGATCCTTTCAATACAAAAATGTTATAATTTTTACGGTTGTTTCAAGTGATCAATACCATTAACGAGGAAATAATATTACTACTAATGTAATTAATTTTATTAAATTAATTTCAAATAAAATCTAAATATCCTTTCTCTCGGTTCTATGATACATTTCAAACTTATTCTTGTATATTTTTTAGACATGGATAATATTCATCATGCCATTGTTGGTTATTCATTGAATATGAAAAAAACTCAATTTTGGGAATGTGATTGAACAAATATTTCATTGCACCCAGAACCATCAATTGGTATCTAAGCATCCAATTTTAAATTAATAAATATGTATTAATCATTGGCCAAATTATTCATTTTATGATTAGTTTTTAATTAAATGTATTAATCATTATTATTATAAAAATTCAAGATATCATCATCGTTCAACTTAATATAACCAAAAACTGGTTAGAAAAACATGATGAATATCTAAAAGACCCATCTAGATGTGCTGAATATTTGGGTCAAATAATATTTGACTCTTGGGAATGTAACCCAAATGTACAATCTAAGTACCTACATCCACCACATTAATACATAACAGAATAAAGAAATATTGGTCATGTTGTAGATATTTGATGTCATTATACACCATGTGTTGACTAGATCCAGCTAACATATGATTTTCGACATCAAAATTTATGGAACTGTAATACAATCCATGTGGTCCAACATGATTCATAAATGATGTGGTTAAATACAGGTCGTGTATTTCTTACAAGATGTGTATTGTCATAAAACCAAGAAAATTGGAATGATGTATTTTCATATTATGTTGCTATTATACACACCATATAACACATAAATGTACTCATAGATTACACATTGATTCCATACGTGAGTATCAAAAATGCGTACTAAATTATGCATAGTACTTTCTAATATATGATACAAAATACATATTTAATTTAGATAGAAAGAAAAATAATTGTTACATTAAACCAAATTTACATGTTTTAGTGTGTCATAAATTGGTAGTTCATGTCACGCGATAAGTTTTAAAGAATATTAATTTCTTAATTTATTTTTTGTTTAATTGAGATTTATATGTCACTTATGGTTGTTACACACCATGTACTCGATGTGTATTGAAATAGGTACATGAAACAAAATTTTACATGTTCCCATTTGTTGTTAATTGACAGTACATGTTGTATAATCTATATCATTATGTCTACACTACATGAACTAGGAGTGGATAGTAAATGACCCAATAAAAGTTTAGATAATTATGTAACCTTTTGTTTATAATACATTTCATGTGAATAAATAGTACATGAACAATGAAAATGTTAGGTTGTTTTGATTGTTACATTGTGCGTTACCTCCAAGTACACACCGTGTACTTAATACAATTTAAATAGAAATTAATTTTTTTAATGTATTTAAAATTATTTTGGATGGAATCTCGAGAATTGTTTGGATGAAAATTAAGACAAATTAATGAATAAATTAATATGATGATAATTTTTTAATTTTAGTAATTTATCTTAATTAAGAATGATTAAAATTAAGGAAAATTTATTAAATGCATATTTTTCCATGTGTGGTATTCATCATGATCTGAACTGTCCAATGTATACATTGGATCTTTATTAAACATAATGTTATTTCATGGGTTTCTATTTGTGATAATGTTTTGTTAAATTTAATATGATGTCTTTATGGTCATCCCCCAAACATTTATTATGTAGAATTTCCTTTTCCATGATTTCATCCTTATGGACCCCGTAACCATTCCAATAGTTCCCCTCACGCTTGTGTGAGTAAAAATACATAAGGATTGGAGGTCTGAGGATAAGAGTTGGTTTAAATCCCAGGATATGGTGAAATTAACTAATATGATATAATGTACAATGATTAATGTTGTAACTCGAGCCAAGACCGGCTAAAAGTGGATTCCCTTAGGGTCGCAGGTTGCTTATTGTCTGCTCAATAAATCAACCATTAAATATTTGTTCATCAAGTAACTATATTTATTTTATTTTTTCATATTCATGGCTATCTATATTATGCAATGAGTGTTTACATAATATAAAATGATATGACATAAATTAAATAAGATAATAATAAATAGAAGTTAAAATAAAATAAATGGGTTATATGTAAATATTTTTTTATAACATGGTTAATTAAATATGTAAAATATACAAGATATTAAAAATTAATTTAAATGATAAAATTATGAAATTTAAGTATGGTAAAAAATCAATTAAGATAATAGACATATGTTAATAAATTTATGAATGAGACTATAGTTCAAAGTACTCATTTGACCAACATTAGGAGCTTTCAATTATCATGTTTTTCTAAATAATCTTTAGTTTAAATAAATTATGTTAGTATCAAGGGTTGACTATCCAAGCATGACATGGGGAAACTCAAATGCAAGTACTGAGGAAATCTGAATTAGGATTTATTGATATGAGACTTTAATCAATGGATCAAATATGTATAAGTTAGTAATTGGAAAGGACCACAACATAAATACCTTAGATTACAATTTTAGGACAATTTATTAGTTATGAGAGGGTAAATAATGATTATATTCACTAGAATGTCTAGACAACATGACATTATGTGTCTAATGGAGAGGGATATTTTGTATTCATTAAAAAGTCAGAGAATAATATGATAATTAACAATTATTTCATCATAGTTATTTTTCCAATTTGAATATAATACATAAAGTCTAATTTTATATTTTGAGTGGGAAAATAAATTTTTGTTAACCTCGATATCCCTATGATATATTTTTAATAAATACTACCATATAATTAGTATTAACTTTCATGAGTGGTTATAGAATATAGACATTGTGTTATGATAAGAACAATTTCTTTATATGCAAAAATCCCTAGTTTTTGATCATCCCACTAAAGGGAAATGGAATAAATGATTTATTTATAATAAAAACTCTTAGACGATGAGTTTTATTTCTATAGATTGATGTTATCATCCAAGTGTGATGAACATTATAAGTCACATGAGAACATGGAAAAGTTTATCATGCTCAGGTATCTCTATGATGTTTAGTGGGATATATATAGAAAGTGTAGTTATCAAATACACTATTTATATGAATTCATAAATAGGTTGAATAAATTGGATGTCAAATAATCAATATTGTTGAATACATTGAGTGTCTAGATAATATAGTGTTTACCCATCCTAATAAATTACAAATCGATCTCTTTCTTGTTTAAACCCCTCATATCTTCACTATCATTTTTGTAAATTTTAAAATGAACAAAATATAGAAGTCTATTCCATATCTCTAAACTCTAAATAACTATATATAAAAATACACAAGGCATGGGAAGCATTAAATTCTTAAGGTGGAAAATATAAGGGGAAAAGATAAATTCACCACAAATAACTATAATCTTGAGGCTTCTTCATCCAACCCTTATAAGAAGGGGAAGGTCCAAGGGGAAGTAATATTGAATGATTTGATCTATATTTCATGAATAAATAAGGAAAAGTAGAAGCAAAACTGAACTAAACAATATAAATATTAGGAATATTCTGGTGAATTCATTATCAATTTCAATATATCTATTTCTCTATATTGGGCATTCAATATTTCTTATGGTGCTAAACTTTTAATCCAAATGTAGGAACCAAGTGTATTCAATGATTATCACTCTCTATGTTTTACTTGTGAGCTACTAATGCATCTTGAAACATAATATTAGATGTTGGAGATTATTACCTCAAATTTCAAATAGGAATGATCTAGGTTTTAATAAATTTTTATTTGGTATTAAATGTTACCAAAAAAATGATACATATATCTAGTATTGATAAAGATGATTTTATTTAAATATTATGGAATAAGTGTTTAGAATTTTACAAAGATAGTATATGTTATGTTATGAAACATTTAAACAATGGTCTTTATCCGTTGGAATAAAAAAACAACATTGTTGAAATAAATATAATCTTGTTTACATGAATCATTTCACACCAACATATTGAATCATTGTCTATTTAGTGTAAAAAACATTAGAATATTTTATTAGGATTATTTTTTTGATTATATTGATCTAAAACTACATAGTTTGAGTTACACTTGTTTACAAAGTAAAATAAACAAAGATCCATTTAGTTAAAAGGGTGAAAGGGCTATAATGTTTCTTGATTTGGTCTAAAAAGGTGTGTGTAGACCCTTTCCTGTTGAAAAAAGGTGTGGGAACTCATACTTTATAAATTCTAATATGGAATTATATATATATAGATACATCTATTTAATGAGGTTTAAGTCAGATTATTTTGATAAATTCCTTTAAAAAATAAAGATGAGAATAAACTTTTTAAAATGCTAAAGAAACATCCCTCAAACTAGGGAAAGTAATATCTAAACCAAGAGTTCACTCATTATCTACAATAGTTTATGATATTATCTCAACTAGCCCATCATTATACAGTTAAATGGATTGGTGTAAATTAAAGGAGGAACCAAACAGTGCTATACATAGTGATATCAATGATGAGTCATTCACATATTCCATTTTCCTATGGGGATAAAAATTATAGATAATTATATATGTAGAAAAATGAGTGAAATTTAAAGTGTAATATAATGTTTTGCTAGAATTATGGAGTCGAGAGAAACTTATATTGTCACATATGCATGATTGGTGATGAAATGAATTTGTAATGGCCTCTTAAGGTATATAATATACACCCTAAGGGACAATGTGTATATTTATATGATATTCTATGTAAGCTATATCATATTAAATATAAAATCTCTTAGATAAAATGTAATATTTTCATGAAAAATTTTATTCCTTAAGAGGGAAAACATCCCAAAAATTGATAATTATAATGAGATAGAATTTAATGAAGTCATGTATCAATATTCACATCAGTTGGAAAATTAATAGATTCCATAGATCCCCCTGGAATAGGATGTTACAGAGATAAAAGTATTTTATAGGTTCACTAGAGAAGTTATCAAACAAAAATATATGATTATCTAGTCACCAAGGATGATGAATCATTATTACATGATAAAAATGAACTATTTCTAACAAATAATCAACAAGTGCCATAGAGGATGCTAAATTTAGAGAATACATGAATTCTAAAATAGATCCCATATAATAATAAAAATTATATATTTTGGGTGATACTTATGTGGATATAAATATCATTAGTTGAAAATAAATATTCAATAAGACACTTGAATTGGGTGGAAAATTAAATACTTATAAGGCATGAATGGGTAAAAATGTTTTAAACAACGCAATGAAATTGACTATGATGAAATATTTTCACCAATTTTAATGATGAAATACATTAATATTCCAATATCTATACTTATTAGGCATAAAGATGTCAAAATATCCTTCTTTCATGAGAACCTTGAGTCAGATGTATATATAAAAAAACTAAATGGGTTTTTATATCTAAACGATTCCAATAATGTGTGTAATCCTCAATGATAAATTTATGGTTTTATGAATCTATACAGATCATGGAACAATCACGTTGATTAATCTATAATGTAACTTGGTTTTATAATGAATGAATTTTATCCTTGTGTATAAAAGATATTTAGTTGGAGTAAAATCATTTTCTTGATAGTATATATTAATGAAATACTATTAATTAGAAATGAGATATTGGTCTTACATACTTTTATGAAATAGTTAAACACTTGATTCTCCATGGAGGGGTTTAGATAAGAAACATATATTCTCACAATCAATATATATAATGATTGATCCAAGAGGCTACTTGGACTATGTAAATATTTATACACTTATGAGATATAGAATAAGTTTATCATAAAACATTCCAACATAGGATTCTTTCTAATTTCACATGGTATACATCCCTCTAATAAAATGTTTCCTTATATATAAGTGGGGAAACTAGGATGAAAATAATTCAACACATGTTAATCATATGGTCCATCATATAAGCCATGATATGTACTACTAATGATGTTTCACACACCTTGAGCATGGTCAAAAGATATAATGTTGACCTTAGAGATTACCATTGGAAAGAAGTTATGATTTTCCTCAAGTATCTGATGTGTACTAAGCATATATTCCTTATATATGTTAAAGATGATGACATATTCATCATATGATATATATATATATATGATAGTTTCCAAATAGATTATGATGATCTTAAATCACAATCAGGATATAGATTCTTTCTCAATAGAGGAGATTTGAGCTAAAATATCTCAAACAAAGTAATGGGAATAGATTCCACAACTAATCCTGTATATATTTCATATTTATATATAGCCATGGAAGTGTCTTGAATATGAATCTAGGTCAATTATATTGTTTTTTTCATAGTAGTGAGGACCATATCAAACAATAATGTGATAATACAATAGTGGTGGATCTTTCTAATGTTCCAAGGTTGCATTAGCATAAAAAGTACACACACTGGTATTATTTTATATTATGAATGTTTTCTAAGATAAGTGATTTTATAGTATGAGGATTTTCCATAAATGAAAATTTAGTGGGACTATTAACTAAATAATTATCTCAGAATAAGATAGAACATTATATGTGGGCTAGTAGAATTAAATTCATTAGTTATTGTCTCTAGTGCTAGTGGGAGTATATTGAAATTATGGTCTTATAACTAATAAATTGTTACTATAGTTTACATATATATATATTCAAATATATTAATATTAAAAAATTTATTATCAATTTAAGATTTTTCGTTAATGTAACATTAATGTTATAATATCCTAGATAATATTTCAAATTGAAAAGGTCATAATAATTCCTCGTTATGGTGAGAACATTTAAATGATATCACTTTATTCTTATTCATATGTCCATCCTTCATGATAAAATTCATTGATGGAGAAAAAATAATGTATTAATGTAAGGGGCTAGATACTCATAAAATAATGATACTTCATCTCATGATGTGTTCACTTGCTAATCTCCAAGACAGATGCTTATGAGGAAACACCCAAAAGTATGAATTCTATATATTTATGTGACATTGGACATTACACAATAAAATTATTTGTAATAAACCTTATACATTCTATTATTATTTATTTATATCATGAATCACATAAAATTATTTATTAATGAAAATGTTGATTACATATTTTCATGGTGATGTAATGTACATCAGCTGTGTCTGGAGAAATCTTTCATTGTTTTATAATTAAATATTGGATTTGTAATTTCTATATAAGGAAGACGATATGTCATCCCCTTGTTTGGAATGGAACCATTGACCTAATATTTCATGGTCTTGATGACAAATGGGTTTATTTTAAGAAGTCATAGAAAGGCATATCGAGCATATGGAATGATTATAAGAGTGTGGACATTTCAAGATGAGATATACAGAAAATGAGATTATATTACACAATGGGCATTCACAGGTTTCTATTATCATATTGAAATTAACTTATTCTTCCAAGGGTGAATTTTCATGTTTCTAGATGATGATATCCGGATTTAGGCATGCTCGAATAATTCTATTGAGTTAGATGCATAGAGGGTAACACACATAGAATTTTCATTGACCATAGTTAAATACTATTTTAATTTGATATTTGGAATTAATATTATTCATAAAACCAGGAAATAATATTTATTAAGAATTTAATGATCGTAGTTATTTAATAACTAATTATATATTTGATGAATAATTATGTAAATATTTATTTTCATGATCATTTTATATAATAATAATTTATCCCCAATCTGTTTTAATGTAATGAATAATATTTATTAATTATTTATGTGAATATTTAAAAAATATTTATTTACAATTCAATGATTTTAGTATATTTTTTAACTAATAACAATTTGTTTATTACTTGAGTTTTGATAAATGTTGGGGAGTAAACAATGTCAAAGGGTCCAATTTGAATTTCCTATTGAATTTAATTTAAGTAAATAAATGATATTTATTTTTTCAGTGTCTTACAATTGCATTATGAAAATAAAAATTGTAATATAATTATTATTCATGGGTTTCTCATGCGATTAAGAGGAAAGTTAATGGAATATTTACAATTTTTATTCTCTGAAAAATCATTATAAATACGTATATATATACGTTCTTATGTTTAGGTGTGCATAATGAGTCAACTCTGTATAATTCTCCAAGAAAAAAGAACATATCCAGAGATTTCTCTCAAGAAAAATAAGATTATTCCACCACCTACATAGTCACACTAATTATATAACGAGAGAAAGAAAATATTAAATCTAGTGGGATTATATGGAGATCTTGATAAAAAAAATTGGATTATCCACACTAGCACTTGAAATTCCATAATCACTATTTTTTGTTTGAGGAGAATGTGTGGATTAACATTAGTGGGACTCTAATTTGGATCATGTTGTTGCAAAGACTATACAACTCGAATACGGGGTTTGAATGATAAACATATTCATCGATGAAATAATCTAATGACTAAGTCAATTCATGTTATTAAATTAGTTATTAATTTAATATGAATGATCATAATCTTGGTTCATATATTATTTTACAATTTCCTCATATAATTATAAGGACCCACAAATATATAAATGAAATTCCGTTTTTCAATGATGGAATACATTATAATGTAACAAAGTTATATAAAATATGTGCCATAATTTTGTAATTTTGGACCATTATATTCTATATAAATTGTAAATACCCATTAATGATTAAAAAATTGGCTAATATTTCTATTTTATAGTTACCATTAATATTAGATTCTTAAGGGTTTTGATAAATTCCATTCTACAATGAAAATTGAAGTGATGACCCTTGACCAGTATGATCGTACCCTATAAATCCCATTTTTATAGCTTCTCAAGGATATTGCATCACCGATAATTTCCCTTTACCATAACCTAGCCAATAATCAATAAAAATCATGGGAGATACCATTTACAGAAGATGTTCAGGCTCGTCGAATTCACATCCTAATCCATGCCTACCAAACCACCATAAAAAATATCCCCATCACACACCTTAATCTTAATGAATATGTTGGAGTAACATGTGGTTATGTATCTAGTCCATAACTTTATGAATTTCAATATTTTTTAATAAAATAATTATTATATTTATCCTTTTCATTATTATTTTATGTTATGTAAAAAATATTTTTATAAAAAAAATTTATATGATGATGTAGAATTGTTTTGGAAAATATATCATTTTAAATGAGACACACATTTTTTATGAATTCTAGAATTTTTTAAATAAATTATAATCTAATAAATTATATTTATTTAATAATATTTATTAAAGATAAATGATAATATAATTCTATAAAGTCATTTTTTATATTGGTCAAAAAATTGTGGATTTTAAAAAACATCATAATTTAAAATAATTGTGTATTTTTATTCTAAAGTATAAGTTCTCATATTTACATAATTAATTTTATAAAATAAATAATAATTTTGAAATCTGAAATTCAAATTTATCCTAAAAATTTTCAGAATTTTTAGATAAAGTAGAATTTTTCAGGAAAGAATTAAATACAATATAAATACATGATATGTATTCTGACAGCATTATGACCCAAAAGTGATGTAATATATGTCTTAAAGGATATTCATGACTAAAATTATATTTAACCTTTAAAATAATGTGTTTTTAATATTATTTTATTAATTTTATAAAGGATTAATGAATCTTCTAAAATGAATATTATATTTTAATTTTTTTAAACTAATTCTTTATGAACATGACTAAATTTCAAATCACCAATTGTATTGTTTTACTTATTTCTATTATTATAAATATAAAATAATGAAATAAATCCACTTTTATTGAAATAATGTGGAAACCCACGTTAATTGTTATAGTTTTGATTTCTTTGTTATATAGTTCCCAATGCATATGTTTGAAATTTAATAAAGAATTATCCTCTCTTTTTCCATATAAAACCACCCAATATCCCATTTCTCTCCACTAAAAATTCTTAGATAATGAATTTATTCTACCCTTACCTCTCTAGAGACCTCCTATGTTTCCCTAAAACTTTTAATATGCTATGAAAATCCTTATAAAGGACCCTATATAGGTAGGAGATCCTCTACATTCCTCCTAATTCTAACACATTATTTATGTCATGCCTTTTGTTTCCATTTTTCGTAGTTTAGATATGTTTTTAGAAATACCTCATACACTCATTACGATTCCAAAGAAATGATATAACACTTTTTATCATATACACCTCTTTTATAATCCTTTTTATACACCTATAATGCTGTCAAATTTTCCTAGAGTTTTCCTTGACAAACATTTTTATAGTGAATAACCATCTCTATTTACACTAAATAGTATTCACGTAGTTGTACCTATTCATTATTTATTATGGAGATAAATTTATTTTATACATAATACATAATCATGGGGAATTATTTATGGAATACATCCATATGTTTTATTTTATATGTTGTACACTTGTGCGTGTAGATGATATTAATGTGATGGGTTGGACTACAATTATATTGACCATTAATGCATTCGTTAAGGTTTTAATATCATGAGATTCCATGTTTTTTGTACAAGAGGTTATACTAAGAAACCTATTTTATGTTTTATTGGTGGTTATCCTTGACTTATGATTATGATGTGTTGTTTTATATTGTTTCTACATTCTTATGTTTCTTTTATACTATCAAGTTATATCACACCTTATCTTTCAAGATTATGATTCTTACGAAAATTATGTTATCATGATCTACCTCTTGGATCACATTTAATTCATTAACTTATTATACAATTTTTTATTTCAGTATTGATCATTATTGGTCTCCACTTTCTTACATATGTCCCTAGGTTATTCAGTGTTGTTTTAGAGGAATCATGTAATTTTAGGATCATGTTATGGATGTTTTCAATATGATAATTATATTCTTATTGATGTTTTTATTTTATGATCGAAAGTTACCAAATATAATAGGTATCATGATTTCATGGGTTTGTATTATGTGTACCATTATTTAATTAATCATAATATTAATTGTATTAAAATATGAGTTTTGTAGTTGGTATTAGAGAACTGTCTAATTATATTTGGGATTGTGATTAGAAAACTCCAGTGAATGCCTTTGGGATAAGACTTGACATAGGAAAACCACCATAAATTTTGGTAATTTTATTAATAGTGCATTCCATGAAAATACATCCCTGTATGGATAAAACAAGTGGACGTTGATCTAGCATAAATATAACATGAGGTAATAACCATGAAATGGTTTC
This sequence comes from Viscum album, assembly GCA_963277665.1. NCBI lineage: Eukaryota > Viridiplantae > Streptophyta > Magnoliopsida > Santalales > Viscaceae > Viscum > Viscum album. The sequence goes on from OY728140.1 coordinate 600,580,765, forward strand.
ATTGATTTAGACTCGATCATCAACTACTAGATAAAAACAAGCCTTGCTACACATTTGGGTTAAAATTTTTATGGGATATGTTTTTTAAAAATTTATAAGCTCTTTATAAACCATTATAAAGGGAATAATAATTGCCATAAATTTTTTTGTTGGGAAATAAATCATGTATAAGATAAATTGAAGACAAAGAAATATTTAATTTATGGAATATATGTCATTGATGATTTATCTAATCAATGTTAATAGTTTCTATTTTTGGTATATAATACATTGCAAACTATCATTTTTAAGTCTATATTGGATGAAGTAAATCATTAGATATAGAATAAAATAGTGAAAAGAAGGATTATCAGCCATTTGTGAACATCAAATTTATTATGTGGATATAGTTATAATTATTCTTCCAAATCGAAAAATTCTAGCAGAACAATTTAAATCCCACCACAAAACATTGAAGTCACATTATATGTGAAGAAAGAAAATGGTCAATTGTTTTATCCCTAGCCTATAACTCATCCTATGTCCAAATGTCTGGTCTGAATTTACCAAAAAACCATGTGATACTCCCTATGGAAAAATTTAATGCTATTATAGTCATTTATTGGAATTCTTTATATAGAGACAACATAAATTACTGAAAGAAGGAAATTACCCTCTATATCATGAATTGACCTACTATCCTATAAATGTGAAGGGAGGATGATGAGTTTTATTTGGATCCAATGTTTCAATCATGGAAATTTTTTCCTTTTGAAAAATAATATCTAGATCAAATTATTGAGACAAAAGAAAAAATCATCATTGATGACATGCCAATTATGAGAGAAATCCCTAATGATTTTCCTAATTAATTTCCAGGTTTCCCTCCAAGATTGGAGGTGGTGTTCTGAATTAACCTCAAACCTATATTTAATACCATACCCAAGACCCAATATAGAATGGTCATTACTGATCATGAGGAGTATTATAAAACAATATAGGAGAATTAGGATAAAGGATTTATATACGCATCTTCTACACCATTTGATGTGTTTGTCAATTTTGTCCAAAAGAAGGATGTTTCAATGTTCCTATGCATTGATTAGTTTTAGTTTAATAATATCATGAAAAAGAATATATATATTGTTCTACATATTGAATAATTTTTCGATCATCTACATGGAGCACAATACTTCTCCATGGTGGCTCTTCATCCATGATATTATCAAGTAAAGGTGGGGAAGGAGGATAGTCCCAAGAATTCTTTTAGTAAAAGGTGAAATCACTATGAAATAAAAGTGATTCTATTTTGAATCTATAATACTCTAGAAATATGTATGGAAATGATTAATAGTGTTTTAGGGATTACCTCGATAAATGTTTTATAGTATTTATAGATGATATTATCATATACTCCAAAATGAAGGTGGATGATGATGAATATTTAAATTCTGTACTGAAAAATTTTCAGAAGGAAAATTTATCAGTGAAGTAAAAAAAAATTGAGTTTGGTTAGATATAGTAAGATTCATGGGACATGTTATCATCAAAATGTGATATCTGTGGATCTTTCAAAAAACAAATGCTATTGATGGATTTCCAAGACCAACATATATGACAAAAATATGTAGTTTCCAAAGATTAGATAGGCATTATCACTGATTTGTTCTTAACATATCATGATTTAAATTCTTTCTAACCAACATACTATTAAGGGAGTCATATCAATCTAGACTGATGAATGTGAATAAATATTTAAAGTGAAGAATAAGAGACGAATCCATGTACAAATACTCACATTACCCACAAATGGGGAAGGGTTTGTTTTCTACAACATTGTGCTTATAATTTTTTTAGGTTTTATACTCACGAATGATTAAAAAGATATATCATATTCCTCCCACCTACTAAATATCCAAGAGCATTACCAAAAAACACATGATCTAGAATTTGATTTAGTGATCTTCTCATTGAAAATTTGGATACATTATCTATATGGAAAAAAGTGTGACATATATATGGATCATAAAATTATCGATTGTATATTCACACAAAAAGATATTAATATGTGACACTGAAGGTGGTTATAGATGACCATGTATTATGATTTTTCAGCCCATTACAATCATAGATAGGTGAATAAAGTGGAAGATTCCCTAAGGTGAATAACCATCTAACCCAATCCATGACAAGGATTGAAAGGGGTTGAATGTTCTTTAAAATATAGAGGATAGATATTATAATAATATGATGATATTTAGAAACCTAGATCATATATCTTATCAACCATATATTACTGAGGGGATAACGAACTCCAAGAAAGACGATGAGTTACTATAGAAGACAGTATAAAATATTATAGAGTTCAACTTTACTGAAGATAGAGTTATAAGGTTTGGATCCTAGATAGTTTTTCCTAAAAAACAAGAGCTGAAGATTGACCTTTTAGATTATTTTTGTTTCACAATATTAAAAGTTATTCCTTGAATAACTAATATTTAGAAGTATTTGAAGTGAAAATATTTATGGGATAACATGAATAGGGTGATTACAGAGTTTTTAACTTGATAATTTGTACGAAAACAAGTCATCGTAGTATTAAAAAATTCTATGGGAATAATGAAACCATTTACCATGCCAGTATAAAAATGAGAAAACATGGCCATGAATTTCATCATCAGACTTTACAGGGAATCTAATGGAAATACAATTATTCGGGTGACTGTCAATCAATTTACAAAGTCAACACAATTCATTGTTATCAAGGAATATTTCTCTCTCAACCAACTCTTACTGATATATATAAGAAGTGGTAAGACATCATGGAGTTAAAATATCTATTATGTCTAAATGGGATGCAATGATTACCCCATTGTTCTAGAGAAGCCCTCTTTAAGAATTGGATATAGAATCGAGCTTCATCGCTGCATATCACCCTCAGAAAGATGGTCATCCTAAAAGAACCTTTGAAACACTAGAGGATATGATGAAATAATGTTTAGTGTATTTCCATGGATAATGGATGAACACCTTCCCACATTAGAGTTATTATATAATAACAATTTCCATTCTAGCATTCAAATCACAGCTTTTGAGGCTCTGTATGGGAAGCAGTGTTGGACTCCAGCAAGCTAGGATGTATTTGGAGAGTAGTAGTTTATGGGACATGATATTATCATAAAAATTATATATAAGGTTCAAAAAATTCATTATCATATGAAATATTCAATAATTCAGCAGAAAAATACCAATAATCATTAATGAGACCTGCTGTTTTAGGTCAAAGATAAAGTGTTCCTTCATATATCATTGTCACAAAAATTAATGAAGTTTTTGATGAATGGAAATAATTTTCCATCATACATTTTCACATTTGATATAATTTATTTCATCATATTGGTGGCCTGTAAACAAGCACTCCCAACTAATCAATCTCAATTTCATGTTATGTTCTACATATCCCTCTTGATGAATTGCATACCAAACCCCACATATGTATTGAATCCATAGGTGGTAATATTGGAGAATGATCTTTCATATGAGGATTATCTACTGCAGATCTTATATTGTAGAAAAAATATATAAAAAACAATAAAACTCAGCTGGTTAAAGTGTTATAGAGGAACCAAAAGATTGACAAAACGAAATGGGAACTTGAATACGGAATTTCATAGAAGTACCCTCATATATTTTAGTGTATGAAATGAAAATGTTTTGGGAAAATTTTATGAATGGGGGAATAATATTTCATATATAACGTTTATAAGTTGAATTATATTTTTCATTGATTGTATACATCATCAAGTAAAGAATTCATAGGAAATAGGTTCAGTAATTTTTTTAATTTTAAATGGTATATGGACGATAAAAATTAAAAGAACATATAGAATATTAACCACTGATAATATATCCATTTTCTAGTGAACATTAATATTATTATAATAAGGGTTATGTTAAAGTCTATTAGACACTGAAAAAGGAAATGGAATGATCAGTAGGACTAAATCATATAAATCCCATTTTATCAGATCTTCCATGGGAGATAACATCACTAGTATTTTCTCTTCAGAAATCCCAATCCATGGTTCAATAACTAAATAACAAGAAAGAAATTTACAATATAAGTTAAAGTTCATCGAAATCATGACCCAATACATGTCCAATGAACCACCCTAAGAAAATATCACCATCATACACCTAACTCTTATGGAATATGATGAAGTAACATGGTTAAAATATAAGGCCCCGGCCTTAAACCTTACTTAATCTTGAGTTATTACAAGATTACACATTGAGGATCTTTTCAGTTTTAGAGTTTTAGAGAATTAGATCATAACTATTACATCTCAAAAGATTAGAAAGTAGAAACTTCTACTAAGTTTCCATAAAATAAAAACTCTTAAAAAGAAACATGTCTAGTTCCATATTTTAGATAGCATGACATTCCCTTGATCCCATCATTGACCCAATTCCATATTATGTCATGTGAAAAACATTTCAAAAAAAACTTGGGTTGAGCATAAAAAGCTCTGTAAGGATACACAAAGAATGAAAACTGTTAGTTTATCAAAACAACAAGTAAACCATGTATACTTTATCAAAGTAATACTTTTCAACTTTATTAAGTAGTAAAAACTCCTCACTGAATAAAAGATCATTACATACCCTTTTGTAACCAAAAGATTACCATAAAACCCATAAAAATATCACATGACATATAAAGGTAACTTGGGACATAAACATACTAAAGTGGAATAACCATACGGTCGACTTCCACACATACCACTTAATGGAATATCCATACAGCCAACTTCCATACATACTTAATGGAATATCCATACAGCTGACTTCCATACCCAATGCATTAGTGGTTATAATGTAACCACTCGTCCTGGTATTCACGGAACCACCCGTCATATGGTTTATCACGTAACCACCCGTCAAATGTCCAAGTACCAATATAAAATCATAAAACATAAAACCAATATAAAGGAATAATAACATTTCCAAATTTTAATCACCATATATCATTTAAATATATTGATATAATAGAATCCTTTATCAAAACTATTTTTAATACAAAAATACATAAAAGAGTATATGGTATTTATTTTATTTTAAAAACATTATGGCTTGTTGAGGAAGCCAAAGACCAAATAATACTCGCGGCGGCGGAAAAGGTCGTTGTCACCGCGTACGTTAAAAGAAACATTCCTTTTTGTCGTTTAGTAAAACACTTCATAGAAAAAGATTCCTTTTGTATAAAAGTAAAAGTCAAAGGGGTTTATACACCGTATAAAAGATAGTTGTGTATAAAACGAAATATGCATCAATGAAAAGAGATTGAGACGAAGTCCCTTACCTCGGGTCCGACTTGACTCGATCGTTCTTTAACGTCCTAAATAATAAACTTGATTTAATTTCTATTTTCATAACAACCTTTTTCGAGTTCATTATTTCTTTTATATCACTTATTGTCATTTTATAAACATTATGTAATCATTTAATTTAATAATGTTTGTTTTTTCGATATTTGGTTCTTAAGTCGAAGTGGACTTCTTACAATTACATGTTTTTCATGTGGTCAAAGGTTCTTTATATCCAGAATTACAATCCTGATTTGGATATAATATATATCATATATATCTATCATATAAATGTATTTATAATATCACATAATCATTTAGAGGTAAGAAATGAAATGCACCGTTCATGGAGACGGTAAGCCGTACGTACGCATGAACGCTACATTCATTTCTATGTCATATTAATGGAATTAAAACTAAATGAGAGGTATGTGTATTTTAATTCCAGAATTATATTAATTATATAGATGTAACATACATCATATATATCCATTATATATATATTTACTTATAGTAGTACATTACATTTGGGGATAAGAAATGAAATGCACCGGTCATGGAGACGGTAAGCCGTACGTACGCATGAACGCTACTTTCATTTCTATCTCATACATTAATTGGAATAAATAATAATGATATAGAGGTATATTATAATTCCATTATAACATCATATATAATAACTTTAAATCCATCCTTTATACATCCCACATATGGAATTAACGAATAAAATCACTTTGAGGGGGCGGTATTCTGCACTTCCTTAAATGAAGATATCGCATTTACCCATAATGGAAACCATAAAGGTATGCCCAAAATGAAAAGCATAGTGACATCGAACAATCATTGTTTCATGAGGCCACCTTAATGGCCACCTTTGAAGGTTTCCATAAACATATTATATATCATATATAAATATAGTGACATCATAATGGCCACCTTTGAAGGTGTTAGAAGAATATCGAACAATCATTGTTTCGTGAGGCAGAAATTCGCCATCCACGGAAACAGTATGTTCTTTAACCATTAGACGTATGTGTGTGTAAGTGTATCTAGAATCCTTATTATAACAACATCCTAGTATAAGGAAGATACTGGAGTTGTTAGAAAAGAAATGAATAAAAAGAGTTTAGGGGGTTGGAGAAGCAAAATAAAACAAAAGGACTCAAGTAAAGACATTACCTTATAATTGGGTAACTCCCTTTGGTTTTAGCTCAAAGGCTTACTTGGGAAGACTTCTGCCCAAATTGAGGCTTCAAAGAGTTATATAGGGATGTGGGGAGAAAAAATGAGTAGGGGTTGGTCAAGCCAAAGGATTTGGAAGTGTGGGTAATGAGGTAGAGGTGGGGGCCTTTTATAAGAGGAGAGGAGGGGCACTCTTGGAAAGTAAAGAAATGTTCCACTATTTTAAAATGAGTGTCGGATTTAAAAGGTCCCACATTGATATAATTCGAGGATAAGGTGATAAGGGTTTGAAATATACCCATCAAATAGGTTTTGGACATGTGTAGGTTATATATTTTACATTATCTTTTCATTTTATTTAAATCCTTTATTAATGAGGTAATCGCTGCATCATCATGATGTCATAAATAATTTAATATATTTAATGTCTAAAAATTATAAAAAAAATATCATGATGTAGGAAATATTTTTATATTTGTAGTGAATATTTATAGTAAAAAATAAGACTTGTATAACTCCATGTAAAAATTGGTTTAGTAAAACATCTCATGTTTGTGTCACTTTTATTTTAACTTTAAATAAAAGGCAAAAATGTCATTATCATACCCAAGTGGCTCCATGGGGTACCAAAAATCGACCCATGGGTTGTATGGGTCGTCCATAACTCAACCAAAAGGGTTAGGACAAGTGTAAAGATATTTTCATTTTATTATAATATCATTTTTACCTTAAATTACACTAATTACCTTTAATCGCGATTAATAAAACATAAAAGTTACTATTCATCAAAATTTATTTTAATCCCATTGAAACACATTTTACTTAATAATAAAAATAATTTAAATTGTATTTTTGAGATTAAAAACACAGAAGTGGTAAAGTCCCATTTAAACGAAAAATCAAATTTTGTAACCACCACTTTGCGGTTTCACTATTCATCAAATATTGAAGTTTTTCAGAAAAAAACCAAAACTTCTCCCTAAGCTATATTTGATATTCTGAATTCAAAAATGATGTCTATTTTAAAAAATTCAAATCATATATGTCACATTGATTAATTTAATAATTAATTCCCGCTGTCATTACAAATAGCGTGTTTTTATGAAACAATAAGTATCAAAAGATTGACACTAGTTTAAGTCCATTTTCAAAGTGAAAATGATTCCAATGACAACCATTGGATTAAATGGTAAAAATATATTCTAATTTCACTTTAAAACCAATTCAAAAGATAATATAATCATATAAATAAAATATATTAAAAAGTGGTTTTGAATTAAAATACAACATTTTTTCACTATTCATTAAAAAATGAACTTTATCGGAAAAATACCAAAAATTCACACAAAGTAAATTTTAATGTCCCAATAATAAAGAATAAGTTTATTTTGACAAACATAGCTTAAAAAATTGTCAAAAGATAGATTTAAAAATGGTTTTCCATAAAAAGGCAGTAAAACAATCTTTTAAAAATATTAGTGTATTTCATGCTTAAGATTGGATTTATTTTCATTTTAAGCATCTAAAACACTATATAATTCATTAATAGGAATAGATAAAAATATATATTATTCATTACTTACTTGGGATGTTACATCCTTCCCCCCTTTAGAAAATTGTGTCCTCGCAATTTATTTACGTATCGAATAAGTGGGGTATTTATCCCTCATTGCATTTTCAGATTCACATGTTGCCTCTTCAATCATATGGTTTTTCCACAAAACATTTACTTGATGAATCACCTTATTCCGTAACACCTGCTCCCTGTGGTCATGAATCTGGACCGGTTGTTCCTCATAAGATATGTTCTCTTCCAGCTGAACTACCTCTGGACTCAAAACATGAGATGGATCTGGCATATACTTTCTCAGCATCGAAACATGAAAAACATTATGTAACTGAGATAAAATCATAGGCAATGCCACTCTGTATGCAACTGATCCAACTCTCTCCAGAATTTCATATGGTCTAATGAACCTTGGACTCAGCATTCCTTTCTTACCAAATCGCATAAAACTCTTCCATGGTGAGACTTTGAGAAAAACATGATCACCTACCTCGAAAGATGGATCCTTCCTCCGGTTATCCGCATAAATCTTCTGTCTGCTCTGAGCTGTTTTCATGTGTTTTTGAATCAACTGAACATTTTCTTCCATCTCCTCTACCAATTCTGGTCCGATCAACTTCCTTTCACCCACTTCATCCCAAAATACCGGAGTTCGACACCGCTTCCCATATAATGCCACAAATGGTGCCATCTGTATACTGGAATGAAAGCTGTTATTATAAGAAAACTCAACCAAAGAAAGATGTTGGTCCCAACTTCCCTGATAAACCATCGAACAAGCTCATATCATATCATCCAAGGTCTGAATGGTTCGTTCTGACTGCCCATCTGATTGCGGATGAAAAGATATACTAAAATTTAATTCAGTACCCAGTGAATTCTGAAGGCCTTTCCAAAAGTTAGAAGTAAACCTAGGATCACGGTCAGATACAATGGAGAGAGGAAATCCATGTAACCAGACTATCTCTTTAAGATACAAATGGGAATGTTGATCTAGAGAAAAATTATCTCGTATGGGAAGGAAATGAGGAGATTTTTTCAAGCGATCAATAATAACCTAGATTGCATTATTACCTCGAGATGTCCTCGGTAATCCCACAACAAAGTCCATGGATATGTTTTCCCATTTCTACTCTGGCACCGTTAAAGGATGAAGAATCCCTTTTGGTAACTGCCACTCTGCTTTAACCTACTGACAAGTCAAACACTTCACAGTAAAATCAGCAATATCTCTTTTCATTCCATCCCTCCCGTAATACTCCCGCAGATCTCTGTACATCTTAGTACTGCCAGGATGAACTGGAAACAGAGAACTATAAGCTTCACATAACAACTCTCTCTTCAACTGTGAATCACAAGGCACACACAATCTCTTCCCAAACCTCAAAACACAATCATTATCATTGTTGAATTCAGGCAACTTACCCTTATGAACCAGCTCTACCTTTTTCTACAACTCATTGTCTTCCCTCTGTGCTTGCTTAATTCTGTCTGATAGGGATGATCTCACTAATACCTGAAAAAAAACAGAAGAACTTCCTGCACCAACAACTTCTATGCCAAAGTTCATCAAATCAAAAACCAAAGGATCTCGTTCCAAACGTAGCAAGGTTAATGAAGCATTACTTTTTCGACTCAAAGCATCAGCCACTTTATTTGATTTTTCCGGATGGTAGTGAATTGTGAAATCATAATCCTTGATTAATTCCATCCATCTACTCCGTCTCATGTTCAATTCTTTCTAAGTGAATATATACTTTAAACTTTTTTGATCTATATATATTTCACAATTTACTCCATAAAAATGATGCCTCCAAATTTTTAAAGGAAAAACAACATCAGCTAATTCCAAATCATGTGTAGGGTAATTTACCTCATGAGTTTTCAACTGACATGATGCATTTGCAATAACCTGATCATTCTGCATAAGGACACAGCCAAGTCACTTCAACGAAGCATCACTGTATATAACAAACTCACCATTCCTGGAAGGAAGTGCCAAAACTGGAGCATTCACCAATCTTTTTTTCAACTCCTGAAAATGATCATCACATTCATTTGTCCAGGTGAACTTAACACCCTTAAGAGTTAGCTTAGTCATTGGACTAGATAAACGTGAAAAATTTTCAACAAACCTTCGGTAGTAACCTGCCAAACCAAGGAAACTACGGATATTGGTTACATTTGTGGGTCTTGTCCATTCTTAAACAACTTTTGTTTTAGCGGGATCAACAGTTATGCCATCTTTTGAAACAATGTGACCCAGGAAAGAAATTTGTTGTAACCAAAACTCACACTTGCTGAATTCTCCATATAGTTTCTTTTCCTTTAAGGTTTGCAAGATAACCCTTAAATGACTTTCATGCTCCTCTTTAATTTTAGAAAACACCAAAATATTATCAATGAAAACAACCACAAACTTATCCAAGAACTCATGGAAAATTCTATTCATAAGGTCCATGAATACAGCAGGTGCATTGGTTAACCCAAAAGGCATAACTACAAATTCATAATGGCCATATCTAGTACAGAATGCAGTCTTCGGAACGTCTGCTTCATTTACATTCAACTGTTGGTACCCCGACCTCAAGACAATGTTCGAAAAATACTGAGCTCCCTGAAGCTGATCAAAAAAATCATCGATATGAGGCAAAGGATACTTGTTCTTAACAGTAATATTATTCAAGGCCCTATAATCAATGAAAAGTCTCATTGAGCCATCTTTATTTTTAACAAACAAGATAGGAGCACCCCATGGTGATGTGCTAGGTCGAATGAAACCCTTATCTCATAACTCATGCAATTGCTTCTTTATCTCTAAAAGTTTAACTTGAGCCATTCAATAAGGGGGTTTTGAAATCGGCTTAGAATCAGAAACTATGTCAACAGTAAATTCAACTTCCCGATCATGAATAATACCAGGCAACTCATCAGGAAAAACATCAAGATACTCATTTACCACTGGCACATCATTAATCTGAACGGTTCCTTTATTTTCAACAATATGTGCAAGGTAACATTCATTTCCTTCTTTTACTAGTTTCTCAACTTTCTGATATGTTATCAAAAGCAGGGGTTCATTCTTGTACACAAACTGAAAATCTGTCTGAAAAGAAACCATTTTATCTCTGCATTCAATCTTAGCATGGTAAACAGAAAGCCAATCCATGCCCAAAATAACATCAAACTCTACTTGAGGCAAAACAATAAGGTTTGCTGGTAGATTCTTTCCACACACAAGGATAAGAAGGTTCTTATAATTCCTTTTTGTCTCAACGTTCCCTCCGGGTGTTTTTACCATATGTTCAGGGTTCATATCTTGAGATGTAATTTCCAATTTACTATAAAACTTCTCAGAAATGAAAGAATGTGTAGACTCTGAATCAAACAACACATTGGCATAATCTGAACAAACAAACAGTGTACCTGATACTACTTCATTCAGTGGCCCAACATCTGCTGAAGTTGTTGCAAAGGATTTCACCACCCCTTTCTTCTTGTAGTCTGGCTGCTTTCCCCCAGTCGAGTTATTCGTTAGAAACTCATTTTCATAATGACCCATTTCATTACTCTTAAAACATCTTACCGCTGGATTTTCATTGCCTACTTGATCATCTTCCTTACAGTTACGAGCAATATGACCAGACTTACCACACCGAAAGAACTTACCAGACTTTGATAAACATTCTCCAGGATGCATTTTACCACACTTATCACAGGATGGATATTTGGTTTTCTTACCTCCTTGCTTCTTTGATGAATTCTTCCCTTTTTCCTACCAACTGGACCTCTTATTCAGTTTTTTTTCATAGAACACCTGATCATTGGCAAACTCCATTTCCACCCTCTCCGCACATTGAACAAGTTTTTCATAACTTTTAAACTCACGAGAAGCTAAAGCCCTTAGATACTTTGCCTTTAACCCTGATTAAAAATGGATTACATTACTATCAAGATCTCGTATGAAGTTTGGAGCATACCTTGACAATCGAGTGAACTTTGCTTCATAAGCAGCCACATAATCATCTTCCTACCTCAATTCTAGGAACTTTTTTTCCATCCTAAGACGAACCACCTTAGGAAAATATTTCTCAAGAAACATACCTTTGAATCCGTTCCAGTGAAGATCCTCAATATCATCACTATCCCTGATATTTTTTTACCATCGACCACCACTGATCAGATTCACCCTCAAAACGGTAAACAACAAGACTAACCTTTTGATGTTATGAACACCCCATGACATCAAAAATCTTCTCTAGTGCCTTAATCCACCCTTCAGCTTGTACGGGGTCAGATGATCCTCTGAATGATGGGGGATGTTTCCTCATGAAATGTTCCACCACTGACATGTTCCTCTGCAGTTGATCTGACTGATCTCGTGCATGGATACCACCCCCATTTATAGCCTGAGTCAACTGTTCCATCACTGCAAAAAAACTGTTCAGTTCCAATTCTGACCATCTCAGGTTGCTGATTTGGAAGGTTGTCTTCCTCCTGATGTCGTCCCAACATAGCTGCTTTGTTTCCTCTGCAGAAAACCATTCTGAACACGGAAATATCTTAGGCGAAGCAACATGTTAATCATTAAGTGCTATATCATTTCAGTCATACCATAAATTAGCTTATAATTTAACAATTTTTTAACTCCTAAAGTTGTCTAAACCGACCTTTGATACCAACTATAAGGCCTCGGCCTTAAACCTTACTTAATCTTGAGTTATTACAAGATTACACATTGAGGATCTTTTTAGGTTTAGAGTTTTAGAGAATTAGATCATAACTATCACATCTTAAAAGATTACAAAGTAGAATCTTCTACTAAGTTTCCATAAAATAAAAAATCTTAAAAAGAAACATGTCTAGTTCCATGTTTTAGATAGAATGACATTCCCTTGATCCCATCCTTGACCCAATTCCACATTATGTCTTGTGAAAAACATTTCAAAAAAAACTCAGGGTGAGCATAAAAATCTCAGTAAGGGATACACAAAGAATGAAAACTGTTAGTTTATCAAAACAACAAGTAAACCATGTATACTTTATCAAAGTAATAATTTTCACCTTTATGAAGTAGTAAAAACTCTTCACTGAATAAAATATCATTACTTACCCTTTTGTAACCAAAAGATTACCATAAAACCCATAAAATGATCACATAACATATAAAGGTAACTTGGGACATAAACATACTTATGTGGAATAACCATATGGTTGACTTCCACACATATCACTTAATGGAATAGACATACGGCCAACTTCCATACATACTTAATGGAATAGCCATATGGATAACTTACATACCCAATGCATTGGATGTTATAACGTAACCACCCATCCGGGTATTCATGGCACCACCCGTTATATGGTTTATCACGTAACCACCCGTCAAATGTCCAAGTACTAATATAAAATCATAAAACATAAAACCAATATAAAGGAATGATAACATTTCCACATTTCAATCACAATATATCATTTAAATATATTGACATAATATAATCCTTTATCAAAACCATTTTCAATACCAAAATACATAGAAGAGTATATGGTATTTATTTTATTTTAAAAACATTATGGCTTGTTGAGGAAGCCAAAGACCAAATAATACTTGCGGAGATCGAAAAGGTTGTTGTCACCGCATACGTTAAAAGAAACATTCCTTTTTGTCATTTAATAAAATTCTTCGTAGAAAAAGATTCATTTTTTATAAAAGTAAAAGTCAAAGGGGTTTATACACCGTATAAATGATAGTTGTGTATAAAACGAAATATTCCTCAATGAAACGAGATTGAGACGAAGTCCCTTACCTCGGGTCTGACTTGACTCGATCGTTCTTTAACGTCCTGAATAATAAACTTGAGTTAATTTCTATTTTCATAAGAACCTTTTTCGAGTTCATTATTCCTTTTATATCACTTATTTTCATGTTATAAACATTATGTAATCATTTAAGTTAATAATGTTTGTTTTGTCGATATTTGGTTCTTAAGTCGAAAGTGGACTTCTTACAATTACATGTTGTTCGTGTGGTCAAAGGTTATTTATATCCAGAATGACATTCCTGATTTGGATATAATATATATCATATATATCTATCATATAAATGTATTTATAATATCACATAATCATTTATAGGTAAGAAATGAAATGCACCATTCATGGAGACGGTAAGCCGTACGTACGCATGACCGCTACATTCATTTGTATGCCATATTAATAGAATTAAAACTAAATGATAGGTATGTATATTTTAATTCCAGAATTATATTAATCATTTATATGTATCATAAATCATATATATCCATTATATATATGTACTTATAATATTACATTATATTTGGGGATAAGAAATGAAATGCACCGTTTATGGAGATGGTAAGCTGTACGTACGCATGAACGCTACTTTCATTTCTATCTCATACATTAATGGGAATAAATAATAATGATATAGAGGTATATTATAATTCCAGTATAAAATAATATATAATAACTTTAAATCCATCCTTTATACATCCCACATATGTAATTAACGAATCAAATCACTTTGAGGGGGCGGTAGTCCGCACTTCCTTAAATGAAGATATCACATTTACCCATAATGGAAACCATAAAAGTATGCCCAAAATGAAAAATACAGAAGCTTAAGTAAAACATAAACATATTATATATAATATATAAATATATTGACATCTTAATGGCCACCTTTGAAGGTGATAGAAGAATATCGAACAATCATCGTTTCGTGAGGCAGAAATTCACCATCCACGGAAACAGTATGTTTTTTAACCATTAGACGTAGGTGTGTGTAAGTGTAGCTCTAATAATTCTTATAAAAACATCCTAGTATATGTAATATAATTTAGTTGTTACAAAATAAATTAATAAAAATAGTTTAGGTGGTTGGAGAAGCAAAATAAAACAAAAGGACTCAAGTGAAGACATTACCTTATAATCGGGTAACTCCCTTTGGTTTGAGCTCAAAGGATTTCTTGGGAAGACTTATACCCAAAGTGAGGCATCAAGGAGTTATATAGGGATGTGGAGAGACAAAATGAGTAGGGTTTGGTCGAGCCAAAGGCTTTGGATGTGTGGGTAATGAGGTAGAGGTGGGGGCCTTTTATAAGAGGAGAGGAGGGGCACTCTTGGAAAGTAAAGAAATGTTGCATTATTTTAAAATGAGTTTCGGATTTAAAAGGTCCCACATTGATTTCATTCTAGTATAAGGTGATAAGGGTTCTAAATATACCCATCCAATAGGTTTTGGACATGTGTAGGTCATATATTTTACATTATCTTTTCATTTTATTTAAATCCTTTATTAATGAGGTAATCGCTGCATCATCATGATGTCATAAATAAGTTAATATATTTAATGTCTAAAAATTATAAAAAAAATATCATGATGTAGGAAATATTTTTGTCTTTATAATGAATATTTATACTAAAAAATATCACTTGTATAACCCCATGTAAAAATTGGTTTAGTAAAACATCTCATGTTTGTGTCACTTTTATTTTAACTTTAAATAAAAGGCATAAATGTCATTATCATACCCAAGTGGCTCCATGGGGTACCAAAAATCTACCCATGGGTTGTATCGGATGGCCATAAATCAACCAATAGGGTTAGGACAAGTGTTAATATATTTTCATTTTATTATAATATCATTTTTACCATAAATTACACTAATTACCTTTAATCGCGATTAATAAAACATAAAAGTTACTATTCGCCAAAATTTATTTTAATCCCATTGAACCAAATTTTACTTAATAATGAAAATAATTTAAATTGGATTTTTGAGATTCAAAACACAGATGTGGTAAAGTTCCATTTAAACGAAAAATCAAATTTTGTAACCACTACTTTGCGGTTTCACTATTCATCGAAAATTGATGTTTTCCAGAAAAAACCAAAACTTCTCCCTAAGATATATTTGATATTATGAATTCAAAAATGATGTCTATTTTAAAAAATTCAAATCATATAAGTCACATTAATTAATTTAATAATTAATTCCTGCTGTCATGACAAATAGCATGTTTTTATGAAAAAATAAGTATCAAAATATTGACACTAGTTTAAGTCCATTTTCAAAGTGAAATTGATTCCAATGACAACCATTGGATTAAATGGTAAAAATATATTCTAATTTCACTTTAAAACCAATTCAATAGATAATCTAATCATATAAATAAATTAGATTAAAAAGAGTTTTTGAATTAAAATACAACATTTTTTAACTATTCATTAAAAAATGAACTTTATCGGAAAAATACCAAAAATTCACAAAAAGTAAATTTTGATGTCCCAATCATAAAGAATAAGTTGATTTTGAAAAACATAGCTTATAAAATTGTCAAAAGTTAGATTGAAAAATAGTTTTCCATAAAAAGGCAGTAAAACAATCTTTTAAAAATATTAGTGTATTTCATGCTTAAGATTGGATTTATTTTCATTTTACGCCACTAAAACACTATATAATTCATCAATAGGCAAAGATAAAAATATCTATTATTCATTACTTACTTGGGATGTTACATAAACTTTCTGCTGATACCCTGCCCAGATTATTGAAATTTGAACTCTGATTCCCCTAATGAAAAACTCATATCAAAATCACTGCCACTATGAAGGCCCACATGTGAGGGTATGTAATGACTCAATAAATTCTTTTTCCCACTTCCTTTCATTATATTCCACACACCCTTTGGGATGAAACCACCTACCACCAGATGCATAGTCTCTAGCAATTAGTTGCTCACTAATTCTTTGGAACAGTATACCCAACATAGGTAGTTCCACTCAACTATTCATTATATGTCACGGTAGGTAATTTGGTTCCACAACAATTAGTCTTTAGTGTGGAACCCTTGACTGACCTAGGAATCCTTTGTTCCACTATATAATCCACTAACTTGACTACTAAATTCTGATGAACATTACATATTACCCTTATTATACATTGAGTTACTCTTACACATAATTTTTTATATTAAACCGTGATGAATAACTTACTTGAATCACTATAACTGATTCTTATATATATCATAACTTTATCACATTCACCATACTTCCATTGAAATTTTGATACATTCCAAAAAACCCATAATCATAAATCACAGGATCATTAGAAACATTACCACTTCTTATATGGGTATACATAAAATGGTTCGTCCTTTATAAATGACACACTTGGCCACCATGAAACAAATACTTTAATAGAAAAAACTTCTACACAGTTTCACTCACAAAGATAACCTCCAATAAACTAATGGTCATTGATTTTTCTAGATATATTCAATTTAGTTTCTTTTGGTAAATATTAAACATTGGACTAAATCTAGATAACCATTTATTTGTGTTTCTATCACTATTTAGTTTTATTAAGTGTATCTCCAAGATACATACATTCTTGAAATCAAAAAATTAAAAAAATAGTTCTCACACAAAAATTGAACAGTCTTCTATGATTTCTTAGTGAAATATAATTTTAATTCTGAATTAGTGTTGTGGAGAAACTAAATCCACTCACCATATATTTTTCAACATTTTTAGGTTCAATTATGTACATCTTTGGGAAGTGATGAGGATCTCATTATGGGGAACTACCTAACATTCAAAGTGGAATACATAGTCATGGTATATCTAAAAATGAACTTAGGTAATACTATGTCACTATAAAATTTAATCCATGATCCTGATATTTGTGTGAATATTTTTTGGGTTTCTCTTATGTTCCAAAATAGCTTCAATTTATTATTTTGTTTTGAAAATTTTATACACACCATTATCGTGGTTTATGTTTATATGGGCTATCCGGGTGATGGGATAATAAATTCAGTGTATTGATTTATATAGATAAATATTTTTTGATGAATAAAACTAATGTTACATTTTTTTCTGTTTTTGGGTGTACTAATATATCTCATGAAGTATCGGGCCATGTTAATTATAAATTGTTAATGAAATTAATTAACATGGATTAATCACCCATATTTTGTTAGTCAGGGAAGGAAAAAAATGTTTGTGCAGAATAAAATTTCTGTAAACCACCATTTCATTTTATTGAAATGTGTTTTCATCCATTGGAATTTATACACATTTAAATATTTTATATTAATTCAACACCTCCAATTGGTGGTAAAAAATACATTATGACATTCATAGATGATTAACTATGTTGTTTTATATTTACCTACATAAAAGTAAAGATGTAGTTCTTGATGTATTTAAATATTGAAAAAATTATGGTGAGAACAAGATGAATAATATAATTAAATGCATAATTATTTATCAAATATGTGAATATGAGTAACCTTTCCCAAATTAATTAAACTATTTTGGAGATATACACCAATCTACAAAGCGTAACCCTCAACAGTCAAATGTAGTTTCTGAAAAGAAAAAATATAACATAAAAGAAAAGATAAATGTAATGATAAATAGTGTTACATTAACACAAAAAATATTAGGTTGTAACATCCTATGTTTTAATGAATTAAGTTTTTTGAGTAAATTTAATTTCTTTGATATCTTTCATCACATGCAACACTAAGTATTAACAAACTACCAAAAAACATTTAATATTATTATATAAAAATGATCATTATTAACTATCCATTTAACATGGATGAATGAATAGTAATAACAAAATCATAAATATAGATCATAATTTATCTATATAAGTGAAGTAAATTGATAAAAGTACATAGTTTATAGTAAATACTTTATATGTTTCAAAAATATCTATTTCTTCAAAAAAATGTTTTTAAATAATTTTTTAGTGAACAATTTTCAATTATGTTTTGAAACTTTTAGAAAATAAATTTGAAAAAATAAACATCATTATTTCATTAATAATATCAAAATTATCTTATATTAATTTTTTTGGATTTTTCTAAAAAGAGTACATTTGGAGGAATTGCGGAAAATACTATTTTTTTTATTAAAAACCACCATTTCATTTAAATGATTTATAAAGTTATATGGTTTATTTTAAAATTATTTTAAAAGTAATATTAGATTAATTATATATATATATATTAATAAAACTTAGGTTGTGGTAATTATTTTCATATTGAATTATGATATAGAAATGTTTTAAACGTTTAATAATTTTCTCTTTGAAAAATAACTTTCTCATCATGGCTGTAGGTTTAGTTATAAATTAAATTTCCTCCATAATTTTTATAGAATTTGGAAAAATGGATTCCAAATTTATAATCTTAATAAAATATATCAATTAATCATGTCTACTTAATTCTTTAACATTATTGATAGTAATAATAGTGAAATTTTTTTAGAGTGGTTAAGGTAAAATTTAGGTTACCATGGGGCTAAACTAAAATTAAAATGGTTTAAATTTTCCCTAAAATATTTCCATCACACATTTTTGAGAAACATTTCAACATTATATCTCTTATTAACTATAATTTTTCATTTTGGAGCTTTTTGGTATGATAAAAAAGTGGGTACACCATTTTCTGTTGAAATATTTCAAGAGTTGTACTCACTTCAAAAATAAAATTCCACCCACCTTCATATCCTCTTGGAACATAAAAAAATATATGTTTTAGAATATAAATGATATAATACCTTATTTAAGTCCCAAATATCATCTTAGAATCATTATTTTAATCATAAATCTATAATAGGAGGTATTTTTGCTGAAACCTGAGGCGGTTACTAGAAGAAGAGGTAACTTTCCCCAATGGGTTTTTTTATTTTATTTCTCCATAGATTATTATTAAACCATGATAATATAGTAACCCCAATATCTTATATATATATATATATGTGTGTGTTTTTATGTTAATTTATTTAACTAAATTCATATCCTCTTCCCTCAAATGAGAAATGATAGTGTCGCTCGTGTGTATCCTAGACTACCACCTCGTGAACCAATGTGACATGTTTTCGATCAACGCCTCCCAGAGTTGGGTATGATGATGGATAATATATATATATATATATATATATATATAATATTTCTAAAGGAACTATATTTATATAAATATTTTGTCATATATACCATTTACTTTATACTCTATATAGAATATGATAACGTCATTCGTGTGTACGTACGACCTGTCATATCAATGAATATTGCATGTAAGTTTCTATTCAAAATGTTTATGGATTTATATAAATACATATATAAAGAATATATATGATATTTATATCATTTAAAATATTCTATATATCATGTACTTCTGATAAAAAAACAGGTCCAAAAATAACAAATAAAAACATTCAAAAGAATCAAATAAATCATTCCCCAAAAAATGACATTGACCTTGAATAGTTAATAAAATGGTCATAAAATGTCATAAGTAAACTATATATGGTATGATATATATTATTATGGTTATTTATTAGTTTTATAATGAACTTATATTTATTATAATGTAGTTTTCAACATGTACAAAGGAACTCACGTCTCGAGTTAAGATATTTTTTCCTCAATTTACATTATTTGAGACTTGTGTCATGTTATGCACATATATTTTTTATGAGGTGTATTTAAATCCACATTGACATTTTATATAATTAATAACATTATTTTAGTGATATTTATTTTCATTTTATGATAATATTTAATAGTGCTTATAGTTCATAGTTACCGAAGTGATAAGGGTTTTATGATACAATCTCTTTGTTTATTTGGATTTCCCATTATTATGATTATAGGGATGAAATATTATGATTAATATCTCTAAAAACTAATTAGTTTTATTATAAAATTATTATTTCATTATAATACATATTTTCCATTCATTTCATTCTCTTAATGTTCTCATGAGACGAAATTTATTGTTTTTAATAAAAGTCATCGTTATTTCTCTCTTCGGTCAAAAGCAATTTTTTTCTAAAACCATCAATTATTAATATCAATTCAATTAATTTATTAAAAAATTATAAACTTATTTATTAAAGGTATTTTTACCCTTGTATTAAATTTCACAAAAAATTGAAAAGGTGTCTCCGTGTCTTTTTTCAAAACAATGCTCGTTTAGATTTTAGTAAAAATTTAAAATGATTCTTTACTTTAATGTATAGAGAATGAATTGAGTTTTCTAACATCATGAAAATTATTTTCATTGAATAATCCTTTATATTATTTCCTGTTTGTTTGAAAACAAATATATTCCCACAATATTATATGAAACACTAATTTTTTTTAAAAATGATTTTGAGTGAAAGGATATTTTCCTCAAGATATGATCTAGGAGATTCTTCATTTAAAATAATTATCCATCTAAGAATAAATACTTTGATGTTGCTAAATATTTATTTATGATTTAATCCATTGATACCATATTTATTATTTCTTTGTATTTATTATCCTTGTGACAAAAATATGTTTAGGAAACCCATTTCACTTCCATGGGTTATACTATGATCAAATTATTATAAAACCCTCTCCTTTTTCCACAGGATATGCTTTTATGATATGACCAAATGATTATGAAACCTATTTCTTTTCGACTGGTTATGCAATTATAAATGTTTTTGAAACCCATTTCATTTCATGGGTTATGTTATGATGAATGTTTTATGATCTAGTGTAAAAAATATCTATAATTTTCATTATGTAATGGGTGGGACCTATATCACCCTCCACGGAATTAGGTAAATATTAATATTTCATTAGATAAATATGTCTTGAATCGGGAGTGAAACACATTTATTAAGGTATTACATCCACTATGGGAGTATTTTGAGTGAACCCTAACTACTATAATGGGTTGGGTAGTGAGATGAATCAACTATGATTGTTTTGACAATGATTATTATGCTAATAAGGAAATGGTTTTAAATAATTATGTGTATACCACAATTCCATGTCTTATTCCATTGTTTTTATATAATGGATAATGTTATTTGATTAAACTATTATTCATTTATTTTGAATACAATCTCCTTATTCCATGAACCATGATTATGATCATTGATATCCATGGTATGATTTTCAAGTTGTATACTCTTGTTATCGTACCATTATAATCAGGTTATGTTCATGTATCTCCTCTATTTTCCCTTATTGATAATCTGATCTCACCATTTATTATATTTACATTCATCTGTTCATGAAGAAATTTAATGTGAATAATTTTTCTAATAAGGGCACTAATTATGAAACAAATAGTGGGAGATGATTTAATTGACCTATGAACCAATTTTTTATGTTTCTTTGATTCCAAAAAACTATACATTTATGATTATCCAGCATGTATTCATGTATTGTAATGAATGTTCATAAAAAATTATGTAATATATATTCATGAAAAGAATGTATTTTTATAGCTAGTATCAGAGGATATGTTTAGTAATCCATTGGAAACGGGGATGAAAAGTTTTTTGTGACCACCATTAGAATAAGCCTAAGTATAGAGAAACATTATAATGTCTTGGTAAAGAAGATATTATGTTTTTTAAAAAGAAATACATCCCTTTTATTATACTACAAAAGGATGTGGTTGTATAATAGATACACCTAGAGTCAATATTGATAAAAAAAGACCCACCATGCATGATTTGATAGATACTAGACATATATTAATGGGTACTTCTCATCAGGTTTGACACTTTTTAGGAATATGATCTAGTAAAATCACATTTTCCTAATTAACCTTCATGAATGATTTAAATAATTGATGATCATGGATGACCAGAGCTACACATAATTTGTTATAGATTTAAAATAAACTATCTTGATTTAGATATCTTAATTTACGTTTTCACGAATATGTGGTTTTACACAAATATTAGTCCTCCTCACACTATGATTTTTGGTTTCAGTCGATTGTTGGAACCCAAAGAAATCATTTAAATGATGAATGCGATGGGAAACATAATGAATTTTCTCCTGACTAACTGAATGTTATTGTAAATATAATGAAAAATATTATTTTTATTCTCACAAAAATTTCTTAATTTATGAATCATGCTGGACTACTAAACAAGTAAAAGAGGGAACACCATTATGGTGATTTTTTCATGTGAAAATTTCCACCTTCCTTTAGTGTGTATTATGATACACTAGTTTATAAAAAACTTATCAGAACTACTATATTTATATTTTAATTCCAATAGTTTTTAGAGAATGATAAATCCAATTTTGATGTCAACTGTTTAGAGGAGAAACGGAACAATGGTGGACTCCTATCAAGAATTCAAGGAAACATAATGAAATTGAGTCCATAGTGTGCGAAAAGTTCAAGAACTTATTTATCAAGAATTAATTTCCTTATATTCCTTATATTAGGGTGTATAAGTATTTCCATGAGCTAAATAATATGGATAACAAATTTGTTCTTACCTATGAAGAAAAATTTAAGTAGACATGGGATGTACAATTTTGGTATTATCATCTATCCTCAAAATAGGGTTGATCTATTCTTTAATGGGGTAAAACAAATTCCCCAATGTGAGTAATCCATAAGAGACATTGGTAGCTATGAATAAATATTTTGATGTGTTTTCTAGGTGGAAATAGAAGTTGGAGTTATGTTTCAATCTCATGGTATTGAAAATAAGTGAATGATGGAATTAAAATCAAAATGTAAACACCATAGAGAGAAGAAGATGAAATTAAATTTTTGATTAAAGTGTGGTAACAAAGATGGAGAAAATTTTCATAAGGGGAAAAGTAAATGATTTAACTGTGGGAAGTAAGGTCATCTGGTAATCAACTACTAATGTGATGGGAAACATAGCTAATGATATGAATAAAGAGAAAGCACCACAGAATGATCCAACTAGAATCTAGTGTTTCAAATTCAAGGATTATGGGAACTATTCATAAGAGTGATAAAATATGAATGTTAATGATGATGATGATTGAATTCATCAACCTCTAATGCATAGGGACAAGGGTAAATCTCATTTGATCATTATTTTTGATGAGGAGGTTGATAATGATTTAGTTAAAGGAACACATACCGTCCACATTAGAACTACTAATGTATTATTTGACTATGTATTGATAAATTTTTTCATATATAAATAATCATATATATGTGTAATTATTTAACCCAAATTATTAGATGTATAATTTGTAGTTAAAATCCCTAAGGATACATTGATCACATCTCAGTTATAGGATTTTCTCACCAGTTGAAGTATGTGGGAAGGTGATTGCTTTTAATATTTCCATTCTTCCTCTGGTTTAATTTGATGTTATATTAGGCATGGATTTAATTTATATACGTAAATCTTAAATTAATTTATGAGGAAGGGAAGTCACATGTAATGCCCCTGATTCAACACTAGGTCACATGGCTAGAAAGGGTAGGTTATGAGACCGCAAGTGCACCTTCATGTATTCCATAGGCTGCCAACTTGTAGCGGGGGTGTGATATGGATAGTAGGGTGACAAAAACCCATTTATAAAGGGTTACAAAATAGTGGAGCTATAATATAATAATAATAAATAAAAATTAGTGTGCAGAAAAATTTGGAAAAATACAATGGAAAGCCATCAATAAAAGAAAACTGAAAAATCCCATAAATAGTACATGAATAATGCAATGATGTTATGGAATGTAAATAAATTTCATGTTAATATTAATAAAAAATAAAGGACTAGATGAATAAAATAATACTCAAAATTTCCCATTATAGAACACCATGTTAGTATTTCTCCAAACTACATCCCATCCAGCGAGAAAACACTAAACAATATAGGTCCTTGACCTTATGCAATCCTGTATCAATGTATTTTTCTGAAGCACCAAATAGAAGCTCAAATACGGTGTGGGTATAACTTATTTGTCTGACAAAACCATGCCAAAACAAATCCAGTTTGATAAAAAGTACATGAAATAATGAAATAAATAGGTGTATTAAATAATTAAAAAAATTAAATTAATACAAAATCAACGTTCTTCAGCACCATTCTAGAATGTCTATGACCATGTCTTATGGCCATTCCAACAATATCCTTATAACCATTATATAAAATTACAATCCTCAATGACATTCCAAAATATATCTAAGCAATTATCATAACCATTCAAACCATAACCTTACAGCTGAGGGATAAATTACAAAAATATGTTTCATAACCCGTTCTATAATCATTTTTTTCAATCAATTAGGGCCAATCTCAGTATATAATCATTTGTGGATGTTTTAGGGTCATACAAAGTATATAAGAATTTCAACATGTTTCAAGTCCAAACCCTATATGTAATCATTCCAGTATGTCATAGGGAATTTCCTGTTATATAATAATTTTAACATGTCTCATGGCATGAACCATTATATAATTTTTTCAAAATATGTCACAGGGACAACACTTTATAAAAACATTTCAATATATAACTTGGTCTAACATCCCATATAATCAATACAATTTTAAACACACAACACATGTAAATACCCAACCCCATTTTTGCAGAGTCTGTGAATTTTTATATTACGTTGTCATGATTACCGGAAAGTCACACCCCAAAGGAATGACTAGTTTAGTAGTTTTGGAAAACCAGATATGTAAATAAGTTCAATATTACATCTTTAATGTAACGATGACATATTTTTTTAGGAACATCCACAACTATAATTTTAATCCAATAGGCAAATCATAATAAACTCCTTCATATCATGAGAAAAATAATCATAAGAAAGGGTGAGCTCAAATGCTCAGTAAGGGTAAGAAATACAACGAAAAATATCATAAACATAAACATTAGGAATAGTGAATAAATAAAAACACATTCCTTTAAAAATAAAATTGAACACATTATGATAGGAATAATAGGTGAATAAACAATGCCTTAATAAAACATAATCATGGGTATTATAATATCCGAATAACCACAGGAACTATAAATACTATTTTAATAATAAGGGAATGCATAATGTTTGACATCATAACCACACTATCAAGGCCTTGTGCCAAGAAAATAAATTATAATTTTTTCAAAGCCTCGTGACCCGAATGCAAATGGAGGTTTCGTTGGAAAACCATTACCTTAAGTCCGAAGGAGTTCATCTGATGATCATAATGACCGAAATATTAAAATTTAGGTCCATATATTATTGATCCCAGAACCTCGTAAACTTGTAATTGATTTATTATAACCTTATAAGGTTCAATAATATCCTTTTGATGTGTTAAGATATTTAATTTCATTGTTTGGCACTATTTTCTTCCTTGGTTTTCAAGATCAGATTACTTATATTCATGTATGGGTAAACATTTTGAAAGAGAATGGTTGTCTAGAATAGAATTTGTGTATTATTATTTAACAACCATATTATTACATAGTCATAAATTTTTGTTGATTATTCTAAGTGAAGATAAATCATTATATAAAACAATAAGGACAACTGTTTGGGTTAATTGGTGGTTCTTGATCGCAACAAACTCATTTTCATTTATAAAATATTATCAAGTGCCAAAAAGGAATCCAGATACATAAATAAGCAATAATACATATATTATAGTCTAATTCAACCATGAAAATGGTTTCATGACTAGAATTGAAGACGTTAATAGACATTGAATACCCATCATCCTTGAATATGATAAATTAACACATCTCATATCGTGTTTAAATTTCTAGTATAAAAGAAGGGAAAAGAGATATGATGAATAATTGTTACATTAACACAATAAAAATTGTAGTACATATATGGTACCAGATTCATCACAACATTTGGATAACAGGAGGTGTAGAAAGAAAAAGAAAATAAAGGAACTTAAAATAAAAGAAATAAAATGAGGAATTTACCTCTTGAAGTAATCTTCTTTGAGAGCCTCTTTAGGGGAGATATTTTGAATTTTTTTTAGACCAAGGGCTGATGGAAATGGGGGAGGAGCTTGGGAGGATATTTGGGCATAATATATACAAGACACAAGGCTTGAGATGAGTGAATAGAAGAGGGAGTGAGGGGGGGTTTTATAGTGGAGGAGAGGATGGTCTTCCCATTATTTTAATCATTATTTTAATATTTTTCCAAATATAACCAATAGTATTGATTCCTGTGTCCAATAATAGTAATATGTGCATGTGAGTTCTAACCTAGTATGAATAAATCTTCCTTACATCACTTATGACCCAGTAAATATTTTATTTTTCATTTATCATAAATTATCATATTTTACTATTCACCCAAAATTCAAATATTTTAGAAAAATCCCAAAAATTCATGCCAAACATTTTTCAATGTTTAGAATTAAATAAAGAAATCAATTTTTCGAATATAATTTTCTAAATATTTTTAATTTTGTTTTTTATATAAAAAAAATTATTCAAAAAAAAAACAACATTAAAATTATAAGTCATTTTATTATACCTTAGAAAATTAATCAAGGCCCCAAAGAATTATCTTATATCCATATGAAAAAAATATATCTATTTATTATTACATTTTATGAAAATAATTTTTTTATTATTATTAAATTAATCATAAAATTATAATTATAATATTTATGGAAAACAAAAAAACTAATACATACATTATGATTGTTTCTTCTCTTTTAAGATGTATAAATAGTATTTATACATTCATGGGTAATGTTTCTATTATTTTGGCCGATTTACTATTCATTACTATTCATTATTATTCATAAGGGTATGCTACCGTCCATAAGGGTATGTTACTATTAATCAAAAACTATGTTGATTCAATCAAACTCTTAATATCGTACTGAATGCTAATTTCTATGTCAGTCATTCAAAATTCTATTCACAGTAGTGGTAAAACTATGTTAACTTTCTAGGTTATGACAAAGTGGTGTTTTGTAGTGACTCGTTGTTTCATGCATTCAATATTAAATTTATTTTCAATGACATGGGGTGTTACATTATCCCCTCCTAAAAAAAGGTTCTTCCTCATAATTAACATAATGTTACCTCACAAAACGATTTGGGTAGATCATCATCATAAGCTTCTCAGGTACCGATCTTTCCTCTTTGATTTTATGATTTTACAGAGTATCTTTACCAGTAGTGTCATCTAATTCCTCATCACTAGTTCTTAAGTGCCCATAATCCGGATAGAATCATCACATAAAGATAGGTAATGTTCTAATTCAATACCTTATGAAGTGAAAACATGCGTTGGATCTGTCATGTACTTTCTCAGTAATGAGACATGGAACACATTGGGTACATTAGATAGGCTATATGGTATATCCAAATGACATGAAATAGCTCTAATTCAGTCCAAATTTTCAAAAGGGCCTAAGTACCTTGGTTTGAGTTTCCCATATTTCCCAAATCTTATAACACCCTTCTATGTAGATACTTTTAAGAATACATAATCTCCCACTTGAAATTCCAAATTCCTCCTTTGATTATTAGCATTGATTTTTTTTACTTTTATATTCTCTAATATGAACATGAATAGTCTTTAGATTCACTATGGTTTCATCAACAATCTAGGGGCCCATAAGCCTCCATTCACAAACTTCATCCCCACAAGTTGGTGTACGACATCTATTTCTGTACAATGAATCATACAGTTCCATTTGAATACTTCAATAGATACTACAATTATAGGAAGACTCCAAAAAAAGAAAATATTGATCCCATATACCTTGAAAGTCAATTGATAATGATCTAAAAATGTTTTTAAGGTTTGGATCATCCTTTATGATTTCCCTTCTATTTGTGGGTGATAACCAGTACTCAATCGAAGCTCAGTTTCCAAAGCTTTCTAAATACTTTTCCAGAATTTCGATGTAATTTTTGGATCACGATCAAAAACATTTAAATGAGGTTCTCCATGAAAACATAATAATTCATTGATATAGTGTCTTGAAAGCCGCACTTGTGGTAAATCATACTTTATAGTGAATAATTGTGCCTATTTTGTAACTTTGTCCCCAATTACCCATATTGCATCATTATTTTGTGGAGTTTTGGATAATCCTGTGACAAAATCCATGGTGATTTCATCCCATTTTCAGAGAGGAATAGTTAGAGGTTTCGTGAAACCTATAGTATGTTGTCGTTCGACCTTCACTTATTGACATACTAAAAATATTGATACATAATTAGAAAATTCCCACTTCATGTTGTCCTAAGAGAAATGTTCCTTGAAATATCTATAAATTTTAGTGCTACCAAGGTGTATAGAAAAATTAGAGGTATGAGAATCATCTAATATCTCCCTTTTCAGCTTGGCTATAGAGGGAACTTGTAGCCTCTTCCCAAATTTCAGAATTCCATCTTCACATACGAAGTTAACCAACATCCACTCTTTCATAGCATTAATTTTATTTTGAAGGTTCTCATCATCAGGTTGAGAGATTTTAATCCTTTTATAATAAATATGGTAGTGAAACCAATTGAAAAAGTAATGATATTTAACCTTATTTGATAATTCCCATGTCAAACCTTATTAGATATTTGAACATATGATCTCATTCAATCCTCATTTTGATTAAAACTCCATGATATTTCCTGCTCAAGGCATTAATTACCATATTTTCCCTTACTGGATGGTAGTTTATTGAGCAATCGTAATCGTTGATTAGTTTGAGCCATCATTATTTCTTTATGATGAGTTCTTTCTATGAGAGGATATATTTCAGACTCTTGTGATCTATATATATCTCACATAATTCACCATAGAGATAGAGTCTCCATATTTATAGGGAAAATATCACAAAAACTAACTTAAGATCATGAGTATGATTGTGTTTTGATGAATTTTTATCTTCCTTGATGAATAGGCAAGAACTCAATCAATCTGCATAAGGACACAACCACGTCATTTATTTGATGCATCACTATAAATCACTAACCCATCATTCCTCGATAGTATATTAAGGATCATTGCATTTACCAATATCTTCTTCAATTCATTGAAACAGTCTTGACATTCTATTTTTCCATACGAACATAAGCCCTTAACATGTATGCTTGGTCATTGGGTTTTCTAAACAAGCGATGTTATGAATTAAACATTGATAATAACCTACTAATACAATTAAAATACGTACCTCATTTATGTTCGTTGGAGTATTTCATTCTTGCACATCCTTTGTCTTTACATGATCAACATATATTCCATCTGTAGAGACAACGTGTCCATGAAAGGAAACTGATTGAATCCAAAATTAACACTTGTTAAAATTACCAGATAATACATTTCATCTATGACTCTTCAGAACATAGCACAATTGATTTTCATGATATTCATAGATTTTAATTAATTCCAAGAT
The DNA here is from genome assembly GCA_963277665.1 of Viscum album. Classification (NCBI taxonomy): domain Eukaryota; kingdom Viridiplantae; phylum Streptophyta; class Magnoliopsida; order Santalales; family Viscaceae; genus Viscum; species Viscum album. The sequence continues at coordinate 600,611,049 of OY728140.1, forward strand.
ATCATCAAAAAATTCCACCAAAAGTTCATCAATATATTCTTTGCAAAAATTATTCCTTAGATTAATGAAAGCAGAGGGTGCATTAGTCATCCCAAAAGGCATTACTATAAACTCATAATGAACATACATAGTTCTAAATGATGTCATTGGATCATCTTCCTTCATCACAGACAACTAATGATATCCAGATCGAATATCAATCATTGAAAAATATTGGGTTCTATGAAGTTAATCAAATAAATCATCTATGCGAGGTAAGATATAATTTTTCTTTATTATTATAGAATTGATCTCCCAGTAGTCGATTCACAACCTCATATATCCATATTTCTTCTTAATGAAAAGTATAGGGGCTCCCAATTGAGTATCACAAGGTAGAATAAATCCTTTATCACTCAATTCCTCTAGGTGTTTCTTTAGTTAGACTAATTCATCATTGTCCATTCTATAAGTGGTCTTTGATATTGGGCTTGAACCATGAATTAAATAAATGGAGAACTCAACTTCCCACTCTATAGGATATCTAGGTAAATTTTCTAGAAACACTTCGACATATTCATACACAACAAGTATATCCTCTATTTGAAAATTCATTCCCTCACCCATATTTATTGTATTCCCTTCCTCCCCAATAATTGAATTCAGTATTTCTACTGAGGGGGGTATCTAGATATGAATCAGTTGGTGAGGTTTCTACTCTAATGTTAAGGGATTCAACAATGTTCTCAAAAATCATTTCTTTCCTCTTCTTATAACATATCTTCATGTCATAATGTGAAATCCAAATCATACCAAACATTATAACAATGTAAATCACGTGTATGATGATATGTTTAGAAACTAAAGAATGTTTATGTGTCATGAGGGGGATTGATGAACACATCACTGTGACAATGATACATCCCCAAGGATTTTTTAATGAAAACTCCTTTAATAAATAAAATTTATCATGTATAATTTTACTGGAAAATTGGGATGATATAAAAGAATGTGATGATCCAGATTTAAATAATTCATTGGCTAAATATGGGGAAATTATTATTGTACTTACCACCACATTGTTATGAACTTCAACCATAACAGTTTTGACTATATAAGCTTGGCCTTTCTCCCATAGCCTTCATTGTGGAATATTTCCCCGATGCTTAGAATATTTAGGTTCATAATGTCCCATATATTAGAAATTGTAGCATTGAACATTGGTAGATTCTTTCTTCCCCTTACAATATTGAGATAGGTGGCCTTTTTCTCTGCACTTGTAACAGAATTTCATTCCCTTCAAGACTATTCCACAGTTTTTCTTCCCACAATTACTCCAGGATATATGGTAAACTCTTCCATTTTTTCCCATTTCTTTATTTCATTTTTTAGAGTTTTCAGTAGCCCTATTATTCTCATACTTTCCTTTAAATACATAAGACTTATAAAATATCTTTTCTGTACCGATATCACTTGAGACAATGTCTTCATAATCTGAGAATCTTTGGGAGAATAGATCCCTTCGGAGGACTGGTTTTAAACCATCAAAGAATCAATCATTTTTCTTCATGGATTATTTATGTAGTCCGAAATATGTATTTCAAAACTTGTAAAGTTGGATTCATACTAGGAAACATTTTCATCATCCTTCTATCTCAGATTTAATAAATTCCTTTCCATATGCACTCATTGTTCATGGGGGAAATATTTTTAAAGGAATATTTCCTTAAAATCCCTCCATTCCATTTATCCTATTTATTCATCCTTATTTGTCTTTAGGATTAACAACCACCACTACTATGAATATCTCGGTAGATGATAAACTACCATGAAAACCTTCTATATTTTATTGTATCCTCAAGAGGGAAATATCTTCTCTAGGGAACTTTTTCACAACTCACCTATAAATGGGTGTGTTGTCCCACTGAACGATGGAGGTTGTTTTCGCATAAAGTGATCCAACATAGCTCCTCCATTTTTTGGATGAGGATGCTTCACATATTTAAGGTTATTATCCATAACCTGCCTTTGTTGTCCTATTATAGTTATAAGTTACTTAGGACTAGTCATAGCTCTAGATCCAACATCATTATCTTGCATCGGAGGGAAAAACCCAACATGGGATATGTGTGTTCATGCAGTTTCCATTTCATCCACTAGGTGATATTTCTTGAAAATGGAATACACTATATTAGGTAATGAATCATAATGTATAAACTCAAATTAGGAAAATACTTATCATAATTTGAAATTACTTTCATGGATAATCCAATAATCCCAAGCATGGTTTCATTGAGAAAAAATTTACATTTAATTCATTATTAATGGCTTGTAATGAAAATGTGAATTATCCTAAGAATATCCCCATGAAGTGTAAAAATAGGTGCACATTAAATCCCATTGTTGTGTACCAGGATACCCTGGTTCAAACCGAAAACTCTTTGTCAGAGTTTTCACTCCTAGGTACATCTATAATAGAACTATGTCCACTTATTGTATCCAAATAGAGATCTATTTTCTTGAAATATCCACATAATATATTCCTTACCAAGTTTCGAGGATTTTATTCTATGTTTATTTATCAATGACAATCTTAAGGTTTTGTTACCCAATCTATCTTTTCACAATCTAGATTCAAATATTTCTACTTAACTTCCATTGATGCCAACATTAATGTCTTGGCCCTGGTTCCCCAAAGTTGGTTCTATATTTGATTACATTGGCATGATTACATGAAAGTAGTTCCCTAATCGAATGAATAGTTTAGTACTTTTGGAAAACTAGATACATACATAAGTTCAACATTAAAACATGAAATAAAAAACATATAAGTTTTATTGGGAACATCAAAAACTATAAGTTTATTCCTACTGGTCACCCACTGTACACTCCTTCATGTCATGAGAAAATGAAACATAAGAAATGGTTGAGCTCAAATGCTCTGTAATGGTAACAAATATAGTGAAAGATATCATAAATATAATAATTAGGCATAGTGAATAACTAAAAAGGCATGCCTTTAAAATTAAACTTGAACACATTATGACCAGAATAAGAGCTGGATAAATATTTCCAAAATAAAACATAATCTTGGTTATTCTACTAGTTAAATAACCACATGATCTATCAATAATATTTTTATAATTAGGGAATGAATAATTCGGGACATAATAACCTTACTTTCAAGGCCTAATTCTAAGAAAATAAATAATAATTTTTTCAAGGCCTTGTTCCAAGACCATAGTTTGTCTCATGAGACCTACCGATGCACCAAGGGGCTATAGAAGGCCCCACCCAACACTTAAGAATTCTAATTAATTTCTTATTTGAATGGGTATAATCATAAACAACATATATATTCATATTGAAACTAATATTTTAAATGTAAATAACTTTTCACAAATGTCAAGCATAAACACAAACCATTCAGAGTACATTGGTGAATAGTTTTAAGAGAGAAAAACCATTGAAAAAATAACAAAAAAACATTCAATTAAATATTTTAGATTATATCATAAAGTATTGATTCCAATAATACATAAGATCAACAATAGTGTCGAAATATATGTAGATACTCTTATAAAGACATCAAGTAATTTTTGAGATAAATACTATTTTAAATTGAAAAGAAGAGTTATTTTAAAAAAATTATTGTATTAAACCAGAATTGAAGTAAGAAAATATTTTCACAATAAAATTGTTGATTTTTATAAAGGTAATGGTTTCCAATAATAGCTTATAGTGTTCACTTGAGAATAGGTACTAATCTGTGAAATTCCCTTGAAATGGGCTTGTTTATCGAGAAGGATTTTTGAAATATCCTTTTAAAACATATAAATACCCTTAAATAAAGGTAGGATTATAGTTGGTACATATATATAAAAAATTAAAACAGATTTTATGATGAGTAAAAATTATTGATTAATAATTTAACAGTGTTTTGTAGATAATAAAATTAACTCAAATGAAAATGGAGGTTCGGGTAGAAAACCCTAAACTTAAGTACGATGGTGTTCCTCTCTTGATCATAATGACCTCAATAATAAAATTTGTGTTCATAAATTAATGATTCCATAACCTTATATATATTTAATTTATTTAGTATAAACTTATCAGGTTAATTCATAGCCTTTTATGGGTTATGATATTAAATTTCGTTGTTTGGGAGTGTTTTCTTCCTTGGTTTTCATGATAAGTTTACTTGACAATGTATATGGGTAAAAATGTATAATCAGAATGGTTGGGAATAATAGATGTTTTATATTATTAGTGAACAAACATAATATTACATGGTTGTAAATGTTTTTGGTTATTGGGATTGATGATTAATCATTATTGAAAAATTTAATGACAATTGATTGGGTTAATTGGCAGTTCTTCATAACAACGAACTCATTTTAATTTATAAATTTGTATTATATGTCAAAAAGGATTCCAGAAAATCAAATAAGTTATAATACGTATATTATAGTCTGGTTAAAGCCTTATAATGGTTTCATTATATGAATTAAAGACGGTAATAGAAATTTAAAACCCATCGTCCTTGAATGTGATAAATTCACACATCTCGGATTGTGTTTTAATTTATAGTATAAAACAAGGGGAAATGAGAGACGATGAAGAATTATTCCATTATCATAAAACAAATATAGTACATTTAAGGTATTGGAGTCATCACAACACTTGTATGAATGAAGGTGGGGGAATAAAAAAATGAAAGGAACTCAAAATAAAGTAAATGAAAAGAGTAATTTACCTCTTAAAGTAATATTCCATGAGAGCCTCTTTAGGGGAGAGATTTTGGTCTTTATATTTGAAAAAGGTCTGATGGATGTGGGGGAGGATCATGGGAGGATTGTTTTTCAGATTTTAGAGAAGGCACAATTCTTGAGAGGAGTGAAGATAAGAGGGAGTGGGGGGTTATAGTGGAGGATTGGAGGTTTTTCCCCTTATTTTAATCAATATTTTATTATTTTTCTAAAGACAACAAATAGTATTGATTATTGTGGCCAATAATAGTAATATGTGCATGTGAGTCAAAACCATGTGGGCTTACATCATCATTACATCACTTATGACACAATAAATCATTTATTTTTCATTTATCGTAAATTATAGTATTTTACTATTCACCTAAAAATTCACGTATTTTAGGAAAATACAAAAAATTCACCCCAACCATTTTTCAAATTGTAGAATTCAAAAGATATATTCATTTTTTCAAAATAATTTTCTCAATATTTTTAATTACATTTTTAAATTAAATCATAATTTATTCAAAAAAACTACACTAAAAGTATGAATCCTTTTATTACAACTTGAAAAATTAATCAGGGCCCCATAAAATTACCTTTAACTATAAAAAATAAAATAAAAATTTATGATTAAATTTTATGAAAATAAATCTCAATTTTAAATTATTAAATTAATCATAAAATTGTAATTAAAATATTTATGACATACATAAATACAAATACTTATACTATAATCATTTCTTCACTTATAAGACGTTTAAATTTGATTTATACATTCAAGGGTGAATTTTCTATTTTATAGATGATTTACTATACATTATTATTCCTAAGGGTATGTAAGTATTCATAAGGGTGTGTTACTATTCATAAAAAATATAATGATTCTATCATACTATAAATATCATATGGAACACAATTTTGTATGTTAGTCTTTCAAAATTACAATCACAAAACTATTAAAACCATGTTTACTAGCTAGGATATAACAATGTGTTGTTTTATAGAGGCTCAGTTTTTCTTGCATTATATATTAGATTTTTTCTCAAAGACATGGGGTGTTACTTTATCCCCTCCTTAGAAAGATTTCATCCTCAAAATTACCATAATGTTACCTCAAAAAAATATTTGGGTAGTTATTCATCATAAGCTCCTAAGGAACTGATATTTCCACTTAGATTTTTTGATTCTTCCACATTATCATTGCCTGTCGATTCGTCTGATTCCTCATCACTAGTTCATTAGTGTCCATAATCCCAATAGGATCTTCATAGAAAGATAGGTCAAGTTTCAATTCTATACCTTCAGAGGTAAGGACATGCGTTGGGTCTGGCATGTGCTTTCTCATCAATGAGACATGGAACAGAATGTGTAATTTATACAGGATAGGTGGCATAGCCAAATGATATGAAATAACTCCAATTATGTTCAAAATTTCAAAAGGTCGTATGTACCTTGGATTGAGTTTCCCTTTCTTCCCAAATCATATAACAACCCTCCATGTAGATTATTTAAAAAACATGATCTCCCAAATGAAATTCCAAATTATACCATTGATTATCAGTATAGACTTTTGTCTACTTAGAGAAAATTTTATATATTCTTGAATAGTATTCACCTTTGTTGTTGTTTCATCCATAAACTATAGGCCCACAAGACTCCTTTCCCCAAATTCAACCCAACCATTTGGGGTACGACATCTCTTTCCATAAAATGCATTATATAGTGCCATTTGAATACTTGGATGTAAACTATTATTATTAGAATACTCCACTAAAGAAAAATATTTATCCCATATATCTTGAAAGCCATGTGATCATCATCACAAAAAGTTTTTTATGGTTTGGATCGTCCATTATAATTTCACATCAGTTTGTTGGTGATAAGAAGTACTCAATCAAAGCTCAGTATCCAAATAATTCTAAAGAAGTTTATAGAATTTCAATGTAAATCGTATATCATGATCAGAAACTTTTGAAAGGGGTGGTACATGAAGTCTTACAACATAATTGATATAGATCCATGAAAGCTGATCTAGTGGTAAATCTTCCCTTGTGATGAGGAAATGTGTATATTTTGAAAGTTGTTGCAAAATTCCCATACCGAATCATTATTTCTGGGAGTTTTGTGTAATATAGTGCAAAATCCATGGTGATGTAATCCCATTTACAGGGTGGAATAGGTAGATGTTTTATAAATTTTCTAGAATTATTTCATTCGGCCTTCACTTATTGACAGACTGAACTTCTTGATACGTATTCAGAAAATTCCCACATGATGTTGTCCCGCTAGAAATATTCCATCAAATCTCTATATATTTTAGTGATACCAGAGTGTATAAAAATATTTGTGGTATAAGCATCATCCAATAGCTCCCTTTTCATCTCAGGTATAGAGGGAACACATATCCTCTTCCCAAATTTCTAAATTCCATCTTCACATATGAAGTCAACCAACATCCCATATTTCATAAGATTAAGTTTCTTCAAAAGGTTCTCATCATCAGATTGAGATCTTGTCATCCTTTTATAATAAATATTGGTGGGAAACCAATTGAAATTGTAATGATGTTTCACATTATTTGATAATTCTCATGTCCATCCTTATAAGAACGATGAATATAGGATCCCATTAGATCTTCATTTTGTTTAAAATATCATTATTCTTCCTCCTCAATGCATCAACTACCTTATTTTATTTTCATGGGTGGTAGTGTATGGAAGAATCTTAAACATTGAGTGGTTTAAACCATCATTGTTTCCTCATGTTGAGTTCTCTCTATGAGAAAATATATTTAATACTCTTATGATCTATATATATCTCACATCATTTACTACAGAGATAGTGTCTCCATATTTATAGAGAAAATATCAAAAAAAAACAAACGTACAATAATGGGTAGGATAGTTTTGTTCATGAATTTAAAACTATCTTGATGAATAGGAAATAAGGATGTCATTCTTCATAAAGACACAACCATGTTCTTTCATTGATGCATCATTATAGATCACAAAACCATCATTCCTAGATGGTAGAGTTAGGTTTACAGAATTTACTAATCTCCTCACCAACTCTTCGAGACAGTCCTCGCATTCTTTTGTCCATGGGAACAAAAACACTTTACATGTAAGCTTTGTCATTGAGCTAGAAAAATGGGAAATGTTTTGAATAAAACATGGATAATAACCTACTAAAAAAATAAAAATATATACCTCAGTTATGTTTATTAGAGTAGGCCTTTCTTTTATAGCCTTTGCCTTCATAGGATCAACAGATATTCCATCCATAAAGACAATGTTTCCATGAAAGGAAACTGATTGAAGCCAAAATTCACACTTGTTAGACCTCCCATATAATTCATTTATTCTAAGAGTCTTTAGGATACTGTGCAATCAATTTTCACGATATTCATATATTTTAGAGTATACCAAGATATCATCAAAAAATACCCCCACAATGTCATCAAGATATTCTTGTAAAAAATTATTCATTAGATCCATGAAACCATAGGGTGCATTAGACATCCCAAAATGCATTACTATAAACCCATAATTCTTATACCGTGTTTGAAATGCTAGTTTTGGAACATCTTCCTTCCTCACATACAAATGACGATATCTGAATCGAAGATCAATTTTTTAAAAATATCGGGCTCTATGAAGTTGATCAATTACATTATCAATATCAGGTAGGGGATACTTGTTCATTATTGTTATAGCATTGATCTCCCAATAGTTGATGCACAACCTCATAGATCAATCTTTCTTCTTTACAAAAAGAACATTGGCTCCCCATAGAGAAACACTAGGGAGAATAAATCATTTATCACTCAAGTCCTATAGTTTCTTCTTTGGTTCCACTAATTCCATAGTGGACATTCTATAAGGGGTCGTTGAAATATACCTTGAACTATGAATTAAATGAATGGAAAAATCAATTTCCCACTATTAAGGACATCTAGGTAAATCCTCTGGAAACACATCAATATATTCTTGTACAAAAGGTATGTACTCTATTTGAACATTATTTTCATCACATGTAGTTATTGTATTCCCTTCCTCCCAACTAATTGAATTCAATAGAGATAATGGGGGTTGATGTAGATAAGAATAAATTGTTGAACTTTCTTCTCTAAAGATAAGGGATCAAACACCATTCTCAAAAGTCATTTCATCCCTCTTCTTATTATATATCATCATGTCATAACATGAAATCCAACTCATACAATGAATTATACCAAAGTCAATCCTGTGTATGATGATATGTTTATCAACTAAAGCATGTTTATGTGTCATGAGGGGGACCGATTCACACATCTTTGTTTCAATGATACATCCCCTAGGAGTTTATACCGACAACTCCTTTAGTAAATCAAATTGAACATATTTAATTTTATTGGAAAACTGGGAAGATATAAACTAATGTGATGATCCAGAATCAAATAAATCATTGTAAAAGTTCAAGGAAATTTCACATTTTTAGTAACTTTGACTGTAGTAGTTGTGATTATATAATCTTATCCTTTCTCCCTTTTCCGTCATTGGGTAATGTTTCCATAATGATTAGAAAATTCATGTGCATAATTTCCCATAACACGGAAATTGTCGCATTGAATTTTTATATATTTTTTCTTCTACTTACAATCCCTAGATATGTGTCCTTTTTCTCCACACTTGTAACAGACTTCCATTCCATTCAGGATAGTGCCAGGGTGTTTCTTCCCAAAATTACTACAAGATAGAAGATCAACTCTTCTCTTCTTCTCCATTACCTTATATCATTTTCTAGAGCTTTCGACATCCCTCTTCTTATCATTCATTCTTTTAAAGACATAAGACTTCGATGATTTTTTTTCCATCTTGATAGCACTTAACACTATATCTTTATATGATGAGAAACTTTGGGAGAATAGAACCCTTCAGAGGAATGGTTCTAAACCATCAATGAATCAATCAAATTTTCTCCTTAGATTATGTATGTAGTCTATAACATGTATTTCCAACATTGTAATGTTGGCTTCATACTTGGTAAAATTTTCACAATCATTCTTCCTTAGATTAAAAAAATTCTTTCAATATGAAATCATTGTTCATGGGGAAAACATTTTTCTACGATGATTTCATTAAAATCCCTCCATTTCATATCTTTTATTTCATCCTCCTCCTTTGTATTTTGAATGAATGTCCACAACTAATCCACATATTCCGATAGACTATAAACTTCCATGAAAACCTTCTATATTTCAATGCATCCCATAGTGATAAATGTCTTCTCTAAGTAACTTTTCCACTACTCAGATAAAAATGGGATTGTGGTCCCACTAAATGATAGAGGTCTTTGTCGAATAAAGAGATCAAACATTGCTACTCCATGTTGTGGATGAGGATTCTCCATACGAGTAATGATATTATTCATAACTAGTGTTTATTTTCCCATTTTAGTTAGATTTTGGTTACCACCATTCATAGCTCCAGATCAAACATCATTATCTTACATCGGAGGGCAATCCCAACATGGGTTGTGCATGTTCATGCTATTCCCATTTCATCCACTAGTTTCCATTTATTGATAATGGCATACACTATATTAGGTTATGAATCATAATGTATACTCTCAACATAGAAAAATACTTTTCATAAATTGAAATCCTATGCGTGGATAATCCTATAATCACATACATGGTTTCTTTGAGGAAAAATTTACAATTAAATCATTTATAATGGATTGTAATGAAAATGTAAATTATCCTAAGAATATCTCCCATGAGTGTCAAACCTGGTTCACAGTAAGGCCTAGTGTCATATACTAGGATACCCCAGTTCATGCCCGAAACACTTTCTATGTGTTCTCAATCCTAGGTACACTTGTTACAGAACCATGTCCACTTATAGTATCCAGACAATGATGAAGTTTCTTGAAATATCCAATTAATCCATTCCTTAACATGTTTCCATAATTTTTTTCTATGTTTTCCATCAAAGTATATCTTAAGGATTTGTTCCCTAATATATGATTTCTAAATCGAGCTTCCATGTTTTCTACTAAACTTCCATAGATACCAACATTAATGGAATTTCCCTAGTTTCACTGGGATGGTGATTTATTTGTGTAGATCAGAATGATAACAAGAAATTCACTTTGCAAAGGAATGAATAATGTATTATTTTCTGATAACTAGATACATACATAAGATAATCATTATAACTTTAAATGAAAAAACAAATAATTTTTATTGGGAACATAAAAAACTATATGTTTATCCACGTTGATTGCCCATAATAAACTCCTTCATGTCAAGAGAAAATTTAACATAAAAAATGGGTGATCTCAAATTCTCATCAAGGGTAAGAAATATAGTGAATGATATCATAAACATAAATTTTAGGCACAGTGAATAACTAAAAACACATGCCTTTAAAAATAAATTTGAACACATTATGACTGAAATAAGAGCTGAATAAATACTTCCATAATAAAACATAGTCATGGGTATTCTACTAGTCATATAACAACATGAAATATTAATACTATTTTCATAATGAAGGAAGGAATAATGTGTGACATCATAACCATACTATCAAGGCCTCATTCCATGACCATAAATAATAATTTCATTATAGCCTTGTGCCAAGATGGTAGTTTGTCTTATATGACCTACCGATGCACTGATGGGAAATAGAAGGCCCCAGAAAAAACATAATTAATCAAATTTATTTTTATATGAATGGGTAAAAACATAAACAACAGGTACATTCATATTGAATCTAATATATGAAATGTGATTAACTTTCCCCGAACATTAATCATTAACACAAACCATCCAGAGTAAATTGGTGAATGATTTTAAGATAGAACAACCACAATCAAACTAATAATTAACCATTATATAAAATTTTCTATATGATATCATAAATTATTAATCCAAATAATTCATAAGGATAAATAATACTATAGGAATAGATGAAGATACTCTTATAAAGCCATCATGTAATTCATGAGATAAATACTCTTTTACTTATAAAAGAAGAGTTATTTTGGAAAAAAATGTTTTATATAACCAGAAGTGAAGTAAGAAAGTATTTTCACATTTAAATGAGTGATTTTATAAAGGTAAGGTTTTCCAAAAACATATTATAGAGTTCCCTTGAGAACAGATAGTAATTTTAAAAATTACTATGAAATAAGTTTGTGTATCGGAAAGGATTTTTGAATGATACTTTTAAAACATATAAATACCCAAAAATTAAGGTAGGATTACAATTGGTAAAAATATATAGAACATTAAAACATATTTTATGATTATTATAAATTAATTAATAATAATTTGACTGAGTTATGTGGATAATAATATTAACCCGAATGAAAATGGAGGTTCGGGTGGAAACCCCTAACCTTAACCCCAAAGGTGTCCCTATATTGATGTTAGTGACTTGAATAATCAAATTTGTGTTCATAAATTAGTGAATTCAGAACCTCAAATATAGTTAATTTATTTAGAATAACCTTATTAGGTTCATTCATAGACGTTTTTTAGGTTAAGAGATTCAATTTCATTGTTTGGGAGTTTTTTCTTCCGTGGTTTTCATGATCTGTTTACCTCTATTCGTATATGGATAAACATGTACAATGATAATGGTATTATAGAATAAAAGTTTTATATTATTAGTGAACAAACATAATATTAAATGGTTATAAAATATGTTTGGTTGTTGGGAGTGAAGATGAATCATTATATAAAACATTAAGGATAATTTTTCGGGTTAATTGGCGGTTCTTGATCACAACAAACTCATTTTGATTTACAAATCAATATCATATGAAAAAAAGGACTCAAAAACCTTAATTATGTTATAATACTAATATTATAGTATGTTTTACACCTTATAATGGTTTCATGATCTGATTTTAATATGGTAATAGATATCAAAAACCTATCATCCTTGAATGCGATAAATTTACACATCTCAGATGGTGTTTTGATTTCTAGTATAAAAGAAGGGTAAATAAGAGATAATGAAGTATTATTCCTTTATAATAAATAAAATATAGTACATTTAAGTTATTGGAGTCATCAAAACATTTGGATTAAAGTAGGTGCATAAAGAAAAAAAATAAAGAAACATAAAATAATAGAAATGAAAAGAGGAATTTACCTCTTAAAGTAATCTTCCTTGAGAGCCTCTTGAGGGGGTAGATTTTGGTCTTTTTATGAGACCATGTCTGATGAAAGTGGGGTAGGATCTTTAGGGGATAATTTTTCAGAATTTAAATAATGAACAAATCATTAGAGGAGTGAAGAGAAGAAGGAGTGATTGGGGGTTATAGTGGAGGATAAGAGGGTTTTCCCAATATTCTAATCATTATTTTATTATTTTAAGAAAGACGAAAAAAAATTATTGATTATTGTGACCATTAATAGTAATATATGTATGTGATCTAGAACCTCATGGGCATACATCATCCTTACATCACTTATGAACCAATAAATCATGTATTTATCATTTATTATAAATTATAGTATTTTACAATTCACCCGAAATTCAAGTATTTTAGGAAAATCCCAAAAATTCACCCCAACAATTTTTTGACTTTTAGAATTAGAAGATGAAATAAAATTTTTGAAAATAATTTTCTAGATATTTTTAATTTAATATTTAATAAAAATCATAATTTATTGGAAAAAACAACATTAAAAGTATGACTCCTATTATTACACCATGAAAAATTAATCAAGGACCCATAAAATTAAATTTTAACTGTAAGAAAATAAAATAAAATTGTTGAATATATTTTATTATAATAAATTTCCAATTTAAATTATTAAATTAATTATAAAATTGTAATTAAAATATTAATGACATACAAAATACCAATACTTATACTATGTTTGTTTCTTCACTTATAAGATTTATAAATTGTATTTATACATTCATGTGTAATATTTATATTTTTTTGGCTATTTTAATATTCATTTCTATTCCTTACTATTCATTACTATTCATTACTATTCATTACTATTCATAAGGGTATGTAACAATTCAAAAGGGTTTTTTAATATTCATCAAAAAATATGTTGATTCTATTGTACTCTAAATGTCGTACTGAACGCAAATGTGTATGTAAGTCTTTCAAAATTCCAATCACAAATTTGGTAAAACTATGGTTAATAGCTAGGTTATAAAAAAGTGGGGTTTTATAGAGGCTCAATGTATCTTGCATTCAATATTAATTTTATATTCAATGACATGGGGTGTTATATTACCCCCTCACAAAAATTTCATCCTAAAATTACTATAATGTTCCCTTAAAAACGATTTGGGTAGTTCTTCATCATAATATCCTCAAGAACTCATGTTTCCACGTAGATTTTATGATTTTTCTGTATTATATTTACCAGTATAGTCTTCTGATTCCTCAACACTAGTTCTTTAGTGTCCATAATCCTTATATGATCTTTCCAAAAAGATAGGTCATGTTTCAATTCTATACCTTTATATGTGAGGACATGCATTGAGTCTGGAAAGTACTTTCTCATCAATGAGACATGGAACACATTAGGTACTTTAGATAGGCTATGTGGCATTATGAAACAATATGAAACAACTACAATTCTCTCCAAAATTTCAAAAGGTTCTATATACCTATGGTTGAGTTTCCCTTTCTTCCCAAATCTTATAACACCCTTCCATGTAGATACTTTAAAGAAAACATGAACTCCCACTTGAAATCAAAAATTCTTCCTTTGATTATCAACATAACTTTTTTGACTAATTTGAGCTACTTTGATATGGCATTGAATAGTCTTTATCATTGCTATTGTTTCGTCCACAAGCTCTGGCCCCACAAGCCTCCTTTCCCCAACATCATCCCAACATGTTGGTGTACAAAATATCTTTTCGTACAATGCATCATATAGTCAAATTTGAATACTTGAATGGAAACTATTATTGTTGGAAAACTCCACTAAATGAAAATATTTATCCCATATACCTTGAAACTTAGGTGATCGTGATCTAAACATGTTTTTACGGTTTGGATCATCTTTTATGATGGCCTATTAGTTTTTTGGTGATATGAAGTACTCAATCGAAACTCAGTATCCAAAGCATTCTGAAAACTTTCTTAGAATTTCATTTTAAATCATGGATCATGAATAGAAACTTCTAAAATATGTTCTCTATGAAGTATTAAAACTTAATTAATAGAGAGTCATGAAAGCTGCTCTAGTGGGAAATCTTCCCTTATAGTGAGGAAATGTGCATATATATTTTTGTTGTTCCACAATTACCCATATTGCATCATTATTTCTAGGTGTTTTGGGTAATCCAGAGACAAAATCCATGGTGATTTCATCATATTTTTAGGGAGGAATAGATAATGTTTTCATGAATTTTCTATGATGTTGTCATTCGGCCTTCACTTATTGACAGACTAAACATCTTGATACATAATCGGAAAATTTCCACTTCTTGTTGTCCCACCAAAAAAGTTCCTTAAAAAATCTATACATTTTAGTTCTACCAGGGTTTATAGGGAAATTTGAGTTATGGGCATCATCCAATAGCTCTCTTTTTAGTTCAGGTAGAGAGGTATCACATATCCTCTTTCCAAATTTTAGAATTACATCTTCACATACGAAGTCAACCAGCTTCCCATATTTCATAGAATTAATTTTATTTTGATGGTTTTCATCATCAGTTTGAGATCTTGTAATCCTTCTCTAATAATTATTGTTAGGAAACCAAATGAAAAGGTAATGATGTTTCACCTTATTTGATAATTCCCTTGTACATCCTTATTAGATTGATGAATATAGGATCCCATTAAATCCTCATTTTGTTTAAAAATATATGATTCATCTTTCTCAATGTATAAGATACCTTATTTTACATTCCTAGGTTGTACTTTATGGAACAATCACATTCCTTGAGTAGTTTTAGCCATCGTTGTTTCCACATTTTGATTTCTTTCTCTGAGAAGATATATTTTAGACTCTTGTGATCCGTATAGATCTCAAATCATTCAACATAGAGATAGTGTCTCCATATTTATAGAGAAAATGCCACAATAGCTGATATAAAATCATGGGTAGGATAGTTTTGTTCATGAATTTTGATCATCCTGGATGATTATGGAATAACTATATAACTCTGCATAAGGACAGAACCGTTTCCTTTCATTATTATATCACTATAGATAAAAAACCCATCATTCATTGATTGCAGAGTTAGGATCAGATAATTCATGAATCTACTCTTCAATTCCTTGAAAAATCCCTAACATTGTTTTTTCTATAGGAACATAACCCCATTACATGTAAGCTTGGACATTGGGATAGAAAAATGGTAAAAGTTATGAATGAAACATGAATAATAACATGCTAAACCAATAAAAATATGTACCACAGTTATTTTAGGTGAAGGATTCCATTGTCATATAGCATTTTTCTTTGCATGATCAAAAGATATTCCATCTGTAGAGACAATATGTCAATGAATAGAAACTGATTAAAGCCAAAATTCCCACATTCTAAACATCCCATATAATTCATTTCTTCTAAGTGTCTTCATAATAATAAGAAAATAATTTTCATGATCTTCATATATTTTAGAGTATACCAATATATCATTAGAAAATAGAACCATAAATTCATCAAGATATTCCAAGAATATTTTATTTTTTTGTTCCATGAAAATAGAGGGTTCATTCATCATCCCAGAAGGAATTACTAAAAACACATAATTCCCATACATGGATCTAAATGATGTCTTGGGAATATCTTCAATCCTCACAGCAACTGAATATTTCTAGATCAATGAAAAATAATAAAAAAAATATTGGTCTCTAAGAAGTTGATCAAATAAATCATTAATGATAGGTAGGGGATACATGTTATTTTTTGTTATAGCATTGATATTTCTGTAGTTGATGCACAACCTCATAGATCCATCTTTCTTCTTAATGAAATGAACTTGGGCTCCCCATAGGGAAACACTAGGGAGAATAAACCTTATCTCACTCAATTCCTCTAGTTTTTTCATTATTTCCACTAATTCCACATTGTCTATTCTATAAGGTGTCTCTAATATCGCCCTTGAACTAGGAATTAAATGAATTGAAAACTCAATTTCTCGCTCTGGATGATATCTAGGTAAATCCAATGGTAACACATCAATATATTCTTGTAAAACATGTATGTTATATATTTGAACATTCCTTTACTCACCCATAATTTTTGTATTCCATTCCTCCCAAATAATTGAATTCAGTAGAGATATTGGGGGTGGGTCTAGAAAAGAATCAAATAGTGAGGTTTCTACTATAAATATAAGTGATTCATGACCATTCTAATAAATCATTTATTCCCTCTTCATACAATAGATCTTCATGTCATAACATGAAAGCCAACTCTTTCAAAGGATTATGTCAATGTCAATCATTTTTATGATGATATTTTTAGGAACTGAAGCATGTTTATGTGTCATAAGGAGGACTGATCAACATAACTTTTTTCAATGATACATCCCCTAGGAGTTTTTACTGGAAACTCCTATAAAAAATCAAAATGAACATGTCTTATTTTATTTGAAAACTAGGAAGATATAAAATAATGAGATGGTCCAAAATAAAATAAATCATTCCCTATGTTTGAAGAAATGATTAAAGTTACTACCACCACATTTTTAGGAACTTCAAATATATCAGTTGTGACCATATAAGCTTGGCCTTTCTCCCTTGGCCTTCATTGGGAAATGTTTCCCCATATCATAGAAAATTCATGTTCATAATGTACCATCTCCTGGAAATTGTATCATTTAAAATTGGTAGCTTCTTTATTCCCCTTACAATTTCGAGATAGGTGTCCTTTTTCTCCACACATATAATAGACTCCAATTCCCTTCATGCATGTGTGGGGGTGTTTCTTCCCACAATTACTATAGGACAGAAGGTCAACTATTCCTTTCCTCCCCGATTCCTTATTTCATTTTATAGTGTTTTCGGTTTCTCTATTATTCTAATAATTTCATTTAAATACATAAGACATAGAAAATTTATTTTCCATCTTGATAGCACTAGATACTATATCTTCATTTGATGGGAAACATTAGGAGAATAGATCCCTTCGATGGAATGGTTTTAAATCATCAAATAATTAATCAATTTTGGTCCTTGGATTACGTATGTAGTATGAGGAATGTCTCTTTAGCCTTGTAATGTTGGCCTTATACATTGAAACATTTTCATCCTCATTCTGCGTAGGATTAAAGAAATGCCATTCGATATACACTCATTGTTCATGGGGAAAATATTTTTCTACGAATATTTTCATAAAGAACCTCTATTCTATATCTTTTATTTCTTCCTTCTCCATTGTGTTTTGGATTAATGACCACCATTGATCTGCATCTCTCGGTAGATGTTAAACTGCCATGACATCCTTCTATATTTCATTACATCCCAATGTGAGAAATATCTTTCTATATGAAACTTATCCACTACTCAACTAAAAATGGGTTCGTGGTCCTATTGAATGCAAAACAATTGTCGGATAAAGCGATCCAACATATCTCCACCATGTTGTAGATGGGGATTCTCAATACGGTTAAGGTTAGTATTCATAAATTGAGTTTGTTGTCCCAAAATGGATACAAGTTTCTCAACACAAGTAATAGCTCTAAAACCAACATCCTTATCTTGAATCAAAGGGTAATCCATACATGGGATGCACGTGTTTATGCAGTTTCCATTTCTTCTAGTAGGCGCCATTTTTAGATAATTACATAGACTAGATTAGCTTATGAATCATAATGTACAATCTCATCTTAGAAAAATACTTATCATTAATTGATATCCTAATCATGGATAATCCCATAATCCCAAATATGATTTCATTGAGGAAAAATTTACATTTAAATCCTTCATAATGTCTTGTATTGAAAATTTGAACTATCCTAAGAATATCTGCAGGGTGTGTCAAACTAGGTTTATAGTAAGTCTCGTTGTCGTGGACTAGGATACCCCTATTCAATCCCAAAACTCTTTTTCTGACTTTTCACTCCTAGGTACATTTGTGCTAGAACCATTTCCACTTATAGTATCCAGAAAGCGATTTATTTTCTTAAAATATCCACATAATCTATTCCTTACCAAGTTTCCGGTATTTTCATACATGTTTTTCCTCAAATACTATCTTATGGGGTTTTCCCTAATCTACATTTTCTAAATCTATTTTCCATGTTTTCTATTAAACTTACTTTGATACCAACTTTAAAGGCCTAGACATAGTAGCCCAGAGATGGTGCTTTTTTTATTACATTGGCATGATTACAAGAAACTTCCATAACAAGGTAATGAATTGTTTTGTAGTTTTAGAAAACTAGTTATGTATATAATTTCAACATTATAACTTGAAAAGAAAAAACATATAAGTTTTATTGGGAGCATAAAATACTATAATTTTATCCCTATCGGTCACCTATAATAAACTCCTTCATGTCATGAGAAATTGAATCATAAAAAATGTGTGATATCAAATGCATAGTAAGGGTAAGAAATATAGAAAAAGATATCAAAAACATAAACATTAGGCATGGTGAAAAAATAAAAACATATGAATTTAAAAATAAACCTTAACACATTATGAATGAAATAAGAGCTGAATAAATATTTCCACAATAAAACTTAATCATGGGTCTTATACAAGTAGAATAACCACATGAAAAATAAATACTATTTTAATAATTTTGGAGTGAATAATGCGGGAAATCATAACCATACTATCAAGGCCTCATGTCAATAACATAAATAATCATTTTTACAATGCCTTGTGAAAAGACCATAGTTTTATTTATGAGACATACCGATGCACCGAGGATCTATAGAATGACCCACCCAACACTTAATAATTCAAATGAATTTATAATATGAATTTTGATAAACATAAACAACATATACACTCATATTGAAACTAATATATGGTATATAAATAACTTTCTCCGAATATTAAGCATAAACACAAACCATTCAGAGTATATTGGTGAATGGTTTTTAGATAGCACAACAAAATTAAAACTAATCATAAACCATTGAATTAAATATGGTAGATGATATCATAAATTATTAATCCCAACAATAAATAAGTATCAAGAATAGTGTTTAAATAAATGAAGATACTCTTCTAAAATAAAGTAATTCTTGAGAAAAATAAACTTTTACTTGGAAAAGAAGAGTTATTTTGGAAAAATTATTGCATAAAAACATAAGTGAAGTAAGAATGTATTTTATAATCACATGAGTGTTTTTATAAAGGTAATGGTTTCCAAAAACATATTATAGAGTTACCTTGAGAATAGGAAATAATTTTAGAAAATTCCCTTGAAATGAGCTTGTTTATCAGGAATGATTTTTAAAAGATCCTTTTAAAACATATAAATAACCAAAAATAAAGGTAGTATTGTGGTTGGTTCACATATATAAAACATTCTTATAGAATATATTATGAGTATAAATTAATGTACAATAATTTATTTGAGTTATATAGATAATAAAATTAACCCGAAAGAAATTGGCGGTTTGGGTAGAAAACCCTTACCTTATGTCTGAAGGTGTTCCTCTCTTGATCTTAATGACGTGAATAATCAATTTTTTTTTCTTAAATTAATTATTAAAGAAAAAATATACATGTAATTTATTTAGTATAACCTTATTTGGTAAATTCATATCCTTTTTATGTGTTAAGAGATTCAATTTAATTGTTTGGGAGTGTTTTCTTCCTTGTTTTTCATAAACAATTCACTTCTCTTCATATATGGGTAATCATGTAGAATGTGAATGGTTGTACAGAATAGATGTTTTATATTATTAGTTAAAAACTAGAATATTACATGATCATAAAAAAATTGGTTATTGGTATTGAAGATGAATCATTATATAAAACCATAATGATAATGGATTGTGTTAATTGGCAATTCTCGATCACAACAAAGTCATTTTGATTTATAAAATAATGCTATATGTAAAAAATAATTCCATAAACATAATTAAATTATGATACATATATTATAGTCTATTTAAAGCCTTATATTTGTTTCATGACCTTAATTGAAGATGGTAATAGAAATTAAAAACCTGTCGTCCTTCAATGTGATAAATTTACACATCTCGGATTGTGTTTTAATTTATAGTATAAAATAATGGTAAATGATATATGATGAAGAATTATTTCTTTATTATAAAATAAATATAGTACTGTTATGTTATTGGGGTCATCACATCATTTGGATGAAAGGTAGAATGGGAAGAAGAAGAAAATAATGGAACTTAAAACAAAGGAGATGAAAAGTGGAATTTGCCTCTTGAAGTAATCTTCCTTGAGAGCCTCTTTAGGGGAGAAATTGTTTTTTATTTGAGACAATGGTTTGATGGACACGGGGGAGTATCTTGGGAGGATAGTTTTTTAGAATTAATACAAGGCACAAGGCTTGAGTGGAGTGAAGAGAAGAGGGAGTGGGGGGGGGTTATAGTGGAAGCTAAGAGGGTATTCCCATTATTTTAATCATTACATTATTATTTTTCCAAAGACAAACAATAGTTTTGATTATTAGGACCAATAATTGTAATTTGTGTATGTCAGTTAGAACCTGGTGGGATTACATCATCCTTAAATCACTTATGACCCAATAAATCTTGTATTTAGCATTTATCGTCAATTATCGTATTTTACTATTCACCCAAAATTCTAGTATTTTTGGAAATTCCCAAAAATTAACCCCAAAAATTTATTGAATTTTAGAATTCTAAAATGAAATCTATTTTTTGAAAATAAATGTTTTAATATTTTAAATTTATTTTTTAATTAAAATCATAATTTATTTGAAAAAACAACACCAAAAGTACAATTCATTTTATTACCCCTTGAAAAATGAATCAACTCCCCATAAAATTACCTTTTAAATATAAGAAAATAAAATAAAAATTTATGATTTCAGATTATGAAAATAAATTTCTATTTTAAATTATTAAATTAATTAAAAATTTTTAATCAAAATATTTATGACCTAAAAAATACCAATACATATACTATGATTGTTTCTTCACTTATATGATGTCCAAATTGTTTTTATACATTCATTGGTGATTCTTCTATTTTTTCATATTTACGATTCATTACTATTCATAAGGGTATGTAACTATTCACAATGGTGTGTAACTATTCACCAAAAACTAAGTAGATTCTATCAGACTCTAAATATCCTACTCAACGCAACTGTGTATTTCAGTCTTTTAAAATTCCAATCACAGTGGTTGTTAAACTATGTTTCTTGGATAGTTTAAAACAAAGTGTTGTTTTGTAGAGACTCAGTGTTTCATGCATTCCGTATTTATTTTATTTTCAAAGACTTGGGGTGTTACAACACATTTCTTAGGAAGAAATATATCACAACATTACATCATAAGGCTAAATGGATAATTATTCCAACTAGAATTTACCTTTCAATTACATGTATCATTTATCATTCATTGATATCCAATAACATTCTAGTTTCCCAAATAAAAAATCCAATGAATGGTGAATCTTTATCAAGAAAACACACAAATAAAATATCTTGATAAACACACTTTATTCTATTAATCAATTCATTTAATAATGTTTCACTCACCTGAATAGTATCCACTAGCCATGTCAATAATTAATTGGATACAAAGTGACATCATAGAATAATAAAATTCATCATTTAATCAATTGAGGCAGACACGTGTTTTGACAGTTTCAATATTTCACATACTTGACAAATATTAACCCATAGGGTTATGGTATAGACCCCGTAACATTAAATAATGATGAACCAAATATTTTAGTAGGATTCACCAGAAGAATGAAGGAGCATATGATAACAAGAAGGTCCCAATATCATAACCGATCAAGGAAAAAACCAAAAACACCAATGGTCAAGGGATTATACAACCACAGGAGGAGAACAAATGGAGAGATGAAAAAACCTAAACAAAAGCACTAACCTAGGATGATATGTGTGATCAGGATGTTCAAAATCTAGATAGGTGCTCCAAAATCCATTGGAATCTGCCTTATGGTCAAGAGGATGAATCAACACATGTGGGAATAACATCAAACTCAAGCGCAACACCTTTTAAAATTCTTCTTGGAAAATTACACGATGTTTAATTTAGTTACACATAATTTATTTCATTTTTGAGGGATACACTGGAAATATCATAACCTTGTATTATTCTTATAACTTCATAAACACTACACGAAATGTAATGCCTATACGGTGTGTATCCATTTCACATCAGGAACTAGGCTTGTGACTTAGGCATGGAAACAATTACATGTTGTGTAACATCATTACATGACATGAAATTTCTCTACAGTTATCATTTTTCCTATTTCTCATGGAAGGAACCAGAACCACTTCCAATGTCATTTTAGGCATGGAAAGACATCATAAACCAATTTAACACATTTATACCCAGACCCCATTAATTCAAAAGAATATAAATCCCTAAAATATTGGTCATTTTCCCAAGAAATGTATCTCTGTCTACAAACAAAAGTCATCCACTAAGGCTATAAATAATTCATAGAGAGATGTACATAGAAATATAAAGGATCTTACCACCCCTCCATATATCAAATCATCCATAATATTCTCCAAGCCCCAATGTGGGTATCAGTGAAGAAGTATGGCTATTATTCTCGCATATCAAATTTCTTCTCCCTAGTTTCCTCTTGAAATCTCTAATGCTGCCATTGTGATTCAAACAAATGAATCTCCCTTAACCAAAGATATTTGTCACTACATTCCACAATCAATATTAGATTCTCCTAAAATGATGAAACAATACTAAGCTCTATCTATTCTATACCTATCACATGAGAAGGGTCAAAATAATTTCTCTGAAGATTCAACACATGAAAAACAATAATAATGAAACTATACCTCTATGGAAGGGTTAATCGGTATGCCACTGGATTGACCTTATCCACTATCTCAAATGGTTTGAAAAACCTAGGAAATAGGTTTCCTAGTTTCTTATTATGACATTTCCCCATCCTAGGAGACACCCAATGGAAAACAATATGTCCATCCTCGAACTACATAGGTCTTCTTTGATGGTCATAGTAATATGTCTTCATAAATTAATTGTCCTCATACACTACCAAGTCAATTAAACCTACTTAGGAATATACTTCACGAGACTAGGCCCCACAAGATCTAACTCACCTATCACTAACTGATAAAAAAGAGAACAAAACGTTTTGCCATACAATACTGCAAGGGGTTGCATCTAGATTGAATCTTGGAATATTATATAATATGAAAACTCCAATAATTCTATATGATTCTCCTATAAACCACAAAAAACCAAAGCACAAGCCAATAATAAATCCTAAAGAACATTAATAATCCTCTTAGATTAAGACTTATTATGAGTATGATAGGCCATACATAAAATAATATATGATCCAAGGGTCTTCTGAAGACCCTTCCAGAAACAAGATGTGGAACGTGGATCCATTTTCGAAATGATACTCCCTAGAACATCATTTACCTGAACTACCTCATACATGTAAAGAATTAATAGGTCATCAACTATAAAGGTATCCCCTATAGGTACAAAATGGGATACCATCATTAGTATATACCTAATCACCCATAAAACATTGTTCTTATGGGTTTTACATCAAATTCCAATCAAAATATCCATAGTACATCTTTCCATTTCCACCAAGGAATTGGAAAATGTTATCAAAGAGAATTAGCCCTCTGATTCTCAGCTTTCACATGTGGATAGAAGAAAAATCTCAGTAGGAAACTCGATGCCTCATTCTTTATTCATTAACACTAGTACTACAAATAGAGAGAACAATACATCATTTTCAAACAATGATATTCTGCCTTTCTAGGAGAATGAAACTCTCTCATCTGATCCCTACACATGATCATAGGAACCCATACTCAGCCACAAGAAAACATAATCAACACTAACAAGAGATCATCCCAATGCTCCCTCAAAACCAAATAATATCTCTCTCCCAAACTAATACCTTCATATTAGTTATCTATTTAGTCTTGATATGGTCCAAAAGTACGGGTATAATAGATATCAAAGTTATAGATACTCATCCCTAGGACTCCTCAACATATAGATGAATTTCTATATATTGGGAAATAACCCACCACACATTGTAAGACTCTCATACTTCATTTATATATGTCTTCATGCTAAATTCATTGTAAAAGAAATTTCCCTTTAACGGTTTACAAGACAACTCAATGTCGAAAGACTACAAATACTCAACCCACCTCCTCTGCCAAAGTTTCAAGTCCCACTGAGAAAAGATGTATATGGGGATCTTGTGTTCCATGTATACCACAATACTCTCACCCATGAGACAAATAATACAACATCTCAAGGCATGTACTAATACTGCTAAATCAGAATCATTAGTAGGGTAATACTTCTCATGTGTTCTCAGTTGTCTAGAGACATAAACAAAAAATTGACCATCCTATATTAGAAAAGGTTTGAGTTCAACTCCTAATGAATCAAAGTACATGGTATATGCTTTACCTAGTATTGGTAATGTGTGGATTGGTTTTGAGGTAAACCTATATTTTAGCTCCAAAAAATATCTCTTACAATAATCTAACCAAAAAAAATCACCCCC
Organism: Viscum album; assembly: GCA_963277665.1. NCBI lineage: Eukaryota > Viridiplantae > Streptophyta > Magnoliopsida > Santalales > Viscaceae > Viscum > Viscum album. The sequence goes on from OY728140.1 coordinate 600,636,474, forward strand.
ATCTTATTTATCCTTGTCAATAGAGATTATAAATGGGAGAAGTCATGGAAAAAGAATCGATAAGAACCTACTTAACCCAGAAAGATTCAAATCTTGAATATATTCTTCATCTCCTACCAATATACCATGGCTGTAACTTTCTCTACATTAACTGACACTCCTACCTATGTGATGAAATTTCCCAATAAGTGATCTTTATCAAATTAAAAATTACAACTGGCTACCTTGGAAAAATCATATTATCTATCAATGTACTTGGGAAAATGTCTAGATGTTGGGAATTCCCATCTCATGTATAAAATTACCCTAGTATATAATGGAAAAACCACCACAAACTGATCCATAATATGTTGAATGATCTAATTTATCAAGGAATCTAATATCATTGGTACATTATTTAAACCAGATGACATCATAATGAACTCATATAATCTATACCTTCCCCTAAAATCTTCCAAAGGTATGTACAAGGGTATTAACCTTAACTGATGGTACTCTATGATCTTGGAAGAGATCCTATCACATATTAGTTGAATAAAGGGGACATCGATGTACCGAAGGGGATATTGATTCATGATTGTCATCTTTTTCAATATCCAATAATCCACAACCATGCACAAAGTCCCATTTACCTTCTTAGAGAAGAGAACTAGATAACTCTAAGGAAATTCACATGTCCATATGAAACCATTAGTTTCCAGATATTCCAACTGAACATATGACTCATGAAACTCTATTTGATCCATTCTATAAGGTCGGATAAAAATACCCTCGGCTCCGTATAACAATTTGATTATAAAATCAATATCTCACTCAAGTGGTCAGCTTAAGAATTCATCATGAAAGACATCCTGATAATGTTCTACCACTAGAGGAAAGAATAATTCTACATTCCACCATTATTTAGAGAAAGACTAGATATTTGGGCTCTGATACAATCCAATATTCATTAAATTGGCCTCGTACATCTAGCCTGAATATCTCATTCACCCTAGTGAGAATAGATACCTCGTTCTAGTGATAGAATGTATCTCTCCTCCTATAATAGTTCATATGATCCAAGTGGAGAACTAACTAGTCTATACAAAGAATAAAAACAAATCATATCATTTCCATCATGAACAATTACCAAAATAAATAATGTTAACCATTATCTAGAGAATAAGGATTGCACCATTTTATATTCTGTAACTGAACTCCCAACGGTGTGTCGAAGGTCAAAAAACCCTCCAATATTTCCACATCCTATCCCAAACCATTCATGAAAAGTGTGGATAAAAAGGAATGTAGTAATTATATATAAATAAAACATAATAAAGGTTAAATGATACAAAAATCATACCTTGTAAAGTTTATGGTCCTTTATCAACACTGTCTGGATTAGTTGGAAAAAAATGAAGTTATCTAGCCCCCAATATAAGGATATAGATTTACTTCACTAAGTTATACCCTCTCCCTAGTACTCTCATTCATAAAATGGGGTAACATGTCCCCTACCTTGACCAGAACATCCTTGGGAAATCCTGACACCTGTCTGCTGAGGTGTTGCTGAGACCTTCCTTAACTCTGGTACAAGTTTTGATCCCCTACCACTACTCTACCATTTTATGCAGCTAGAAAACATTTGTAGGTGGCCTAATCTACTTCCAACATGAAACTCCAAAGTGGTGTATAATAATGGTGGTTGTTTCTATCCCATCATTCCACACTGATATCACAACAACAAAATATAGGCATAATATGGATTCCCACTTCCATGACTACTATAACAACTACAACACCTGGGAAAATTATTACAGGGATGCTTCTTTCCACTAGTACAAGGATTCACAGTTTTCCCTACAAAAACAACCTGAAAACTTCTTTGGGCCTCTCTCATTTTACCTTCTATGATAAGTGCCTAATTTATCACATCTATAAAGATTAATATATGGATCAAGTCCACATATGACCTGATCTCATAGTGGAGGTCATCTATAAAATGTATCTACCTATAGATCTCATCATCTACCAAGGATGGAACAGAGTGTTGTAGGTCAGTTAAACATTCAGTGTATACTATAACTAAAATTACAACTTTTTCAAGAAATGTGAACTTGAGAGCCTTCTCATCCTTCAATGTCCCAATATATAAATAACTCAAGAACTTTGTCTTGAATTCCTTTCAATATAACTTCTCATGATTTCCATCATACTCTAAAATGTACTAGTAATGCTTGGATGGTCCACAAAGTATATATATAGAATGATTCACCCTCCTATCTCTGGGTGTCTCTAGATACATAATGATCATATGGATGGAATCGATCATGAACTCGGCTACCCAGGGGCCAACCTCCACAATTAATTTAGGTGGATTCTACACCTAAAAATCACTTATAAACATAAACACTAAAGGAATAATGTGAATAGTCTCCCTTTAAATGGATCTCCTCACCCTCAAGATGCTATCACAAATTTTGACACCCATTTAATCCACAAAAAATACAGTAATATATGGTTCATCTATTTTAGGAGCATACTAATTTCCACTCTCCTAAAGCACAACTCAAATATGATAATAATGCATTTTCCCTACATGTTAATCACACTCCTTTAACCAGTGGATATAACAATGTCAACATCAATAGGTGAAAAAAATATAGAACCACTGATTCATGGCCACTCTAAACATGTATTACATTTTTTAGCATAACATAATAGTTCAATTATTAATTTCTCAGATATAATTTATATCTTATATATTATCTAAAATATGAATGTATACATTACATGATATAAATATATCCCTTTCATGAATAATATATGTAAATTTATTTACATATGTACCTATCATAATGTGTGCTTACTCATACTAATACATACCAAGAAATGAGTAATAATATCAAGAAATAATAACATCATGAAATAACAACCCAAAACAATATGTGAATCAGTCAAGGTGAAATAAAATCAACTGTAACATAAAAATAATAAAAATAGAAATCCACCTCTAGGCACTCGAGTTTCCCGCATACATAGTTTAGCTAATCCCATACATAATCCTATTACCATATCTAGATAAATCATATTATCCTTTATACCTTTACCAAATAATAAATAAATATAAATGAAACATAAAAAATTGAAACCACTTTGAAACATCCCCTGATCCAGCACACTCTCACTTGGCCAAAAAGGGTTCGCTATGAGACCACAAGCATGCCTCCTCGCATACAAGAGGATATCGACTGATAGTAGTGGCATGATATGGATAATGGGGATACTATACTCTATGTTATAGAGTTAAAACAGAGAATAATTATCAAATAAAAATAATAAATAAATATCATAGGGTTAAAACAATGTAAACAATACAATACCGTGGAAAACCAAAAATAGAGACCAAATGAATAATACAATAATTAATAATGGAATATGGTAATGACATGATAGAATGTAACTAAGTGTCATTCTAGAAGAAATACAAAATAAAATACTAGTAGACTCAAAAAAAGACTAAAAATTCCCCAGTGCTGAACCCCATGTCATTTCATATCCAAAATCCAACTCATCTCACAAAAAAAAGTCATCAATAAGGTTTGTTACCCTTTTCCAGTCTTACATCCTTGTAGTTTACTCGAGTACCAACATTGGCCTGAATAGGTTGTTAGTATAACTCATTAGGCCAACACCACTAAGTCTTAAAAAAATTAGTCCAGTAAAAAATCACATGAAATAATGGGATAATATGTGTATTAATTAATTAAACAAAATAAATTAATACCACAATAACCCGCTTTATCACCATTCTATAATTTCTCTAAACATTTTTGATGACCATGTCTACCATAAAATTATAACCATTTAATAACATAACCTTCCTCAGTGCCATGATTGAATATATCTGAGCATGGGTCACAACCAGGACAACCATAACCTTATAGCCAATGTGTAAATTATAAAAATATATATTAGAACCCTCTATATGTAGAGACCCGAAGCTTGACGTACATTGACATTACATTACTTTTGCGGAATACTTAGTACATTACAAAAACACACACACAAGGACAGTAATAGTTTAGTGTCTTTGGAAACTCGGACTATAATCTTCTAATCGTGGTGAAAGATCTTCAAAATCTCCCATAAAGATCTTCCTCTTTTTTTTTACGTAAACCTTTCTTTATTTCCTGGGGAAAAGAAAACATAAAAGGGTGAGCTCAAATTCTCAGTAAGGGTAAACAAAATAAATATCAATCACATCATATTCATAAGAACATAGCATTTTGGAAATCATAACCTGCAAAAGAGAGCATAATTTCATAATCATGGGATAAATCATGGCAGTGAAAAAGTAATCCCAATAATCATAACTTAAAACATGAAACTTTGTGTCATACACACATAATCATAGAGAATCATTTCTTGTTAGTCAAGACTAATTGCCAAGACTATCTTAGTGGACAAAGTCCCTTTCTGAATCGAGTAACCCTCGTTTCAGTCCTGTTTCACTGAACCGGTATAACCTACCATTTCAGCCATGTCTATCTCATGAGATATAAAATCTTTACCCAATGCATTGGAGGGAGATATAGGTCCCACCCATCTCATAATGATACCATTCTTATGTGTGCCACAAAATCATAAAACATACATCATAGCATAACCCATGTAATAAAAATGGGATTCTTGAAACATCATGACATCATAAATCAATTCATATAAGATAAAGGAATTCATAAACATAATTCCATCACAACATAGTCAAATCAATGTAAAAATATGGATAGAAACAGAACCCTTTATTATCTTAGATGGAAAATAATTTTGATAAAACACTTGAATTGAATTCTTGGGGAAAATATCCTTTCTTCTTCAAAATCAATTTCTTTTCACAAAACATCATGCAATTTTAAAAGAAATAGATTTTATTGAAAATAGTCATGAAATCTTTTAGAGTAAGCTTCATGAAAATAAGGCTTTATAAAACAGTAGAAATCCGTTCGTTCCGTATAAGTTAAAAAAAACATTCTTCGTACTTTTGTCGGAAAAGTCAAAAAGTACCTCGTACGAAAAACGACAAAAGATTCCTTTCATACGTATTACTAAAAACTCACCGAAGAGTAAAAATGGATTTAAACAATTTTAGGTGGATGGAAATAATATTACATATTGAGTAAACATGGATGTGGCTGATAAAATACACCCCAGTAAATACTTACAAATAAACAATCTCGGATAAAAATGAGATTGTAATATTTCCCTTACCTTAGGTCCGATTTTCTTTGTTCGTGTCCGAAGATCCTGTATAATGGTTTACATAATGTTATTGACTTATTCCAGAATCATACATATTGATATGATATCATATATGGTCATATTATTAGCTTCTTGTTAGTAATATTTCATTGTTACTTGTTACTCGGGTCTTTAAAACTTTTTGTTCTTATGCGTTTTTTGTTGAATAAATTCTTATTCTTATCTTTAGGTTATATATAATTCATTTCCAGAATGGTATTAGTGTATTATATACCATATTCATTCATTAAATTCATTTATATAATCATTATGAAATGAAGATCATGTAGAACGAGTCGCATCACATCGTGGAGACGGTATTCCGTACGTACGCACGAGTAATGATATCGTTCCTATGATCGTGGAATTGTATTGGAGTATATATATATATATTATTTCAGTATCAATATTACTTAATAATAATCATATATAGTTACTCATTACACCATTATACCCATCCATGTAAGGTGATGGTGGAAAATAGATTACACCACGGCGTGGAGACGGTATTCCGTACGTACGCACGCGCGGTGATTTCACTTTTCCGTAGGATGGATAGAAGGTGAATTAGGGTTGTTTCATATTTATAATAACATATCAGTATGTAATTAATACTGATGTTATTATTTTATCATGAAACAACTAAAGAAGAAGAAGTTGAAGAAGAAAGAAATTGAAAAGATCGGTAATGGATATTACCTCTTCTTTGGAACGCCTCTTTGAATCCTCCACTTAAGGAACTAATATCGGTCTTTGGAGAAGACCTGGACCTCTAGTATTATTCTAGGTAAGTGGAGAGGAGAAAATGTCAGGGGTTGGCCGAGCTTGAGTTCTCAAATTGGTGTGAGGAGGAGGGGGAGGAGGTGCCCTTTTATAAGGGAGGAGAGGGGCACCTTAGGAATATCTCAAAATATTATTTTATATTAAAGTCAAAATCGGTTTATAATGGTTCCAAAGGGTCTTATTTCGAATCTAAAGTGGGGATGGGTCGAAATCCTATCAACCAATAGGATTTAGACAAGTTTAGGGTATTATTTTAACCTTATCAATTAGATTTAACTCTAAGTTAATTAATTTAACTTTTACCGTGTCTTTTTGTTTTCTTTCACTATATGGTTAATACACTTACTATAACATGCCAAACGAACCCCAAATTGTTTATTATTAATATATATATCCTTATCTAAGTCATTTGGCCGAACCTTAGATTTTTAAGAATAAAATAACAATTAATAATATAATATTTGATTTAAAAACTATTTTGTGTCAATTTTGACACTATTTGATATATGATTTTTGTGAAAGTCATAACAGAATCATATGTTCGAACCAATTTGATTAAATCAACATTAATATATCATAGTAACCTAGAAAATTAGGGTAATTCATAAAAAGTCTTAAATTAAATTTATTTTGGTATTTATATTATCAATTTTGTCAATATTTCATTAATAAGATAATTACTGCATCTTCTTTGTGTCATAAATAAATTAAATTATTTGATGTCTAAAAATTACAAATAAAATACCATCATTTAGGAAATCTTATTTAGCTTTATAATGAATATTTACAATCTAATTTATCTTATGTATAACCCCATATTAAAAATGATTTACTTATTAAACTTTGATTTTAACTATTTTAACCCTTCTTTAAATAAATTAATAATAAATGTCCTAATCTAATCCAAGTGGGCCTAAATGGTCATATTTTATTCCTAAGTTTGTTTTTGGTCGAATTACACTTGTCCAATAGAATTAGGACATGTGTTAGGGTAATATTAATATCATATTTACCCTTAGTTACCCTATTTACTATTAACCGCGGTAAAAATCGTAAAAAGTTACTATTCACCAAAAAATTATTTTTATCTCATTGAACCACATTTTACTTACTGATATCAACCGTGTCTGTCGGATTTTCAAAATTCCATTCACAGAAGCGGTAAAATTATGTTTTATGCAAAATTCAGTTTTTAACCTACCACTTAGTAGTTTCACTATTCATCAAAAATTGATGTTTTTCAGAACAATGCCAAAATTTCATCCTAAGCTATATTTTATATTAAGAATTCAAAAATGAAATCTATTTTACCAAATTCATAACATAGAAGTTGCATTAATTAATTTTATAATTAAATCCCGCTGTTAAAACAAATAGCGTGTTTTTAAGAAACAATATCTATCAAAAGATTGACACTTGTTTACGTCTGGTTTAAATGTGCAATTACATCCAATGACCAACATTGTATTAAATTGTAAAAATATATTCTAAATATACTTTAAAACTACTCCAATTAATAATTTATCACTATTAATTATTTCGATTAAAAAAGTTGTTTTTTAATTATAATTTAGTAATTTTCACTATTCATCAGAATATGAAAGTTATCCGAAATGTACCAAAATTTCACCTTAGGCTAAATTCGATACTCCGAATCCAAAAATGAAGTTCATTTTGAAAAATAAAATTTACAGAATTTTAAAAAATGGTTATTACTATTCATAACGGCTAGTTTTAACAACATTTTAATAGCATATCGTTGTTTAGTGAAACTTGTTATTGCGTACTACACACGCTATCGAGGAAGGTCGCGATTGCGTGTAATGCAAGGCAAGTCAAGGATGCGTGTTGTGCAAGCTCCTTTTGGTGTAGCGTACAACACAAGACATTAATAAAATTAAAAGGAATATTTTTTATAAAATCTTGGGCTGTTACATTCTACCCCCCTTAAAATGAATTTCGCCCTCGAAATTCGTTGGGGTTATAAATGGTTTACTATTTGAAAGTTTCTTTAATTGAAACCCACATCGTAAAAAGGAATATCAAAACCAATCTTTAAAAACAAAAGTATGAAACGTAACGGTTACCCAAATAAACTAATCATTGGGTTTCCACATAGGTGAAAATATGGATATGGAAGAGAAATCTAACCATCATGTTCTGATGGAGAGTGGTAGAGAACATGGGTATGGAAAAGCCAATAATCACAAATCCATAAATTTGTGACGATCTAAGGTACCATTCGATTCATCAGGTATAAGATCACTAGGACAACATTTTTGGTTTTCAAGATCATTTCCCTAAAGTTGAAAATTTGAATTGGAATAAATACTTTCTTTATTTTGGTACAATCTCACCATTGTTCGTGCCTAGAACAATTTCCACTTCATCTCTCAAATAAATGAAGTTGAATTTGTTATTCTTGAAGTGTTAGCAGATCATGTGATAGAATGACGGGTCATTCCATCTGTCTCAAACAAAAGGATAGCAAAAATTATATACATAAGTCGATCTATAGTGAGATTAATCATATATAGTTCATAAAATGGACTTATACTTCATATATCATACTGCTTAATATAATAAAACTAGTTTCTACTAAACAGGGACTTCCTGTAGGCCAGTGGTAGGCGATAAAGGCCAGTCGCACTTCGGTTGTGGGTTCGATTCCCACAGCCTTGTCCGAAGCGATGGGCTTCCGCCCGTCCTGCAGGTTGTCCTTTTTCTAAAACTATATTACTATAAGATCCCATAAATAATATCTAAAAAACATCTATCCTTAAACAATACTAACTTATGTCCAACATAATCCATTCCAATCTTTAGTCTTATCCATAATACTGCAGTCCATTCTCATAACATAGTGAAAACGATTACCAGAGATTTAATACCATCGTTGATCCCCATATATCATAAGATATATCTTGTTGGACACATTCCAAACATTCAAAGGCCTCAATCTTGTACCCTCTTGAATACCCATTGAAACTTAGTGAAAACTTGAATGCAGTTAAAAGTTAACACTTTCCACATACCAAAATCCTCAAAATTCTATATACTCAAACCATGATATCACTTAGTCCATATATCAATCATGAGCTCATGAATACAATCAAACATCTCATTATCTTCTTATCCTTTCATTATGCACTTATCATCTACTTTCCAAAAGTATCTGAATAACCTTTCATGGTTACTGGTACCATTCATCATACACTTTCAAAACTTAAGGAAAGGCAACAGTGTAAAAATCCTTAGATGTATCCTTATTCCATGAGATTACTTATACAACATTACACATGATAAACATGTAATCATTCCACTACATTCTTAGACCATTGACCGAGCTTCAACATTTCTTTCATCTCACATATCATTTGTAGTTTCTTCATCATCATCAACATAAATACTTCCCATACGACCATACTGATTCTCTTCATGAGACTTTCCCTTAGGGCATTGGTTTGCATAATTCCCGTACATTCCACATTTAAAGCATTTAACCATTGTTGATGTCATAGCAATACCATTATCCTCATCCATGGTGTTAACTGAACCTTTTCCTTTGCACTTACTTGCTTTGTGTCCTTTTCCACACCCAAAGCATCTTCTAGTTCCTTTGAAACATTCTCCTTGATGCCTCTTCCCACATGATTTACATAGGGGAAATTGAACTTTCTTTCCTCTATGTTCATCATGAAACTCCATCTTTCTCTTATTAGCCGAGTCAAGAAACTTACCAAATTTTACTTTATTGATCATATTATGAGATTGCTGATTCGGCATAATAATGATGTTTGGACTTCCAAATCCCATTTCATTTGGTTGCTTATGAAGAATATCATTCCATTGTCCATCATATCCTCCATTATTGTGAATCATCTTGTTTCCAGCCATTTTCTAAAACCCAAAAAAAATAGTGTGAGAGGCAAAAATCATGATAGGGAAAACAACATAATAAAGGGGGAGTACCTTAAATATCTAACATCTTAGGTTTAATTCTATGATCGTTAGCGTAATTCTATTACTATAACCTATATGTATACTTATCCCTAGGGACATCCCTAGACATACCTTAGAAATATCTCTAGGGATCACACTAACGTTTTCACATCCTAGTTTCCAAAGGTTGACTAAACCTTTCCTCTGATACCAACTGTAGAGACCCGAAGCTTGACGTACATTGACATTACATTACTTTTTCGGAATACTTAGTACATTACAAAAACACACACACAAGGACCGTAATAGTTTAGTGTCTTTGGAAACTCGGACTATAATCTTCTAATCGTGGTGAAAGATCTTCAAAATCTCTCATAAAGATCTTCCTCTTTTTTTTTACCTAAAACCTTTCTTTATATCCTGGGGAAAAGAAAACATAAAAGGGTGAGCTCAAATGCTCAGTAAGGGTAAAAAAAATAAATATCAATCACATCATATTCATAAGAACATAGCATTTTGGAAATCATAACCTGCAAAAGAGAGCATAATTTCATAATCATGGGATAAATCATGGTAGTGAAAAAGTAATCCCAATAATCATAACATAAAACATGAAACTTTGTGGCATACACACATAATCATAGAGAATCATTTCTTGTTAGTCAAGACTAATTGCCAAGACTATCTTAGTGGACAAAGTCCCTTTCTGAATCGAGTAACCCTCGTTTCAGTCCTGTTTCACTGAACCGATATAACCTACCATTTCAGCCATGTCTATCTCATGAGATATAAAATATTTACCCAATGCATTGGAGGGAGATATCGGTCCCACCCATCTCATAATGATACCATTCTTATGTGTGACACAAAATCATAAAACATACATCATAGCATAACCCATGTAATAAAAATGGGATTCTTGAAACATCATGACATCATAAATCAATTCATATAAGATAAAGGAATTCATAAACATAATTCCATCACAACATAGTCAAATCAATGTAAAAATATGGATAGAAACAGAACCCTTTATTATCTTAGATGGAAAATAATTTTGATAAAACACTTGAATTGAATTCTTGAGGAAAATATCCTTTCTTCTTCAAAATCAATTTCTTTTCACAAAACATCATGCAATTTTAAAAGAAAGATATTTTATTGAAAATAGTCATGAAATCTTTTAGAGGAAGCTTCATGAAAATAAGGCTTTATAAAACAGTATAAATCCGTTCGTGCCGTATAAGTTAAAAAAAACATTTTTTGTACTTTTGTCGGAAAAGTCAAAAAGTACCTCGTACGAAAAACGACAAAAGATTCCTTTCATACGTATTACTAAAAAATCACCGAAGGGTAAAAATGGATTTAAACAATTTTAGGTGGATGGAAATAATATTACATATTGAGTAAACATGGATGTGGATGATAAAATACACCCCAGTAAATACTTACGAATAAACAATCTCGGATAAAAATGAGATTGTGATATTTTTCTTACCTTAGGTTCGATTTGCTTTGTTCGTGTCTGAAGCTCCTATATAATGGTTTAAATAATGTTATTGACTTATTCCAGAATCATACATATTGATATGATATCATATATGGTCATATTATTAGCTTCTTGTTAGTAATATTTCATTGTTACTTATTACTCGGGTCTTTATAACTTTTTGTTCTTATGCATGTTTTGTTGAATAAATTATTATTCTTATCTTTAGGTTATAGATAATTCATTTCCAGAATGGTATTAGTGTAGTATATACCATATTCATTCATTAAATTCATTTATATAATCATTATGAAATGAAGATCATGTAGAACGAGTCGCATCACATCGTGGAGACGGTATTCCGTACGTACGCACGAGTGATGATATCGTTCCTATGATCGTGGAATTGTATTGGAGTATATATATATATTATTTAAGTATCAATACTACTTAATAATAATCATATATAGTTACTCATTACACCATTATACCCATCCTTGTAAGGTGATGGTGGAAAATAGATTACACCACGGCATGGAGACGGTATTCCGTACGTACGCACGCGCGGTGATTTCATTTTTCCGTAGGATGGATAGAAGGTGAATTAGGGTTGTTTCATATTTATAATAACATATCAGTATGTAATTAATACTGATGTTATTACTTTATCATGAAACAACTAAAGAAGATGAAGTTGAAGAAGAAAGAAATTGAAAAGATCGGTAATGGATATTACCTCTTCTTTGGAACGCCTCTTTGAATCCTCCACTTAAGGAACTAAGATTGGTCTTTGGAGAAGACCAGGACCTCTAGGATTATTCTAGGAAAGCGGAGAGGAGAAAATGGCAGGGGTTGGACGAGCTTGAGGGCTCAAATTGGTGTGAGGAGGAGGGGGAGGAGGTGCCCTTTTATAAGGGAGGAGAGGGGCACCTTAGGAATATCTCAAAATATTATTTTATATTAAAGTCAAAATCGGTTTATAATGGTTCCAAAGGGTCTTATTTCGAAGCTAAAGTGGGGATTGGTCGAAATTCTATCAACCAATATGATTTAGACAAGTTTAGGGTATTATGTTAACCTTATCAATTAGATTTAACTCTAAGTTAATTAATTTAACGTTTACCGTGTATTTTTGTTTTCTTTCACTATATGGTTAATACACTTACTATAACATGCCAAACGAACCCCAAATTGTTTATTATTAATATATATATCCTTATCTAAGTCATTTGGCCGAACCTTAGATTATTAGGAATAAAATAACAATTAATAATATAATATTTGATTTACAAACTATTTTGTGTCAATTTTGACACTATTTGATATATGATTTTTTTGAAAGTCATAACAGAATTATATGTTCGAACCAAGTTGATTAAATCAACATTAATATATCATAGTAACCTAGAAAATTAGTGGAATTCATAAAAAGTCTTAAATTACATTTATTTTGGTATTTATATTATCAATTTTGTCAATATTTCATTAATAAGATAATTACTGCATCATATTTGTGTCATAAATAAATTAAATTATTTGATGTCTAAAAATTACAAATAAAAAACCATCATGTAGGAAATTATTTTAGCTTTCTAAAGAATATTTACAATTGAATTTATCTTATGTATAACCCCATATTAAAAATGATTTACTTATTAAACTTTGATTTTAACTATTTTAACCCTTCTTTAAATAAATTAATAATAAATGTCCTAATCTAATCCATGTGGGCCTAAATGGTCATATTTTATTCCTAAGTTTGTTTTTGGTCGAATTACACTTGTCCAATATAATTAGGACATGTGTTAGGGTAATATTAATATCATATTTACCCTTAGTTACCCTATTTACTATTAACCGTGGTAAAAATCGTAAAAAGTTACTATTCACCAAAAAATTATTTTTATCTCATTGAACCACATTTTACTTACTGATATTAACCGTGTCTGTCAGATTTTCGAAATTCCATTCACAGAAGCGGTAAAATTAAGTTTTATACAAAATTCAGTTTTTAACCTACCACTTAGTAGTTTCACTATTCATCAAAAATTGATGTTTTTCAGAACAATGCCAAAATTTCATCCTAAGCTATATTTTATATTCCGAATTCAAAAATGAAATCTATTTTAACAAATTCATAACATAGAAGTTGCATTAATTAATTTTATAATTAAATCCCGCTGTTAAAACAAATAGCGTGTTTTTAAGAAACCATATCTATCAAAAGATTGACACTTGTTTATGTCTGGTTTAAATGTGCAATTACATCCAATGACCAACATTGTATTAAATTGTAAAAATATATTCTAAATATACTTTAAAACTACTCCAATTAATAATTTATCACTATTAATTATTTCAATTAAAAAAGTTGTTTTTTAATTATAATTTAGTAATTTTCACTATTCATCAGAATATGAAAGTTATCCGAAATGTACCAAAATTTCACCTTAGGCTAAATTCGATACTCTGAATCCAAAAATGAAGTTCATTTTGAAAAATAAGATTTACAGAATTTTAAAAAATGGTTATTACTATTCATAACGGCTAGTTTTAATAACATTTTAATAGCATATCGCTGTTTAGTGAAACTCGTTATTGCGCACTACACACGCTATCGAGGAAGGTCGTGATTGCGTGTAATGCAAGGAAAGTCAAGAATGCGTGTTGTGCAAGCTCCTTTTGGTGTAGCGTACAACACAAGACATTAATAAAATTAAAAAGAATATTTTTTATAAAATCTTGGGCTGTTACACTATATATGCCTTTCATCAATCAATCAGGGGCGACCCCAATATAAAAAAATTCATCTTGTCTCATGGAAAATATCAGTATATATAAATTTTATAATGTGTCTGGGATACACCTAGTATATATTAATTTCAGCATGTCTCAAGACATATCTTGATATATAATCATTTCATCATGCCTCATGGAATAACTATGTATATAATTATTTCAACATGATTTACTAGGATAAATCACTAGATTAACATTTCAACCTATCAATTAGTCCAACGCCCCAAATAAGCATTACAACATAGAAAACACAATGAATGTCATAGAAATAAGGACATCAGAATATCACATCATAAGGCTCAATGGTTAATTATTGAAATTACCAGTTATATTTCAATTACACATTTCATTTATTAGTTTTTCATAACCAATTTAATATCAGTTATCTCAAAAAACAATCTAAGACAAGGTGTATCTATATCAATGAAACACATAAATCCCACATCATGATAAACAAACTTTAAGACATTAATCTATTTATTTAATCAATAGTTTTCTCACATGAATGGTAGCCACAAGCATGGTTAATAACCTATTAGATCTAAAGGGGATCCAAGGAATAATACAATTAATCTTTTAATAAATTGATTCATACACATGCTGTAGTAGTTGTAATACTTCCCATACATGACAAATATAACACCATAGGTTTTAGGTTTGGACCCCTACCCATAAATGATTATCAACCAATTCATACAGAATGATTCATCATAAGAACTAAGGAAAAAATGATTTCAAGAAGGTTCTTAGATCATAACTAATCAAGATAAAAACTAACAATCCTCACAATCATGAGAAAAAATACAATGGATGGAAAAAATGGGAGGGATTGGAAAACATAACAAAAAACCACTTACCATGGATTAGATTCATGATCAAGATGTTATGAATCAAGAAAGGAACTCCAAAATCATTTGGAAGCTTCTTTAGGATTGATAGTATGAAGATAAACATACGGGAATGTAATGAAACACACACATGATGCCTTTTAAAATTATTCTCAGGAAACTAATGGGTGAGTAATTATGTTACATGTCATAAATTTATTTTTAGAGGGAAACACTAAAAAACTTGCAACCCTAGGTTATTCCTAACCCATCTTAAACATTAAACAATGTATTATTCCTTCATGGTGTGTATTCATTTCACATCAATAACCATGATCACATATTAAACCTAGGAACTATGACATGTTGTGTAACTTCAATACATTGTGTGTAATCACTCTCCAATAAGCCTTCATCTTGTTTCCCATATAAAGAACCCTAACATCCTCTAAAGCCATTCATGGCACAAAAAACTATTATAATTACATTTAACACATTTTTACAAAAAATAAATTAATTCAAACAAACATACATCCCTGATTTTTAGGTCATTTTACAAAACAAAGGCTCTCCATCTCCGAATAGGACGTGACCACTAAAGCTCAAATGAAAAACTCAAAGATATACATACCTAAAAACTACAGGATCCTATATCACATTGCATATACCAAACAAAACTATAATCATCTATCATTGAGATGATCAATAAGATATTCTTATATATCCATTGTATGGGGATTTATTCATATAGAAAAGGATATTTTATCTCACATAGTTGTATAGAAACTCAAAATTGATGATATGCCTATTATGCAAGAGTTTTTTGAGGTATTTATGGAAGTATATTATATTATTGCACTAAATTTTGATGTTGAGTTCGCAATATAACTCATAACTGGTTCCATGCCAAGGTTAAAGATTCCTTAATGAATTTCCTGAATTGAGTTGTAGGAATTGAGGAAGAAACTCCAAGAAAATCATAAAAATGGATTAATTCAGCCAAGTTTGTCGCCATATGGTTTTCCAATTCTCATTTTCAAAAAGAAATATGGGTCTATGTAAATTTTCATTAATTATTAGTTATTGAACATGATCAAAATTAAGAACAAGTATCCTCTACCATGTATTATTAAATTATTTGATCAATTACACAATGCTAAATAATTTTCCAATATTGACATTAATTATAGATGAGATCAATTGAGATTTAATAAGAAATATATACCTAAGATATCTTTAGATAAAAAGGTGTGGAAAACATTAATATATAGTGATTCCATTTTTCCTAACTAATTCCCTTACTATATTCACTTATTTAATGAATATGGTTTTTGATATTACCTTGATCAGTTTGTGGTAGCCTTTATTGGTATTATTCTTATCAATTAAAATGGTAAGTAAGATCATGAATATCACTTTAGGATGTAAATAAATATACTAAAAAAAGACATTTTTCATGAAAAATATACAAAGATTGAATTTTGTGTGAAAAAAGTTTCATTTCTGGGTCATATAATCTCAATAGAGGGTATATATATGGATCTATAAAAGACAGAGGCTATTGAATGTTGAAACAATCCAACTACAGTGATTGAGATTTTAATTCTTCCTGGTATGGTTGGATATTATCATTGTTTTGTATAAAATTTCTTAGGACTATGTAATTCATAACTATGTTAACTCAAAATAGATAAAGATTCCTCCATATTTATGAGGGTGGGGAAATTTTCATGGAACTGATGAGGAGATTAGTAAGTGAAACTATTCTAACATTACCCTATGGTAGAGAAGGTAAATCATTCTATCATAATGAATCTAATAATGTATTGATATGCTTTATTATTTATAACGACATGGTTATAGATTAAGCCTCATAAAAAATGAATGTTCATGAGAAAAAATACCAAACTCATGATTTTGAGTTAGATATGGTAATCATTGCATTAAAGATATGGATTCATTATATTTATAAAGAAAAGTGTGATATATATAACAATCAAAAAATATTAAAGTATATGTTCACATAAAAGGAGTAGAATATTCACCCACCAAAATAGTTAGAGTTGATTAAATATTATGACTTTTTAATACATTACCAACCTAGAAAAGTTATCATGGTGGATGATGCTTTGAGTTGAAAATATTATACTAGTTAATCAATGATGAGGATCACAAAAGATCCCTTATTTTTGGATTTTAAATGTATGGAGCTATAAATAATGAATGAATGGATGGAATTTTATTTTTCTCAATTGAATGTTCAACAATATTTCCCACTGATGGTTAAAGAGATACAAAATGAAGATGTGGAGAGTTAAAATAAGGATATATATATTCATGAGTTTATCCTTGGTCGTGATGGAATGATATGGTTCTGTTACTATATATGTGTTCCTTCTATTTTATAATTGAAGGATTTTTTTAGAGGAAGCTCATATTTATTCATTCTCTATTAATCATTGAAATAATTATATGTATAGAGATTTGAAAGAGTATCTCTAGAGTGATTGAATGAAGAGAGATATCATATATATTTTACCTGATTACTTGATATGTTGGAAAGATAATGTTGAGAGATAATATACAAAGGGGAGGTTACATCCATGAAACATAATATAATGGAAATGGGAAAACATTACTATGGATTTTTTCAATAGACTCGCCAAAATGTCAAAATAGAATAATGCAACACAGGTTATAGTAGATAAACATACTAAGTCTGCATACATCATCATGATTGAAAAATATTTCAATCCAGATCAGAATTCATGGATATTAATTGAGGAAGGTGTAAGGTTCCCTGGAGTATCACATTTAAGTGTATCTGATCAAGATATGAGGGTTAACTTAATGTTCTGGAAAATCCTAAATAAATATATTGATATATAGTTCCATTTTAGAACTACATATTACATACATATATATGGTCATTATATGATAAAAATTCAATCCCAATAGAACATGTTGAGATCTTTTCAAATGGACTTCAAAGGTGGTTTGGATCATCACCTTCCTCTAGTTGAATTTTCATACAACAATATCTTTCATAGAAGTATTTAGATGGACCCCTTTGATACCCTCTATGCAATGGAGTGTAGAGATCCAACATGTTGTAATTAAGATAAATAAATAAATATATTGGGATTTATATTGATTAAGAAATTGAAGATAAGTTATGTTCCATTCAATAACAAATAACGGAAGTATAAATTTTACATAAAATATATACAAGTAATCACTTATGTGATCTCGAATATGAAGTCAATGACACGGCGTTTCTAAGTATTTATCCATGGAAGATGGTTATGAAATTATGGAAGAAAGGGAATCTAATCCCTAGTTATATCTAATCATTCTAAATTCTTGATTTTATTATGATGGTAGCCTGTTGGTTGGAACTTCCACCAAACCTATCTCATGTCCACAATGTGGTCCATGGATCTCTCATGTGTAAGTACCCATATGTCTGATCACAAGTACTAAAATCAGAGTTCATACCACTATATTATGATATTTCTTATGAGGAAAAAAATTTGGATTCTATGGATTGTGCATATAAATTTCTATGAAACAAGACCACTAACCTAGTCAATGTTTTTTGGAGAACCCACTAGATTAAAGAACCTATGTGAGAATCATAGGATGTAATGAGGTGGAAGTTTCCTCAGTTTTTTATACCAAAGAAATGGAATTTAAAAGTAAAAATTTATTTCATGGGGAGGGATTTATAATGTAACACCTAATGTTTTTATAAATATATTTTTCTTGAATATATTATATTTCTTCGATAACTAGCTTTACTCGCAACACCGAGTTTTAATGATCTCTGACAAAATATTATTATTATCATTTAAAAACAAACATTATTACCAAGAAAATAACAATATAGGTAGACCATATATTAAATATTATGTATAATTGTTTTATATAAACAAGACATATTGATAAAAAGTAATTATTCTTTGGGAAAGTCTATATATGTATTGAAAATACAATTTGATCAAAAAGTATTATATATTTTATAAACAATGTTAATTTAATTGAAGCACATTTATAAAATTTATATGAAAAAATAAAATTAATTTTTGAATTTATCGATTAAAAATAATTCTAGGGTTATTTTGGGGTTTTCCAAAAATATTATGTTTTTTATTAATAGTGAAAAATGCAATATTTTATTGAAAATTTCCTTTTCATTTGTAGAGTTTATAATGTTAATTTTTTTTAAAAATATATTTAAATGTAGAATTAGTTATCTTATATATCTATAAATGAAATTTAGGTCATTGTAATTTTTTTATGTTGTTATTTTATGTACATAAATTATAAAATTTTGAACATTTTCTCCTTGGAAAACTGATTTCTCATCAAGACTATGGGTTTAATTTTAAAAAAAATTTCCCTCTTCATTGAATAGAAATTATATAAATGGATAAAATATATATAAATATAATAATTTATAATAACAAGAAATTTCAACTTAATTTTCACTATTATTAATAGTAAACAATGTAAAAACAATTTACTACTGTAAAGGTAAAAATGACATTACTGAGGGTTAAACTAATAATATATGGTTAAAAATGATCCAAAACTTGTAAAAACATATTTTATGGTTATATTTAAATCATAAATATTATTAGATTGATAATGGTCCATTATTTATTCATTTTATAAGATAACAATATGGGTACATGTTTTCATTTTCCAAAGTTACAATTTAGGCACTCACCTTACTGATAAATGGCCACCCCTCTCATGTAATCTTTACACAACCAAAAATATTTGGTTCAGACAGTACCTACACAAATCCCTCCTATAATCCCATATTATCTTCCTATTATATTTATGTTGATCACAAATCCATCCTAGTATTGTTTTTCTTAAATCATAATGAGGTTACCTGAAGATTATGTAACATTTTTCAATGAGTTTTTTTATTTTATTGCCTCCTCAACATCCATTGATAATTATTAAACCATGATGAAATAACAAAATTAGTATCTTAATTATAAAAATATAAATTTTTATTTTACTAAAATGATCCAAATTCATATCCCCTTCCCTAAAATGGGAAATGATAACGTTGATCTTGTGTACGTGAGACTACCTCCTCAATAACTAACGTAACACATTATCCATCAACACCTCTCACAATTGGGTATGATAATAAATATACTATATATATATATATAAATACATAAAATTATTGTCATATATAACATTTTGCACTATCCATTCCATAGAAAATTTGATATGGTCGTTCTAGTGTATGGTGGACTACTACCTCGCGAAGTGATGTGATCTATTTTTCACTTATATTTTACACTGAATGTACGAAGTGATAAATTTAATAAATATTTTTGAAAAATATGAAATATATATGGTTAAATAATTTTAATATATTATGTTCCGTTTTTTTTTCTTACACATCGATGAAATGGAATGAACAATCATGCATGCGTATGGCCTACTATCTCTATGAACTGTGTATTCTATTTTTTATCTCTAACATTTATAGATAGCTATAAATACATATATACTGAATAAATATGATATATATTTAATTTTTAAAAAATTAGATTATGGGACCTTGATAAAATTAATATAAAAAATAACAAATAAAAACTTACATGAGAAACATAGGTATAATTATATGAAACGCAACATTAACATGGAATTGTTAATAAAATTGTAACAAAAGGTCATAACTAAATAATATATGGTATGATATATATAATTAGGGTTATTTAATAGTTATATGTTAAAAATATATGTATTATGCATAAGATTTGAATGTTCACGAAGGAAGTCGAGAGTTAATGTATGGGGTTTTGGTCTCAATTTTCCTTCTTTGAGACATATATTGTGTTATGCACCTATATTCTTTAAAGAGGTATATATAAAAAACAATATAATGAAATATCATTAATTTAATTCTATAAGGATATTTAATGTTTAATTTGATTTAAATATTTAATGCTACTTATGACTCATTTTTACCAAATTGGAAAGGGTTTTATTCTACGATCTGATTATTTATCAGGATTGCCGATGTTTTATTATTCTAATGATAAAATATTGTGATTTATCTCTCAAGAAATTAATTAAATATCATATCCGTAAGTTATTTCATGAGAATAAAAGATTACATTTTTTTTAAAATATTTATATACTCAAGATAAAAAATAATGTTTTGTAAGAAAAATCATCTTTATTTCTCTCTTCAGTCAAAAACCCTTTTTCTCCAAAAACCTTGTTTTTTAAAAATGTTTTAAAAAATGTTTTCAATATTCTAAAAATTAATTTTTAAATAAATTTCTACTATTATTTTATTTTTTACAATATATTTACAAGGGAATCTCCATGGCATTTTTCAAAACATGCCCATAATGAATTTATTGAAAATGTGAATGCATCAATTGGTTTTAACATATACGAAAAGAACGGAATTTCCCCAATAATGGACATTGTTTTATTGGGATATTATTTTATATTTATTCAATGAAATTTTAAAAAGTAAATTATTTCAACAATCTTTCAGGAATTTTTAATTTAAAAAACAATGATTTTCAATGAAAGCATATTTTCCTCATGAAACATTCCTAGTGATTTTTATTTAAAAATAATTTTCTAACTAAGATGACATGCTTTGATGATACGTAGTCCTTACTAGGGATATAATCCAACGATTCCATCTTTATTATTTATGTGGATGTATTAATTTTAAGATGAAATTATTTTTATGAAACCTATTTCTCTTCCACGGGTTATTCCATGATAAATTACTTATGAACTCACATCTTTTTCCATGGGTTATTATATGATAAAATAATGAAATTATTATGAAACCATTTTATTTTCCAAAGGGAATTATATTGTGAATTTTTATGAAACCCATTTATTATTATGGTTATGAAATGGTAAATGTTTTGTGATCTTGTGAAATACATATATTTTATTTTCATTATGTGTTAGGTGGGAACTATATTACCCGTCAATGCATTGAGGAAATATTGATATATCATGAGATAAATAGTAATAGAATGGGGATTGAACTCATTTTAGTAAGGGAATATATACAATATGATAATATTGGGAATGAAACTTGTCTACTATGATGGTTTGGGGAGTTAACCAATTCTACTATGATAGTCTCAAAAATAAGCCTTGGACTACTAAGGAAATGATTTCCTATGCTCTTGTGTATTCCACAATTACATGAATAATTAAATAGTCATGCTATCATAGTTCATGTTATTTAATTCCATTATGATTCATGTCTTAGTAACTATACCTTTTTATGTCTTGTACCATGATTGTGATCCTTGATTTGTAGGTTATGGTTTTCAAATTTAATTTTTGTATTCTCATATAGGTTTTCTCATGTTATGTTTTCATATATCTCTTATTTACCTTTACATAGAATTTGTGATCATCCTTTATTATGTTTCTTTTCCGTAGGTTATTAAGAAATATATAATGTTTTATTTTTCTAATAAGGGTTATTTTGATACCCCAAGCTTCCATGGTAAAATTTTAAAACAATTCAATATATTGCATTGCACGCAACATAGAGTTCGAGCACACTATAATCTATCAAACTAGCCATTTAAAAAGAATTTATAAATAGTAGTAACCACATTATGAAATTTATAATTTTTTTCAAGATAAAAATAATTTTGGAATTTGAAATATCAAAATTAGTATAAGGTGATTTTTTGGTATTTTTCTAAAAAGATTCATTTTTGATTAACAGTAAAAAATATAGCATTGCTGTAAAAAAATGTTTTTCATTTAAATATTTATTTTAAATTAAACTGATTTTAACATCACAATAGATAAATAATACATATATTAATAAAATTTAGTTCATTTTAATCTTTTCTATAATAGGGTTAGATATAAAAATGCATTGAAAATTTGAATGTCTCTTTTAATAGCCTTCCCACCACATCTGTGAGATTATCATTAAATGTAATTTTACTATTTTCGTGAATTATATGTTTAAATAAATGACATAAATTGTAAAAATCAGTATGAAATTATTTTTCTAATGGGATTAAAAAAAATGTGAATAGAAACTTCTGAATTTTATTTACCACAATTAAAGGTAAATATAGTAATTAAAGGTAAAAATAATATTATAATAATGTAAAATTATCCTATCACTTGTCATAATTTCTTTGGACAAGTGATTTTCGACCCAAATAAAACTTAGTTCAAATATATTATCCTTTTTGAGACACATGGGTAATATTTGTACATTCATTATATTTTATTTAAAGAAGATTTAAAAATGAAATATTCAAATTTTAATAACAAAATGATTTTTAATATCAGGTTATACATAAGTTAAATTAGACTATAATAATTCATTTTAAATATAGTCAATTTATCCTTATCAATATAATTTATTTTTAAATTATATAGAATTAATTAATTAATTAAATTCTTATATAATAATAATGCAATAATTATTTAATTAATTGAAATATCAAATAATATATATTACAAATATTAAAATAAAAACAATTTAACATTATTAATGATAGAAATTAATTTTATAGATAAAATAGACATTTTAGTGACATATAGATGTATTGGTTTGACGTTATCATGTTGGTATGATATTTTAAAAAATACAAATAATGAATAGTATCAAATTGACATAAATCGTTCTTTAAAATTAATAAAAAATTATAAAAAGTAATAAAATTTATAAAAATATATAATTTGGCCAAAAAAACTATTATAATGTCATTTATGTCATTATTCAATTGGGGGTAGTTTTGAATTTTATAGTTACTATATTAACCCTATAGTGTAAAAAGAAAAGTAGTTTGGGTAAGAGTTAAATTGCTTAACTAAGGGTTAATGCCAAAAGATATAGTTTCTTTTATAATCTGAATAAGTATAAAATTAATATTTAATGAGTATTTTGACCCATACATAACTTATATTACTAATAACTAACTTTGGAGCTATTTGAAATCAAAAATCAATTTATAATAAATTAATAGTTTTGGAGTTTCCTAATGGTCCCCTCCCCTCTCTAATAAAAGTGCATTGCCATTCCATTTTATTAAAAAGTATAAGGCTATTTAGTTTGGAAAACCCCTATCCATTACTCATACAAACATCCATCACATAATCATAGAGGAAACAATTTTAGAAGAAATCCAACTTAAGGAGCCCTTTTGTGAAAATCAAAAAGAGACACTAGAAGAAGAGGTAATTGTTTCACCAACTGTTTCAAATTTATTTTATTCTTATACATCCATTTAATATGTTTTCCCATAATAAATAAAAATAAATAAATATTCTACCATATTATGAGATTTTATTATGACTAGTGGACAAAACTATTCCATATTAGACCTATCTTTTGAAAAAAAATATCACCATGTGTGTGTACCTATGGATTACCATTTCCACATCGTGGTGTAAAACAATTTTCATTTATGATTTATTTTGATTTGTATAGGGATTAATATAATGTGTTTAGATAATTAATATGTCATTATATTGATTTTTTATAATTAATATACCATACCATTTAACCATTAGAGGAATGACATCGTCCCTCGTCCGTACGTACGGTATATCATATCCACGACGTGATGAGATTCATCCACCATTACAACCATTTTAAGATGATTATAAAAATGTATATAATAAATAAATATCAAATATATGACATAATAATTCTAATTTAATAATAATTATATGTCATTTACTTTCTTCCATTCAATAAGATAAGAAAAAAGAAGCAACATTCATGGATACGCATGACCTACCGTCTTCATGCATGAGGTGTTCCATTTAATTTACATATATATTATATAGATCTATATGCTGAATATATGTGATATATAAATCCATATTTATAATGTATAAGTAATTAAATCAATATCCAAGTAAAAATATAAAAAAATAAAAAGTAAGAACACATATGATACACAAAGCAATTTTTACCTGAAATGTTGCTTTTAACATGGAAGTTATTATTAAATGGGTAATATAAAGTCATAACTGAATCATATATGATATCATAGATATTATTATGATTATATTATATGATAATATTTTTTTAAAAAACATTATATAGAAATTTTGGATAAGTATACTGAGTATTAGACCTTAGGTATGGGAAATGATAAATCAATTTTCAATCATTCAGTTAAACATATATTTCATTGGATATATTCTTGCAAGAATATGTGTGAATGGAGTCTGATTGTTTTATAAAAAATATTCACTTATATCGGGTGGATTTATTTTTTTCTCACATAATAATTTCATTTATTTTTCCTCACTATAATGATACAATATTTGAAATGGATTTTCATTTCACATTTAATTGTACTTAGATATAAGCCATGTTCACCAACTATTTCTTCTGTATGGTGTATGTACTGCCCCTATTACACTTCATATCATGAGTACATTTAGCTTCATGGTATTTAATGATTCATATGAAGATATAGGGTTTATGATTTAAATGTTCAAAGTGGTATGATATGCTTCGAATGATTATAAAATTAATCCATTGTCCATTTCAATATTCTTGATATTATTTAACATAACTATTTCTATGGTTATAAAAGGATTATAAATACAATGTCAATTTTTAAATTAATTTAACTGTTTTCAAAATATAATCTTCTTAACCTTTTATGTAAGGGTTAATTTCACAATATCATTATTATATGATGTTATTTATATGTAAGTATATATTGGGGCATCTTTATCATCCATGTCCATGTTTCTTAAAATGTAATTCAAAATATTATCAAAAATTGTTTAAAGTCATTTTTTACTATTTATATAACGTCTTAAAATGAATCTTTCCCTCATTTTCCAAATGGTGTACCTTATGACCTTTTTGACAAATTATGGAAGGAATTTTTTTTAACTTAAATGGAACAAATTATGATTTCTTCCATGATGATGCCTTAATATTTTGAAGTATCCTTTATAATATTACAAAGTTATTTTAAAAAGAAATTTTTAATATTATAATTTCACAACTATTAAATTATTTTAAATAAACAAATATATAATTCTCTCAAAGAGTTTTAATGATCAAATTTGAAATGTTCGTCTATTTCAACATCCTTTGTTGGATGATATGTTTAATTGAGGAAGTTTTCTTGTCAAACAATATAACACATTTTATTGAATGGATTATGTGATTTTTGACTATGGATGATATATTTTAATACCATTCTCTATTTATGGTTAATGTATTAACATTTCTTATTCGAGTTTTAATAATAATGTTTATATTTCCTCTCTTTTATCCTTTTCATATAAGGAATGAATTGGGCTTATTATGTAACAGGTTGTGGATTGCTTTATAAAATCCCTACAGGTTAGGGACAGGTTAATGCAATCCCATCGATTCATATTATAGTTATCATGAGACAAACTCATTTTTGGTTTTAGCCATTTATTTATGGTCTTAGAAAGAGGTCTTGAAAGTATTGTAATGATGTTCGACATTATGCATTACCTCATTATGAGATTAGTTATTAATATTTCATGTGATTATTCGACTAGTACAATATCCTTGTAAATGCTTATATATAATTATTTGATTTATTATTGATATATTATGGTCATTATTTTCATAAAAGGCTTGTGTTTTAGTCTTATACCTTGCCTTTAAATTTTATGATTATTTATGAAAGATTCTTTCGTACTATTTACCCTTACTAACCATCTGAGCTTACACCTTTCTTATGTATTTTTTAATCAGAATTTGAAGAAGTGTTTTATGACTAATTTGAAATGTTATGATAGGAGAATAATGATGTTCTAAAATAATTACCAATGTTGAATTTTAAGATCTGAATTATAGTGTAATGTTTCTGTATGTAATCTATTTTCCAAGACTGTTAAACTGATCGATCTATCTAGATTTGATTCCATATAATCATGGAAATGTATTAAAATAATGCACTGAATATGGGATTCTGGGGTAGGAGTGTTATAGTTGGTATTAATGGAATTTTAGTAGAAACCTTAGAAACATGATTTAGAAAAACATAGCTTAGGAAACATAACCCAAATATTGGATTTGATGATAAGTAAATAAGAACATACAATAATTTTGTTAATGTAGAGATTATGTGGGTATTCCTAGAAAATACATCCCTGTCTAGATACTACAAGTAGACGTGGTTCTGGAACAAATGTACCTAGCGGTAAAAACTCCAACAATGTGTCCTGGGCTTGACTTAGGGTATCCTAGTACATGATAACAGGCCTTACTATGCATCTGGTTTGACACTCCTGAGGGATATGTTTAGGATAATTCTTGTTCTCTTTTAAAACCATTATGAAGGATCTAAAAGTAAATATGTCCCCAATGAAACAATGTGTAATATTTTTATATTATCTATACACAAAAATTTCAATTTATGAAAATATTTATACTAGTTCTAAATTAGAATATATACTTCATAACCTAATTTATTGTACGCTTTCATTTAGAAATGGCACCTAGAATAATAAATGTGATCCTCGCCAATGTTCCTGATCTATAGAGTAAGAAGGATCATATAATTTATATTAATATGACAATATTTTTATGTGAAATAGTATCCCAAGAATTATCATCTTATGAGAACATAATATCAAGTGATAGTGATACATTAAAAGAGTACTCTATGTATAATGTATTTAGGGGGAAGCTTGTGAATAAGTGTGATGATGAGAAAAATATGTATAAATAAAATAAGGGAAAGAATAATTTTCCCATATGTGACTATTATGGGAAGAAAGACCCCTGTTCATGCCTGAAAGGAATGGGAGTTTTCAATAAGTATAGAGTTAAAGGTCATCTTACTTATGATTGCAAGGTAAAAAAATAAGATATAAATGTGCAATGAAGTAATTGTAAAGATATGAGACATTATGAAAATGATTTTCTATAGAATCAAGGAAATATAACCCAAAAGAGGCTAATGTATCATTGTTAATATAATGTTAGTAACAAAGATGAAGAATAATTATTATGTTATTATGTTTGGATTCAAGTGTTCTGTAAATTGAGTATTTTATCATCGATGTACTAGTTTTATGAATTATGTGATATATAAGGATAGTACTGTAGCACTTCTTCTTTAAGGGTTTTGAAGAATGGAAATTTTAATTAGGGTTTTAATATTAGAAAAGTATTAATATGTTTGGTACATGAAAATAATTGAAATATTATACTCTTTGAGTAAAATATGATGTTAAGATTGTTTTTTGATATTCAGATACATTTTTGAGCGGTTAATTTAGACAGAATTATTTTGAATAAGTATAAAGGTTGGATCAGATTAATTTGAAAAATTGATATTATAATTTTTGTTTAAAAAAATTCTTAAGGGTACATTGGAATATTATAAGGATATAGTTTTATAAAAAGGACACACCACAAGTCAGCCTACAACCTATTGTATCCAGAAAGAACACGAGACATGAACTCGCAACTGAATAGTGATAAGGGTGCATCACCTACCACTATCCAATGTGATGTCATAGTTATTATAAGATTGTTTTTTATATAAATTGAATGAAAGATGAAGTATACGTTCATTTTTTGTAACACTATATGATTAAGATAAGCATACTATTTTTGAGTTTCATTATCATTTGAAGGGAAAGATGATTTTTTGGTAAATATTAGTTAAAGGATGGAACTCTACTTCTCAAGTATGTATACATCCTTGTATTCTTATTCTATGAAGAACATTAATTATTCATCATTAACGAACGGATCTTGAAATAGAAAATTCTATCCTAGTACTTTTTAAAATGAATCAAATGGTCCCCTAGATCATCGCATATTTAGAGCATTGTGATCATCAACATTCTCCTAATCATGTTCTCTATCACTCTCCATTAGAACATAATGGTCATATTTTTATTTTAGATACATTTTTTTCTATATGGATCCCTTTTCTATGTTATATCTAGTAACATTCATACTTCCCTTTTACTATATTACTTTAGAGCATTTATTAACCATATTTACTATGTTGGTTCTTCAATAATAGTATTTTCAAACATTAAACTGTTGATTATTGAAATCATGTTTAAATTTTGAGGACACAATTTAATTAAGGTGTAGAGAATGTAACACCCCAAGCATCCATGATATGTTTTTTTAATTATTAAATTGCTTTTGTTTTACACAACACTGAGTTCGAGCAGATAATTATATATCAAACTTTCTATTTAAAAAGTGGTTATGAATTTTATTAACCACATTATGAAACATATAAATTTGTTTTTTTAAAATAAAGATTACTTTTGAATTCAGAATATGAAAATTAACTTCGTATGAATTTGTTGTATTTTTATGAAATGTTTTAATTTTTTATGAATAGTGAAGAATACTTCATTTTTGTAAAAACAGACTTTAATTTATATAATTATTTTTCCTTTAATTGATTTTAAAGTCACAGTAGAAAAATAATAAATATATTAATTCAGTGTATATTATTTTAATTATTTTTATAATATAACTTGATATAAGAATTTATTGAACTTCTGAACATCTCTTTTACCCACCATCTAGCCACATTTCTGGGTTTATCATTAAATGTAATTTTAAAATTTTTTTGAATTTAATTTTAAATACCAATATAAATGTCTTCAATAAGTATGAAAACGATGGTCTAATAGGATAAAAATATTTTTTTCTAAATATTAATTGTTGAATTTGATTTACCACTGTAAAAAGAAAATAAGTTAATTAAAGGTAAAACGAATATTGTAATAATATAAAATTACCCTAAAACATTTCCTAATTTCATTGGAATAGTGTTTTTTGACACAAATCAACATTAAGTCTAAAATATGATCCTTTTTATGCAACTTCTGTTAGATTATTATATTTATTATATTTTATTTAAAAAATAGTTAAAAATGCAATATTCAAATTTTAATTACTAAATCATTTTTAAAATAGTATTATACATAAGATAAAATAAACTATAATTATTCATTTTAAATATATGAAATTTTTATTCATTATGATAATTTATTTTTAATTTTTATTGAATAAATGACATAATTAAGTTCCAGTTTATTAATTATGTAGTAATTTAGTAATTAATTTAGATACTAAATAAATGATAATAAAAATATTAAAATAAATATAATGTAAGATATTTAATGAAATACACGAATTTTAGAAAAAATTTGACATTTTAGTGAAATATTTGATATATTTGTTTTAATATATCATGTTCGTATGATAATTTTATAAATACAAATGATAAATGGTATCAAAATTGACATAAATTATGCATTAAAATAAATAATATTTTATTAAATGTTATAAAATTCATAAAAATATATAATATTTTAAAATAAATATGATTATATAAAAGGTGTCACAAATTGTCCATTTTGGTTTATTTTTTAATTTTATTGTAACCATACTAACCATATAGTTGAAAAAGACAAGTTGTCACGGTAAGAGTTAAAATCCTCAACTAAGGATTAAATCCCAAATATGTGGTAAATTTTGGGACATAAAATGTGTAAAATAAATTATTTGAGGGGATTCCAACCCATCCTCACATTATAGTAGAAATAACACATGTTGGAGCTCTTTGAAATATAAAATAAATTTATAATATATTAATATTTTTCGTGTTTCCTAAAGTGACCCTCCCCATTCTTATAAAAGGGAAACTCTCCTTCTCTTTTATTCACTCATCAAATCTCTCAATTTCAGCCAAAACCTACACATGTATCCTCCCATAATGTAATGTCCCAGAAATTCTGTATATGTTTTTATATATGGAATTATTTCAACACCGTGAAATCTGACGGAACGTGATTCCGAGGCCTAGAGTGCCCGGATTGAACTGCTGAAGTTTTGTTAAACTTTAAATAATGCGTGTAATTAGTTTTCCTAAACAATTGGAATGACTATTAAACAGTTACTCGGATCTGAAATCTGAGGGCACAGTTGCATTCACGATGGAGGGTTTACCCTAGTCGTGACATAAGTTTAGATGGCGCGGGCCTCCTGTGAGAAAACCCGAAAATAGAATAACTGTAAATAAAAAAATAAAAAAATAAATTTTAATTTTCAAATGCTTCTAACTCACCAATGGTAACTCATATTGAAAATATAAGACCACCACTGAACTTGTGAGGGAATTATTTATTTAAGCATATACTAACATTGGCCGGCGCAAGCCAGCAGTGAAATTTAGTTTTTGGATATAAATAAAATAATTAACTGACAATTATTTTATTGTAAAACCCATAACATTTAAACTATAATTTGGATTAGAAATCTAAGAGTCGTTTTGGGTTATTTGGGGTGTGTTTCACTTAGGCAGAGCCTAACCTCGACCGGCGCGAGTCGAGGGTGAATTTTATTAATTTTACAAACTTTTTTTTGTGTACGTTCATTAAACATGCGAGTGGAATTTTGTACCTTTTGAACCGGTGCTCGGAATTGAATTCTGAGGGCACTGTTGAATTGACAGAACCTGGATTCTCTTAAGGGAGGATTCACTTCGACAGCAGTAGGTCAAGAGAAAATGTTATATTTTGAGGCTTTTGAAAGAATAATAAAAATAACTTAGTTTATTTTTATTTTCATTCTTATCCTCCAACAGACAAGCGACAATGTGGGACTGACGACGTGGCAAGAAAGTTAATGTCTTAAACTTTCTTTCAAAGTAAGTGCACCATTGGAGAATTAGGAAGGTTCCTAATTAATGGGCCTCCTTAATTCCACGAATGTTGCACACCCTCCCCCTATCCAATTTATATGGAGTTTTGGGAGAGCTGTCAGTGTTGCTTCACCAAGAAATTAAGTGCTGACAAAGTGAGGTAATTCCAGACCCTTAGAGGGTGGAGCAGGTACCAACGGGAGGTGACGAACAAGGAACTGACACCCAAGCTCCGAACGAAAGCGTCTTGCATGAGTGACGAACATCGGCGTTCCCTTCAACTACTTTGTCAACTTCCTCACACCACCTCCAATAGAATAATTGAGGTAGGGATTATTGTTTAATTATTCCTTTCCCCATACTTGATTTTCATCTCGATTTAGAAATATTTATATTCTTCTTGATTCAAGAACAAATAATCCCCTTGCTACTGTTCTAATGCGGAGGATGCGGGCCAAACAAATATGGCCCGTCCTCTCCGCAACCATTGTGGTTTTTTATGCATTCTTCACATGTTCACAAATGACAAATATTTATTGGCACTATAAATATGGTGTTTTTTTGAGTGCGATATATGGACGTGAATCCATCAATGCAAAGATCGCAAATATGTGATCATTTAATTTTTCAGGCATGGAACGAAGCCGCAATGGCTCACGGAATGAGGTGGATAAATATTTATTAGCACTAGAAACACAGAGTTTTTCTGATCATGATATATGGAGGAAAATCCCTCGATGCGAGGATAACAAATATGTGATCATTTAATTTTTCAGGATTGGAACAAATCTGCAATGACTTGCGGAAGGAGGCGGAGGCTGCCACCCGGCCGGCTGCAAGGAAGGAAGGGCGGCAGCTGGTGTAGCAGTTGTCCACATGACAGCGGTGGTGGAGTGCATCAATGATGCTCAACATATAGGGGCCACTGCGCTTGGCTACAGCAGTAATGGAGGGGTGGACGACCGAGCATGCTGTCGGTTGTGGTGCGGCGCGCGACTGCGCCGCGAAGGAGGGTTGGCCATCCGGCCAGCCGCGAGTCGCACCTGCAGACCGGGTCCGACCCATGGCCAGATTTGGGTCAGTCTAGGTCAACACGAACCTGGTCGGGTCAGCCGAGGCTAGGTCGGACTGGACCCAGACCAAATTCAACCCTTTTCTCTCTTCCGACTATATCGTGAGCTACGGGTTTTCGTTTGATGAACCGTCTACAGTTCCAAAAACCTTATATTGAGACGGTTCTTTTGGTATACCCCACATGATTTTTGGATGATGTTGGGGTTTGTCCAGGTTGGATCGAACACGAATCCAATTGGGCCCTCGAGACTAAAAGACCAATAACTTAAAGACCGTACATCTTTTTGATGCACAATCTGTTGCATTGAGACCCCTTTTACGTGGTGGTCCTTTAAGATACTTCTTCATTGGACTTCATGGCAGTTTGAGTATCAACCTGGGGCTTGAGGAGTGTACCCTCCCAAAATCAAACAAGATTAGTTCGGGAACCTTGTAGCTAGTTGTAACATGAGAAATGGATCATTTTGTGGGTCTATTCTTGGGATCCTTTTCGGGTATATGTTCGAGATTCTCACTTGGATATACTTTAGGAATCTTCATCGGACTACTCTAAGATACTATGTGGGTCTTCTATACTAGGATCCTGTGTGGGTATAACGATGTACTAGGATCCTATGTGGGTCTGCTGTACTAGGATCCTTTGTGGGTCTGACGATGTACTAGGATCCTGTGTGGGTCTGATGATGTACAGGGATCATTTATGGGTCTGTTGTACTAGGATCCTATGTGGGTCTGACGATGTACTAGGATCATGAGTTGGTATGACGATGTACTACGATCTAGTGTGGGTCTGATGATGTAATAGGATCCTGTGTGGGTCTGATGATTTAGGATCCTACGTGGGTCAGCCTCGTAACATAGTTAGATTATTCAGTAGTTACATCTAATCATCTTTACTACTATTCCTTAGTTATAACTAGTGTGATCTAAGTCTTTACCTTTTTCGTATTCTTATTTGTGGCATACCATTGTGGTACATACCTTCGTGGTGATACCTTTGTGGTATTATTCTGTGTGGTGTACCATTGTGATGATAACTTTGTGGTATTATTTTATTTGGCGTACCTTTGTAGTACTTACCTTTGTGGTGATACCGTTGTGGTATTCTTTTGAGGGGTGTACCTTTGTGGTACTTACGTACTTGGTGACACCTTTGTGTTATTCATTTGTGTGGAATACCTTTGTGGTACTTACCTTCGTGGTGATACCATTATGTTATTATTCTCCGTGGAGTTACCTTTGTGGTACATACCTTTGTGGTGTTACCTACATGGTATTCTTTCCGTCGTAGAATAGTTGAGCTTTGAGAAAATGAGTTGGGCCTTGTGTTTCCTCATGAATGAGATCGATATACATGATAAATTTGGTATATGTATGGGCATGTACTTAAATAGGTTTGAAAGTAGTTTTCATCCTTTTTAGTTTATCCTTTGTGAATTTTGTGAGACCTTTGAGGATCGTGGGCTCCCTATTGAGTATCGTGATACTCACCCTTGCACGGGCTATGCCCACACCTTATTGTGTTTGTCGTAGATGATAGACAACACTAACTGGGGATGAGAGTACCAGGACTGGAGGTAGCTCTGAGGTGGACGTTAGATGAGGCGTACTTCAAAGACGACCATTCGAGAGCTATACCTACCCTTCAGGTAGGATCCTTGGCGGGTGTTCACAGGAGCTATTTCATTTAACTCGTACTTTCCAGTTTTCGTTTACTTTCCAGTTGGGCTTGTATCCTAGCCCCTTTTACTTACAGTACACACTCTATTTTCTATTCAGTTTAGTTGTTTATGTATCTCGTTGTGTGATTGTTCGTGTGTGTTTACAGGATATAAAGGCAATGCCTTCCCAATTTTTTGGGGAATACGTCTTTCGGTGGTAGTCGCTATCCCCAGGCCTAAGGAAGGTGGGCATGGGGCCCAGGGGACAGGTCCTGACACATATTCCCTAAATTAATCTTGTATTTCGTAATATGGGCATAATACCAACCTATCGAGTCCTTTTGTGCAGTTCAAAAGGATACACTCGAAGAAGATGTAATTGTTTTACCAACTCTTTCAAAGTTATTTTATTTTTTTATACTTATTTTTCCGAAGTTATTTCCATAATAAAGTAGTAAATAAAAATATACAACATAGGGAGATTTTTTAACATTATGGTACAACCATATTTCTCATTTTACCCATCATATGGAAAACAATATCACAGTGCATGCATACGTACGACTTACCGTCTCCACATTATGGTGTAAACTGGTTCTCATATATCCTTTATTTTGATGAGTATAATGTTGAATATAATTTTTATAAATAATGAATATTTGAGGATAATGATTTTTATAATTATTTACCATACAATTACAAACTATTCAACCATTAAAGGAATGATCATGCCGCTCATGCGTACATACAACCTACTGTCTCCACAACACGATGAGATTAATCCTCTATTACAACCATTTAAAATTGATTATAAAAATGTATATAATGAATAAATATGAAATATATTACATAATAATTCTAAAGGAATACTATATATATATCTCATTTAATTTCATCCATTCAATACGATATGAAAATAGAAACAACATTCATGCATATGTATGACCTACAGTCTCCATGAACGGTGTTTTCCATTTCATTTATCTATCTATTATTTATATTTATATAATAAATACATATGATATATAAATCATTATTTACATTTATGAAGTAATTACATCAGGATATAAGTAATAATACGAAGAATAAAAAGTCCAATAACGTATGATAAACAAAGTGATTATTACCCGAAATGTTGCTTTATCATTGAGTTTATTAATAAACGGGTAATATAAAGCCCCAAACAAATAATATATGATATCATAAATATTATGATGATTATATTATATTTAATAATATGTTTAAAACCATTATATAGGAACTTTTTATACATACAAAGAGTATCATACCTAATGTATAGGAAATCATAACTCAATTTCAATTCATTGAGTTAAACATCTATTTCATTGCTTATGTTCTTCTAAGAATATGTGTGAATGAACTATGACTATTTTATACTAAATATTAACTTATATTTGAAGGATTCATATTATTAAAACATATTTATGTCTTTTATTTATCCACACTCTAATGTTATAATCATTGAAATGGATTTTAGTATCAATTTTAATTTTCGTGAGATATAAACCATGTACACCACCTATTTCATGTGTGTGTTGTATGAAAATCACCTATAATATATTATATCATGAATAAAATTATATTCATGATATATAATTATTAATTTGAGGATATTGGGCTAATTATTTAAATGTTCAATGTGGTATTGGATTCTTTTATTGTTTAAAGCATCAATCCTTTCTAAATTTCAACATTAATGACATTATTCTACTTAACTATTTATATGGATATAAAATTGTTATGGAAGAAATTTTATGTCTATTTTTAGTTCATTCAAATTTTTCATGAAGGAATTTTTTTTATGTTTTTATGTGACGGTTAATTTCACAATCTCATTATTATCCAAGGTTGTTTATATGTAAGAAAATATTGGGACATATTTATCATCCATGTACATGTTTTTTAAAAGTAAATGAAAATATTACCAATTTTTTTAAATTCATATTTAACCATTTTTTAATTCATATGAATTTTTTTGAAAGCGATATTTCCATCATCTTCCAAATTAGGTACTTTATGACAGTTTAGAAAAATTATGGAAAGAATGGTTTCATAACTTATACGGCAGAAGCAACTATTTCTTCCCTCATGTGGCCTTAATATTTTGAGGATTCCTTTAAAATATTACGTGTTTCTTTTCAGAAGATATATTTTATTTTATAATTGAGCTTATTTGAAATTATTTTAAAGTAAAAAATATATATTTATCAAAATGAATTTTAATGATATTATTAGATTATATATATCTATGTCAGTATCCTTCTTTGGATTTTATGTTTAATTGATGATGTTTTCTTATGATACAATCTACAAAATTGTATTGAATGGTGTATGATATATTGGACTGTGGATGGGATATTTTGACGCCATTCATGGTTAATGGTTAAATTATTAACATTTCATACGATAGTTTTAATATGAATGTTTATGTTGGTTATGTTTCACCCTTTTCATATGTGTAATTCATTGGACATGGTAAGTGACAGGTTGGGGACGGCTTAATGAATTCCCTATGGGTGGGGGACTGGTTAATGAAATACCCTCGATTCATCAATTGTTCTAATGAGACAAACTAGTTTGGGGTTTTACCCGTTTATGTATGGTCTTGTCCCGAGGTCTTGACATTATGGAAATGATGTCTGACATTATGAATTCCCTAATTATGAGATTAGTTATTGATATTTCATGTGATTAATCGACTAGTATATTATCCATGTGAATTTTTATACTGAATTATTTGATTTATTTTTTCCATATTATGCTCAATATTTGCCTAAAAGTATTGTATTTCTGTTTTATACATTTCCTTGAATGTTTATGAATATTTATGAAAGCATATACTATATTTATTACCCTTACTGATCATTTGAGCTCACCACTTTCTAATGTTTTATTTTTCAAGGACGTCATGATGTATTTTATGACTAATATGTAGTGTTAATCTAGGAAAAGAATGGGGTTCTCGGAAAATTATATATGTTTCATTTTATGATTTTAATTGTAATGTAATGTTCATGTATGTAATATATTTTTCAATACTGATAAATTGATCAGTCCATTGAGCTTAGATTCCTTGTAATCATGAAAAATTATTAAAAAAAATCTTTGACTCAGGGCTACTGGGGTTGGGGCATTACAATTATAGTTATTAATAACTTAGTGGGAAATGATTTTGTTGACGTATGAACCCATTTTTAATTTTTCCATGTTTTTGAAGTCACTATTCATTTATGTTCCTCGGTCACGTGTATCAATAATGTAATGATTATTCATTAAAAAATGATTCAATATCTATATATGAATATCATTGGACATTATAGGGGGATATTTTCTAAGTACAAATAACTTATTAAATTAATTACCCTATGAGAATATTTAGAGTATTACCTGTGGGTTGTGTATGGTAATGATGCATGTCATTAAATATATTTAATTATATGGGGTTTCGGTTAGTGTTGTAGTTCTTAATCCCCAAAGGTGTTTAAATTGGGAATAAACAATTAATTGTGAATTTATTGGTGAGACACTTAATAATAGTTCATATTCATTTCTTTTTCATAAATCATAGTTCATATAAATAAAAAATAATATGATCATTGAATTGAGGATTGCTTAATAGTTTGAAAATATGTTTCTATATTGTCTAAAAAATGTAGCTAATGAGAAAAATAAAAGGAATTTTAATAATTTGGAGGAATGGGATTCAAGGGAGGTATAAAAACAATTAAGAAATGTAAGATTTATATATAAGTATTTGAGCCATACTTTCTAACATATTTGTTATATAATGATCCTTAAAAATTTAGAGAGGTTATTACATCTCTAAAAGAAGAATTTTGGGAAGAAGTTGTCAATAGTGAAATTGATTACATATTGTCTAACAATGCATGGGAATTAGATTATCTTCTTCATATAAATAAAAAATGGATTCAAGTGGATTTTCATAACTAAATTAAATGGATTATGGAACAATTCAAAAATAAAAGGCTACCCTTACTATAATGGGGTGTAACCAAAATAAGGAACTTGAATATTTTGGAACTTATTCATCCATTATAAGGGATTCATATATAAGGGTGAAAATTTATTTAGAGGATATTAATGGAATATAAATATATTAAATTGATGTTAAGAATTTTAATGACAAAAAATTCCCAAACATTGATTTTATGTATATTTAGATGAATATACAATACATTTCACAAATACATACTTATAGATTGTATATGTTTAGTGTCTTTGGAGACTAGATACAAAAGATTCTTATTTAATTAAATTTATAAACAACTATGATAAATATCTTCAAATAGTAACATTTTTTTACATACCCTATCTAAAATCATTTTTCATAACCAATGTAAAGGAAACATATAAAAGGGTGAGATAAGAAGTTCAATAAGGGTAACCAGGAGAGCTATCAATATTACCTAAGCATATGGGTATGAGAACATGATAATAACATTTGTAAACCATACCCTACTTGTCATAGATCATAACAATTATTCATCCATTAAATCTTGGTAGTTCCAAGACATTAATAGTAATGAAATCAAAGAAAATGAACCATGAGATGATAAAAATATCATAATAAATATATTTGTGGCATGCAAATAAGCATATAAAACCATTTACTAAGTAGTAAAGGATCATTTAAAAAATAATCTTAGGGGAAAGGGTTAAATCCACAAACCATCATTGTAGTAAATGTTAACTCCCAGTATTATCATAGTTTATAGAGTCCCTTACTAATTTTTGTTCACTCCCCATTTTAGTCTTATTTTTGTCATGAGATGTAAATTTTTACCTAATGCATTTGAGTGAGATATAATTACCAACTATTATGGTTATAATGAAAACACCATCCATGGTTATAAAATAATCACTATAAAATAATGAAAATAATATGTATAAGTACCACAAAATCCTGAAACATTCATCGCATCATAACCCATGAAAATAAATAGGTTTCATAAAAATTTCATTGAAAAATAACTTGTGGAAAAGAAAGGGGTTGCACCATCATCTCAATATTTCATCAATTCATAAACCCTAAAAAAGAATCAGTCTTAATTATCATTTTATCATTTTATAACTTGTGGAAGAGAATTTGGCTTCATAAAAATCTTTTTATCATAATCATAAAACATTATGATAACAAATAATAATGATGTCTTCATATCATATCCCCTGTAGAGAAAAGGTTACATCAAAGTTTATCATCTTGTATGGAAAATGATTTTGATATAATAATTAGTACATTTATTGAGATAATATAATTCTATTTTGAGAAAAAAAAAATTTAAATTTAAATCATTTTAAGAAAATATATTTTGATAAAAAATTTGGAAACATATAAATGAGGCATTAAAAAAATTTAAAACATTTCATGAGAGAAATATCCTTTAATTGAAAATCACTTTTTAAAAATAAAAATTGTTGGAAATATTTTTCTTATAATTTAATCTTTGAATACTATAAATAAAGCTTTAACACATTCATTGTTCATGATGGTAGAAAAAACTATTCATGTTGTATAACTTAAAAAAATATTCCTTCCACATTTTTTGAAAAATACAAACATGCATTGTTTGGAAAATTACATCAAGACTCCTTTAAAAAAATTGAAAAAGTAAATCATAGGTAAAAATAAATTTAATCTATTATTTTATGAATTTTATAAACATTTTTAACATTTTTTAGAGAAATTGTTTTAGATGAAAAATCGTTATTTCGAACGAAGGGAGAAATAAATTTGCTTTTTTATAAAATCAGTATTTAAAACTCTAGAGTACATAGTGGGAGGACTTTTAAGGGAAATAATTTATTCTCATGAAATAACTACAGGAGAATAAAATTCATTATTTTTATGTGAAATGGATCATAAGATTTATCACCCGATGCATAACCAAGAAGAATCCCGATAAATGATGGGATTATATCATAAAGCCCTTAACACTATGGTATCTTTTGAATCATATGACCCATTAAAGGAAAAAATAAAATAAAAATTCTAATATTAGTAAAATGAGGAGATTAATTATATAAAATTTCAATGTGGAAGTTTATCAACCTCATAGAAGAAGATAGGATTATAATTAACTTATGTCCCAAAGAAGCCAATTTGAGGCATAAATCTGTTACTTCTTTGGTAAAATTTTCACCATAAATCCCATTAAAGATATATGATAAAATTGATATGTAAATACCAATAATTTTTTATAGTGTAATCCAAAAATAAATTCATTTGAAATATGTATAGTATATAAAAGAAACACGTGGTGAATATGTCATCTGTCTCACAGTAAGTAAAAGTGAAACCAAAATCCCTTTACTTAAGTCTTAGTGTCCTTCATACATGTCTGAAAAACCTTTTTAATAAATTAAATTTTATTAAAAATATATTATAAAACCATAATGTCACATATCATACCATATATTATTTTCTTATGATGTTTCATTACCCATTTATTAACTATTCCTTGTTAAAATTATGTTTTGTATAATAACTGCATTGTTTTTCACAAATGATATGGATTTTAATTTTCAATCATATTACATTAATCATGTTTAAATAATATCCATAATTTTTTCAATAAAATTAATATACTATATATTAATTATATAAGTATTTATAGTAATCTATTAAAGTTAGAGATATAAAATGAAATGCATCATTCATAGAGACGGTATTCTGTACTAATGCATGAATGATATATCCATTTTCTATATATATTGAAATAAATAAAGAAATATAATTAAATAACCATTTTAAGGTCATATATTTCACATATTTTAATAAAACCCATCCTTATTACCTTCCATGTCATGTGTGAATGAATCACATCACTTTGCGAGGTGGTAGTCTACTATACATAGAAACGACGTTATCTTATCCACCATAGAATGGAAAGTAAAGAGGTATATAAGATATAATTATATAAAATTATCTTTATGTTTCAAATGTAATATATATTCATTTAATTTATTTATATTACCATCCATGTAAATCAATAAAGAAAAACACATCACATTGGTTCCGGAGGTAGTAGTTCTCCATACACACGAGCGGCATTATTATTTTACAAAATGGTTTTCAGTTAAGATAATATATTTTTTATTAAAATAATATTAGCATTATAATATCATTAATATCACATCTAAACATTAAATTCATCATTTTATCTATATGTGATATGTGGTGATGGGAAATGAATAACATCTGTTTTTAAGGTTGTAGTATGCCATATAAACGAATGATGATTTCATATCACAATTGATAAAAGAAGAGATGGATAGAGGTCATGAAAATAAAATAAAAATATAATTTTTTGTAGAATATAAAGATATTAAAATATAATCATGGTTTAAAAATAATTATATAAATGGGATGAATAAATAAAATAAAATTCTTTGAAAAGAACGTTAAATTTTCTTAGACAAATTCCTTTCATTTTCCCCAAAAGACATCCTATGTATTATTAATGACCATAAAATAATTATAGGATTATATGGGGTCATTTAAGAATATATTTTTGTTCTTATTTTCCCAAAAGGGTTTCCAAATTGTGTAGAGGAGATGAGAGGGAATTTCCATTTATAATTTTGGTGAGTGGCATACTTGTTATTTTTTAATATAATAAAGTGTACCAATGTTTTTCACATGAAAAAAGGAACCAAAATATAAGAACCCAGATCTACATTTCAAGTATGTTTTACCTTTTATGGTGTTTTTGAGGAAAAAGATGAGTTTTTTGAAATGTCTTAAGTACACATCATGTACTTTATAATTACACGTCGTGTACTCAGTTACCGCCGGTAGCCCGGTGCTGGATATATCACGGCCATGCACACAACCGTTTGTGGTGTCCTGGAGACCTCCTAGTGCAGGGGTCAGAAAAGGAAAGTACACGCCGTGTACATCTAAAGTACACAAAGTGTAATTTTTTTTATTAAACGCACTGGGGTCATGTTTGATGGACAGAACCATCTTCTTCTAGGTCTGGTCCATCCAAGAGAAATTATACGACCACGATCTTTCCCCAAGCCCCTAATCGAGCATCCAAAATCCAATTTGACCACCGTCGATTGTGTTGGGATCGCCTCGGTAATCCCTTCCTTCTTATAGAGCTTCATTTCCAGATTCCTCCTCTCTCCCAAGTTATCCTCCATTGAACATTTTGAGAATTTTTTTAGATCTACGGTGTTATTGGGTGATTCAAGGATTTAGGTTCAAGTATAACGATCTCCCAACACTTTGGTATGCGGTTTGTGACTTTATATTGAAATTATCTATGTTATATGTGCAATTTGACCAATACCCTTGAACGGGGTATTGTGTGATTACTGTTTTAGCACTGTTAATTGACTGATATGCTTGTATGCTTGAGTAGAGGATGATTGAATGTGAATAGGGTTAATTTCTATGATTTGAAATTGTTTTCCCATCCATGCCTTGTTTTGATCATTTGGTCTTGCTTAGCCTATTAGGATTCTAGGTTGTTATTACCATTCCCAATGTTTTAGGATGGAGTTTTTTTATTTTTATGACATGCTGATATGATGTAGACTTCTAGCCAAGAAGTTCTTGAGGGTTACTTTGGATGATACGTACTTTTATACTTGCTTGACTTACACAAGGCCATGAGAACCTGGTCTAGTATACCATAGGGAGAATGCACGTAAGAGTAATGTCTCAAAAATTCCATATTTTTTTAATTACAATAAATTATTTTGAGAACGTGAAATCTGACGGCGAGCAATTCCAAGGTTTGGAGTTCCCGGAATGAACCGTCTAAGTTTTGTTAAGATTTAATTAACGCGTGTAAGAAGTTTTCCTGAAAAAGTGGAATAACTCTTAATCTGCTACAAAGATTAGAAATCCTAGGGCACTATTTCGCTCAGGATTGTGGGTTTACCCAACGAGCGACTTATGTATAGTTAGCGTAGGCCCCCTGTGAGAAAACCTGATAATGGCATAACCATAAATAAAATAATTAACTAAAGTTATTTTATTTTTCATATTATTATAACTCACAAACGGAATATCAGATTAAAAATCTGAAACCACCACTGAACTCGTGAGTGTATTCTTTCTTTAGGTCGATACTAACATTGTCCAGCGTGGGCCACCGGTGAATGTTAGTTTTTGGTCATAAATAAAATAATTATATGAAAAGTATTTTATTGTAAAATCCATAAAATTTAAACGGTAACTTGGATTAGAAATTCCAGAGTATTGTATGATATTTTGGGCGTGTTTCACTTAGGCAGAGCCAAACCTTGTCCGGCACGCGTCGAGGGTGACTGTTAATAAATTTTCTGAACTTTTATCGGGTATGTTAAGTAAATGCGTGAGCGATTTCTTCTAACATTTGAATCGGTGCTAGGATTAAAATTCTAAGGACACCATTGAATTTGAAGGGCCCTTATTCACTTAAGGGAGACTTCATTTTGAATGTAGTAGGTCTAGAGAAAAAGTTATGTTTTGGAATTTTTAAAAGAAATAAATAAAATAAATTTGTTATTTTATTTTCATGCCATTCCTCCAACGGACAAGCGGCAATGTGGGACCAGCGATGTGTCAAGACAATAAATGGTTTTACCTTTCAATTATAAGTAACTACATCGTTGTGGAATTAGGTAGGATCCTAATTAACGGCCCTCTATTAATCCCACGAACATTGCACACCCTCCCCCTATCCTTTTTATATGAAGCTTAGGGAGAGATGTCAACACTACTTCATCAAACAATGAATTACTGACAACGTGCAGTGATGCCAAAACCTTGGAGGAATGAGCCATTACCAGTAGAAGGTGATGAGTGACACCAAAAACCCAAACTAGAGATTGTCGAATGAGTGACGTCATTGAGGATAGTTGCGTGGGACGACGAACACCGACCCGCTTCCACAAACCCGCGCTCACCATCGTTCTTGAGGTAAGGGTTTTTTTTTTATGTTTGAAATTACCTTATTTATTTTTCATATCATAAACGCACGAAGATGATGGCCAAAACAACATGGCCATTATCCCGCATATAAAACATGCCCCTCTTTCTTTTTATTTCTACGTGCGTTCTTCGTGCGTTCTCCAATGCCTAATATTTATTGAAACTGGAAACATGGAGTTTTTCTAAGCACTACATATGTACATAGATCCCTCCACATAATGATATTGAATATGAAATTGTATAATCTTTTGGTCATGTAATGAAGACGCAGTGGCTCACTGAAGAAGATGACAGTTAGCACCCGACCGGCCATGAGGATGGAAGGGTGGCGCGCGTCCGCGCCGCCGGTTGATGAGGAGGCTACGGCCCGTCGGCCGTGGTGGGGTAGGGGGCGGCCGACAACTAGTGCGCCGCGTGGTAGTGTGGT
The DNA here is from genome assembly GCA_963277665.1 of Viscum album. Lineage (NCBI taxonomy): Eukaryota > Viridiplantae > Streptophyta > Magnoliopsida > Santalales > Viscaceae > Viscum > Viscum album. The sequence goes on from OY728140.1 coordinate 600,681,426, forward strand.
GGCATGCATCCATATCTGGTGGGCCACACCACAGTGGTCCGTGCCTAGCAGGCCCTGCCGTAGCGGGCTGGGTCGGGCCGCCCCTTCTTGGGTCGGGCCAGACTACGGCTCAGCAGGATGGGTCCGCCATGGCCTTGGTCATCCGGGCTGGACCCAGACCGGGTCGGATTGACACAAAACATGTCATGTCAGCCCAGGCCAGGTCGGGCCGGGTAGGTCAAACTGGGGTCAGACTGAACCCTGGCCCCTCTGGACCCAGTTTCGCTTTTTTGGCTATAACTTGTGATTCGAGTGTCTGTTTGATGAACCGTCAGCAGCGACGATATCCTTATATCAAGATAGAAACTTTGTTATACTAAAATTTAGTTTTTGGTATGGATGTAGTATGACCATGTTGGGGTCGGACCCGAATCCAACCGGGCCCACGGAGCGGAAACGCTAATAACTTACAGACCTGGCATCTGATTGATGAGTCGTCTGTTGTGTTGGGTCCCTATTAATGTTAAAGACCTTTGGTAAACTTTTTCATGGAACTTTGGGGTAGTTGAGGTATTACCTATGGCTTGGGGATCTGTTGATCCATGCACGATATGTGCAAAACCCTGAGACTTGCTGAGACTTGACAAATGTTAACCGTTTCGACTAGGAGTGACCCGACAGGCCCAGTGGGGAGCGCCTCTGTGTGATGAGGCAAACACACTGTAGGGAACCCCACTGTGTGATGTGGTATAACCATGGTACTCAACTGGAGGAGTACCTCAGTAGGCCACGAGGGGGAGTGCCACTACGTGACGCGGCAGACCCACGGTGCGGAGCGCCTCTGTGTGACGCGACAAACCCACAATAGTCGACTGGAGGAGGACCTTAGTAGTATAAGGTTAGTGGGAAGCACTTCTCTATGATGTGGCAGACCCACTGTACTCGATAGAGGAGTTCTACAGTAGCCGATGTATTTGATGTTTTGACTGGGAATGTTACTTATTACTATCCCTAGAAAATACCATGGCTGGCTATCAGCTTCCATAGCAATCATGTGTGGGTCAGCTTCATAATTCAATTTATCAATGTTGTATACCTGGTGTGAGCTATGTCTTTACCATTGTGGTATTATTTCCTTAATGGAACAGTTGAGCTTTAGGCTTTTGGATTGGGCCAGGTGTTTCCTCAAGATTGAGATGGGTATAATCGAAAACTTAGATATTTGTATGGGCATATACCGAAGTAGGGGGGAAATTTGTTTTCATGCTATGTGTTTTTTCCTTTGTGGAATTTTGTGAGACCTTCGAGGGTCTTGTGGTACCTATAGAGCATCGTTATACTCACCCCTACACGGGCTAGACCTGCACCTTGTTGTTTTTGGTGCAGACGATGGACAACACTGACTGAGGGCGAGGGTACCAGGACTGGAGTTATCTCAGAGGTGCACATTAGATGTGGTGTACCATAGAGATGACCATAAAAGAGTTGTACCTACCCTTTTGGCAGGGTACTTGGTGGGTGTTCTGAGTAGCTATTTTTAGTTATTCTTGTACTTTTTAGTTGGGCTTGTATTCTAGTCCCTTTACTTTCTGTACACACCCTGTTTACTTTGTATTTTACCATGTGCCTAGTTGTGTGAGTCTATAGGTTAAAAATGAATTATCTTCATGGTTTTAGGGAATACACCTTTCGATGCTAGTCACCAGCCCCTGGCCTATGGAAGGCGAGCTTGGGGTAGTCACGACCTGGGCCCTAGTGGACGGGTTGTGACAAATTTGTATCTGAGGAGTTCGGTTCTACTGAAGAACTAGGACTCTGATATTTTCTATGAAGAAATAATTTTAAGTGTTATGACTATGGTTTTCAGTTCAGGGAGTCCAGTGTTGGTTCGGCGGCCGACTTATCAATACACCAGGGCCCGGAGTTCTGATTTCTGACTCAATGCATGAAAACAATGAGTGCATGTGTTTTTCAAAGTTTTCTTTTTTATTTCCTTAGAGTTATCTCACTCGGTATAACTTAATGATTGTGGTTCACCTATTCCTTATCAAGATGCTACTGGTTAGATAGCCAACTACGATTCTTGAGAGAGTACACGACAATGGCCCACCGAGCGATGAGGCCTCGGTGCAGGGCCCTTTTATGGCGTTAGCACCTTGGGTTGGTGTACGAGCAGCACCATAACCCATTGGGAAGCCATTTCCACTAGCCCACCAGTCGAGGGGGAACTCTAACTAAGCGCATTGTATGAGTTTCATTGGAAGAGTCCATCAAGGTTCTGAGGCAAGACAGACACGTAGGCGACTTAGGGCTAGATGGAGGCAGTGGCTATAGTTTTCCACCTAGTTGAGACATAGGTAGATCAGTTGATGATCTTAGCTTATATTCTTTTCTAGTGAGTGACCATGAGGATGTTCCACATAGTAAGGAGTCTTCGGTACATGGACTATTGCCCGAGATAGTACCTTTGGGTAGTGTTTCAGCTATATAACTGCCTATTAGTCAGCTGTTACAACCAGTGGTACCAGTAGAAGACACATTTAGTCGCATTGCCTTACGTGAGTTTCAGCATCAGATACACCATAGGTTCTGAGGCAAGCCTTACTCATAGGTGGTTTAGTACTGGCTTGAGGAGGTGGTTGAGAGTTCTCTAGAGCTTCTATAGCTTCGGCATGATGACATGTCGGTAGCTGAGTATTCATCGAGGCGTACCAACCTTTCCTGGTACTAGATGAATACGATACGAATGGTGCTTTAGGGATAAGAATTCCGAGAAAGGAGTCTTTAGGGACATCTGAGATATCAATATTCTTTGACGAATTCCTCACTATGTTAGGGTGCTAGAGAGAAATTTTTTAGTTGAATGTCATTTGTATGAAAAAAATACAACCACTATATTTTAGAAGAGGGAGAGCAGGAAACTGGGGCCAGTTTCAGAGACTTGGGTGTGTAAAATTTTTCAGTAATAAGAAGTGTTAGGGACAGATGAATCTACAGGGTTGGAGACGTGGAAGCTAATCTAGGAGAGTAGCATGAGGTGGTGTACATTTCGACATGTTTCAACCACCCCCCTTTGTTATCCCCACTAGGCTTAGGGAGATGTAGGAAAGGGGAAGGGAGTAGCTGCATATGGCAAAGGATTGCAACCCAAGGGCTCTAGGAATGATTTGATGAATGGTCTATGTCTACTATAAGCTTCCATATTAATAGACATAGGTACCAAATATTTCTTCCTTCAACGAATATTGTCCAAGACCTAGAGTTTCCAATTAAGTCATTTACTTGACCCTAACATTTGGAGATACCTTTGGGCGGAGACTTGATTATCATACTTATGTCGATGGTGTGATCTGACCCTTGAAAAGAGAGATTCGGTTAGAACCTCTTGGTGGCAGTGTCGAGGCCTTACGATGTTATTTTATGTATGGGATGGAAATCCATAATTCATAATCAGATTGAATGTATTTGGAAAAAGGGTTGTGGTTTACCTAGAACTTTGAAATGGGATTTTCCTAGGTAGTAAAAGAAGAAAACATAGGTAGAAGAGGATATACTCATGCGTAGGAGGGTGCAGTCGATCACTCTCGAGTCGGCCAGAATTACCCTTGTGGCAGCATGAGTTTTCTGTTTTTAGTTCCAAACAGTATTGGAAAGACATGGAGAAATATTTTAAACTGATTTTTTGAGGATTACCTCCCCGAAGGTATAGGGACATCTACTTTGGATAGGTAATACATATTACTTGTACCCAACTTCTCCAGGGTAGCAGTGCTTTGACAAAAAAATCAGAGCCTTTCTTGTGGACAGAGAAGTGTCAACAGAGATTTCAAGATCTGAGACATAGACTGATAGGTAGAGCTCTGCTACCCATGACCTAGAGTTAGCAATAGTGGTCTTTGATCTAATTATGTGGTGACACTACTTGATTGGTGAACATTTTATAGTCTACTCTGATTACAAGAGTCATAGGTATATCTTCTCTCATAAGGACCTGAACTTGAGACAGCGGTGATAGATAGAGCTCCTCTAAGACTATGACATTGAGATAGTCTATACTCATGGGAAGGGGAATGTGGTGGTAGATGCACTCAGTAGGAGTTTTGGTCTGTAGTTGCTGAGTGATGTGACTGAGCAGCTAGCCGTGTTGCATATATCATTCAAGGATAGAGATGTTAGAGAATACCTCTAGTCTTTCACAGTCACACCCCCACTCCTTCAAGAAAATTAGGGAGGTGCAGTATGGGACACTGACTTTGAGGCTCAACAAGCTCAGATATCCACAAGAAAATCAGTTGATTGATTTTTCGAAGGTGGGGAGCACGTCATTCTCTTCAGAGGTCGTAGTATAGTACTGGTTGTGCTATAGGAGGATGTGTTGAAGGAGTTCCATATGTCCACTCTAGAATTACATCATTGAGGGGTGAAGATATACCAGGACCTCCTACATCTTTACTAGTGTCCAGGGATGAAGAAAATAGTGGCAGAGTTTGTATCATGATGTCTCACTTTTCAGCAAGTGAAGACTGCACAGAGCTAGAAGAATTCTTATGCCAACAAGAGGTGGAGACCTTTGGTGCTCCAGGAGGGGGGACCATGTTTTCCTGTGAGTCTCCATATGACTGAGACTATAGAGTTTTGGTCATGAAGACATGTTATGACCAAGGTTTAGCTGACCATTTTTGATACATCGAAGGATTGGCGAGGTGACATACTACATGGAACTACAACCACGGTTGGATTTGGTGTGCGGCGTCTTCCACGTATCCCAGTTGAGGAGATATTTGCATGACCCTTCTCAAGCCATTGACCTTGGAAAGATAGACTTAGATGATGGGGAAATGTTTACAGATGTTCCAATAGAGATTGAGGGTCGACATGAGAAGGTCATTTGTGGGCGGTCAATACCTCTGGTGCGCATTTGCTGGAAGAACAGTAACCTCCAGGAGAGCACATGGGAGTGGGAGGCTTAGATCTGTGCTCAGTACCACTATTTGTTTCCTTATATTATGTTGCAGATTTTGTGGACATAAATCCAAAAGGGGGTGAAAATGTAATGTCCTAGGAATTCCATATAATTTTTTTAATTATACGGAATTACTTTGAGACCGCAAAATCTGACGGCGCGCGATTCTAAGGCTCAGAGAGCCCGGAATGAACTATTGATGTTTTGTTAATCTATAATTAATGTGTGTAAGGAGTTTTCCTAAAAAAGTATAATAACTATTATAACTCACAAATGGTAACTTGGATTAAAAATATGAGACAACCACTAAACAAAAGAGGGTTTGATTTCTTTAAGTAGATACTAATATTGGCCGACACGGACCACCAGTGAAAGTAAGTTTTTGGCCGTAAATTAGATAATTAAGTGACAATAATTTTTTTGTTAAATCCATAACATTTAAATGGTAATTAATGATTGAAATACAACAGTACTGTTGGGTTAGTTGGGGCAAGTTTCACTTAGCAAGAGCCTAACATTGACCTGTGTGGGTCGAGGGTGACTGTTAATAATTTTTCCTAAAAACTATTTGGGTATGTTCATAAAACGCGTTAGCGGTGTTTTCTTACTTTTGAACTAGTGCTCAGATTAAAAATCCAAAGACACTATTGAATCCATAGGGCCGAGATTCAGTCATGAGAGACTTCACTTTGACAATATTATTTCTGGAGAAAAAGTAATGTTTTGGTACTTTTTTAAAGAAATAAATAAAATAAATTCGTTATTTTATTTTCATTCCTTTCCTCCAATAAACAAGCGGAAACGTGGGACCAACAACGTGTTAAGACAATAAAAGGATTGGACTTTAAATTCTATGTAATTTCACCCTTGGGGAATTAGGAAGGTTCCTAATTAAATAGCCTCCATTAATCCCATGAAAATTGCACACCCTCCCCCTCTCTTATTTATATGAAGCTTGGGGAGAGGTGTCGACACTACATCTCCAAGCAACGAAGTGATAACAAAGTGCAGTGATTCCAAACCATTGGAGGATAGAGGTGGTACTAGCGGGAGTTGAAGAGTGACACTGAATCCCTGAACTGGAGATCGAAGAACGTGTGATGTCATTGGAGGCAAGTTGTGGGGGACGACAAACATGGACCCACTTCCACAAACGTGCGCTCCACATCATTCTTAATGTAGGGGTTTTATTTATTTTTCAATTTACATTATTGATTTTTAATATCCTAAATTCATGAATACGATGGACAAACAAACATGGACAACATCCCACACATTAACCTAGATCCTCTTTCTTTCTATTCATCGATTGTTCTTTATGAGTTCTTCAACGACTACTATTTATTGACTCTGGAAACATGGTGCTATACTGAGCGCAATATATGGACACATATCCCTTGATGCAAGGATCGTGAATACGCGATATTTTAATTTTTTGGTCTTCTAACGAAGCAGTAGTGGTTCATGGAAGAAGGAAGCGACAGACACCCAGTCGACTGTGAAGAAGGAAGGGCGGCACACATCTGCACCGCTAGTTGATGAGGAGGCAGCGGCCTATCGGCTGCGACGGGGCAAGGTGGTAGCAGGAAACCGCCCGGCCACATGGCAGAGCAGTGGTGCACGTCTCCACCACCTGTGGAGCAGAGGGTCTCGGTTTCTTACCCGTGGAAGAGGCCAAAGGGCGGCCGACCTTCTGGACGGACATGGTGGAGTAGCAGCGCGTGACCGCGCTGTAAGGAGGAAGACCGTCCGGTCGCACCAAACGGGGCGGGACCCCTTTGGAAGCTCTCTCATGCTACCAAAATGAACAGTCTGATGGACCGTTTAGTAAAACCAGAATGGGGGAGAACCCCCTTCAGCATGAGCTCGGTGGACGGCGCGCCCAGCGGGCCACATCGCAGCGGGCTACGGCCAGTGGGCTGTATCGCAGCGGGCCGTGCCAGTGGGTTGGGCCGACTGTTCCTTCACAGGTTTGTCTTGACTACTGCCCAGTGGGCCAGGCCCACCAAGGACCAGGCTATCTAAGCCATACCTGGACCAGTTCAGGTCGACCCGAACCATTTCGGGTCGGTCCGACCGGGGTCGGACCGGACCTGGGCCTATCGAGACCTAGTTTTTCCTTTTTATCCATAACTTGTGATCTGAGAATTTGTTTGACAATCCATGAGTGGCGTCAGAATCCTTGGATCAATATGGTCCTTTTGGTGTACTCCACATGTGTTTTTGATAAGTTTATAGTACTTACGGGTTGGATCGGACATGAATCCAACTGGGCCCTCAGAGCAGAAACACTAATAACTAACAGACCGAGTGTCTGATTGACGCGTCGTCTATTGAGTTGGGTATATTTTGACGTGAAAGACCGTTGGTGTACTTTTTTGGGAACATTGGTGTGGTTGAGGTATGACCTATGGCTTGGGAGCGATTCTCCAAAACACGAAACGTACGGAACCCTACGACTGGATGAGACATGAGGACTTCTTACCGTTTCGACTCGGAATGACTCGACATGCCCAGTGGGGAGTGCCTCTGTGTAACGCAGAAGAGCTACGATTGGGAGCGCCTCTATGTGATGCGGCAGACCCAAGGAACTTGACAGTAGGAGTACCTCAGTAAGCCATGAGGGGGATCGCCTCTATGTGACGCGGCAGACACACGGTGGGGAGCTCCTCTGTGTGACACGGAAGACTCATGGTACTCGATTAGAGAAGGACATTAGTAGTCCAAGTTTACTGGGAAGCACCTCTGTGTGATATAATAGTCCAAATATACTCGATAGAGGAGTAGTTCTATATAATCTGAGGTGTTCAACGTCGTGACTGGAAATGTTACTTGTTACTATCCCTAGAGAATATCATGGCTGGATATTAGCTTCCATAGTGATCCTTTGTGGGTCAGCTTCATAATTCTATTTTTCAGAGTTTTATACGTATTTTTTGCTGAGTCATTACATTTTTGGTATTCTTTCCTTCGTGGAACAGTTGAGATTTGGGATTTTGAGTTGGGCCTTGTGTTTCCTCAAGATTGAGATGTGTATATTTGAAAACAGAGGTATATGTATTGAAATATACATAAGTATGGTTGAAATTTTTTTTCTTTCCCTGTGGTTTATCATTTGTGGATTTTGTGAGACCTTTGAGGGTCTCAGGGTCCCTATGAAATATCGTTATACTAACCCTTTCACGGGTTTTTCCCGCACCTTGTTGTGTTTGGTGCAGACGATGGACAACGCTGACTGAGGACGAGGGTACCAGGACTGGAGGTAGCTCAGAGGTGGAAATTAGATGAGGCGTACAATAGATAATACCTTTCAAGAGCTATACCTACCAATTAGGTGGGGTCCTTGGTGGGTGTTCACAGGAGATGTTTTTAGTTATACTTGTACTTTTCATTTTTATTTGTACTTTTCAATTGGGCTTATATTCTGGACCCTTTTATTTCTATACACACCTTGTTTATGTAACACCTCAATCTTCCACGTTATGCTTCTCTTTAAAAAATACAGTAGCATGTGTTGTACGCAACTTCGAGTTCTAACACACACCACAACCAATCAAACTTGCCGTTATTAATAGTAATAACCACTTTTTGAAATTCTATAAATTTTATCTTTCAAAATGGACTTAATTTTTGGATTTATAATATCAAAATTATCTTAGGGTGAATTATTTGTAGTTTTCTGTAAACTTTCAATTATTGATAAATAGTGAAAATCACTAAATTTTAATTAAAAACAACTTTTTTAATCGAAATAATTAATATTGATAAATTATGAATATGAGTGGTTTAAAATTATATTTAGAATAAATTTTTACCATTTAATACAATGTTGGCCATTGGACACAATTTCACATTTAAACTGGACATAAACAAGCATCATTCTTTTATAGTTATTATTTCCTAAAAACACGCTTTTTTGTTTTGACAGCAGGAATTAATTTTAAATTAATTTCTTCCACTTCTGTGTTTTGAATTTAGAAAAATGGATTCCATATTTAGAATCAGGAGGTCAAAATTGTGTAAATAGGTAACTTTTATTTTTAGAAATTTTGAATAATTACATAGGTAAATATTTTATTTACCATGGTTAAAGGGTAAATCCGGTAAATAGGGGTAAAAAAAATATTATAATAACAATAAATTACCCTAAAACGTTCCTTAAACCTATTGGTTGATACATATCCGACCATGGGAATATTTGGCTCGATTTTGGGACCTCATGGATCCACTTTTAAGTGATAATGACAATTTTTGTTAATTAAGTATAAGTAAATACAAAAATGACATAAGCATATATATTTTAGAAAAAATAATATTTACATAGTGTTATATGTGTTATTTTTTCGACTATAAATATTCATTAGGAAGATAAAACGATTTACTACATAATTATATTTTATTTATAATATTTAGTCATTTAATAATTGAGTTTATTTTTGACATAATAATGATGCAGTTTTTTCCTTATTAATGAAAGAATCAAATAATTAGTATTATAAATGTTAAAATAAATATAATTTGAAATTTTTTATGCCATACACGAATTTTATTACTTAATTTGACATGCTACTATTTCTTAAATGAATTTCTTTCGAATTAATAAAGTTGTTATGACTTTAACAAAAATCAATTATTAAATATTGTCAAAATTGACATAAATGAGTTTTTAAAACAAATATTATATTATTAATTTATATTCTATTCCTAAAAATCTAAGGTTAGGTCAAAGGACTTATATAATGATAGGTTCATCATTAATGGACCACATTAGGGTCTTTAGGATGTATATAGTATGTTTATTAACCATATAATATAAAAAGACAAAGTGACATGGGAAATGTCAAAATATTTAACTAAGAGTTAAATATAAATGACAAGGTTAATATAGTGACCCAAACAAGTCCAAAATATATTGGATTAAATTATTTAGACCCATACCCACATTAAAAGTTTAATAATGCACTTTTTATCCATTAGAAACCGAATATGAATTTATAATAAATTAATACTTTATGTTTTTTCTAAAGAGAACCTCCTCCCCCTTATAAAAGGACACCACTTATAACCAATTAATCATACCTTAAAAGCATTTTGGTTTGCCCAAACTCTGCAAAAATACCCTCTAAAATATCCTACCTTAATCCTAGAGGCCTTTCTTTAGTCATAAACCCATCTTAAGGATCCCTTTTGATCAAAGCCAAAGAATGAACCCGAAGAAGAGGTAATGTTTCCCCCACCCTTTTTCAAGTTCCATTCGTCGTCAATTTCTTCATTCATTATTGTTTCCATTATAAAATAACAAGTCCAGAATATTATATATACTTTGATGTTATTATAAATATGGTACAACCATATTCAGTATTATATCCATCCTTTGAATGACATGTCAATATACGTGCGTACGTACGGCCTACTGTCTCCATGTCGTGGTGTAATTGTTATTCAATACATTATTATTTGGATGGGTATAATAATGATGTGTAATTAATTTAAATAATAAATATAACATGATAATGATTATTTATATATTATATACGATCAAATAATATATTATATTAATATCAGAAGAATGATATTGTCGCTCGTACGTACGTACAGACTACCGTCTCCACGAACGCGATGAGATTCATTCCCCATCGTATCCATTGAAGTCAAATTCCCATTTGATAAATAAAAATAATATTTAAGGTTTTGATATCATTCTGTATATGAATAAGATACAACCTACCCATAACAAAAACGACTTATGTAACAAAACATATAAAAGAAAACGAGTAAGTTAACACCCGAAACGACGATAATATTAAGATATTATTAATAATGCAATGTAAAAAGATCATATATGAAATCATATTAATGTATATTATCCTTGAATAATTCAATAAAAATTATTTCACCATTATAAATGAGGCTAACCTACCCTCGACCAAGGAAAAAGTACAAAGTAAGGGGTTTCTTATCTCACTTTTAATTCCATGAGATTTCTATTGTTCACCACTTATTTATTGCATGCGGTGTGTGCACTTCCCATGATTGTATTAATTGTAAAATATAATTTAATTTATGGATATTTAAATCATCATTGTATGATCCTTCTTTCATGGGTGTATGTTTCTAAAGTTACCAAATCGATAAGGGAATTTTAAATTTAAATTTCCACTCATTCAGCTTTACGCATACTTCATTTATTAATTTACTCCAAGATTTTGTGTGGCATCATTATTCATTTTCATATGTCATAATTTATACTACCCTTTCTATGGATATAGTTTTGATACACATAATCACTCCATTGATAATTTCTCAAGTCATCGATATGAACTTGATATGAGTAATTTTAACTCAATCTCTATTTATTGAGTTAAATATCCATTTCATTGGTGTTCTCTTTACAAGAATATGTGTGAATGTCCTTTGATTTATTTAAACTGAATATCCAATCATATTAAGTGTATTTATATTTGTCACACATAATTATTTCGTTGATTTATCCTTAACATAAGGATACAGTCTTAATGAGAGATTTCATCTCAATTTACATTCCATTGAGACTTCATTGTTGTTATACACCAATTAAATTTTATATGATGTATATAATGTACATTGACATAGTATATCAGGAATCCCTTTATTCTCATGATATTATTATGTTTTTATTACCTCAATAATTTTTATTCAAGTGTCTCTCTTTTGGTTAGGAACTCTAACTAAAATATCATTTTTAAAAGTTTTAAAGATTTATTATTCTAAATATTTCTCATTAATGTCCATGTTTTAAAAAAAAATTTAAGGATTTATTTATATGGAAATTAATGTTTTAAAATTAAAATTCCTTTTAAAATTTTCGAAGTGGTATGGGACACTTTGATTCAAAAAACTATTTTTAAATGGATTTTTGACAAATAGTGTGACTTTTAAATGTTTTCAAGAAAAAGGGGGTATTTCTCTCAAATAGTTTTGATGATTATTTACATCTATGTCAATATCCTTCATTATTATCGATTAAGGTTAATCTGTTACAATAAAATCTTCCATATTGTATTGAATGAGTTATGTTTGACTGTGGATGTGCTATTTTTATACCATTCATGATTTGTGGATAAAGTATTGACATTTCGAATTCTAGTTTTAATACGAATGTTTATGTTCTGTTTCAAACTTTTCATATGAGGAATGCATTGGACATAGTAAGTGACAGGTGGGGCCCGCTACAGCTCCTCAATGTATTGGTAGGTCTCATGAGACAAACTAGTGTCTTGTTACAAGGCCTTGACAAAATCTTATTTGTAGTCTTTGCACGGGGCCTTGACTATGTGGTTATGATAGTCTGGCATTATGCATTACGTCACTATGAAAGTGGTTATTGATATTGCATGTGGTTATTCGACTATTAGAATATCCATGTGAATAAGTAAATTTCATTGTTTCATTTTATCTTTTCCATATTATGCTGAAGTTCAAGTTTAAAAGGCTTTTGTTTTAATTATACATTGCCTTAAATGTTAATGCTTATTTATGAAGTTTCTGCTATATTGTAATCCTTACTGAGCATCTGAGCTCACCCATTTCAATGTTTTATTTTTCCCAAGATGTGAATAAGTAATTTATGAATGACCTGTAGGGATATTATGAGGGGATATGAATACGATATGTTGTTTTATTTTTTTTACTTTATGATGTAATGTATAATTTATGAATATATCTAGTGTTTCCAAGACTAGTAAACTAATCAGTCATTCGAGACTTGTTCTTTTGTGATCATGCTAATGTTATGTAATAATGCACTAGCTCTGGGTAACTGGGGTCGGGGCGTTACAGTTGGTATCAGAGGATGTTTAGTACAAACCTTGGAAACTAGATTTAGATAAACTTTGATTAGAGCACATACCCTATGATAGACTTTGAGATTAGTAAAGAAGAACTTCCTAGAATTTTGGTATTGTATAGATTTTGTGAGTTTTCCAATCAATACATCCATATCTAGATACGAGTAGGTAGAGGTGGCTCTGGTACAGATGTACCTAGGGTTAAAACCCAAAAACACCGCTTTGAGATAGACTTGAACGGGAACTGGGGCACGACAAGGGGCCTTGCTGCACTCTTGGTTATGACACTCCTGGGGGATATGATTAGGATAATTTAAATTTTCTTTACAAACAAATTTGAAGTATTTTAATATAAGATGATAATAAATGACCTTGGTAAATCCTAAGGTGTTTCAAATTGAGAATATAGTGTAATGATATTCTATAAATGATTTTATGTATACTTTTACTCACACAATGCTTTTTGGTTTTAGTCAATGGATGGAGTCCATGGAAGTCATAGTAAATTTTATAATGATGTACAAGGTGGGAATGGTGGTGGAAATGAGAAAAAAATGATATTTTGATAGTTGTAAAAGATATCATGTTCATGCCAAATTAGTTTTCCAAAAATATGATCAACATCATATATATTAACCAACTTCTGGAGTCAAAAAAGAAGAGAAAGGTGATGAATGGTAAGACCTCCAATAGTAGAGACTGTGGAGAAATGAATCCTAAACATCCATCATGTATGAAATGTGAAAGGAGACACCCCAGAAAGTGTCTCAATGGAAAAAAGAAATGATTTACATGCGGGAAAGAAGGACATAAAGTGAATAATTGCCGAGTAAAAATGAAGAGTACTATGGATGAAAATAAAAAATAGTCCCAAGAATCCATTTACAGTAATTTGCCATAAATATAGGGGACCTGGACATTACCCAAGTGAATTCCCTATTATATAGGATATTTTCTAGGTCAAATAAGAAGCTATGTGGAAATAAATGGTTGTCGAAATGTTTAAAAGTATTAGTGCTCCTTGTTGATGGGGTTACTTTGGAATAATTTTCCCTTGTATTTGTAACCCCATAGTTTGCCATATGAGAATTATATTTGAGGAAGTCTTATTTTTTCCCTTGTGGATATAGTTATAAATAACCAATTTGTTTTATATGATCATAGGGTTTGAGGAAATTACAAGTTATTATATTTTGGGATGAAAATGAAAGGTATGAGATAAAATTTATGGTTAAAATTATGTTATGGTTATTTTGAGGAATTTTTCTCATTTTGGTAATGTTATAAATTATAGTTTTTGAAAAAGGACAACGCCCAGTCTGTGTGACAACCCATCGTGTCGTACAAAGATGTGGGAATCGAACCCACACCCAAAGTGTGATTGGGATGTATCGCCTACCAGTGTACTACATCAAGTCCCTAGTTAGTGTGACTAATTATTTTTAGTTAATGGTTTTATTGATCAATAATAGGTTGATTTGGGATCTTATGTCTTATCAAATTAATACCCTAGTATAGGAAAATGATTTAGTGATTAAGTGATAATGTTATTTTGGAAACTGTTCTCTTTTTTGGGAACACTATAAGCCCAAGGAAAATAGAATAATATGGGGTTTCATTTGAGGAGTAATGGTGGATTTTTAACTACGTTTTTATTGTTAATTTATAGTGATTTGGGTTATTTATGGGAATGATTAACCTATAATAGAGAATATGTGATTAGGTTAATTACTTTTAAGTAAGTGATTTTAAGAGTATTTGATGTCATTTGGAGATACAATTTAACCTGGGAGACTACATAACTAAATTCTTCTATGTTGTGGGTTTCAATATTAGTTTGTATTATATTGAAGGATATTAATGACAATTGTTTATTGAATGGTATTTTTTTAACTGTGGGGTATTTTTGGTTTAATTTTAGAAATTTAAAGTAGTGTTTCTTTCTCTAAAGGAATATAATTTTGGGGGATCATCAGATCTTTTACTAACCATTTTGGTTTTTATTAATCTTTAAAGACAAGGTAAATATATAGTTTATCCGTTGTGGATCATGGGATTCTATAGATGTTTATTCTAGCTCTTTCAGTGTGACCAGGTCTTCTTAAATACTCATCATTTAAAAAAAATGAGTTACTGGTGGAAAATTATTAAAGAATGAAACTCTACGTAAAAAGTACGTATATATCTTTATATTCTTAGTCAATATCATAGATTAATTCCTCATATTTAGGTAATGTAACTTAAAAAAATGTTGTCCGTATACTTTTCCTACTGGGAAACTAATGGTTGTTTGTCCCATCACAAGTTTGTGGCTTTCTTGTTGTTAACTTTCTCCTGATCATGTTTTCTATCCCTCTCCATTAAAACTTGAAACATAGTTTATCTTCCATATCCATGTTTTCCTACATGGAATCCTAGTATGAGTTATCTAGGGTGACCTTTGTACTTCTCTTTCTTTCTTTTAAGGTGATAGTTTTATTGACTCTTTTTTCGATGTAGGACTTTCCATTATATTCCAAAGCCCAATTTTAAAATTTTGAGGATGAAATTATTTGAAGGAGTGAAAAATGTAACACCCCAAGCTTTCATGGTACGCTTCTCTTTGAATAATACAGTAGTGTATGTTGTACGCAACTTCGAGTTCTAACACACACCACAACCAATAAAACTAGCCATTATGAATAGTAATACCAACTTTTTGAAATTTTATACATTTTATCTTTCAAAATGGAATTCATTTTTGGATTTGGAATTTTGAAATTAGCTTTGTGTGAATTTCTGGAATTTTTATGAAAACATTCAATTTTTGATGAATAGTGAAAATCACTAAATTTTAATTAAAAACAAAATTTTTAATCAAAATAATTAATAGTGATAAATTATGAAATTGAGTGGTTTAAAAGTATATTTAGAATTTATTTTTACCATTTAATACAATTTTGGTCATTGAACGTAATTTCACATTTTAACACGACATAAACAAGCGTCAATCTTTTGATAGTTATTATTTCTTAAAAACACACTTTTTGTTTGGACAACGTGAATTAATTTTAAATTAATATCTACCACTTATGTGTTTTGAATTTAGAAAAATGGATTCCATATTTAGAATCAGTGAAGTCCAAACTATGTATATAGGTAACTTTTTTTAGACATTTTGAATAATTACTTCGGTAAATATTTTATTTACCATGGTTCACTACTAGAAAAATGATTTTTCCCAACGCTTCTATACCAACGGTTTGTCAAACCGTTGGGATAGGTACCCTTTCCCAACGGTTTGGCCAAACCGTTGGGAAAGCCCATATTTTGGCCACCTTTCCCAACGGTTTAGCCAAACCGTTGGGAAAGGTTGAATTGTTGAGGCCCTTTGCAAACGGTTTTGGAAAACTGTTGGGAAAGGGTAGCCTATCCCAACGGTTTGCCAAAACCGTTGGCAAAGGGCCTCCACAATTCAACCTTCGGCCAAACTTTGCAAAAAAACACTAGACTTTTCCCAACGGTTTTGAGAACCGTTGGGAAAAGTCTAGGCCTTTCCCAACGGTTTTGAGAACCGTTGGGAAAAGTCTAGTGTTTTTTTTGGAATCGTTCTACGGAGAACATTATATATATCAAAATTTAAAATAATTAGAACAATACATATATATTTTTATGGAATTATGTAAACAAATGTCATGTTAGGTTAGTGGTTAAGTCTTTGAGTTATAAACTAGAGGTCCTGGGATCAAATCCCACCGGGTGTTTTATTTTTGGAATTTATATACCAACGGTTCCATTACCGTTGATATAGATTTCATATTACCTATACCAACGGTTTCCAAAACTGTTGGTATAGACCTATCCCAACGGCTTACTTGTCTACGGTTCTCCAAACCGTTGGTAAATGTTAGTTTTCCAGTAGTGGTTAAAGGGTAAATCTGGAAAATATGGGTAAAAAATAATATTATAATAATAATAAATTACCCTCAAACATGTCCTAACCCTATTGGTTGATACATGTATGACCATGGGAATATTTGGGTCGATTTTGGGACCCCATGGATCCACTTGTAAGTGATAATGACAATTGATATTAATTAAGTGAAAGTAAATACAAAAACGACACCATCATATATCTTTTAGAAAAATATTTTTTACATATGGTTAAATATGTTATATTTTCTACTATAAATATTCATTAAAAAACTAAAACTATTTCATAAATAATGGTAGTTTATTTATAATTTTTTGACATTTAATAATTAAATTTATTTATGACACAATAATGATGTAGTATTTTCCTTATTATTGAATGAATCAAATACTTCGTATTATAATTGTTAAAATAAATATAATTTTAATCTTTTTATGAAATAAATGAATTTTAATAGTTAATGTGACATGTTAGTATTTCTTAGATGAATTTTGTTTTATTAGTAAAGTTTTTAAGACTTTAATAAAAATAAATTATTAAATATTGTCAAAATTGACGTAAATGAGTTTTTAAAACAAATATTTTATTATTAATTGAGATTTTATTCCTAAAAATCTACGGTTCGGCCAAAGGACTTATATAATGATATTTTTATCATTAATGGAACACTTGAGGGTTTCTTAGAAGTATATAGTAATTTTATTAACCATATAATATAAAAATACAAAGTGACATGGTAAATGTCAAACTATTTAACTAAGAGTTAAATATAAATGATATGGTTAATATAGTAATCCAAACATGTCTAAAATCTATTGGATGAAATTATTGCGACCCATCCCCACCTTATACTCTTAATAATCCACTTTGGAGCCATTTGAAACCGAATATGAATTTATTATAAATTAATACTTTAAGTTTTTTCTAAAGAGCCCCTCCTCCCCCTTATAAAAGGAAACACTTCTAACCAATTACTCATACCTTCAAAGCCTTTTGGTTCTGCCAAAATATGACCTAATACCCTATAAACTATCCTCACTTAATTCTAGAGGCCTTAATTTAGTCATAAATCCAACCTAAGTATCCCTTTTGATCAAATCAAAAGGAAGAACCCGCAGAATAGGTTATGTTTTCACCACCTTTTTTAAAGTTCCTTTCTTCTTCAACTTCTTCTTTCTTTGTTGTTTCCATTCTAAAATAATAAATCCAGTATATTCTATATAATGATATGTTATTATAAATATGGTACAACCATATTCAGCATTCTATCCATCCTTTGAATGACATGTCACCATACGTACGTACGTACGGCCTACCGTCTCCACATCGTGGTGTAATTGTTATTCAATACGTTATTATTTGGATGGGTATAATAATGATGTTTAATTCATTTAAATAATAAATATAACATGATAATGATTCTCTATATATTATATAACATCAAATTATATATTATTTTAATACCAAAAGAATGATATTGTCGCTCGTGCATACGTATGAACTACCGTCTCCACGAACATGATGAGATTCATTCCCCATCATATCCATTCAAGTATAATTATCATTTTATGATTAAAAAAATGTTTATGGACTTGATATCATTATTTATATGAATAATATAAAACCAACCCATAACAAACATGACTTATGTAACAAAACATATAAAAGAAGACGAGTAAGTTAACACCCGAAACGACGATAATACTAAGATATTATTAACAAAGAAATGTTAAAAGATAATATATGATATCATATTAATGTATTTGATCCTTTTATAATTAAATAAAAATTATTTCACCATTATATAGCAGGATAAACTACCCTCTATCAAGGAAAAAGTACAAAGTAAGGGGTTTCTTATCTCACTTTTAATTCTGTGAGATTTCCATTGTTCACCACTTATTTATTGCATGTGGTGTGTGTACTACCCATGATTGTATTAGTTGTGTAATATACTTTAATTTATGGATATTTAAATCATAATTGTATGATCCTTTTTTCATGGTTGTATTTTTTTTAAGTAACCAAATCGATAAAGGGAATTTGAAATTTCAATTTCCACTCATTCGGCTTTACACATACTTCATTGATTATTTTACTCCAACATTATGTGTGGGATAATTATTAATTTTCATATGTAACAATTGACACTACCCTTTCTATGGATATAATTTTGATACACATAATCGCTCCATTGATAATTTCTCAAGTCATCGATATGAACTTGATAAGAGTAATTTTAACTCATTCTCTATTTGTTGAGTTAAATATCGCTTTCATTGGTGTTGTCATTACAAGAATATGTGTGAATGTCCTATGATTGATTTACACTGAATATCCAATAATATTGAGTGTATTTATATTTTTCACACATAATTATGTCATTGATTAATCCTTGACCTAAGGATACGGTCTTTATGAGAGATTTCATCTCAATTTACATTCTATTGAGACTTCTTTGTTGTTATACAGCAATTCACTTTTATATGGTGTATATAATGTAATTTGACATAGTATATAATGAATCCCTTTATTCTCATGATATTATTATGTTTTGATTACCTCAATTATTTTTATTCAAGTGTCTCTCTTTTAGTTAGGAACTCTAACTAAAATATCATTTTTAAATGTTTTAAAGATTTATTATTCTAAATATTTCTCATTAATGTCCATGTTTTAAAAATGTTTTTAATGATTTAATTATATGGAAATTAATTTTTTAATATTACAATTCGTTTTAAAATTTTCGATGTGGTATGGGAGACTTTGATTCAAAAATCTATTTTTAAATGGCTTCATAACAAATAATGTAACATTTAAATGTTTTCAAGAAAAAGGGGGATATTTCTCTCAAAAGGTTTTGATGATTATTTTCATCTATATCAATATCCTTCATTATTCTCGATTGAGGGTAATCTGTTAAAATAAAATCTTCCATATTGTATTGAATGAGTTATGTTTGACTGTGGATGTGTTATTTTTATATCATTCATGGTTTGTGGACAAAGTATTGACATTTCGTATGCTAGTTTTAATACGAATGTTTATGTTATGTTTCAAACTTTTCATATCAGGAATGAATTGGACTTAGTATGTGACCGGTGGATCCCTCTACAACTCCTCAATGCATCGGTAGGTCTCATGAGACAAACCAGTGTCTTGGCACAAGGCCTTGACAAAATATTATTTGTAGTCTTGGCACAAGGCCTTAACTATGTGGTTATGATAGTCTGGAATTATGAATTCCATCATTATGAAAGTGGTTATTGATATTGCATGTAGTTATTAGACTAGTAGAATATCCTTGGGAATAAGTAAATGGCATTATTTCATTTTATCATTTCCATATTATGCTAAATTTCAAGTTTAAAAGGCTTTTGTTTTAGTTATACATTGCCTTAAAAGTTTATGCTTATTTATGAAGTTTCCGCTATATTGTAATCATTACTGATCATCTGAGCTCACCCCTTTCAATGTTTTATTTTTCCTAGGATGTGAAGATGTAATTTATGAATGACCTACAGGGATAGTATGAGGGGATATGAATACAATATGTTGTTGTAGTTGTTGACGCCGAAAAAAAGCCCGTAACTCTCGGAGGAAGTTTCGAAATGACGAAGCGAAGTCATATTCGGAATCAGAGGCCTGATCCGGAGGCCCGGGATGTGGTGCATTAAATAAAGGAGGCTCCGCATGAAAAATTGTTCTGCGCGCGTAGAATCACCAGGTTTTGCGGAATTAATCTGCTGTGGCGTGCAATCTTTGCGTTCCTCGGTTCCGCGCGGCGAGTTTTTGCACACCAGCTGTGCTCGGCGTGAAGAATTTCATGCGCCGCCTAGATTCCGTGCCGGAGGTCGCCTATAAATAGAAGGTGACCCCGAATGATTTGGGGGTTGAGGAATCCGAAGCGACTCTCGTGCGCGCAATTCGGCTCCCCCCGCGCGAAAGATGATTTCCAGGTAAAACCCTCATTTCGCGCAACCTTTCCCCAGAGTTCGCCTTTGCACGCTACTCCACCGGATTCAGTGAATTTTACCCCTCCCCAGTGTTCCAGTCTTGCGCGAAATATGGGCCTCGTGCGGGCAATACCCTGTAATGGGCGCAAAACCCTACGCGTATTTCCCTCTCCGCGCGAAATTCCTTTTCTCCAATTGCGCGCTGTCCCGGTCGTTTGCGTGTAAACCTTCCCTTTTGCGCGCAAAACCCAAGACTCCTCACCTTGACGCCCCTTGCCTGCCCCCCGCACAGGAACCTGATGTCTCCCCTGCAGGGCATGCACGTCATGCTTTGTTTTCCCACACGACCTTCCAGGATCGTGCGAAGTAACCTCAAGGTCCCTTGGGCCATGTTTCCCGTTGTATTGCTTTGCCTTATGCTTCTCCGCATAGGCACGCTAACGGCTATTGCTTCTTCGCATAGCCATGCTAACATGGACCCCCCGGTGGTTTTCCCTATGACCCCCCTTCACCATGGCCTTGCCAATGCCTTCCCTTCCACAAGGGGTAGAGGGCGTTGGGCATGTAAGCCCTAGGGGTGTGGAGCGAACCCACCTCGTCCAAGCTGCAGGACGTTAAACTACTAAGCACCTTGTCCTTAACACAAGACTTTAAACTGTGGTCTGACCCCATGCTCCGCACGCAGGGTCCCCCCAGCTCGTACATTCATTACGCCCACTCGTCTCCATGGGAATGGACTCTTCCTCACATGGAATGAGATCCTCCTTGTTGGAGCGGCGTTTGTCTGCGGGGGAAGGGCTGCCTCAGAGCATAAGCCCCTAGCCTTTCATACGGATGACTGCACCCATGCATCTCTGTACTTCCCCCTGCCAAGGATAGTGGAGTCCTTTTCCCACTACGCTTTGTCACACCATGGGCCTCCACCCTGGAGTAATCCCCGACACCAAGGGCCGCTAACCACGCGTAAGCCCCTGTTTCCTCTTTGGACCGCTCAATGCGTAAGCCCTATTCCACTTCTCACGGATGCACCCTTCACGACGTGATCGTCTTGTCCCTGTTACCTCTTGTTTCCCACACCGAGCATGACTCACGTGGGCTTAGAGTGCGCATCGACCATGACATCCTCCTATGGGCCACCCCAGAACGTAAGCCCCGTCCCAGGGAACTATGTGGACTTTGATCCGTGCTAACGCATGGTACGTAGGAAGCCTCCATGAGGTTCAAGCCCACCACCTGGTCGTCCCGACCTCTCCATGTCGGTTCTCTGACCACCTTGGGCCGCCTCAGAGCGTAAGCCCCAAATCCTTCGTCCCACATGACGTTAAACTATATTCTATCCCGCATGACGTTAAAATGTATTTCGTTCCGCATGAAATTAAACTGTATTTCGTCCCGCATGATGTTAAACTGTATTCCGTCCCGCATGACATTAAACTATATCGTGTCCTGCATGACGTTAAACTGTATCCCCCCTCTTGGGCCATCTCAAAATTTAAGCCCCATGTTTCACCCCACCATCCATCCTGATCTTTACCCGGGCCGCCACATCCCGGTGAGATCATGCCACCCTTTCCCACTCCATGATATATGGGAGGCCGCCCACGTGCTCGCCCCAACATCGGTGTTCCCCCTAGGAATCCTTCAACCCGATCCGTCTCTACAAGACGTTAAACTCGTGGAACACCCCGTGTTAAACATGGGAAGCTGAGGAAAACCTCAGATGGTACACATTCCCCTCATTCTATGTGGGATGCCTCGGGCTTCCTCGCCCTCGAGAAGCCCTGTGATGAGGGACCAAAGACAAACATGCCGGCGATGCCCCAACGTGACCATTCTCCTCACCACAGGTTGCTGTCCCGACAAGACCCCTTAGAGCATCTTGATGGAATTAGCATAATTAACTGGCGTCCATGTAGATATGGCACCGGGAATGTGCTTCAAGAACTCGTCTTAAATCTATGAGGGAGACCCGGACTAGGTAATGAGCTCCGAGAAGGAATCCACGGAAGGAAGAACCGACATCCCATCATCCCGGTTTCGATCAAGGAGCAGACGTCCCTGAGCAAGGAACGGATGTCGCCCGCCTTTGGAATGCGGGAATGCGGGGAAACAAGCAGCGCGCCCTCCCCGGCGGACGGACGCGCGCGCCCCGGCAAAAGCGTCGGAAACAAAAAATGGTGAACCCGACGTGAAGCTCTTCTCCTCTACACGGGGAATGGTAGCCGTTGGAGCATCGGAATAATATCATGTCACCAGGTCCGGGTAACCCTCACCGGGACGTGAACCCGCAAGGGGTTGAGGCCTTCAGGACCTTGACTACTCCGTTCTGTGACGTCATCGGCGTGGATCCCTCTCGCCAACCATGGAAGACGGAATGATGTCGGGCCTTGGTTGCTGATCTCGTTTACTATTGATACTAATGGGTTCATCTCCCTATTTCCAAGAATCAGATCACTGCATTCGGAGCTCGATTGCCACCTGCCCACCG